>OY755185.1:6490804-7166796 GCA_963576735.1 Bedellia somnulentella | reverse complement strand
CTAGGGATTTTGCAAAAATCCGGATAATTAGACAACGGTTATAATATTTTCTAATCTTACTAGGTTTTTTGCAAAAAAACTAGTTGGTTTAGTATGACTCCGAAACGAAATGTCAGTTTTTATGAATACTGTACACTGATTGGTCGATTGCAGTGCCTCATAAACACGTCATCTCTGATTGGTTGTTAATTAAGACGTACTTACTTCATTGTTCCTACATACATTTAATTTGATTGTTATTTAAATTTTAGCTATCCATCCATTTAGAGTCATTTCCCTTTTATAACTCTAGCTATGATACTTCAATACTACAATTTAAAACGTACTTACATTTATGTATTATATTATATTAAATATATCGCTGAGTTAGTATCCCATAATACAAGTGTTACTTAGTTTGGGGTACCTTGATCTGTGTATAATATGCCCGAACGTGATTGTAATTTTACTCCAACAAAAGAGTAAAAAAAAAAATTTAATTCCTAGTAGCAAATAAGTATTGTCATTTCTTACTCTTTATAACTTTAGCTATAATATCTCAATACCACAATGACGAACCAATCAGAATAAGAGTAGGCGAGCAATCAGAAATCAGCCAATCAGCATTATGCAGACATTTACGCTGTGTAGTGTCGGCTTCGAATAGCACTACCCCATTCTTCCGGTGGGTGTACGTAAGAGGCGACTAACGGTATTGGGGGCTTTTAAGGGATTTTTGGGCGATGCGGTTGGAGACCCATCACCAACAACCTTTATTTTACCATCTTTCCCCACACAACTTTCCAAAAGTGGCTGAGGAATTTCTAATTCCTTAGCTCTGGCTACCCCTTTTAGGGATTTATAGCCGTGCGTATATGTATGCAGCATTAAAGAAGTACAATCTTACTAAACCAACTAGTTTTTTTGCAAAAAACCTAGTAAGATTAGAAAATATTATAACCGTTGTCTAATTATCCGGATTTTTGCAAAATCCCTAGGTTTTTTGCAAAAAACCTAAACATCAAATCATCCTACGACATATATAAACTAATTTCGTTTCGGCGTAGAAGTGCCTACGTAGAAGTACTGAGTTTTACAAAACGTATGTAGTTCAACGTTCAAGTTTAAAGTTAACTACACATATAGAGCGCATTGTTTCCTGAGAAAGATAAGTACATTTTCGGTCACATATTCCCTGTTTCAAAACCTAAACAGTATATTTTACAATCGGTGAACACTGAAACGGTTTCTTCAATCAAGTTCTTTAATCCAAGTACAAAACTTTGCCATGGCTTGACCAGGATAACCTTGAGCTCTCTTGAGGTCACGTACCTTATTGTTAAAACTGTAGTTTTTGCAATTTATGCTGAAGAGCTTTGAGATTGTGTTTCTACTAGCTCATAAATAATTGTCCACCATTGTTTTCGAATACGCTGTCTGATTTAGATGGCAAGTTTTGCAACAAAAATTTAGTGTGGGTAATCGTAAATCTTTGTAAATTCAGCCTAAATAAACATAAAAACCTCTTGCACCCCAGGCTCTACACAGCCTCCATGCGCTCTACCACGAAGGCGGCGCAGCGGGCGGCGCAGATTCATCAGTACGCGCGGAATTATGCGCGGCGTTACGCTGGGCGCGAGCGTTGCTACGCACACTGCGCATGCGCCGCGACCACAAGGAGGCGCGCGCTGTCCTGCTTGCGTGCAAGGATTGGAGCGAGTGCGCGCGACGGCTGCTCACGCTGCTCAACTTGCATACGAGACCGCGGAGACTGAGAGATTTGGCGCTAGGTGAGTGGCTTTACGTAATGAGTATGCCTAGTGAATAGTTGCTTTAGAAAGGTTCATACTATGCAGCAGGACGCGATGTATATTATATATAGCCGTGTTCGGTAAACTAACTAACTAACACTACAAATGTGGACTGGCGCAGCTTCGCATTTGTAGTGTTTGTGATATACCTAAGGTTTCTTCGATTACTGCTTATCCCTTATGAAATTTAGTGTGTTGATATATGACCTGTGATTTATCTGAAAGCTCTGACAACAAAAAACATAAATTTTAATTGATTGCGCCGTTGCAGATCCCATTTATTATAGACACACAAATACTTCCTGTTTATCATAAGTGTAGGTAATATCAATGTAACCCGTTTCATAGAATTTATTAAGTCGTTTTGTTTATATAATTAATCACAAATTTACATTTAAAACCACAAAAATTATTCGTCAGAAAATTTTAGAGTATATAAGAGAAATAAATGAATGTTCCCGCGTGTTCTCCCCCGCCGCCGCGCACAAACCACGTGGGCGACTTGAAGATGGGAGCCATGTGAGACCGCTCTAGTAGACTACGTGGTATTAAGCGCACATTTGTACATCTAAGACCACAAAAACCATTGCTCAGACCATTTTTGAGTATAAGAAAGAAAGAAATAAAATTCCTGTTCCAGTTAACGACTCAATTAAATGCTTAAAAAACCTAATCAATACATTCATTCATAGGCGTCCTTCGCGAGGTGGTACTAGTAGGCGGTTGCGCGGCTCTGAGCGCGTTGGTACCGCTGCTCGCGCATGCGCACGTGGCGTCGCGAGCCACTCCCCCCGCCGCCGCGCACAAACCGCGGGTGAGACTTGAAGACGGGAGCGATGTGAGGCCGCTGCTGCATGTGTATGCGCCGTATCATCGGTTTATTGGTGAGATTCTTGGTTTTTTATTATAGCTTGATGAATTCGCAGTAAGTAAAGATGTTTGGTTTGATGCAGTTTGAAATTCAACCTTAGACTTTATGTAGAATCTAAAAGAAATGACACAAAAGTCCATACAGTTCAAGAGAGTTTGCCGCACAAATAACAACTTAAAAATAATTAATTAAACTGGTATAAAATTGGTAACTGATGGCGTGAGTATATGAATACAGTAAAAGTTGCTCTTTTAAAGCATACAATCATAGCCTATATAACTTTCACTGGGTCTTTCATGCTTTTTTGACATCGTTGTTCTGATTATAATAACCAATGCCCGCTACAGAAACATGCTGCCGCGTGGGTCGCTCCCGCAGCTGTATGTCAGAGCAACTAGTGCTGTTATCAGCAGTGTGTGCGGTGGAGGCGGCCCCCCTCCCCCTCCCGCACTTCGCCGCCTTCTGGAGCGACGTGGCCGCGAGACACCATGCTGTGAGTAACGGCATAATAATTACATACGGACATATGACACAAAATAAGTTAGCTCCATACTTAGTACAACTCAGTGACTTGAGGTATGGGATGTATTTAATATTATATAATACACATATAAACAACATCCAAGACTTATAAACCACTTAAATGTTCATCATAAATGTTGCCCTCAGCGGGGTTCCAACCCGCGAAGTCCGGACCCAGAAGCTAGCTACCTAATCACTCGGCCGCAAACGTCTTCTAGACATGGGAGTTGATGGTTTCTGTTATGTGTTTTACCTACGCTTATGTGTGGCAGCGAACTTTGAGTGTGGCAGGAGATGCAGGAGAGCGATGTGAATGCAGCAGAAATGAGAAACAACTTGGCTGCGAGGCAACATTACGTTCGTGAAGTTTGACAGTTTGATGTTACCGTCGTGTTTTGTAGTTAGCTTATGTGCGTAGAAATGAGTTTCCGCAGAAGTAATTGTAATGTAAGGATAGGTGATCGAGTGATATTGTGATTTGTCAAAAGTGCGGTGTGAAATATGATATTGTAAAATGTAAAGAAAAAGCAATAAACCATTTACTCATTCGAACCATAATCTAAGAATTTTTAGACGTACCAAGTAATCCTAACTACTCCGATACCTTCAGGGTGACGCCAAACTAGAGGAGATGTTAATCGAATGCAGCGTGGCCACCGACTACGCGGACACGGTGCTGATGGAGGAGCGGGAGTCGCTAGAATACCCTGCTATATATGACTTCATGCTGCATTATTATCCTAAGGTATTTACTTTTATTTTATTTAGGTGTACATACATACATATACTCACGGCTATAAATGTAGCTAGAGCTTAGGAATTAGAAATTCCTCAGCCACTTTTGGAAGTTAAGTGGGGAAAAGATGGTAAAATAAAGATTGTTGGTGATGGGCCTCAACCGCATCGCCCAAAAAACTTCTTCAAGATTCTATGTCGGTGATGTTAAGAAGTTGCATTTGCCAGTTTTACGGCTTGATTCGATACGAGGACTTGTGTAAATAAATGTCATGAGTTAGTATCAGATTTTCATATTAAGGCGCCGTTGGTTAAGCGAAAAATATCATCTCAGGGGGTGCGGCCCCCGCGGGCGCGGGGAAGCGCCTGCGCGCCGATCGAGCGGCCGTCTCCGCGACGCGACGCAGGGCGCGCGTTTTAAAAACATACAGTAGGGTAAGCAATACAGTTATTGTCAACTCGACAGTTTTAGTCACTCGCAAATATTTTCTATGGTATGGGTTCGGACATTTGTTTATGATTATTTACATTTTCTTTCTTAAATATTTACGAGTGGTTATAACAGTAAGGGCGACGAAAACTGTATCGCTAACCCTAGGTTATCAATTTCAAAAATAGTTTCTACCATGGCCGTTTACAATATAAAATGTAATGATACGATAGATTTGTCTACCCCTGTCAGTTTATACAAAATTATTACAGTGATAATTGCATAACTTTTGCCGTGTCGTGTCGGCTTAGAATAACACTACCCCATTTCTACCCGTGATCGTAAGAGGCGACTAAGGGTATAGGGGCTTTTTAAGTGATTTTTGGGCGATGTGGTTGGAGAACCGTCACCGAAATCATATATTATTACCACCTTTTCCCAAATCAACTTCCAAAAGTGGCTGAGGAATTTCTCATTCCAAAGCTCTGGCTAACTCGTTAAAGGGATTTATAGCCGTGAGTATATGTATGTATATAATTTTCAGGTTACACCTGTAACTATTTAATATTATTAATTTAAATAAGAAGTTAATTTAACGGGTTTGTTCTTTTTCCCATTCCTAATAAATTAAACAATAAAATATAAAAATGAGTGCAATCTATGAATTGTATGAATTCTTTTATATTTGCTAATGCTAACCGTACGCACGGTCACTCTCACGCGCATCGTATACAGATAGGTCACTCGCACACTAACGGCGCCGCACGCGCGTAAATTGTAAGATCTGTAACAACAAGACAAGGCGCGCGCGACATAGGTCCATCCCCTAAAGCAGCTCGCCGAGCTCTGAGCGGGCGGCGGGCGGCGCTCGGGTACGAGTAGGACTGCGAATATCGATGTTTTTAAAATATTTGTTTTATTGAATTTATTAAAAAAGAAAACTAATCGCCAATTTTTATTAGAAATACAAATGCTCAAATTATGATGCAAGTTGTATGTAAGTAGGTAAAATAAATAAAATATAAAACCATTTTAAAGAGTGTAATTAGAGGTATGTTGGCGATTTTTTTCTATCGAGCGAAAATGTATTAATCATGTTTCGAATCGCCAATTTCACAGCAGAAAAGCCTCAAGATTTTGATGTATTTTTTTCAAAACCATATTGTTATAAACATTATAAGCATTATAATGTTTCAAAAACTCTGTTCGCTGAACTAACGGCACCTTAAGGATCCCTCTCACTCTCAATCTATAAACTATTACACAGTTTAGCTATCATAGAAAAGCAATAAAAAATTAAGTAAAATATATTTATTTATCTTTTGTATGAATAGTATAATTTATTGGGCTTAAGTTTTATCAATATTCAAGCAAAACACTTTTCATAATTTACATTAAGACTAATTATCATGTCTTCTTATAGTTGTTGGAAATTGATGAAAAGTGATATAAAACAGATCGCTTTTAGTGCTAAGACCGCCAATTATATTCCTAAATAAGAATATATCTGTAAAATGTTACTATTGCTTGCACTAAAATGTTTCCTCATCTATTCTCCCTCAGCTCCGCAACAACAGCTCAGTAAAACCCGCGGTCATAGTAGAGCAATGCGTGTCCCGCCTGTCGCGCGGCACGACTAGCGGCGCGCTGGGCGACGTGAGAGCGCTGAGACTGTTAGTGGACGCGACGCGAGCTGCGACTATTGTGAGAGCGGCCAGCGGGCTGATACAGCGATTGGAGGCGGGGGGTATGTTATACTTATTAATACATTGATTGATTGAATGAATGAATGAAGGAAAGATTGATGAATGTAAATGAAGCTGGAGAAGTTTGCCGGGATCGTACAAATCGGCGATCGATAATGTCTGCCTACCTCAATGGGAACTAACGGGGCGCGAGTATATGTATTGATCAATAGATACATATACACTGTACATTACAGTGGTTGGACGCGAGAGGTACAGTCTATTTATATTACATACATACAAATAAATACCAGCACCAGCTCAGTGCTACGCCGCTATAGTAGAGCAATGCGTGTCCCGACTGTCGCGCATCAACTGAACGGATTAAGGTCGGCATCGACTGAGTAAGGAGGTCGCTCAAAACCAGGAAACAGAGATAGAATACTTATCCCACTCCCATTAATAGTAACCCACGACTTTCAATAGAAACACAAGGTTTGTTTCATCACGCATATTCAAAGTAAAACGCTAGCCAACCGAAGTCCAGAAGTATGTCATACTTATCAATATATATTTAATATCTACATACATTCACGCCATAAATCCCCGAACGGGTGACAGAGGTATTACTAGTTCTAAACGTCATGTGATCATGTGACATTATTGTCATCTGGTGGTCAGAGTACCCAAGTTTTACTTGGACAGTGAAGTGACATTGTTGGGACCCAACTTAGGATTTGAAACAACGCCTCTTGGCATGATTAACAGCTGCTCATCGCAGTTGATGTAATATTTAGCCTTGTAAATATAATTCAGCAAATTTAATTTCAATACATATACTCACGGCTATAATTCCCTAGAAGGGGTAGCCAGAGCTAAGGAATTAGAAATCCCTCCTTAGAGAATGTGTATTGTAATAAATAAAGAATAAATAAAGGAAAGAAAAATTCCGACACAGGTGGGAATCGAACCCGCGACCTCGGGTATACGCCCCGAATTTTTCTTTCCTTTATTTATTCTTTATTTATTAGTAATAATCCCAACATGAGGTTTCCATGAACAAAAAGATTAAAATAATGTGTATTGTAGTTGAAAGAAAAATATGTTATGCACCTTTCTATGATAATGATAAGTAACAAATGCACCGTGGCAACATAATATTCGTGAGTTGACAACTCTTTTGTACTCGATGCAACAATATTCTCTATCTTCAACTATGCAGTATATTTTTGTGCTGATTTAGCTTCTCATCTTACACGTGGAAATACTGTCAAAAACTGGATCGAGCATTCTGAATTCTCAGAAGCTCGGACATTGATACATACATACTATGCAGTATACTTACACATACTCACGGCCATAAATCCCAAAAAGGGGTAGCCAGAGCTTCAGGGCTAGAAACGCTTCAGCCACATTTGGAAGTTGATAAGGGACAAGATGGTAGAATAAAGTATCGTTTGTGATGGGTTTCCAACCGCATCGCCCAAAAACCATTTAAAAAAGCCCCATACCCTAGTTGCCTCTTACGTAGAAAGGGGTAGTGACGTTGTGTGACAGTGTGGGCAAGATGGTAGAAATAAAGTATCATCATCTAAATAAATACTTACTTACCTAATACTGCCTGTCTATTCATACTATCATTTCATCTTAGCAGGAGAAGAAGTATCCCCGCCGGAGAATCTTCAAGAAGCCGTTCCAGAGCCAGTGCGCTGTCCAACGCCGGAAGGAAGCGACGCTGACGAGACAGAGGAGGCAGGGGACGCAGAAGACTCTCCCGCGGAAGAGAACCCAGGCCCGCCGAGAGGAGCCGAATACCTCACGCAACTTAAAAGTGATCTCGAACTACTCGTCACTATCTGCCAGCAATATATCGACGAAACCTAACATCACCCTTACTTTACACTGGCACCTTGGTATTGGTGAAAATTTCATAGCTGTCACTGTTGTAAGCCATAACTTAAAAAGTTTTTTTTGGCGCTAAAAACTCACTCGTGACGTGACCTGCTCTTTTGGTCGATTTTTTTTATGAATGTTGTAATTATAAATGACTATACGCCTTGCTTTAATTTCAGTCGTAATATTATTTGAAACTAGTCGAAGAAAAAAAAACTATTATGATTTAAAATTATAGCTCTCTAATTAAAAGCATCGCATCTTCACTTGCAACACGTTCTTTTGCAAAACTATGAATATGGAATACAAATATGAAGTTTGGAAGCCTAGGAATAATGGAAAACCATATTTCTAAACCCCTTTTTTATTTTCACATAACAAGATATGAAAGATAGATGGATTTAAGCATGTACTTATTTTTGCAGCCGTAATTAACAATGTAGAATGAACAGATATGATGAATTATGAAGTCATGCAGAACTATCGTTTTTCTAATTATAGGATGTATCCTGAGGCAACTGTCGGTTTTGAATTTTGCAACAAAATAAAACCTGTAAAATACACTTATTGATGTGTGGCAAGCCTAAGGTTTTCTCGCTGGCCCGATATCGTAATAATTGATCATGGTCACGCAATTTGGAACACAAATACTTTATACTATGGGTAGTTTCGACATTGAAAATCAAAGTCGGGTCAGAACTTGATTAAGCATAATTTTTAGTGCTGCCTTTTTTGAGAAAATTTACATTTATCTCTTCTCTGATTTTTGGCGATAGTAATAAAATAATAATAAATCTTTATTTAGTTAATCGATAAAAAAAAACTTCTTTGAATTGGTCCTTGAAGACATTAGACCAAAAAACATGTGTTAAAAATTCCGACAGCTGCCCAGGACTCTTTCTAATATAAAAAAACACAATTTGCTTTTCTGGTGCCTTTTTAATTATCTTATTTTAATTGACATTTTGAAATTATTATCTCTTCAAGTCCAACAGTCTCTACCGAGAAATGATCACCTTATGTATACTTTGTATTGTATTCAAAGGAGCTGGTAGAATCATTATAATATTGTTTTATCGGCTGTGAGAAACATCTAGTACATTATAATATATTTAATAATATCGGTGTTTCACTCATATCGCGTTTTAACACTTTTCTGTATAATTAGCTGTGAAAAATTACATATTCTTCGATAGTCACAATTATAGTTAATAATAGTAACGATAAGGTATAAAAATTTCTGCCCGTCCAAGTTATTCACCTTTTTACTTCTCAAGTGTATATGTAATCAGAGACAACCAACTCCAAAAGACAATTGAGTGGTAAAATGTTTAATCTTTGAATCTTTTTGTTTCTGTGAAAACTATAAGTGTGTATGTGAGCAAAATAATATTCAATAATGGTACAATCTCTATATTTTGTGATCGTAAATCCAAATAATGTAATCGTATTAGCTAGATGTTTTGTAGTTGCGTATATTATGAAGTCTAGGTGTTGTAGAAATATATCTAGCTATTAAATCAATCACTGCCGTGAAACTAATTACTAAACAACAAGCTAAGCTGACCAGGAGTCTGTATTTATTTAATCAGAACAAGTGAAATGGCTTTATGCAAATTATGATTTTGTCTACAGCACCTTAATCCTAAATATTGCACTTTAAATAATAATAATGTCATCATTTGCACACTTGCTAGTCGAACATGTATGACCATTATTTTAATCATCGATTATTTGATCGTTACTGATATTCTAGCAAAAAAATACTATTTTATTCTATTCTTTATTCATTATCTGAAGCTAGAAGTTGGCCTTATTTAAACTAATTTGTAATCTTCATTTTATATTGATACTAGTATTAGATTTAAATCATAATTTGTATACAGCCTACAGTTTATAAATAAACTTTACAAAATATTTGGACGCAAGTAATAAACTAAAGCAATAAAAGAATGACTTCTCAATATACATTTACAGGATGTTTAGATAATGACAATTTTAATGTAATTTAGTATTCATTTTGTATGTATTTAAAATTTAAGTGTACATGCAAAGAACACTGTTGGCTTTGTGTGTTTGAAATAGAATATTTGTATTTTCGTTTGTAATTTCATACAGAAACTCGTTTGTTCCGGGTTGATCACAATATTTTAAAATATACTCGTTAATAAAAGACATGTTTGTAGTTGTAGAATGTTTGAGTCCGTGTTTACTACGTGTACTGTTGGGTTGGTTGCGATGCGGTCACTTCGCGTGACGAACAGATTATGATTAAACAATGTGGTGCTAACCTGCATGATCGAGTGACAACAAAGTCTGTTTCATTTTGTCCCTTGTTTAGAGCTTATAAGATATGTATCGTAATGTAATTATCTAATAATAATTTTAATATATTGTGATGCGGCGTGTGACTCAGTCGCAACAGACAGACACACGCTTGGATATTTCGCTTATATAATAAGAATGTTTTGAGCTCATTGTATTATATTTTCTATATATGTTGCTGGAACCCAAGTTTCAGTTAGAATTATAAATGTGTTATGTATTGATTTGTGCAAATTTATTAAATACTGTAAATCGGACTGGAAAGCCAAAGTAAACAGTATTTTGTAAAATCCAACGTATGTTTTATTTATCTCTTACGGGTTTGTCAATGGCGCAAGTAACTTTCACAAGTGAAGGCACAGGTTCTTGATCTTGCGCAGGCAGTATACGCAATTCATTTCTTTGTGGTAATTAGCGACATACATACTATATTGGATATATCTAGGTAAGCACCTCCAAAATTACTGTATTATGTGACAGTCCTTCAAGAAAACTGGTTATTTGTAAAGGATAGGCTTCATTCAAACATTATACTTCTGAAAATCACGTGACATTGATCTGGCTTAAGTTCCCTCACCGTTAACAACCAAGCTAAATTTACCTCATACATGACTTAGTAAACACATTGGCATAAGCTTGACTTAGGATTCGTACCTACGCATTTACCCTCCGGACCCGCCGTACCACCGGCCATACCCCTGGTGGTATGGTGGGACTTAACCATACCACCGTATTAGTGATGGGATTGAAAATAATAACACCATTAAGATTACACCAGTAGGAATTATCGATTATTATGCATGAAAGGCACTCAGTGGCTCCTCACTGATCTAAATGGTTATTTTTGATATGTGTATGTCAGGCATACAAACACACTCATGACTTTAATTGCCTAAAAAAGGTAGCTAGAGCGTCAGAATACCCTTAGTCATCTCTTACGAACACCCATGGTAAGTAAATAGGGTAGTGATATTCTAAGATGACACTACACAGCTAGTTATTGAAAATTAACTTACATTTGTCAATGCTTGATGTACACCAAATTTATTTCAGTATTGTTTATGCAAATAAAAAAAATAATATCTTTATTAACATAATTGTTTTAACAATGTACATGTACAGTCGCCATCAGATATATCGGAGCGGCCGAGGTACTCAAATACTTCTGAGTAGCAATAAATTTCAATAAATTCTGTACAGTAAATAAGGTCAATAATATCTGAACATCCGATTCGCCGCAAATATATGAGCAGTAGATTTTCAATTAAATCTGAACTCACAACGACACAATAATATCTGAAAGCACAACTCGTCAAAATTATCTGCTTAGACAGGGTGATCATAAATATCTGAACATTTAAGGAAAATATACCTTAAAGCACTAGGCATACAGTTTAAATGTAATCGTACAGATCGGCTGTCCCAAAAAGAAAAGCAGTATGGCACATGGTCCTCAAAATCTAGGTATCAACATCATTCTACAAATATAGCAAGTCCCTACATGATGCAAAGACCCGTTCATCAAAAGAGGCTCTAGTTTTCGAGATAAAAAAATGAAAAACACAGCAAGTCCACTTGTGAAAAAGCGATCCCCAAAAACTAAACGCAGCAAGGAACTGTTACCAAAATTAAACAGAGTAAGTCGCGAGTCTTACTGTTTTTTATTAATTGTGAATAAGACTTGCTGGGTTTACTATATGGGGATTATGCTTGAAAAACGATGATGATGCCTACAAATTTAACTGTAAAGCACATGCCCGTCAACATTGAAACCTATATTTCACGAAATTTCTATTTGGCGCGAAACGGATTCCGCTCGGTATTCGTTGGAGGTGGCTACAGGTACATCGGGGGATGCGGTAGCTACTTGTCGCCGTTCGTCGCATCGGTGCTAGAGCAAGTTTTAACTGGATTTAATTATTTTTGCAAGCGTAATTTACTGTTTTTAACGAGAATGGAGCGGAGTAGAATAATTTTGATTGCTGCATATTGCTGCTATCTAACAAACGGTCACACTCATATGAGTGATGATTCCGTTTACGGTAATATTGCACAAAATTTACTAGAAAGCAATCAGTTTCTGATTTCGAAGACTTCAAAAATATTGTGTTGCAATGTCAATAAAAAATCAAGATTGTGGAATGCTTAATTTGATTGGCCAAAAAAGAAGAGGTGACCACGACTCAATGGAGACCCTTTGAAAAATGTTCAGTTAGTTCTAGCCACAAACTTAGTATCCTCCAGACACCGTAGTCAGTACAAAATCGGTTCGGCAAAATGGTTCAATAATCCCCCCGCTCTCACTGCACTTCACGCCCCGCAATGTTGCAAGCTTTAACCCATCGCCAGTCTGCAAATGTGTATTTTCTACCAAACTCCTATTAATTTCTACCAAACTATGTTCTTTTTCTGTATTTGAGAAAAAACATGAAATATTTAATGCTTTTAAATGATAAGATAATAAAAACCATATATTAAAAATAAAACAACAGCTTTAATAGTTTTTTAACTTATTAGTAAAATTAAATTTTCTGAAATATCAAAATGTTCTTTTTCTATATTTGATCATAATCGTGAATTATTTAATGCTTCTAAATAATAAGATGGATAATAAAAAACACGGATGTTGTCAGGTTTATGGCATTCGTAGTTGAATTACAGCTAAGAACTCCAATATCTTCAAGAGCTATGCAATTGCCTTGATCCGAAGCTTTTATCTCTAAATTGCACAATACTTTGCGGTATATACCCTTAAATTGTTTTGCATTTGGGTTGTCGAAGTCGGGGAAGAAAATATTTAGACACATACATAATATTTAAATAAAATTAACTAGCTCTTCACCCGCGTCTTCTTTCACGTAGTTACACATATATCACTGCTTACCCTTTTTCGAATTTATCGTATTTCGATGTATAATTTATATACCTTCAAAGTTTCATCCAAATTCCTTTAGTATATTTTGTCTGAAAGCGTAACAATCACATCCACACAAACTTTCACAATTATAATATTATAGTAAGATATATATTTATATGTATAATATTACGTATATACAGATAGGTATATATTTCAAATATAGTACAAATATACCTTCGTGGGTATGGCTTCTTTTACAAGTCTTCTGATTCCAGATTTAGTTAAATCAAAATATTTTTCTTCAAAATGCTCGGAGCAAATGCGTGAGCTTGAGGTGGGTTTCCAATACTCATCAATTTTAGCTTTTTGTGTAATTCTTACCCACGGAGCTCGCCTGCTTTCGTCTGCAGGAAATCTAAAATACCCAAAAGTACTTATTTTTCACCATTTAGAATTTCTACCTAAACATAATATTCTTATATTGAAAATGGTAGAAAATGCAAAGTTCTACGCTTGCAACACTGACATGGCGGCGCAAAAAAATTCGTAGTTTAAACAAAATTAAATTGCTTTCAATCATCGAAAGTAAGTGGAAAATAACAATAGTAATCGGTGAAATGTGATTCCCAGTCCTTTAGCTTTGATATTTACTCTATTTCGACAAGATGGAAGTACGTAAGTCGTCATTATGAATTTTTTTGTGGAGCTGTTTTGGCTTGTCACTTTCAAAGCTTCTAACCGACTGAGTGGTGCGGTTCAGTGTTGCCAACAAGTCAAGACCGTATGTCGCCCAATTTTCAATGCTTGAGTAGCCTAAAGTAGCCCAAACCCGAAACTAAAATAAAAACCACCTTTTTAACTATTTACTTATGTATTTATATCATAACTTCCTGTACATACAATAAAATCAGTACTTAACACTTAAACAACAAGTCTTTTAAACTAGAGTTTGAAGTTATTTAAAGAAAATAAAAGTATCAAAACAGTGTTTTAAAGTTAAAGATTGAAAAGATTTTAAATTGGCGTGTCCAAAAACTCATTAGCCAGACTCTAAAACATTATTCTGCTTGATCTGCTGCGAGCAATTTCTGTTCTTGCCCTGTTTTGTTATTACTCCTAAAGGTTAAGCGGATAAAAATTCCTGATTCGAATAGTTCTAATAAACATACTGATTCGAATATTCGGTTGAATCGAATTTAAATTTTTGCAACTCCACCTGTGATATTTTCACAGTATTGCCAACATGATCTCAGAGGTATTTAGAGATGAAACGTTCAATATGGGTGAAGGGTTTTGCCAAGGGGTTTTGCCGTCTTTTTATCTTGATTGTCGTATATCTTCTTATGTAGATTATTTTTTTGTGCTTATTTGTGTCGTAATTTGATTATAAATAAAAGTAAATTTAATCTTTTTCGAGTAGCCTAAACGGCGACCAGTCGCCTTTACGATTTTTTGGTCGCCGTTTTCCAATCTGAGTAGCCTAAATGGCGAAAAATCGCCTACGTTGGCAACACTGGTGCGGTTGCGTTGCGTTGGTATGCAAGAGAAACCAATGAAACAGGACTATCGATGCGGCCGTGAGCGGATTCTGGGTACTCTTTATTCTATGGTTCTAGCATACAAAGGTATGGGGTGAAGTGACTATGTTGCTGACCGTACCGCAATTTAAAAAGTTTAATCCCAATTATTTTGGTATTTACTGTGTTTTGTAGTGGTTATTTATTCGCTGCTATAGTAAATAACCAAAAATTACAAGAGAACAAGGTACGTTGCTGTGTTTTTATATGGTAATCCAGAGCTAAATAAATAATGAAAACTAATTTTAAATTATTTGGTGCCGTAAAACATGCACGAATCAGGTTAATCTACTTCTTTTAAATACAAATAAATGCGCAATCATAGTATCTGTGACACCCAATACTTATATTGGTCGATTATTGTTAAATTTTGTGTGGCTCACCAAAAATATGTTTTTTCGCTCTCCCGAAAAAAATGGTTACTGTGCCATACTGCTTTTCTTTTTGGGACAGCCGAGATGTAATGAATATTCCTTTTACAAAATGAGTCGGTATACAAAATATATATAAATCTTCCAAAAGCAACTTTACAGTCTTGTTACAAGAGACACATTTGAATAAAATATTTGGCAATTAAACAAAAATGGTAACATTACTGTCATTGCATATAATTCACTTCATGTATTCATCAAATATTCACAGATTTATTGTGCTATACTAACGTATACAGATTGGCAATACAAAGTCGACAGGCGAGCGAGACCAAAAAAAAGTACAACGGTGTGCGTAAATGAGTGCGTGTGTGTGTGTGACGTTAGTATCGCGGATTCCATACTATTCCCTATTAAAATTGATAAAAAATCACGTATTTGTTATTTTGGGCAAATTGTTAACTTAACAGTTATTGTAATATTATGATGACAGATATTTTTATCATATATTTGCATTGAAAACTTTAATTAATAAACATATAGACTGGTAATTATTACAATCCTAATTTGGATATAAAACGCAAAAAAAAATATGTTTGCCAAAGAATATTTATTTATTTATTTATTTACACTGATATAATCTTTACAGGCATGGCCTAATATGATTAATTCTCACATATTTTATACTCTAATTATATTATACATTCCTAATTTTTTTTCAGTTTCTACTTTCCTTATTATCTACAAGTTTAACTATCAACTTCATAACATAAATAGCGTAGTGCTGTGTATTTGATTTAGCTTCTGTGCTGTTAAATATTAATAACTTTATCAAAAAATCACCAAAGTTAAGACTTACATACCAGAATTAACGAAAATAAATAAAAAAAAACATGTTTTATGCCAAAACCGTTGTAGGCTGTTATCGTGTCCGTGAGAGGTCCTGCCTTTGTTGATGTTTATGCTATGTTTGTCACTTACTGCCAATCTATGTGTTTTATATATCTATGTTTAGTTTAAAGCTGCCAAATTAAAATAGGTACGAATGCTTTGCAATATTTCATCCACTATTGTGTCAATCACCGTGGCCTAGCGGTTTAGTAATAAGAAATCAGAAATATAATCCGTTGCGTCAGGGTTCAAATCCTCACTTGTGTTTAATTATTGTATTTTATTAAGAATTCATGTTCTTTTATTTATTTTAATTTATTAGACCTTTAGATTTTTGGTCCTCATTTAATATAATTAAATAATACGTTAGAGAAAACTGCATGAAAAGGTATTATTTTGTAAAAACTCCTTTTATTTTATTAAAGCTGCATTTATATTAATGTAAAAGTAAAAATATGGCATACATCTTTTCAAAAATTCTAAGTTCGGCTGTGTTAAACTAAAAACAAGTATGTCGTTTTTGGCAAATTTTACAGGAGAGCGAAAAAACATTTTATTTCTATAAATTTAAATATTTCCTAAAGTGATTGTCGGATCTTGATGATTTTTGGATATGTCCGACGTGATGTAGTTTCCTAATGAAATTAATATTTTTTTTAACTTGACCTTTACAGTAACGCCAATGCAGAATAAAAATGCTTTTAGCATAGTCTTACCCTATTATTTTTATCAATAGCGCCTTAAATAAGAAGATATTTTGAGTTTTAATAATGTAGAAATAAGGGTCTTTCTATGACGAATCCAACGGTGTAAAAAAAGCAAACGCTCAAAAATCGACATACTTGTTTTTAGCTTAGAGCAGCCGAGTTATTTTACCTCCTAATGATTTGTGCCGGCAAAAATTATACAACTACAAAACCATTCCTATATTAACACCATGTACTTACTTGTTTCTTTAAAAAAAAGAATTGGTCAGTGAGGAACGATTTAGTTTTTTTTTTCTAATAATATTAACCGTACAACTAGTTGTACGGATTAGTTGCTCAGTGGAGAATACCTCCCAGCAGAAAACTCTTTTTAGTTTTGACATTTGATAAAACTAAATGGTGGTTGTGTAGAAAATGTATTCTAGCGTACGTACTAAAATAAATCAACAAAGAATTTTAAACTGTATGACTAGTATTTAAGGTATATTTACTCTTAATGTTCAGATATTTATGATCACCCTGTCTAAGCAGATAACTTTGACAAGTTGTGCTTTCAGATATTATTGTGTCGTTATGAGTTCAGATTTAATTGAAAACCGACTGCTCATATATTTGTGGCGAATTGGATGTTCAGATCCTATTGACCTTATTTACCGTCAAGAATTTATTGAAATTTATTGCTGCTCAGAAGTATTTGAGTACCTCGGCCGCTCTGATATATCTGATGGCGACTGTACAATGGTTCCCGCACTAGGTTAAATCCTGTATTGTGGGTAATTGAGTTCTAAAGTTAGGATAAAGGTTATTAATGCAAAGAAAACAAATGCAATTAAATAGATTTATTTTATTTCAGACTATGTTGTGAGATTTTGTTTTGCAATTCAGTTGGAAAATTATTTACTGTGTTCAGAGCACATTCATAACAATATTGTTTTAGGTAAAATATACTACACTGTTTATTGATGCATACAGGTTTATCACAGAGTGCACAGTCAGCACCAATCACAAGAATTTCACCTTTCCCAGGTGGACTGAATGGGTCTTTCATAACATAACTGGGATATTTCAAGATAATGTTCCGAGGGAATGGTGGCGAAGTTCCTTTATAGTGAGCAACCTCCTTCATGCTGCAAGATGAACAGTTGAATTGATGAAGAATTGGCACAGAATCTTCTTTTGAGTTAGATGCCTCCATTTAAATCTGAATATAAGATGAAAATATTTGTTACTAACACTGATTATTTTATTATTACTTTTCCTTAATATCATCTAAAACATGGTAGAATTTTTCAGTAATGGGAGTGAGTCTTAGCATTGAGCACATGAGATGAACATTTCATAGACATATAAAATCTTGTTAGTAGTATGTGGTGAGGGTAGCAGACAACAGATTAAATTTCTGGGCTTATTTGTTATTGTTATTATAGTCTCATTGACAATACTATGTCTTTTTGGCAACTTACTAACTTATACTAACACCCATTATTCCATTTGTTCCCATGACTATTGAGACTATTGATCTCTCTTCCAGACAAATCTCTCTTGCTTCTCTCAAATTCATTATTCTCATCAATCATCATACATGCAATTTCATTTTTTATTCTTTTTTAGTAGATCCCGACCAGATAGCTGTAATTGGCCCAAACTGGAAGACCTATTTTCTTTTACACTTCCTGTTATATAGACACAATCCATAACTCTTTGGCAAACAAGTTAAAACTGTAATGAAATCAAAATATTTTGTATTTAAACATACAATTATTTTATTAAATATATTTGTAATGAATGACAGTAAAGAAACATGACATGAGACTAAGATCTACTTTAGATATAAAGATACTTAAAATTTTTACAGACTCCAACAATTTTTTATTTACCTACTATTTTTGTATTGTGTTTACTACAAAGTGAGTTTCTCTTTGGGAGCTTCAAGGGGCCACCAGGTGGGCTTGAGTGCATGGCAACTGTATGGGCCTATTTGGAGTTCTTTGGCTTCCAGTGACTCTTTGATTCTTATCAGTCCTAATCCACAATCTTTTATAACACCTTTTAATTTACCAATCGCAACACCATTACACGAGATTGGTGTATTTTTAGGCAAATCATCAGCTACTTCTTTTGTAAACTTTAATGGCATTATTCTTTTCCTGACAACACCAGTATGATGCACTCTAGCTGTTACCTCTTGTCCTATGTAGCAACCTTTATGAAAACTAACACCATGAAGGTAATCACAGTTCATCTCTAAAGGAAAACCACTTTCTGGTGGTATATCTTCTGACCCTTCTGATACACCAAGTGAATATCTCAATTGCTGGTATTTAGAACTATCATTATCAATGGTACAATTTTTACCAATTTGGTTTGATACATCATCAGCTTTAACTAAATTATCTGAGATTACCCGGAAACCTAATTCAGGCATTCTAGGATCTTTAAAAATATTTACTTTCTCCGAAAGTATAACCAGCTGCTTGTCAGCTTGGTGTACAGGCGATAACAATGCATAAAAATTCAATTTATCACTAACATCATCTATAATAAGCCTACGTCTCAATTTGTACAGTTTTAAGTGTCTATGCAGAGCTTTTGTAATGGGTTTGTCACATTCAATCAAATATGTGTCCGATTCCCAGTGATGTATTAAAGTATCAAAAAGAACCCTGCCTTTCTGATTTAAGAACATGGCATATAACGATTTAACACCTGAACCCACATCGAGATGCCGCATATCATTTGTGATGAGCCCTTGAAGGAAATCAGCCGCTTCATCTCCTTTTACTTCCAGCACACCCTTATTTAATGGGTAAAGTATTTTACGACTTGATGAACCAGTTGTATTAGAGCAGAATCGTAAAGATTGACTGAGAAGAATGATTCGTTTGTTTAAAATACTTTTTACCTTTAACAACATATTTTTATCACTGAAGTTGAAATGAAAGGTGACTGTTTTTAAAAGTATCCAATTAACACAAAAACAACTTGTTATTTTAATTAGCAAGATTTTTCCTTCATTTAATCTTAAAGCTTTGGTACTTCTTCTCAATACAAGCGAAATCTCATCCAATATTTGTTATTTGAATGTTGAGTTGAATAATATTTTATTTACATTCAACTCAAATATCATTGATATTGACTTTAGTTCGATGGCTATTTATGACTGAAGAATGGCATATAATTTGCCAGTGTCGTGTTAGAGTTTGAATTGAAATAAATACCGACTATTCAAAAAACTACTAATGGTCGGTGCTACCGTTTGTTGAAGTGTGGAGATGTGATGTGAGTTGTCTGGTTATGTCTGTTGCTACCTGTACATTGTTATTGTTATGTGCGTACTGATGGTTAAGACTTGAGATAATGTTGTTGCGTTTATTCCATCTTTTGACTTTAAATTATTTTGGATAGGGTAAGGTGGGGCACAGTGAAACGAAAAAGATATTTTCATTTTCATAAAAATCTGTATTACTTAATCAACAAAAAGTTTATACTCTCATATACTATACTTAATCATTAATAATTTCACAATCATAATTTTTGGAGACCCTGACACTAAAACACACCCTGGGGCACAATGAAACATAGGTTTGTATCGGCCCAAACACAGACACTTCCAATGGCATTAGCTTATGGCTGGTATGAGGTGAAATTGTTAGAAGAGTCACGCTGTTGTCCTTGGCAATATTCAGGTGAAATCCGTTCCTCTTCCATCTGTGTCGGTGTATTATGCCCAAATTATGCCACTCGTCCCTGCTAGCAATGTTTGGCTTCCGATTTGATTGTAGTGCGTTTTATTCTGGATCTATTGCTCAGGTGCGTGCTATACGTATGGTTGCTTCTTCCTGTATTGAATAGAAAGAAAGTGGGTATGGACGTACTTGCGGCGTAGATATTTCGCAGTAGAGTGCGGTCGCGATCGATGCGTCGGCTTTTTCCAATTGTAGTGCAGGTTACTTCGTTGCGTCAGTTGATGTACAGTGCGGTCGTTGACCTTTGCTTGTGCGACCTCTGCGTAGTTCAGTGTTGAAGGGCAAGAGACTTCTTCGACTCGGCTGAGTGCGTCTGCGTCTACGTTGTCGGTTCCTTTGACGTGGCGGCGGATGTCGGTGGTGAATTCGCTTATGTTCATCATTTGACGGGCTCGGCGGGGAGTTTCGGACGGTGACGGTTATTTTGTGAGTACGTATGTGAGCGGCTTGTGATCGGTATAGTCAATGACGGCGCGTCCCTCGGACATTTTGCGAAAGTCGGACTGCCATGTAGATTGCTGATAACTCTCGATCAAACGTACTGTAGTTGCATTGCGCGTCGCTGAATTTTTTCGAAAAGTAGTAAGGCGCTGCCACTTTCCGTCGATTTTTTGTTGTAGAACTGCCCCGGCCGTCTTGTCGGATGCGTAGGTGAATATCGCAAGCGTTGCCTCGTGTGAGGGGTGGGCGAGTAAAGCTGCGTTTTGGATGCTAGCTTTGCATGCCTCGAATTATTGCGAACACTAGGTGTTCCTTTCGACGAGTGTCGCGCTTTTTGGCGTTGTGTAGGAACGCGTTGAGCGGTGCTTAGAGTGCGGCGGCGTTGGGGATGTGTTCACGGTAGAAGTTTAGCATGCCAAGGAATCGGCGAAGGTCTTCTGTAGTTTTTGGCTTCGGGTATTCGGTGATGGCGGTAACTTTTTCTTGCGGCGGCTTGATACCATCTTTCGACACTGTGTAGCCAAGGAAGTTTACTTGCAGTTGGCTGAATATACATTTCGCTGGGTTGATTGTGAGGCCATTTTGTTCGAGGTGTTTGAGGACTTGTCGGGGGTGTTCCTGGTGTTCATCCTCGTTGCTGCTGGCGAGGAGGACGTCACCAATGAATGGAAACGCACAGTAGTCGAGTCCACGTAGCACTTCATGAATGAAACGTTGGAATTTCTGACCGGCGTTCTTTAAGCCGGGACACATACTCGGGAATTCGAATAGGCCCAACGGGGTGATGATAGCGGTCTTTTGAATATCTGCTTCACGAACAGCCAGTTGTTGGTAGGCGCGGTTGAGGCCAATAGTTGAGAAAATGGTTATTCTGGTCAGCTGGTAAATGAAGTCTTTGATGCGGGATATAGGGTAGCGGTCGGGAGTCGTTATCGCATTTAGGCGGCGATAATCTCCGCAAACATTCCACCGACATTCTTCTTCGGGACGAGGTGGAGAGGCGAATACCATGGACTTTTGCTGGGGCACCAAAGTCCTTGCTCCATCATGGTCTCAAACTCCTTCCGGACTTGTTCGTAGCGGTGCGGTGGTATCGGTCAGGCTCGGCAGTGTAGAGGCGGACCAGTTGTTTCGATGTTATGTTCGATCGGTGTTTGCGGAGTTAAATGCATGGAGGTAAGTCGCGCGACGCCGGGGAAATCCGCTAGTATTTCGTGGTACGGCTTGCTGCTATCGATAGTCCAAATGGTTGGCACATTAGTGGAGCGGGCTATACAGGTGGCGATGAGGCTTTTTTGGCCGTCGATCAGTCGTTTATTCTTGAGATCGACTATGAGGTGGTGATGTCGAAGGAAGTCTGCGCCTATGATTGGTTTGCTGACTTTCGCCACGATGAATTTCCATTTGAACGGTCGTCAGAGGCCAAGGTTGAGTTCGAGTGTCTTCTCGCCGTAGGTAGGTATTGCAGTGTGGTTTTCGGTGTAGAGTTGAAAAGTTAGGGGCTTGTTATTTGCACCTTTACATTTTGGTATGACGTAGCTATCGGCACCTGTGTCGACGAGGAAAGTAAGTTGCGATGATCGGTCGGTCACGAAAAGGCGGTGAGTTGTTGCAATGGAGGCGCAAGACTCCGCCGTGTCCAGCGCCCGGTTTAGTTTTATGGCGCTAGCACGGGTGTTGCATTTTGCTTCTTGAAATCGCAAGGGTCCTCGCACTTGCGTGCTTTGGTACCATAACGTTGGTGGTACAAGCAAAATGGTGAACGGCTGGAGCTGCGGTTGAGGGATCGGCTACGGTTGTGATAGTCACGCGCATTACTGCGGTTTCTACGATCATTTTTCGTTTTCATCTCTGCAACCCTTAGTGAAAGCTCTCGTATTTCGGCAATAAGGCACTGTGTATAGTCGCTTGCCTGATTTATTGGTGAAGGCGTCGGTGCAATTGCTGATATTTGGCTTGCGGCGTTCTCACACTCGTCGAGGGTAGTTTTCTTGGTGATTGTTTCGCTGACAGCGAGATCTGAGCGGACGTGGACAGGTAGGTGATTGATCCACATTAGACGAAGAATAGTGTCAGGGATTGAATCGCGTGCCAGGCTTTTCTTGCGTCGTAGGAGCTGTGACGGCTGCTGATTGCCTAATTCTATTTCAGATAACAGTTTTTGAAGTTGGCGACTGTCTGATTCTTCATAGGCTTACAGGGTTCTATAGGATTCATTGGTGGGGGGGTTGTAGAGTAGGTTGGCGTCGGTCTCAATAACACTTTTGTCGAGCTGAGCAATCACCATCTGGGCGAGTTGTTGCTAGCTCTTCTTCAGCTCGCTGGTCGCTGCTTCAAAATTAATGAACCATAGGCGGGGTTTGTCACGCCAGAACCGTGGAATGCGCATGGACAGTGCGATACCGTCTATTTCCTTCTTCACGGCATCAGCAGGGTCGTAAATGGTGGCGGGCGAAGGGGTTGGCGCGGTGGATGCGGCAGTCGCCTCGGAAGCTATAGTGTCCCGCGCCCTGATTACGTATCATTGCGTCTGAACATTGACAGCGATAATCGTGCAACTTGCGACACAATCGTCAGTCGCAAAAGATACGTAATCAGGGGGCCGTTCGACCATTGTGTGGTGGTGATGATCCGATGATGATGATGATGTTTGTTCAATTGTTCAAACAAGTGTCACAACTTTAGCACTAATTGGAACGCTACGCTTACCCTCAGCGTCACTGCTTACCCCTTGTGCGCTACTTACAACTTTAGCATTACTAGCTACCCCTTGCGGCGACTTTACTTCACTTTAGCGTTCATGGGTATGCCGGAGAAGGATTATTTAATTTAAATCTTATTGTTCATGAAAACCTCATGTGGGGATTATTACTAATAAATAAAGAATAAATGAAAGAAAAAATTCCCGCCTGTTTTTCTTTCCTTTATTTATTCTTTATTTATTAGTAAGGATTATTTAAGTAAAACGAACGAAAAACAAACGAAAATATACAACAAAATGTTTAGATTGATTGCAACAAGTGTGCGAAACTACTAACTTGATTTCGTTTTTTTTTTCGCCAATTTAACATATTAACATGTAAGAGTGTTGTGTAGGTACAAGTTGCTGCCCTTTTTTCAAATATTGTATGATTTAAATTAAACATTATGCTTCAAGACATAAGATTAAATTCTGCATGCATATGTTTTAGGGCTTGTGAATAGTGCGAAGTGTCACCCACTGATATTGACTCCATTGTGGTTGGTATCTTGGTATCCGAATGAATATTTATTTACAAAATATTAACCTATATATATATTAATTATCACTACGCGTCACTACCCTGTTCGCGTTCGTCTTGTGACCATATTTGGTATTAGTAGGCCGGACGAATATTATATATATACATATATATATATATATTATTCGTCCAGGGTAGTGACGCGTAGTAATAAAATTAATATATTTATATATAATATATAATTAATATATAATACGCACACTATATATATATATATAGTGTGCGGAGTGACGCGTTCGTGGCCTTATATGGCGCTATCACAGGAGTTCGCGGGCGGTAAGAGACGATGCGGCGCTCGGGGTGAAGTGATATCCGCGTCTGTTGCCTTATATGGCGATCGCTGGAGTGACGCGTCCATTGCCTTATAAGGAGGTGAGAATCACACAACCATGATAAAATTAACCCCACTATGACTTTAGAAAAGACAAATTGGTGAAGGCCCGACCCGGGATTAGAACTCAGGCCTGTATGTTTTCGGGCGGGTGTTTTACCCTTTAGACTACCATGTCGTTTAATTTATAACTGCAGTGATAATATCTGTAATAGTAAACTATTCTAACTTTATACCACGAAAGAGGTGTACCTTAGACATTGTAACTTGTTAATTGTGAAAATATTTATTCCAAATAAAGTTTTTCCTTTCTTTTTTGCAGCGGACCTACGAGAAGGCATATTATAATATTTGACGACGTCCTCTGATCGAGTGGGTAGGGGACTAGCTTCTCGGTCCGGAGGTAACGCATCCGATCTCCGCTGAGTGCTCTCTGAGAGTTTCGGACGACATTTATGTGATGAGCAATGAATAGAGATGGGATTTTGCCCGGGCATTTTGGGCGGATTGGATTTATGCCCAATAAATGTCCATAAATGCCGAATAAATGTCCATTACTTGGGCAGAAATCTTATTAAATTTTAATTTTTACACTTATAACTCACAATAATGATATTTATTGTAAGAGTGTGGTTGATGTTATTAGTTAAAATCATCATAAAATGACCTATTTTATTTAAAGAATGAATAATACTTATAGGGTTCATGATAGGGACCATTAGCATAAAAGTCAATGGGTGCAATCCAACCCGTTTTATGAAGTTTTGCAGACAGAAACACAAACATTTTTAAATGCAAGAATCTTATCATACTTTTTATGATAATTCATTAATTTGTTACAATACAATAGGGAAAAATTGTAATACTGTTTTTAACCGACTTCAAAAAAAGGAGTGTTCTCAATTCGACCGGTATATTTTTTTTTTTTTTTATGTTTGTTCGCCGATTACTTCGCCATTTATGAACCGATTTTGATTATTATTTTTTTATTCGAAAGAAGATACACCCGGATTGGTACCATGATGAGGATATCAGGGTCTGATGATGGGATCCTGGAGAAATCGACGGGAACCCTAAAATTTTATAGGCAAATGTACCGCGTTTTACATATTTTCTGAACTTATATTGGCATTTGCTTCTAAAAATCATATTGTTATGCTGCTGAGCTGATGATAGAAGGTGTGGATCCTCAATCACTAGGTATAAGGAAACAGTTCTTTCCATATTCTATATAGATTTATACTCCTCTTCGTAGCTTTTATGAAGAGAAGTACAGGTTCACTAAACATTTCTTTTGTTATGTTATTGTTACCGAGAAAGTACCATGAGACCAGGATCTGATGATGGCATCCCAGGAAATCGAGGGGACTGTCGAAACTCACAATTATGTGACAGTGTATTTGTTCAAAACGCCGATAGGCCTGCCCTGTATAACGTGAGAACACTGCCTAATAAATCGTGGGTACTCTGAACAACAGGTGACAATGTCACGTGATATTTAGAAGTATTACTACCTCTGCTAACCCCTTCAGGGATATTCGGCGTGAGCGTTTGAGTCTTTCTTGAGATGTAGAATTGAAGACCATCGCCTTTCGACGGATTTTAAGAACAATGTAAGGTTACATATGTTTGAGCCTATTTAATATCGTACTATAATAGAAATACCGGAAATACGAAGAATAATACAGTAATTGTCGCTTCCTCATCCGAGAGGCATCTTTGCCAGGTCTACCCATCTCTAAAACTCGTAAAATAAAATAATTTTTAACAAAAAGAAAACCGACTTCATAGAAAAACAACCGAAAATAAACAATCTAGTACTAAAAAGTACGAAATAAGTATTTTAATTGAATATGAGTACTGTGATTGATACCTTAGCAATTTCTTTATTCCACACGCGTCAGTTCAACCTACCTAAATATTACAATTCTCTTAAATTAATTTTTGAGTCGGTGCCAGACAAACAAAAGTAAATTCACCCTGCTATCTATCTCTGATTATTACAATCTAAAAAATATTATATCGTACATAAATCAATTTACCCTACAACTACAAGGTACCCTACATTTTACATGTATATGAAGTGCGAAATACACACTTCTTATTATCAATTATCATCGAGGCTGGCACCGGCTCACAAATTAATTTAGGAGAATTGTAATATTTAGGTAGGTTGAACTGACGCGTGTGGAATAAAGAAATTGCTAAGGTATCAATCACAGTACTCATATTCAATTAAAAAACTTATTTCGTACTTTTTAGTACTAGATTGTTTATGTACTTTTAATTTAAACAAACATTCTGGATGGTCATAGTCCAGATTATGATGATTTTCCACTATAAACGTATCTAACCCTATTTACGTTGGGCTCGTATCAAGTACAAATCGCGCGCTCCTATTGGACACTTTATATAATATAAAGTTGAGTATAATTATATAGAGTTGAGACCAAATTGACATTGACATTCCGCCGGATTCAATCTCGCTATTTTGTACCTAGATTATAAATTGCGTAGAATTCTGACAGCTGCCATTTTTTGACATGTCAGAGGTTATAAATCTTTTTGACCAGGCTCATTTTTTAAATTTCTATTAAAGTATGAACATCCACGTCAACTCATTTTATTTGTTAGAATATAATATATAAATTTTATTATGTTCTACGCTGCAAATGCAAAAAGCGCATTCACGGTAAACAGAAAATTTTAAAATATAAAGATATTATTCAAAGAAGTCGAAAGAGAAAGTATTCAAAGAAGTCGAATGACATGGCATGACAAGACACACGCTTAACGACAGCTAAGAGCAACATTGAATAAATAATACAGAGCGAGCGATTTGCTTTACGTTTTACATCCATCTACTTACGGCTACAAATCCCTAAAAGGGGTAGCCTGCTCTTCTGAATCTTAAAATTCTTTAGCCACTTGGAAGTTAAGTAGAGAAAGATTGTTATATAAATATTTTTGGTGATGGGTCTCCAACCGCATCGCCCAAAAGTCGCTTAAAAAGCCCCGATACCCTTAGTCGCCTCTTACGATAACCCATGGGAAGAAATGGGGTAGCGCTATTTTAAACCGGCACTTAGCCGACACAGCAAAAAGGTTTACTAAACCTGGACTAACAAAGAAGGTGCCAGCTAAAAAAATAAATAAGGTAATTAAAATTGAATTGATATCATGTTCGTAATATTGAAATATTATATAATATATAAATATTTTTTACTATTGTATAATTTTAATTAACTTAGGTTATATTTTCATTTGCCTTTAAAAAGGTAAGACACAACTTAACAAAAATCTAGCAGCGGATATACGCTCCCGTCGCTCTGCCAACTGAGCTATAGTATCAAGTGATCATGATCACTGGCGCGAATATTGGTTTTTGCCTGTTTCTTTACTTGTGTCAACGCCATCTACCGCCAAATTATTACAACCCGGAAATATGCGCCTTTTGCCACGAATAGTTCATGTCCTCTGTCAATATATGACATCAAAATCATTCGTGTCCGCTGTGATTTTTTTCCATACATATATGCTCATTGACCTTTACTAATTAAACACGATCTGTTTTTCAGTAAGTATTATTTCATCCCCTTTGAGTATAAAAAGTAGCGTGAACGTGAGTATTTTCACATTTTAAAATTCTGTTAGCGGAATATACCGTTACGACATTATGTTAATAATCTTGAAAAATAAAAATAAAATATATGTTCTTTTTCGCTTAGTTACTTTATAACATTATTCGTTATACTAAAGTTAATATCTTATAGCTACTCTATCGCTTGATATAATTGAATGTGTTTTTTTATTGTAAGGGTATAAATAATTATTATTATAATCGTTCAAAGTAAAAGTGGGTTAAGATTAAGAATTTAACATAACATAAACGTTCACGCCGTTTATCAGAGCCGGTTGGCAGAGCTACCAATGATGAACATCACGTGACAGCGCCACTAAGTGTCCAAAGTAGGAACCAATGTTTTGCTTAGACAGTGAACTCACGTGATAGGGGGCAGGCCTATTGCCGTTTTGTACGAATACACTGTCATATGGCTAAGTACAACTCGGCCACCGTTGACAACCATGATAAATTAACCACACTTATGACATTAGAAAAGACCAATTGGTGTAGCCCCGACCCGGGATTTGAACTCACGACTGTCTGTTTACGGGCGGGCGTTCTACCCATTGGACTATAATGTCGTCTAAGTAAGAATTTAAAATACTTACATGCCTATATTTGGCATATTGTAACTTTTTTTTTCTTCTTCTTACTTTATTCTGATGACGCTGATGTATATGTATAAGTTAAACACAATTAAAATAATGATCCAATTGTAGTTTAATTTTAAAGTAGAGTTTTGTTTTTCCGCCCAGCGATTGGGCATTTATCGGGCGTAAATTCATTTTTGCCCATTTTAACCCAATACGTCCAATCTGCCCAATAAGTTTTTATGCCCTCGACCCATCTCTAGCAATGAATGATTGTTTTTGGTCTTGGATGTTATTTATATGTGTATTATATCATCTATACTTATAATAAATCTGTAGAGAGGTCAATTCTGTACATGAAATATATTTTCAAAATTACTATCAGGTGGTGATTAGGGATCGATACTGATGCCAAAAATGCAATCAGTAAAATTTTTGTCTGTCTGTCTGTCTGTCTGTCTGTCTGTCTGTCTGTCGGTTTGTATGTTCCTTATGGAAACAAAAACTACTCGACGGATTTTAACGAAACTTGGTACAATTATTCTTCATACTCCTGCGCAAGTTTTTGTATACTTTCCAGCAGAGAAGTAAAGGGGAATTTTGGGAAATTTTGGGATAACGTGAGAAGTTACTCCAATTTTTAAGCTTCCGTCGCGTGTGCAGCCTTAATGGTTAAACTTACATAGAAATCATGTGTGGCGAAAATATTCTTTATAAAATTATCTAAAAAAAAATCCTCAACAGTATATGTCTATCTTTTACGGTTGACTCACAATAACACGTGTAATTCCTGATGGCTTAGCAGTTCGGAACATCCTGATTATATTTGTTTACTCTTACGTTTGTAAACCTCTCACTCATCCCTAATTTAAAAAAGGTGACATTATTACCTATTCAATAAAAAAAGAATCATAGAAATCGGTAGACAAACACCGAAATTATTTATAAAATAAGCCATCGCGCCCGTGATCGAAACCAAATCTTTACTAATTTACATATAACATACTAGATGGCGCCAGTAGTTGCATCCTACATAACGTAATGATTTATTTTTTAGATTGTTATAAATACTTCATGGCGTTTTATTCCAAAATTTGCTATTAAACGGAAATACTGAACCGTTCATTAAAGCGCATTCAAAATCACCAAACTACACTGTTAAGGGAGTGCTATAAATTTAATAAATTGAAAACATTACGCTGAATTTCACAATGCTTGAGCAGTGACTGAAGAAACAAACCTCAGATATTTAAAAAAACAACGCTACCCGTGCGAAGCTGGGACGATCCACTAGTATTGAATATATCGTTAAGTATTAGCTGACCCGACAGACTTCGTACTGTCAAGAGTGTAGACTTTCACTTCGTGAGGCTGAAATATTTAACGGACCCGTTGAGGGTCTACGCCACGCGATGAGAAAAAAAGTGTTTTTCATAGTGACCTCACATTTTTTTTACTTTATAAATTTTAGGTTTATAAGTATAGTAGTTTGGGCTGAGTGAGCGTTCATACTGAGTCAGTCAGTCCGTCTTGTCTTGCGCTATATGCACGCGTGTCAATTTTTTTGCGGAGTAATTTTAAAATTGTATTATCTTCTAAGATGTTAATTTAAATTAAGTGATGTCAAGGACAATTTTGTTAACAATTAAATACTCTTAATCAACAACACATTTATTTGGATAAGGAATAATATTATGTTAATAAAACATTATGGCAAATAATTGGCAATAATGCATTAATTTCGACCAAATTTGATTACCATAAAAATAGGTATAGTATAATTTTTGGGTAACTTAAACCGTTTACGCAGTGCACACAACGGTAACCTTAAAATATGAATAATTATCCCCGTTTTTGCATTATTTCTCGCTGATTCTTTGCTCTTATATAGCCTAAAGCCTTCCTCAATAAATGGACTATCCAACACATTTTTTTTTAATTCGATTCGGCAGTTCCTGACATCCTAGCGTTCAAACAAACAAACAAACCAACAAACAAACAAACTCTTCAGCTTTATAATATTAGTATACAAGTCTTAATTAGTTTGGGGCTAACCTGATATGTGTATAATATGACCATAGAGTTGTGCCTATATGCGCCCTTGAGGTGTCTACGCGGAAACAAGTGCCCTAACTAGAGATGGGTCGAGGGCATAAAAACTTATTGGGCAGATTGGACGTATTGGGTTAAAATGGGCAAAAATGAATTTACGCCCGATAAATGTCCAATCGCTGGGCGGAAAAACAAAACTCTACTTTAAAATTAAACTACAAGTGGATCATTATTTTAATTGTGTTTAACTTATACACATACATCAGCGTCATCAGAATAAAGTAATAAGAAGAAAAAAAAAGTTACAATATGCCAAATATAGGCATATAAGTACTTTAAATTCTTACTTAGACGACATTATAGTCCAATGGGTAGAACGCCCGCCCGTAAACAGACAGTCGTGAGTTCAAATCCCGGGTCGGGGCTACACCAATTGGTCTTTTCTAATGTCATAAGTGTGGTTAATTTATCATGGTTGTCAACGGTGAGGGAAAACATCGTGAGGAAACCACATGGCCGAGTTGTACTTAGCCATATGACAGTGTATTCGTACAAAACGGCAATAGGCCTGCCCCCTATCACGTGAGTTCACTGTCTAAGCAAAACATTGGTACCTACTTTGGACACTAAGTGGCGCTGTCACGTGATGTTCATCATTGGTAGCTCTGCCAACCGGCTCTGATAAACGGCGTGAACGTTTATGTTATGTTAAATTCTTAATCTTAACCCACTTTTACTTTGAACGATTATAATAATAATTATTTATACCCTTACAATAAAAAAACACATTCAATTATATCAAGCGATAGAGTAGCTATAAGATATTAACTTTAGTATAACGAATAATGTTATAAAGTAACTAAGCGAAAAAAAACATATATTTTATTTTTATTTTTCAAGATTATTAACATAATGTAGTAACGGTATATTCCGCTAACAGAATTTTAAAATGTGAAAATACTCACGTTCACGCTACTTTTTATACTCAAAGGGGATGAAATAATACTTAGGTATAAGGGTTTTAAACTGAAAAACAGTTCGTGTTTAATTAGTAAAGGTCAATGAGCATCAATGTATGGAAAAAAAACCACAGCGTATACCAGGGCGTATACCCGAAGGTCGCGGGTTCAAACCCCGCCAGTGTCGAAATTTTTCTTTCCTTTAATAACATCTTTTATTTATGAGTAATAATCCCCACATGAGGAATTCATGTCAAAAAACATTAAATTATTAAAAAATGAGCCTGGTCAAAAAGATTTATAACCTCTGACATGTCAAAAAATGGCAGCTGTCAGAATTCTACGCAATTTAAAATCTAGGTACAAAATAGCGAGATTGAATCCAGCGGAATGTCAATGTCAATTTGGTCTCAACTCTATATATAATATATATATATATCTCTATATAATTATACTTAACTTTATATTATATAAAGTGTCCAATAGGAGCGCGCGATTTGTACTTGTTACGAGCCCAACGTTAATAGGGTTAGATACGTTTATAGTGGAAAATCATCATAATCTGGACTATGACCATCCAGAATGTTTGTTTAAAATAAAAGTTTAAAACAGTATCACAATTTTTCCCTATTGTATTGTAACAAATTAATGAATTATCATAAAAAGTATGATAAGATTCTTGCATTTAAAAATGTTTGCGTTTCTGTCTGCAAAACTTCATAAAACGGGTTGGATTGCACCCATTGACTTTTATGCTAATGGTCCCAATCATGAACCCTATAAGTATTTTTCATTCTTTAAATAAAATAGGTCATTTTATGATGATTTTAACTAATAACATCAACCACACTCTTACAATAATGATATTTTAAAAATTAAAATTAAATAAGATTTCTGCCCAAGTAATGGACATTTATTTGGCATTTATGGACATTTATTGGGCATAAATCCAATCCGCCCAAAATGCCCGGGCAAAATCCCATCTCTAGCCCTAACATTTATCACCCTAGCCCAATCATATAGGGAGTCTGTTAGGACACTCGTTTCGTTTCCGCCTAAACACCTTAGGAGCGCAGATGTAGTGTGGCAGATAGGAAAAACACACCCTCTAGTTAATTAAAATAAACGCAATATAAATAAATTTTCCCTTTGTGTGCAATTATGATTTTATTAAATACTTGTTTCAGCTTGATGTATTATGATTTTGATATGTTTGGAATGATCGGTTGTTTTTATTAGAATACAACATACATGCATACATATACTCACGGCTATAAATCCCTAGACGGAAGCCGTGATGGGTCTCCAACCGCATCGCCCAAAAATCCCTTAAAAACCCCAATACCGTTAGTCGCTTCTTACGTACACCCGTGGGAAGAAACGGGGTAGTGCTATTCTAAGCCGGCATTACACGGCAAAGCCGACACTACACGGCAATTTTAATAGAATTTTATTAGAATATCAATAAAATATAATAAAAAAATAACATCAGCTAGACAATAAAATCGCCTATAAAATTTTGGCAGCACCCGGTTTCACCGCCTCTTGTACTGCCTAACATCCCTGGCCCCTTTTATGGTTTGGAAAATACTCTTCTTGAAGAACTACTTTAGGAGTTTCACTACCCGATCAAATCCGCAAAGCTTCATAGAAAATCTGAGGTAACTGACATAACACAAAGAGTTGCAAAACTGAAGTAGTAATAGGCAGGTCACATAGCGCGCAGAATTGACATGGTTCGCAGGTTCTTGAGTGGCGGTCACTGGGGGTAGAAGAAGTTCAAGGTGGGCGGGAAATTTGGTCGCGGGAAGCCGATGAATGAGGGTAGACAGGTCTGTTCGTGGTGGAGATCTTCGAGGAAGTATATGGCCAACATTTGCTTACCTTTAGTTAACAGTATCCATTTTGAAACAGTAGGCAGTGATGAGATAGACAATTTTTTGACTTCAGATAATAAGTAACTCAAACTCAATATCTGCGCCGTGTATCCCCGAAGGGGTGGCCTAATACTTCTGGATATCATTTGTAATTTATATCACCTGAATTTCAAAGTACCTAAGTTAACTTGGACAATACATTCACATGACATGTGCCCGTTTTGTTCGAATATACTGTCAAATGACTAACGGTATTTTTTTCTAGACTGTTAATAAACTTGACAAATAAGACGTGTGTAAAATAGGTTGTAAATTCAACTATTTCAATGCTCGAAAGAATGCGTCAATGATTGTAAGGCAGTGACTTCACCAGAATGGTACCAGGATGTGTAAAAATGAGAATTTTGCAGTGATAATGTGTTGTATAAATGAATTAAGTTGGGAAACTGTGAAATGTGTGTTATATGAATAATTTTTATAACAAACCTATCGAGCTTTGTATAATTAATCAATCTATTCATTCATGGTCCTTTATTCATTTAATTTTATTAAAAACATAGATAGTGTTTTTTAAAAAAGTAGATTAGGGTTGTGGGCATTCCCGTCTTGCCCATATGGGTGGATCCGCGCTTGCTCATTACATGTACGAAAACCTCACTACACTAAGCCGTTTAAACTGGGGCTGAGCGAGGCGAGGTTAACGAAGCGATGGAGATCGTATATAAAGAAAAATGGGGTAAAAAGCAAGCATATTTAATACTTCATTATTTTGCATAGCGAAACTTTTGAATGAAACATGAACAAGATAATACTAATTTTAAATGTAATATTTTTCTGCAGACTTCATCCACCAATTAGGTTTCGTAACTCGAAGTGAATACTTTTGTATTTTTGGATCACTGCTGTTTAAGTTTTTTTTCACATCCATTACTCCTAGTCCAAAATTCTCGATACTTCCGATTAGGTTTCCTATTACTTGTCCTCTTTCATTCCTTATTTCGGAACCACGACCTAAACAATCTTCAATGTTTTGTGAAAACTTAAGAGGCATGATTCTTTTGGGGGACGTATCTTGGCGTTCATCATTAATGTTATCAAAATTTTCGTATTTTAAATAAATGCCTTGAAGATAATCGCCATTTGCTTCGGTAGGATACCAAAATCCAGGAATTAAATCATCTACACCCTCACTTACCCCTAATTGATATCTAAGTATTTTATACTGTTGCTCATTCTTTACCTTTACATTACCGCCTAAAAGTTCCACAAAATCTTTTACTTTTAGACAAGCGTCAGTTAACAACCTACAACCTAAGTCTCCTAATCTAGGGTCTCTAAATAGGTTGATGTTGTTTTTTTGCAAATCTAATTTAATTTTATCCAAGTCTTTTTTACCCATAGAAAGTGCCCACACACTTACTATATCATTTATGTTCCGCGCTGTCACATGCACTTTCCTTTCATGCAGATTAAATCGTTTTTCGAATGCTTGTGCAGCTTTTTTGTCACATTCAATAAGGAAATATTTGCCTAAGTTATACACAATTGCATCAAATAATACTTTCTTCTGGCGGCTTAGAAACATTACGTAGGAAGCACCACTAGTTAAGGTGTGTTCTTGCCTATCAACCGCAAGGCTTTTTATGAAGTTCGGTGCATCATTACCTTCAAGTTTGATCAAGGCTTTTGAGTGTGACAGACAACATAGGGAGTTCTGTGTCCAACCTTCTTCGGTGCCTTTTAAAGCACTCGTATGTTCATATTGTATTCTAGCTGTAATCGCGTGCGTTTTTAAGTGATTATTTAGGGACTTTCTTCTTAAAAGAGTCCCTATGGACTTAACCTTCAACATGGTTCCGAGTAAATAAATAATTGAAACTACATTTAATTTCCGGAATAATCCCAGGTGGTTTAAAAGTTAAGTTTTTAAATTTTTATTAACTTAAAAGTGTTTAAATAATTTCCCTATGCAATTATCAATTATGCAAAAACTTTAAAATTTTGTTACAATAGGTATATGTTATTGTATTGACATCACTTGTCAATTTATGACAAAACAAAAAAGAGCATATCAACTCAATGTCCACAATTTTTTATCTCATCTTGCTATCACGCTCGATCCTCAGAACAAGGAAGTTTACCTCACAGAATAGAACACTAGAGAACAACAATGTATTTGTAGAGTCTGGCACTAACATTAAAATAGTTCAAAGAATGCAATTTATTTCATCTTAATAAAGCCTATAATTTATTAAACGCTGTCAAATAGATACCCGTCCTAGAACGTAAGCCGATTCGCCAAATATTATGCACATTTTGACTGTATTAATTAATTTTAGTAGTTAAAGTAGTTAAGGAGGATAAGGATGTCCCAAGAAATAGTGTCAAGCGGAAGTCCAAGGACAGAATATACCCCTAGGGGTACCCGAATTACCCCCATGTATGTTCTGCGACTTTTTGTAGTTTTCGAGATATGTTTTTTTTTCATATTTTTTTGTTAAACCTTGGCTTATTTGACATTATTGGTCACAGAGACATCAATTGTTGAGATACAAGCTTGATTTTTTTTCTGATATAAGTGAACAGTAGCACTTGCAAAAACAAAAGCAATAGTGAGCCAATATGCTACTATTAAGCCATTAAAAAAAATGTTGAATCTTGAGTTTGTTACAATGTTTAAATTAAAGATCTCTTTTGAAACGATTTAAAAAAAAACTTATCCCAAAAATGTCTCCAAAATTATTTCCAAAAACTTTCCAATTTCGTCAGCTATTTGCCATGTAAATTTGATTGAGCTATCTCCACGACTTCATACTTGAAAAAATGTTTGAAACACAGTAAGTCGAAAAAACTTAATTAAAAGATTGGGCCGAATAAAACAAAAAAAATGTTATTATTGATTGTTTATTATTAAATCACAAAAAGTTTTCGAAATGTCGCCCTTCCTGCTCGATACAAATTCTACATCGCCTTAGACGAGCTCAGCAACACTGGTATCGAGTGTTCAATAGATGGTCAACTAATTAATAATATCAGTTATGCCGATGACATGGTGTTGCTGAGCCCATCAATCAGTGGACTGAGAAAGTTGGTAAAAATATGTGAAAGGTACGCCGGGACCCATGGCCTTAAGTATAATACCACCAAAAGCGAGCTGATGATGTTTAAAGCTGGCACCAAATATTACTCCTCTGTGCCAGAAGTAATGATAGCAGGTAAGCCGCTTGAAATTGTGACTCAATTTAAGTACTTGGGGCATTGGGTTGCGGATACTCTTCGGGATGATATTGATATGGAAAGGGAATGTAGGGCGCTCTCGGTCCGAAGCAATATGTTGATCCGGAGGTTTGCTAGATGCTCTAAGCAAGTAAATTTAACACTTTTCAGGTGTTACTGCAAGTCATTTTAGACTTGCAATCCAAAGGATTAACCACAGGAACAAGTCCACGAGCGTCCTACTGGTTCAATATAACAAAGCTTTCAGGATGCTGTTGGGGCTGCCACGTTTCTGTAGTGCGTCAAGCATGTTTGCAGAGGCAAACCTGGATGGTTATCACGCCATCATACGCAAGCGGGTAGCCTCTCTGACGGGAAGGGTGCGGGGAGCACCAACACCTACCTGAAAGTGATGAAGCGGACAGCATTGAAGGCCCATTAATTTCACACGTGGTGAAATTACATGTATTTCCAGTACGCCACTGTGCCAAATAATTATATAAATAAAATTTATTTCAATAATTATTGTAATTTTAGGATATTTGTAAATTTTTGTGTGATGTTTAAATAATTTAATTTACTTTTTATGTTTTAAGGACTAGATCCTTGAATCTGAAATAAATGAATTTTGATTTGATATATTAAATATTATAAAATGCACATAAAAATAATACACAAAACCAAGAAACAATATTCCATATTCATCAAAAAATGTTTATTCGGCGGGGATCGAACCCGTGATCTTCGAACCCAGAAGATAGTCATATTTACCAACTAGACCGCAGTCTGTGTTAGATACTGAATTAATGGTTAATTTCGATCACTTTACGTCCATACATACATAAATATAGTCACAAATTATTTTAAAACCAAGAACTAATCATTAACTTGTATTTTATTCAAGTCATGTCAATATAATCAAAACGCATTTTAAAGAGTTTATATTATATTATAATTACACTGCCTCATAATTGGCGTGGGAACGTTTGAAGTGCATATTATGATAATTTTAACTTTTTCAACATTTCAAAACGATATATCTCAACAACGGTGGATCTTATTAAAACAATTTTATACATGTAACTAGTGGTTGGCCCCAGCTTCGCACGGATTGTGTTAAGTATTTTACACTGCTTATGTTGCTTCTGAAAGTTTGTTTTTAATGGTTAAGTTGTTGCGGAGCCCTATCATTACCGACATACAAACAAATGTTTCCTCCTTTCCTTTGAATATTATAAAATACATTCTATGTCCTTTTCCTGGTTCTAACCTACCTCTCCACTAATCACCGCTATTCATTCAAAATGGGTCATCCGTTCTTGAGTTATTAATAGTGTAACTAACACCACTTTCTTTTAAATTATATAGTTACAGGTACGGGAATGATAAGAAAATTACAAATTATATTTATTATTAGGTACCTCAACAAAATCAGCGACTTCTCAATCAATTTACTGCGGTAGTTCAGGAGGAAAACGAAACAAGGTTTGTTAGGGACCAACCACTTGTGTTATATGTTAAAAAGAATATGATACTCGTATTAGACTGATGATAAAAGATTAATTTTTTTTTTTTTTTTTTTATTTATTTTGACTAAAAACATACAAATAAAAACAAAATAGTTTTACTGAATACCGCGTATTCGACATACATCAATAATGAAACAAGTAAAAATTTTACAAAACTACCCACAGTAACAATTCTTCATACTATACAGTATGATGATAATTTCATTCGATTACGGTGACTATTTATTCGACTCAATAAACCAATTCAAAATAGAATAATATAAATATATATTATTGATTGAGAGTATATACATATATATATATATATATATATCTATACACACACAAGTGTTCCTACATACAAATATATAAAATATGTACATACATAATATTAAATATATCATACGTACATGATTATCAAATAGAACCTAAAATACATAGAAATAAGTGTGAGTGTAGTTGTGTCTTGGATTATTTTTAACAATAAAAAATAATTTAAGAATGTCATTAGTACATAGTCATACATTGCCGGCTAAGAATGTCACTAACCCTTTATACCTACAGGTGTCGTATGAGGCGACTATGGGTGTGGTGTTAATAATTCGTCGAGATTTTTTTAAACCTTTTATGTAGTTCATGCAAACTTGTCCTTTTTTCTGACCGTTGACAAGTTTCTGATTGCGCCGTGTTGTCCCAAGTCATATATTGATTTAACAGTTTTAACCAAATAAAATAATCATAGAACTTTTACATTCTTGTGAATAAAAAGAATTCATATTTTCTTTGGTCTCATCTTTACTTGTGAATGGCACAACACAACCGATTTGACAGATTATTATCATGCTGCGTTTTTTGGGGTACATTTTTACAATAAAACATGGGAAATGGCAAAAATACTACTGAGCGGAGCAGCAGGCGTGTGTATAAATACCAAGATTGTAAGGTCACAGATCATATGTAAATACGTAATATAAAAAATTACTCATAAACTTGTATGTAGCGGATAAAACTCAGTCAGTAACTAGGCTTTGGTCTCAGCTGTAGTGGCCGTCTTGTGGCCAATTTCGTGTTTAAATTAATATCATTAAGTTTTAACATAAACATAATGGGTTTTTATTACTCGTTTGTAGTATTAACAGTACTATTGTTACATTGGGAATCTGTGTTATGCCGTAAGTCAATTATAATAAGAACTTATTTTATATTAAGACTTCTTTGTACGAGTAGTGTTATTGTTCAAATACCTAAGCCGACTTCAATCACTGCTCACCCCTTTTGGAATTTAACGTGATATTACAATGGCCTATATGCTTCTTGAGGATGTCGATTTCTATTTATGTTTTTTTTATCGTACGGGTGGTTTCGAAGTCTAATATAGGCAAACAAACGCATAAACAAATCCTTACTAAAATAATTACTTTAAAATAAGTATAGATGAAGATAAAGATATGTGAATTAAGAAAAGAAAATTCATATTTATTATTGATGCTTTTGCGATTGCTTTCGTGCTCCATTTTACAATACAAACAAAGATGCGTCATATTTATTTTTAATCGAGACCTTGAAATCTAAAAAACGAGTAATATATCTTCAAAAAATATGCAAAGAACAGGAATAATATTTTGCATAGTTACCATAATCTTTTAGGTATCCAAAATTAACTAATTACAATAATTGGTTCACGAAAGTTTTTGCATTATTGTTTTGGATATAAATCCTTAGGTAAGTAATGACAAATTAATATACAATATATATAAAATAATACAAGTTTAAATAGGTTAAATCTTACGCTGAACTAATGTTATCTACATGGATTGAATAACAACAGGAAACGTTTAATATTTTCCTTATAACTTTGTGCCAAATGGGTTTTTTATAAAATAAATATAAATTCCTTAAAACCAGACTTTAGTTGCAAAGATGTGCTTGTTGTGAGGTCAGTGACTTTCCATAAAATTATTTTTAAAGCGATTTCATCAACTTCTGTTACAAACCGTTTACTTAAATTAAACAGTTCATTATTTTAATGTTAAAAATATTTATTAATATCCCTTATTTACATATTTAGTTATGTATTGAAATATATAAATTAAATAATATTATGCGGACATAGTAAATCATAGGGTTGGTCGTTTAAATATGTATTTATTATTATAATCCTAAACAAAACTTTAGTCAACCGTATATCAATATATGCTTTTAAAATATAACTTCACTCTTTTTTATTACTTTAATATGTTTATAAACATAACATATACTCACGCCATTAGTTCCCATTGGGGTAGGCAGAGAGTATCGATCGCCACTTCGTACGATCGTGGCAAACCTCTCTAGCTTCGTTTACATCCATCAATATTTTCATACGTACATGCTCTTTTGAGCAATTGACACCTGCCTTTTTTGAGCACACTCTCAATTTGATCCAATTGTGTTAATGTTGATACGAGGAAAATAATTTATGAAACGATTTAGCAAAGCCATTGAGGAGCTGCAGAGCTTTAGCCTATCCTAAACAGCGTTATAAACCCATTCCACCAGGTTGACCTGTGGTGGAATGGGGGGTTGCCCCGGGTTGGCAGAATAACAACTAATACCGTGATAGTAGCCGGTACTAATGGCTTAACGTGCCCCTGGAGGTGCAACATCCCCAAATTTGTTGATAATAATACGACGGAGGCATTCATAGCAATGTTCACTGCGTTTTGTTTAGCTAGCAGAATTTCTTGAATAACATCATACAATTCTAACCAAGGCTATTTGTTGTACTAATACAAATGTGAATAACCTATTACAAAAACACTGCTGCTGTGTAGTGTCGGCTTAGAATAACACTACCCCATTTCTGCCGGTGGGTGTACGTAAGAGGCGACTAACGGTATTGGGGCTTTTAAGGGATTTTTGGGCGATGCGGTTGAAGACCCATCACCAACAACCTTTATTTTTCCAGCCTTTCCCCACTCATCTTTCCAAAAGTGGCTGAGGAACTTCTAGTTCCTTAGCTCTGGCTACCCCTTCTTGGGATTTATAGCCGTGAGTATATGTATTTATGTATGTAAAAACACTAACTCACGCCTATAAATCCCCAAAATGCCAGAGCTTCACAATTTGTAATTATTCAGCCACTTTTTTTATTGATCTGTGGGAGTCATGTTAGAGCGCACACTACTGCGGACTCAAACGCACATAGCAGCGTCTCACTCTTATTCCTACATCGCGGAGTGTAAATGTTTTTCGAGTTAAGCATAGATACAAATTATAAGTTGGTACACAGCAGGGTGTACTGGCCAGTATATCTTTGCTGTTTCCACAGTGGTGACCCCTCGATAAGAACATACGCTTCTTTCTACTACATTTCTCGATCTACCCGCAACTTCTATTCCTCGCTTACCTCACCACACCATTCATTCAGCAGAGCATCTACAGGCATGCAATCACCGGCCTCATTGCTCACACTGAATTTGGTAATTGGTTATAGGTACCTCCTAGCTTTGATATCGTCGTATCGACTAGGAGGGGAGTACTGTGGGAGTCATGTTAGAGCGCACACTACTGCGGACTCAAACGCACATAGCAGCGTCTCACTCTTATTCCTACATCGCGGAGTGTAAATGTTTTTCGAGTTAAGCATAGATACAAATTATAAGTTGGTACACAGCAGGGTGTACTGGCCAGTATATCTTTGCTGTTTCCACAGATCGTTGAATAAAAGATGTTTCGTGATGGGTCTCCAAAAGCACTTAACAAGCCTCAAATGCCCCAAGTCACCTTTAACAACGGGGCTGACTAGATAGAATAGATTAACCCATTCTCACTCAATATTTTAAGGCGACAAAGGCTTTCAATCATAATTTAAAACATGTGCAATATCATGGTGCAACATCCGTGATAGCTAAATGGCTAAGAACTTCCGTCCGTCATGCAGACAGGCGTGAGTCCAAATCCCTGGTTGGGCCTAAGCCAATTTGTATTTCTATATGTAGTTAATTTATAATGCATTATATGGCTGATTGCGGTGAGGGAAAACATCGTGAGAAAACCTGTCTTGCTTGACTAAGTTGTACTTAGACATATTCGGCGTGAACGTTTAAGTCTTGAGTGCAATATTAATTAAATCATGCATTGTAATTATATTATGATATCTGGTTTCGATCGTTAGTATTTTTTTAATCGACGAAAAAAGGACAGGGTTCTTACGGAACCCATTACAGAAGTAAGAAAGATCTGTTAAATGAATTTGGTAAAATCATATTACAAGATTGATATGTTTTTAAGCTTAAGAACCTTTCAAGATTGCAAACTAATACGGTTGCTGGAATAATTATGAAAAACGTATATATTTTAAGTTTTATTTAATTTTTTTATTTATAATAATATAAATACTAAGGAGGTGTTATTGGGCTTCTTTTTTTTCTTTCTTTTTCTTCTTTCTTTCGTTTGACCCTGTCTTTTTTTAATATTAAGCATACTCTTTGCGGCTCTATCTCTTTGTTTATCAGTGAGACTCCGGCGATATCGAAAGAGGTTTTTCCCGTTTAAACGAGGAATCCACTTAAATAAATATGTTATCATGGGGTTTAACCAACAAGCTTATCTTTGATATAATTGATTTTGAAAGATGTGGTTGTTTTGTTTTTGGGTGTCGTAAGAGGCGATTAAGGGTATGGGGCTTTTTAAGTGGTTTTTGGGCGATGCGGTTGGAGACCCATCACCAACGATACTTTATTTCTACCATCTTGTCCCCTGACAACTTCCAAATATGGCTGAGGAGTTTCTAGATCTAATGCTTTGGCTACCCGTTTTTTGGGATTTATGGCCGTGAGTGCATGTTTGTATCATGTATTTATAGAAGTACACTTGTGTCGACAGAGCAACCGCGATGCAACGACTGTATCGCGGTATCAGGTTGTCCAGCGGTGCAGACTCTCCTCAACAACCCGGACAAGGTCAAAGTACTGCGCTCTGCTTTTTGTGGATTCAACAGTGACGGCGCTCCTCAGGTATCTTATTTATTCAAGAACATAAAACAGAATACAATCAATACAACACAGACATTTTAACACAGAAAATAGAGCTATATCATATTCCTAGATATAATTCCCTAGCATACACTTAATATTACTTAGATTATTTTACTCACGGCTATAAATCCCTGAAAGGGGTAGCCAGAGCTAAGAAATTAGAAATTCCTCAGAAACTTTTGGAAAGTTGAGGGGGGAAAAGATGGTAAAACAAAGGTTTTTGCCTAATAACCCCAATACCGTTAGTCGCCTCTTACGTACACCCACCGGAAGAAATGGAATAGTGCTATTCTAAGCCGACAATATACAGAATTTTATGATTTTTTTGTTAATCTTTTAGATCTGTTGTTCTCTCCTATCGGAAGAAAACGTAGACACCCACCGTAATCTGGCTCTGTTGCCGCGAACCTGCGGACTCAGCGCTACTGACAAAATTATTGGAGGACATGAAGCCACCCTTAACCAATTCCCATGGATGGTTTTGATTTCTTATAGAACACGTAAGTGTAAAATTAATTATAAAGCGATGTGTCTTTACACTACAACAATAAGCTCCGTGTAGTGTCAGCTTAGAATAGCACTACCACATTTCTTCCGGTGGGTGTACGTAAGAGGCGACTAACGGTATTGGGGCTTCTAAGGGATTTTTGGGCGATGCGGCTGGAGACCCATACCAATAACCGTTATTTTACCATCTTTTCCCCACTCAACTTTCCAAAAGTAGCTGAGGAATTTCTAATTCCTTAGCTCTGGCTACCCCTTCTAGGGATTTATAGCCGTGAGTATATGTATATATGTATGTGACAATAGCAAAATACCGAGCCAGGTACCTTTTCGCCAAATGAGGGCACATTGTGTAAGTTGTAAGTTTTGTGTTTTATGAATTATTATTATTTAGTTTTTTTCTAGTATATAGGTTCTTTTTTTGTTGTTGTATAAGTTGTTTAAGTCTATTTTTATTGTTTTTTTTTATATTGTTTGTGTCCTCAAGAGGAGAATAAAGATTTTTCTTTCTTTCTTTTTTTCTTTCTTTCTTTTAACAATAAGCTGTGTTGTTTCGGCTTGGATTAGCACGGAATTTCTTTCCGTGGTTGTCGTAAGAACGGATCGCCTACCATTCTTTGTTTTATTTTTTTGTAATTATATGAATATTCTAAATATCTTAATAAAAAAACTCAAAATCCAATCGAGACAAGGACAACAAGGACTGTCAATGACCCTGTGTGACCACACAACTTAACCCTCATATATTAAGCAAGGCGGCGCGACACAAAGTTCACCGGGTGAGTTGATAAGCTCATACATAAATAAACTAAGATGTATTTCGCTGTTAATGTTAAGCAAACTATAGGACAAAGGTGAATCTTCATTATTCCCTTTTCATACGTTCCTGTAGGCTACCCGGCACTAACTACCCAGCGGCTAATCTTTTGCCACTAAAATTGCGCTGATACGTCCGAAAGCTTTGCCTCAAAAACCCAACCACTTGTCGGTAACTCTGGCGACTGGTACTAAAGTACTATTCAAACACGTTGTCAAGTCAGCAATAAATGTAGAGCGTAGAGCCCATTTTGTACAACCGTTTTCATTATTTCACAGGTGATGGCTTAAAATTCCAATGCGGTGGAAGTCTTATCAATGACCGGTACGTGCTGACAGCTGCTCATTGCGTCAAGGACCTTAACATCGCTGGAGTGAGGGTCGGCGAGCATAATATTGGTACTGACAATGACTGCCAAGGAAAACCTCCGAAACACATTTGCCAGAATCGGATCCAGGTATTTTAAATTGTATAGTCAAAAGTAGATCAGCCAGATTATAAGGTGTTAGAAGGTAGGAGTAATTAGGCTTATCAGATACAAGATAAAACATCCAAGTATTTAAATTGAATATTATGGCTATTATAACTCAAAACATAGAACTTATTCGATTACTTTTAAATACAAAATCTTTTTTCAAAATTAACTAATGTCTTATTTACAATTAAGTCTCATTTACTTTCTGCTGCGCTATACCAACGAGTATGCGGACTTTTTCGTAGATGGCACCCAGCTGGGCCGGCTGTTTGGTATCTGCAAACTATTGTAGACGAGAGGCCGTGTTTTTCTTTTTTCAAAAGGATTGGTTGCTGCTGGCCCAGTGGTCTGTGCGGCTTCACCATGACTTTATGTGTGCCGGACACTGAGGGCCGTTTGCCACCTAGTGTTCAGAGTACCCACGTTTTGCTTGGACTTACGTGATAGGGGTCAGGCCTATCGCTGTTTTATACGAATACACTGTCACATGACTAAGTACAACTTAGCCATGTGGGCCTTACCACAGATAATATAATGCCATACATAAGTGTAGCCAACAACCATGGTGATGTTTGGAAGTATTAGTACCACTGCCAATACTTTCGGGGATATCCGGCGTGAAGGCTTGAGAATATTAGGTCCCATACTGTCCGTGAGCAACATATAATGTGACAATAATGAAAGATTAAACTGAATAATTTGAAGCTGTGTTATGTACTTTTAAAAAAATAGCACTAATAGGCTAAGGAATTTCTAATCCTGAAGTTTTCGCTACCCTTTTTTGGGAATATGGCCGTGAGTATGGCTATTCCTTCCAGGGATTTATAGCCGCTAGTTTATGTATGTATCTCACAACAGAATGCCTTAGCTGTGTGTGTGTATCGTATATAATTATTGACGTAATTTATTGACCTTACAGGATATTCGAGTAGTCGAGCTGATTTCTCACCCGGACTATGTCGGCAAGCCATCTCCAGTGCAGAATGACATCGGTCTGCTAAGACTTGCGAAACCGGTTGATTTTACCGCCAGTAAGCATGGATCGTATTTTCTTCAAATCTATTATTAACAATTATCTATTTTTATATACATACATACATACATATTCTCACGCCGTTAGTTCCCATTGGGGTAGGCAGAGACTATCGATCGCCACTTTGTACGATCCTGGCAAACCTCTCTGGCTTCGTTTACATCCATCAATCTTTTCATACATGCTCTTTTATTCTTCATACTGCGGACACCTGCCTTTTTGAGCACATGTTCTATTTGATCCAAATGTGTCCTCCGAGGTCGTCCTCTACTAACATTACCTTCCACATTGGCTCTATACATCTCTTTCACCAATTTACTGTCATCCATCCTCTCTATGTGCCCAAACCATCTCAACATTCCTTTTTCTATCTTTCTTACAATATCATCTTTTACACCACACCTTTCACGAATCACATCATTCCTCACACGATCACATAACCTTACATTACACACTTTTCTGAGGGATCTCATTTCTACTGCATTCACTCTACTTTCATGCTTCTTCTGCCACACCCAACATTCACTGCCATACATAAGCGTAGGAACGAGGACAGCATCATGCACAGCCATTCGGGCCTTTGCAGACACCGACTGACTAGACATTAGACTATCCAGTGCTCCATTTACCGCATTACCCTTTTTCACTCTTCTCTCGATATCTTCATCATCTATTTTTATATCTATTATTATAATCCTATTAATATTATAAATGTGAAAATTTAGATGTTTGGCTGTTTGTGTGTTTGAGGCAAAAAGGCTCCTCAAGTACATAATGTATGTGAATAAAATTTTGTAGAATGCTAGATAATGACCCAAATTATGGCATAGGATATTTTTTATCCCGGAAAAAATTGACCGATAAAATATTCACGCCTGATTGAACTAAGAGTATCGGAAAAAAACGCCTTACTCTTTGTCATAAGCAAATTAGTCAGTACGAAGTTTGTCGGGTCAGCTATTTGGTAATCAATATTTTTTGCTGACCACTAATGATATCTTCCCCTTTACTACTATTCAAAGTGGTAGAATTATCTGTATTACATATTATCGTAGTATTATGTTATGTCTTATTAGCGCAGTTATCAATAGACCTTAATTTAATTTAGGAAAATAGTCTGTGTGTGCCGACTGGCGCATTTGGCCATGGTGGGCAGCTCTTTTGCAATACTAAAACCCGATCAAAATCAAAGTTGACTTTTAGCAACCCAACCAATATCAAGGTTTATTTTTCTTACCAAAATGAAAAGTTACTGTCACTATTATTGGGAGATCTTTAGCCGCCTCTTACGAGCAACCACGGGAAGAAATGAGGTAGTTCTAATCTTAGCCGACACTACACACTGTCAGTAATTAAATGTAATGAAAACGTTACAGAAAACGCGGACGCCATTTGTCTCCCGACCACACAGGAGCTTCGCAACCGAGTGTTGGACAACACCAACGCTACTATCGCTGGCTGGGGCGTCACAGAACAAGGCTACGTATCCACCATACTCCTCACCACCTTCGTTCCAATACACACGGCAGATAGCTGCAGACGGTATTATAATAGGTAAGGCATTCTGTATTGAGATACATACATGCATAAACTTACGTCTATAAATCTCTAGAAGGGGTAGCCAGAGCTTCGGAATAAGACATTTACCAGCCACTGTACCTGTCACAGCCAGTTTTTGGGGATCAGATTATAATACAAAGGTTTCTGGTGACATGTCTCCAACCGCGTCGCCCAAAAATGACTTAAAAAGCCCCAATACCCTTATATCGAATACCCACTGGAAAAAATTGGGTAATGTCATTCTAAGCTGGCACTACACAGAACTAATGGCTTAAGCATGTGTATGTATTGCATGTGTACGTGGAGAGATTGGACATTACTATTTTAGGGTATCATCTTATAAATAAATAATTACATATAATAATAATCGGAATTAACCAACGAACATTTTTAAAACCACATACGTGAGTTACGATACGTTACGTTATTATTATATATAATGTCTACAAACCGCGAGAGTTTAAAAAGTGTATAAATAAAAAAATATACATAAGTTCAAAGTAACTCAGAGCTTACATTGAAACTCTTTATTTAGCACCCGTTATGAAGCAAGTCATACATTTAGTTATAGATTTGCATGACAAGTTTTGTATCTAAAGTTAGCAGCTTGAGTATTAAACATACGTATTGATAGATGTCGCTTGAGAATTTAACTTTTTTTTGGTTTAACTACGCATCTATATACTTTTTGTTTACTTTCAGAGGAAGCCCTACAGACGTCACTGTTAATAAAATTTGTGCTGGGGTCAATGGCCACGATTCTTGCGGAGGTGACTCCGGTGGTCCCCTCATGGTGACAGGATTGTACAATGGAGCCCGAAGGTATATTGTTCACGGAATTGTATCGTATGGACCGAAGCAATGTGGGTCAGACTTTCCTGGCGTCTACACTGATGTTACTAAATACATGCCCTGGATCCTAGATAATATAAAACCATGATTTGGTCTATGATGTTTCGGAAAAGGTGTATTCATTTTAGTGTAGGAATAAGACAACACGATTTTATAGTTGCTTTTATTTCATAAGATAATTTAAAATAAATAATACATTACTAAAATACAAAGTTCTTTCATTAAGTAGGAATATCTCCTCTGTGATGCCCAATATTCACGGAGACATTATTTTTGATTCCTTGAACATTTGTTGAAGATCCGTGATGGTCTGATACCGTATAGGAATACGAAGGTTTATCTAAACCTGAAAGAACCACGATTGGATTGCTCTCTAATGACTCGTTTTCTTGACTTTTTTGCACCTTCGCAGTTTCAGCATATTTGTATCCTTGAATATAATGGTAGGACCCACTGTCGGTTATTACACTATTTTTGATTCCTTGAACATTTGTTGAAGATCCGTGATGATCCGATACCGTGTAAGAATACGAAGGTTTTTCTAAACCTGAAAGAACCACGATTGGATTGCTCTCTAATGGCTCGTTTTCTTGGCTTTCGTGCACCTTCGCAGTTTCAGCATATTTGTGCCCTTGAGTATAATGGTAAGACCCACTGTCGGTTAGTGTATGAGTTTTATCTTCTTCCATAAAACCATTAACATCCTCGTAGGGACCAGTGTATGCAGTATTTTCTTCAGTTTTTATTATATTTGATGCGCCTTTGTCACTTGGATATTGTTTTTGTGGTACATTTTCTTCACACGGCGTTCCGATTTTGGGTGGAAGATGAACAATATTTGAGACTGGACCAACAGCTACCGGAACGTTGAGATATGAAATCACAGGCCTTGCGTGTACCGTCAAAACTGGTTTAAAGACGTCCGTAGCGACACCGATAAATACTTGCTCTGAATGATCAGGTTTTTTTTCAGAATGAGGTAACGTATTGGGTACCGAAAATGAAGCCTCAGGGCTTTTGTTGGTAACAAAGCCATGCTCTCCGGTTTGTAAATTTTCTCCTGCTGCTGCCCCACCGGTATATACCGTGGAAGATCCATCTCCTTTTAGCTGGTGATACACGAATGAGCTTTGTTGAGTGGTTTTCTCGCGTTCTCCAATCATAGTAGAAGTTTTTGGTGGGTATGAAAGTTCGTTGGTGATCTTTTTGTTACCATTGATAGTTTCACCTGTATAATCAGTATGTTTTCCCCCTGCTTGAACATAGTGATAGTAAAATCCATTACTGTCATCAGTTAGAGATGTTGATAGCTTCGGAGCTTCTGGTACTTCAACCGGGTATTTTGTGATTTCTTCATATCGATCAACAATAACCTTACGCATAGGTTTGCTGTCTGGTAATGTATTGAGCGGATTAGGTTTTCCTTCTTCATAATTCGTGTATGTATTTACGGTTTCATCAGAATTTATATTTTGATATAAATAGTTTCCTTGACTAGGTTCTTGCAGACGGGGTGCTTCTGGTATTTTGCTCTTTTTAGATACTAAATCTTCAATTCTATTGAGAAGAATAGTTTTTGTTTCGTAAATTTCTTTTGTTGGTGGTGGAATTTCACTTATTTTCTTATTATTGTTAGAACCATCACTATTGATATTCTCAAAAACAGTGTCTTTCTTCACATTCTCCGTCGAAAAATTATTTACATATACCGGCTTCTCTATAGGTACTTGAACTTTACTAGTGTCTACGGCGATTCCAATTGGCCTTATCACACTAGGAATTTTTCCACTTATTACAGTTTTTTCAGGTATGTAGCCAAATTCAATTTCTTTTGGTGGAGCTGGAACTTTGACGTTGATTTTTTCCTTCTTTGCTTCATGATGCTCATTTGTCAGTTTCGGTGCATTAGCTGTGACAACAGTGTTCACCGTAGGTAATCTGTACGAGGCATGTGGGAAAGAAAATGGCGCAGAATATGGTCCAATTGGGAATTGCAACGAAGGTGCAAAATATGTATTTAACACCGGTGTTGTTCTTACTACTTCAACAACTTGCTTTCTTGGCGTTATAAATGATGGCGATTCTATTAATTGTGTTTTCGTTAATATGCCAGACTGCAATAGATTTTTTATTCCATCTAGAGCCTTTATGGTCTCTTCATTTGTTTTCGTTCCAAGATAAGTTTCAATTAAACCAAGCGTGGGGTGCTTAGGTTGCTCTTGAATGAATTGTACAACTTCAGCCGGCCTATCAATGACTTCTAAAGTGCTACCGGGTATTTTCGATACAGGCACAACTTTAAATAAGGTATTGGGTTTTCCAGGTACTTGATATATAGTTGCTCTCTCTGCGTTTTCAGGGGAGTAACTTTTGATGTAGTTCTTATGACCGAATATGCTTTTTACAACATGAGCTTTCAGTTTCCTCAAAAAATTCAAATCTCGTTTGGGCCGATCATTTGATAATGCAGCTGGCACCATGATATATAGTAAGAACAAGCACTGAAAAGAAAACAAGATATCATTAGGTTCATGAACATTCTACTACACACTAGTCGACACGACTCTTTAAAAGTAATTTACATTTATGCGCGCTGTGTCTACTCAATTGGGATCTCCAGTTTCTTTCCCGTCCACATCCCTATAACCTTATTACTCCTTACTTACACAACAAAAAAACATGTGGCTATGTGCTGGATTTCAGCGCATTTTTTCCAATACAAGTTATATGTAATCCTCCTATACTCATCTTTAAATCGCAAAAAGGGCAGCCAGAGCTTTAAAATACAATAGGGAATTCCTCAGGTACTTTTGGATCAAGAGTCACGATAAGATATAAAAAAAATGAGGGTTGGTGGTGGATCTTTGCCCACATCGTCCAACAAAACTTAAAAAGCCCCAAACTCTGAATCGCTTCTTGCAACTCCCATGGGAAGAAATGCACGAGTTCTATTATAAACTTACATTACACTTCAAAACGTTATCTGTTATAAAAACTCCATCTTACCTGAAATAATCTTAACTTCATTTTCGCAACTGTTTTGTATGAATTCTTCAAAATGAACAATATTGTTAATATGCAGTGAACCACCTCCTGTCGTTGTAGTATTGCAAACAGTAATACATTAGAAAAGGATCAGAATAGCCCTTATATATGACTTTACAACTAAGCAAATTGATATTTTTTGAAATCAGAAATGCTCATTATCTAAATACTTCCCTTAATTAATCGCAATTGAAGTTCATCGTACTTTACTTCGTATTAGACTAATTGTTGGTTGAAATGACTCAATACATACTTTCTAAAATTTATTTGCGTCATTTATTAATTACATCACAAATGTAAGCTTACAATAAAAACTTAGATCTAATATTATCATAAATGGAAGACTTTGACATGACTAGGTATTATTTTATAGAAATATTTCTAAGCTAGCTTATGATTTTAAATAGGTAACTTAAAATGTTCAATCAATCCACAAGATCTTTGGAAGCAATAAGATTATCTCGGAATCCTGCTGAATCATGTTCATGTATTCATGAACTTAACCTCAGTTTTTGCAACGATCGTATCTTGGCTCCCTTTTATCAATACGACAAATGATTTGTAATTGATATGGGTCGTAGTGGGTTCCCTGATATGAAGAAATCTTTATCATTCTATTTTTAACTGCATTATAAAGAGAGAGGCAATAAACATAAGGTATTCAATGTCACTAAGCACACCATGGTACTTCAGCGTCGAAGGCATGTCTTGAAGAATGTAGTGGCAGTTGTGGGTTGTGGTGAGGAGCCGGGGAGCCATGGAGCAGCTCGCACATGAAGCTGATGTACGTGATGGCGAGACGGAGCGTTTCTATACGCGAAAGCCTCTTCTCATATGCAAATGTTGGTACCTAGAACAAAAATAAAAAGATCTTCAAAACGCAAGTTAATTTCAACTCAAACATTCGCGCCGTATATCTCCGAAGGGGTTGGCAGAGTTGCTTACACTTCTGAACATCACGTGACATTGCTGTCACATGGTGTTCAGAATACCTACGTTTTGCTTGGACATTGTACTCACGTGATAGGGGGCAGGCCTATCGCCGCTTTTTACGAATACACTGTCACATGACTAAGTACAACTCAGCCATGTGGGTTTCCTCACGATGTTTTACCTCACCGTTGGCAACCATGATAAATTAACCTCACATATATGACTTTAGAAAATACAAATGGTGTCGGCCTGACTCAGGATTTTAACCCTTATCGTCTGCACGATAAGCAGTGTTCTACCCACTCACATAATTATCACGATTGCTTTACAAGTTACAAGTTTAACATTAATGAAATTAAACATATACTCTTGGCTATAAATGACGAAAATGTACCCAGAGCTACAAAATCTGAAAAATCTTCAGCCACATTTTTAAGCTGAGTGCGGAAGAAGTATGAAAAGTAATATTATTACCATGAACGATGGTTCGTAATAAGTTTTTAACTAAAACATTTTTAAACATTTTAGAAAACATAAGTCACCTTGTTGCTTATATAAAAAATATATTTAATACTTTTTTTTACGTGATAGATACGGGAACGGGACGATATAATTGACCAGTGCTATTCTGATCCGAAATTACATACTGTAATGTATACATACATATACTCACGGCTATAAATCCCTAGAAGGGGTAGCCAGAGCTAACGAATTAGAAATTCCTCAGCCACTTTTGGAAGTTGCGTGGGGAAAAGATGGTAAAATAAAGGTTGTTGGTGATGGGTCTCCAACCGCATCGCCCGAAAATCCCTTAAAAAGCCCCAATACCGTTAGACGCCCCTTACGTACACCCACCGGAAGAAAAGGGGTAGTGCTATTCTAAGCCCACACTACACACTGTAATGTATGTAGAATATTAAAGAAAAACGGTTACTTAAAACCAGGAGACGGACATGGGATACTTTTTATAATATTTTAAAGGGGATATCTGTGTCGTGTCGAGTTAGAGTAGCGCTACCCCATTTCTTCCCTTGGGTGTACGTAAGAAGCGAATAAGGGTGTTGGATTTTTAAGTGATTTTGGGCAATGCATTTGGAGACCCATCACCAAGAACCTTTATTTTACTATCTTTTCCCCCAATCAACTTCTAAAATTGGCTGAGGAATTTCTAATTACTCAGCTCCTGCTACCCCTGTATATGTTTAAACTGGAAAAATATTTCTAATAAATAAGCGCTGGTAGCCATTGACACGGTAGCTCAATTGGCAAGAGCGACGGGGGCGTATACCCGAGGTCGCGGGTTCGAATCCCGCCTGTGTCGAAATTTTTCTTTCCTTTATTTATTAGTAATAATCCCCACATGAGGTTTTCATGAACAAAAAGATATAAATTATGGAAAAATATTTGTTTTTATCTTTATTGATCTATAATAAAGTTGCTCGACAACATATCCACAAATAATAAAAAAAGTTTCACCAATGGAAGGGTGTACCCTTCGAAGTAACATACGCTAAGCTAAATATATTAGTGTAGCAGTCAAAAATACTTAAAATCTTCAGTGCAAAAGTGCCTTAGTGTGCCTAAGTGGACCATTAGTACTATATAACTACATCAACTTGACATAGGAAAGTTATACGAATGCAGCAAAACTCAAAGATTTTTATAAACTCTACGTACACGTGGAGAATAAAAAAATATAAACGAGTATTAAATCACATAAGTCGTATGCACCCAGACAGATGGGCGAAGATCGCCACAGACTGGGTGCCACAAGACGGTTACCGGGGCGTAGGGGCAGGCCTCGGCGGAGATGGCGGGACGATCTAGATAAGTTTTTGCCGGGGTGGCCGGAGGTGGCACAGAGCTGGGACGTGTGGACTCAACAGGGGGAGGCCTTTGCCCAGCAGTGGGACACTATAGTAAATGCTACATAAAAAAAAAAAAAAATAATTGGGAGAATCTATCGTGCAGAGAGGCGTATGCTCCAATCCCGGGTCTGGTTTACTACAATGTAAGACTCGTCCTACAGTCATATGTGACTTTTTTAACGGTGGGGAAAACATCATGGCTAAGTTGTACTTAGTTGTAGTAATTATGTTCGAAAGTATAAGTACCTCTGCTACACTTTCGAGGATAAATGACATGAACTATTTGGGTCTTAGAGAGCCAGATAAGATTTGCTGACACTGGCTTAATATATCATGTGTGTGAGAAAATTTATTTTAGTACTCTCACGAGCTATTGAAATTAATCTCTTGTACAAAATTTTCGAAACGGGGGCATCAGTGTCCCGTATAAAATTTAGTCGTCACCGTTATTTTGATGGCATTATGCCAGAGCTTTGTAGCTACTATAAGTTCCTATAGTAAATTAAGTTTACATATACTCACAGCTATAAATTCCTAAAAGGGGTAGCCAGAGCTAAGGAATTAGAAATCCCTCAGCCACTTTTGGAAAGTTGTGTGGGGAAAAGATGGTAAAATAAAGAAAGGTCTTTGGTGATGGGTCTCCTACCGCATCGCCCAAAAATCCCTTGAAAGCCACAATACCCTTAGTCGCCTCTTACGTACACCCACCGGAAGAAATGGTAGTGCTATTCTAAACCGACACTACACAGAAAAACTATTACATACATACATATAATCACGCTATTAGTTCCCATTGGGGTAGGCAGAGACTATCGATCCCCACTTCGGCTTATTCCGTTTATCCACCTTAAAACAGCCACCCTAAGTCGGATATTCGGAAACGCGTGTCCTTCTATTAATAATTCAAAATAATATGTTTCTTCCGATTTTTCACCCCAAGTACAGTCATTTACTGAAATATACACAACACAAACCCGGTCCAAGAAACTTCGTGAACATTAAAATACTTAAGATATACATACCTTACTCTCCTACTTACAGTTTGAGTATGTTATCTGGGTGGGAAGTTTTAATTTAATATTTATTGTTTTAAAAAAAAAACGTAAAATAATCTTAAATCTAAATTGCAGGTAAGCACCTATAGAATTGGAAGGTAGTATTTGGATAAAAACCATTTAAAATGATCGTTGTGACAAATGAAACCATAATAAGAAAGAAACCCTTAACAAAAAAGTAACAAAATTAAAATTTAGTGTCTTTTCACTACTGGCACACAATAACGGATAAATTATTTCTTTTCTTTATTAATCGCGTGCAAAGACTTCACGTAAACAAAACTATTTTCAGCTCATACAAGTAGGTAAGTAGGTATGTATATCTTAAGTATTTTATTTAATGTTCACGAAGTTTTTTGGACAGGGTTTGTGTTGTGTATGTTTCAGTAAATGACTGTACTTAGGCAGGGTGGAAAATCGGAAGAAACTTATAATATAAATTACGGATATCCGCCCCGTTCTGGGTAGATAGAAGGGCGTGCGTTTCCGAATATTCGCCTTAAGGTGGCTGTTTTAGGGTGGATAAACGGAATAAGCCGCCACTTCGTACGATCCTGACAAACATCTCTAGCTTTGTTTACATCCATCAATCTTTTCTTACATGCTCTTTAATTCTTCTTATTTACGCGATTACTCCGTAAATAATAAATACATTTCAATTTTGTTTATTTTTGTTCAGTTGGATAAGTTTCCAGAGTGGTCCATACATATTGCATTATCTTTGTAGAACGTTTTAAATTATTAATGGGGGATTACTTATAACATGAACGCCCTATATGTTTAAAGTGAAAGTATTGTCAGAGACACAGTTTTTTTAGCTTAACTGCTGTAATTGTAGCTATATGATGCAATAGAGTTATAACCAACCTATTATGTTAGTACATCTTTACTTCCGATTCTTAATCTATATAAAACTAAAACCATTATAGTGCCTGTATTCGTCTGACACGCTAAGCCGTCTGTCGCAGCTATATAGCTATCGTTAAACAATAAAGTGAAAGCCCGAATAACTTTAGTCGTGTGTTACGGGAAAAATGGGTTTTTGTATTAAGTAAGTCGACACTACATAGTACCCACAAGAAAAAGACACGTACCTAAAAGAATGTCATGACAGGCTCAGGCTCATTGACTTACCTTGCGCACTGCGCAACTGTAGTGATCATTTATGTAACGATGCCAGACATAGATTGATAATAGACCAATTGTATAATCATATTATTAGCGCAATCGGGCGTCATTGTAGACAACGCGCAAAGAAAAAGACAGTTCCGGGGTGGAATAAATACGTAGTAGCTACTCATAGTGAGGCTAAGTTTAAGTTTCATACTTGGATGTGGTACGGTAAACCAGCTACGGGAACACTGTATGAGGAAATGTGCGAGTCTAGAAGGATTTTTAATACGAATGGATATAATAACAACTAGTCTCGCGAAAAACGATTTTAGATCCTTCTGGAAGCATACGAATAAGTTACAATGTAAACCAAGCCTTCCTGTGAGCGTGGGCGGCGTTAGCGAACCGAAGCAGATTGCTAATATTATTATTATAGTCTTTACACAGTAGTTGTTTCAGAAACTCTACGTTTAAAAAGATGGACACATAAATACCCAAATACCCTACCTTTCTCCTCAACTTATCAAAGGCCTCGTTCAAGTTAAACATCCTCCGCCGCTCTCTTATATTGGCGGCTCTCCTCTGCGCAATGGATGCGACTCGACGCCGAGTTTTCTTCCCACTGCTGACGTGGCGTTGACCCCGACTGCCACACCCGGCGGCAGACCATACTGTACGACAAATTTCTTTACATATACTGACGGTATTTTAGTTCCCATTGGGTGGCTGAGACTATCGTTCGTTGCTTTGCACAATCCTAAGCTTCATTTGCGAACAACTATATTTTTATACACGCTATTTGATTATTTTCACTTCGGACCCCCGCTTTTTAAAGAACATTTTCAAACGTCTTGCATGGTCGTCCTTTACTAACATACATAAATATACTCACGGCTGTAAAACCCAAAAAAGGGGTATGTAGAATCAGAATTTTCTACTTCTGAAGCTCTGGCTACCCTTTTTAGGGATTTATAGCCGTGAGTATTTTTATGAATGAATATTTTCATTAAATTTAAAACAAGAATTAGTATTTGACACTGGAATATCTTTAATAACTAATTTATCTAGCTCATTTTTTGCACAGCAAATTCATTTTTTATAACACGATCTTTATAGCAGCACCTCACATGTTAGTCTATACGATATTTCAGGCTTATATGTAATTCTTAAATAGTTACCCAGGTCAGCCGGCGGGAATGCCAGGATTTCAGGATACGGTACCGGCGCTGGCGGCGCGTCCCATAGTGGACCGTACGGAGACACTTCGCTGCCCTGTAATGTACACATTTTTAGACATAGTAGTTTACTCACATTAGAGTTCCCACCGGGTATCCCGGCAGGAATGACAGAGGTACTATTACTTCTGGACATCCCGTAACATTATTGCCATCTGGTGTTCAGAGCATCCAAGTTTTGCTTGGACAGTGTCCTCACGTGATAGAGGGCAGGCCTATCGCTGTTTTGCAGGTCATCATACCGTCAATACACCCTCACATGACTAAGTTCAACTTAACCGTATGGTTTTTCTCACGATGCTTTCCCTCGCCGTTAACAACCATGATAAATTAAGCTCTCATATTTAGCCTTTAGAAAAGAAAGAAAGAAAGAAAAAAAAGACTTTATTTTCCTCTTGAGGACACAATACATAAAAAACAGACTTAAACAACTTATACAACTCAATAAATAAAACAAATAGAAAAAAACACAGAACTTAAAACTGAGAATTAACACAACAGGAAATTAAATTATGTAAATGTGCCCTCATTTGGCAAAAAGGTACCTGGCTCGGTATTTTGCTTTTGTCGTATAAATCGACAACCGCGCCGCGTTGATTATAATAAAGACATACATACATACATATAAATACATATACTCACGGCTATGTTTCCCTAGAAGGGGTAGCCAGAGCTAAGGAATTAGAAATTCCTCAGCCACGTTTGGAAGTTGAGTGGGGAAAATATGGTAAAAATACAGGTTTTTAGTGATGGGTCTCCAACCGCATCGCCCAAAAATCCAATATAAAGCCCCGATACCCTTAGTCGCTTCTTACGACACCCGTGGGAAGAAAGGGGTAGCAACATTCTGAGCCGGCACTACACGGCAAAAAGACACGTTGATTATATTTTTTAATTACTGTAAACTAAAATCAAACTGCTGCGTAGTGCCGGCTTAGAATAGCACTACCCCATTTCTGCCGGTGGGTATACATAAGAGGCGACTAACGGTATTGGGGCTTTTTAAGGGATTTTTGGGCGATGCGGTTGGAAACTCATCACCAACAACCTTTATTTTACCATCTTTTCAACACGCAACTTCCACAAGTGGCTGAGGAATTTCTAATTCCTTAGCTCTGGCTACCCCTTCTAGGGATTTATAGCCGTGAGTATATGTATGTATGTATGTAAAATCAAACTAGAGGGGCGTTTATCTGGCACAGGCACAGGTTTTTCATTACTCATAATCATAAGGCCATTTTATAAACTACTGTGTGAACATTTTTAATAAAATTTTCTGAAAGAGTTAATGTCATCTTTTTTTCATTATTTAAATACTCCTTAATAAAAATAAATAAATAATGTAAAAAATGTTTTCTTGCACCCGTCCGTGTTGGAAGTACGAGTAGGTTTTTGTTATTTTTGATGATTATTATACGAATTCATAACTGAATATCTTTCTTAGTTTTTTTTTGTTTTCGCTTGTTTCGGCATACTTTACCATAATACATTAAATTACGAAGAATAAAAGAGCATGTATGAAAAGATTGATGGATGTGAATGAAACTAGAGAGGTTTGCCAGGATCGTACAAAGTGGAGATCGATAGTCTCTGCCTACCCCAATGGGAACTAACGGCGTGAGAATATGTATGTATGTACATTAAATTCTGGGCTTTTTGTTGTAATCTCCTAGCATGATACTACATACAAAATACAATTTATTTATGTATAAGAATTTTGTTATGATGGAAGAAAACTAAGGCCAACTTACTGGACTAAGGCCAATATATAGGGTAGGCTCATACCCCTTGGTGGGGACGTATATGAGCTGTGAGGAAATGAGGAAGAAAACATTTTTTGGTAATTTCGTTTCGTAGGAATTGAGTGATATTCTTTTTATTTTGTATAGAATGGACTACATACTAATCAGATTACTAGGGCATAAAAATTATTTACTGAACAACCTTCCAGGGGAATTTACTTAATGTAATTTCCAGCTTTGAGGAAAACGCTAAATCATCTAGTAGCCCTGCGTTCTTAAAATGACGCATATGTTTTTCCGTTGCTTGAGATAAGTTTGCGAGTATTTACTAAATATACAAAATATATATAAAAAATAATTACATAGAAAACAGTTATCAAGTAAGCCCCGTTTTATTTTATTTAGATATTAATTAACTTTCTAAAAACAAAGGGGCAATGCAGACAGCCTCGTGGGAACTCTTCCCCCTAGCGGCAGTGATTTTGTTAGTATTTAACTATAATTTCTATCTTTTGTATATATTTAAAACTCATAGATTAAGTTTATTCTGTACAAATAATTTTGATTAAAAACGATATAATATTAATAATACGCACTGCAGAGCTGCTCCAAACGTGAGGAGGATCACTACCGTAGGACATCAGCGGGAAATGAATCTTGACCTTTTTTGCACCCTCACTATAAACACACTAGTGACTCCAAAAGTCACCTATCGAACCACTAGGCCACTCAGATATCTACTATCACAGAGATGTTAAGAGAAACTGAATCAAACATCATATTTTCATCCCCTAAACATTGTCATATTTTTATTAAAACTGCACCAATAAACTAAATTAAACTTTAATACAAGGCTATAATGGTAATTTTGTCTTAATAGACAAGAGGTGCCAACCCTCGGTGTGCCGCGTCAGTTTCTAGCAATCTGATTGGTGCATTTCTGGGGTGAAATAGGCGAAAGATTTTCATTGGTTACAGCAGGTGTCAGGGGTGTGGTTTCATAATTGCTTGCACTGAGAAAATCGAACGTATGAAACTGAAATTCTTGTAGCCGGAAATTATTACGTTGGAATAATTCAAGTGATTTTAGCTTCACGATAATACACATGCAGGACATCTTTCCTATAGATTTGTATTTCTTACGCTGTGTAGTGTCCGTTTTAAATAACATTACCCCATTTTTTCCCGTGTTCGCAAGGGGTGACTAAGGGTATTGGGGCTTTTAAGTGATTTTTGGGCGATGGTGTTGGAGACTCATCACCAAAATCCTTTACAATTATTTCCGAACTCAACTTCCAAACGTGGCTGAGGAATTTCTTATAATCCTATAGATCAAAAGACGAAACTTGCTTGGCAAGTTTATAAAGGACGGATTACATATACTCGTACTGTCGGCAGAATAGCAATACTCCATTAATGATGGTATTGACGATGAAGGGCTTCGGGGCCAATTATATCATTAATGTTAACATGAGAAAATAGGATTAAATAGATTCTGATAACATGTGGGTCTTCAATCTGTTGATAGACGACTGTTTGAAAGAACTACGCGAAGGTGATTATGGACTGAGAATGGGAAGATTTATCATTAAAAGCCTCTTATAAGCTGACGATCAAGTGTTACTTGCATCAACTTTAGATGATTCGCAGGAGCTGGTGAATATTGCGTGTAAGTCTTTTGAAAGAAAGGTAATGAGAGTGAATGTGGACAAAACCAAGACAATAGTTTTTGAGACAGAGGAAAGTATGACAGAATGTGAAATTATAATAGGTGGCAAGAAAGTGGAACAAGTGAAAGAGTTTGTATATCAGGGAAGTTTGTTTACTAGGGATAGTAAATATGAGGAAGATATTGAAAGGAGAGTTAAAAAGGGAAATGCGATAAATGGAGCCATAAACAATCTAATGTCGAGCCAGTCCCTGTCTTAAAAGGCGCGAATGGCAGTAGATAATGCTGTACTGGTTCCTACGCTGATGTATGGTAGTGAATGTTGGGCATAGCAAAAGAGGCATGAAAGTAGAGTGGAGGCAGTGTAAATGAGATCCCTCAGAAGTATATGTAATAATAGGTTGTGTTACAGAGTGAGAAATAATGTAATTCGTGAACGTTTAGGTGAGAAAGATGACGTAGTGTGAAAGTAGAAAAAGGAATGTTAAGGTGGTTTGGGCACATAGATAGAGAGGATGGATGAATGTAAAGTGGCAATGTGGGTGGTGTTGTAGTAGAGGACGGCCGCTTAAGACGTCTGGAAACCAAATTGAAAACGTTATCACGAAGGCTAAAGTCCGCAGGGAAAAGAATAAAACAAGTATGTGTAAGAAAAATGATGAATGTGACAGAAGCAAGAGAGATTTGCCTGGATCGTACAAAGTGGCGATCTATAGTCTCTGCCTACCCAAATGGGAACAACGAGCGTGAGTATAAATAAATAAGTACGACAACATGTTTCTATTGATTAATGAATCGAACCAACAAGTGAAGTTTTAGAATAAAGTTGCAAGTTGAATGAAATTAAAATATTATTTCTTTTGCTCTAAACCTAGAATATCTAGATGGACATGCAATGGACAATACATAGCTTTAAAATATGGTCGTATTAAACTAGTTATATCGGACATTAATCCCGGAAAAATATAAACTAATAATAAAAACTCAGTTAGTCGTAGTAAATTATGTTTATTGCTATAAATACGCAATTAGCTCAATAAAATGGCATGAAATATAATCACATAGCACGGAACCTATGAATTGATTATACAAAGTAAGATTTATGCTAATTTTGTAATGATATAGGATTTGTGACATTGGTATTTTTACAAAGTGACTTTGTTTTTTTGTATGTAATGAACCGGTTAAATATTATGTACAGATCCACATAGCCGTGTGTAGGTCCGGCTCGGTGGATTCAAATGATTCGAATCCCTGCGTGAGCCTGATTGGCCTAACCGGCCCCACTCTTTCTTATCAGGTGCAGGTTCGCTTAACCGGGCCGCTCCGCACCGGCTCGGTTTTATTGTTTTCGAACAACAGGCTCAGGCATCAGGTTCAGGATCGGTTCGATTATTACCGTTACATTTGCTTTGCTTGCTGAATGTGAGAGCGAGACAAGAATGTAATTCAATTTGAACTCGGGAGACAGAGACGAAAAGAGAGTTGTCCTTTTATGTTTCTATGTTTGCCAATTTCGTTTAATAGATTTATCAATCTTTTCATAAATAATGGTGTTTATAATGATATTATAAATACGATAGTGTTTTATGTTGTGTCACTTTCTGATTTGCATATATTTATGTGTAGATATTGTTATAAGATGTTGTTAAGATGTTTCTAAAAATTATTATTTCTTTTACATATGGATATATATGGTTAGCGAACATAGCCTTTACACAAACAGAATCATTATACATATGAGATAATTGATTTTTAAATGTATGTCAACAGCAATCGTTACGTTCCGTAAGCGTGGTATTATTTGGTTGTTTGATTCAGTTCCGTATTTCATAACCGAGCCGGATTCGATAAGCGGTCCGGCCCGGTTAAGAGGATTCAGTACCGGAACTGAGCCTGAACCTGGTGATTCGAATCCCCTCGCGGAGCTGGATCTACCCAAGCCTAGATCCACAATCATAACTTGGCCGGCGGCGACTCTGGTACTACTGTCGCCATTTTGAAATTTCGGCCTGTCATTGTCAGTTAGTTCTTAACTAAATAAAAATTATAGGGTGACCTACGTATATAATAAATTATCACTTTCATTAATATTTTTTTGTAGTGGAAACTTTTTTTCAAAAACAATTATTTTTATGATGTATCTTTGCTTATTGATAAACGCTTTTATTTCCAGTATTCAATATAAAAATTCATGAAAATTATTATTTATATTGTTAAATTTTATCTAAGTAGGCTAACACCGTCCGAAAAGTTGTGCGCGCATCGATAGTCATGCGGTGCGGGTTACGGGAAGTTGGGAAATGCTCCTGAATAAGATTTCACTTCGTATACACTGATGCGTGGGTTCTAATCCTAATGCGGGGATGTACCAATGTGTCATTTCTTAAGTCATAACTGTCTGACATATATATAAAAATACAAGGCAAATACGACGTGATAGCTTAATGGGTAGAACACCGGTTAAGGTGCAAGCGACTCACTAGTCTTCAAATCCCGAATCGGGCCTACACCAATTTGTCTTTTTTATGTGTGGTTAATTTATCACGGTTGTTAACGGTGAGGAAACCCACATGGCTGAATTGTACTTAGTCGTGTGACAGTGTATTCGTGGAAAACGGCGATAGTCCTGCCCCCTATCACGTGAGTATACTGTTCATGCAAAGCGTGGGTACTCTGAACACCAGGTGACAAAGTCACGTGATGTTCAGAAGTATTAGTACCTCTGCCAAATCCCTTCGGGGGTATTCGGCGTAAACGTTTATGTTATGTTATGTTATATGTAACAAGGTTGTTAACAGCAATAAAAAAGTGCCCATAAATTCACTGACCCAGCAAAATGAATGACCCAAACGATATCTGATGTTTAGAATTATTTTTTCTGTGCCACCTTTTTGGGGGATCTATGTGTGAATATGAAATGTAAAAGACAGTACACGACAAGGTAAGCCTCTAATTTACAGGATTAAAAAAAATATTTTAAGTAGTTACCCACTTATTAACTCTGAGTGTCACAAATAACAAATCCTTGAGTATAAAATAATGAAACAGCTTGCAGAAAAGTACAATTGGCAGTGTTATCGCTAAAAGCTTCTAGACAACATTTGGGAGGTAAGATCATCAAATTTAGGATACACAGTCATTCGGGTAGACATACCAGACAAGGGCAAAAATAAATAAATATAATTAGCTTACATTAAAACGAACTTGTTTACTTACAATAATAGCTATTACATACATACATACATATACTCAAGGCTGTAAATCCCTAGAAGGGGTAGCCCGAGCTAAGGAACTAGAAACTCCTCAGCCACTTTCGGAAAGTTGAGTGGGGTAAAGATGGTAAAATAAAGGTTATTGTTAATGGGTCTCCAACCGCTTCGCCCAAAAACCTCTTAAAAGCCCCAATACCGTTAGTCGCCTCTTACGTACACCCACCGGCAGAAATGGGGTAGTGCTATTTTAAGCCGACACTACACAGCAACTAGTTATTAATTAAATGAATATTATATAAATTGTTTTATTAAGACATTTCAATACATAAATAAATAAGCCTGTATGATGTAAAGTTATTTCCCTTATAATGGTTATTTTTTATTTGCTGGCAATACTAATATCGATGACAGCGACAGCCCTTACCGGCCAAGAAAAGATTGTGGATCTGTATTACCTAATTCTGTGCAAGCAAGACTTTTGATATATACAGGGTGTAATTGTAACGACTGTTTTCAATGAAAAGTATGATTAATTATCACGTATAGAGGCAGAATTCGTTGAAAAAAAACACACTTATTTTTTTTCAAATTTTGTTAAAATTTGCACTAAGAAAGTAGTACTATTGACACCAACACGCTCAATGTGTGCGTGAAACGCGATGACAAGGCGGGCAACTCAGCTGACAGCTGCGACCCGCCGTGACCCTTAACCGGCGGCCAAATCAAATCAAGGCCAGTAAAGTAATCAATCGAACTTAGCTAATAATATCTTCTTATTTTTTACATGTTATTATTTGACGTGATAAATTTGAATAACACTACCCCATAGTTAATACTGCGTTGGAATGCGGCAGTATGTTCAGAGAAAAATTCATAATTCGTAAACATCGATCGCCGCGAAATTCAAAATCTGCATACATATCAAGTCGGGCGGGCTTGTCGGCATTTTATCAAAGGAACAGTATTAGTACTAAGTTAGTTGTTTGTAGCTCATTGTGTTTGTGTCGCTTATGATTGGATGTCACTTTGATTTTTCGCATTAATTTTCGGAGTGTGAGTTCAGTTTCAGTATCTTGTGTTGTGATTGTGTTGAGTAAATATGGCGTACACGAACCAGCAAAGTTCAGTGTTGGTGTTTTATAATGTTAATTCTCAAAATGTTCTGCGTTTTGCGCAAATAAATTATTTATTTTTATTCGTATTCTTTAGTTAACTGTGATAGAGTACAGATACACCCGTTTAGAGCCCTTTAGCCCCGAGAGAGTTTAGTGAACACCAAGAACTCCTCCAATTTCGATGTCGGTTAATGAATGAATAGGTATCTCTTGCGCACTTTATTTTATGCCACGTAAATGCATCGTTTCGAGGGTATCTATTTGTTTTTAACTTTATTATCTTACGCTCATGAAGTACATACATTACATACATACTCACGCCGTTACTTCCCATTGGGGAGGCAGAGACGTAAAGTAAAACAAAAATAGCGGTAGCTGATTATTTAGGACGACAGTTTTGTTATAATCGTCGGTGTTAATTAATAGAGATAGATTTTTTACATACATATTCTCACGCCATTAGTTCCCATTGGGGTAGGCAGAGACTATCGATCGCCACTTCGTACGATCCTGGCAAACCTCTCTAGCTTTGTTTACATCCATCAATCTTTTTACTTGAAAATGTTTGAATTACACTACCCCATATTTAATACTGGATTGAAATACGAGGCGACTAAGACCACAGCCTCACCAGGCGCGGCGATAAGTTCAAAGAAAAATCAAACATAGCCGCGAAATTAAAAAAAAATTTGCATTGCTGTCATAGTGCGGTTTATACGGTCACGAGCAAGTGTGCGCAAGACTAGATCACAGATTACAATATATGTACTAATGACTAGATGGTCACATGACGCGCCCGCTGTTCTCTGTGTGTGTGGGTGAGACATTATACGGGAAGGAGTGTGTGCGCTAGGCTAGTGTAGATAACCACAGTTTTCCATCTGATGGGGAAAGTAAGTTTTTCTGCTAAAGCGGTTTTAATCGTTTTGTTTATTTCATATGGTAGATATTAAGCATTAAACTTTAATATACGAATTAATATTGAAGTAACAATCGTCGTCAAACTAACACGCTGTATACATAAACAAATATCCTAATTGTGATACTGGAAAAAACGTGTTAATCCGTTGGGCGGAGTACATTTTATAATTATTATAATAAATAAATATACCGAAATATTATACACAGATCAAGTTAGCCCAAAATAAAATAATCTAATCAACTCAACTACATTAAATACTGTTTTATGTTGATAAGGAAATATAGAACCATGTTGTATGTTTTGTATTAAAGTTATATTAGTTGGACCATGGAGCTTTCACATTATATTTTTTTTAGTATAATTAAGTACAGAGCATCTGCTTTATTAAGTATTTGTAAAAGTTCATGTAGGTATTCATCGCCTTTACTGACCAACAGAAGAAACATCGAGTGAATAGGCTATTTGACTAAGTTTTGAAAACTATCTTACGGTGTCAATTTGTTTATAAGGAGCCCTAAAAAAATATTTTTCTGTCTTCATTTTAGCTATTTTATTAAAAAATCGAAAAAGAAAATGCAATATTCAAATGTGCCGCGAAAACGCGACTTTAAGTAATATGGCGGCTGTAGCACAAATGACGTCAATTCCGGATTAAACACCAATGAGCGAAGCGATACACAGTCTGTTTATGTGCAATCTACGTCATTATAGAAATAGCCAATCACGGTCGTTTTTAGTCACGTGACAGTTGCATCAAAAATACTTATATTAGAAGACGGATTTTAGTGAAATAATGCAGTATTTTTATCTCGCATCACATTACATATTGCTCCAAAAAAGAAATATTCAGACTAATGAAATAAAAGAAATGTATATTTTTATTACAGTCAAATAGCCTATTATATAATATCACTGTATAGTATAAAAAGTCGCTTTCCTGTCCATATGTAAATATTAATAATATCGCCTGCCCTTTTGAGCATGAGCACCATCTTAATTTGGTCCATATGGACAAAACTGAGAATGTGCTCAAAAATACAGGCGTCCGAAGTATGAAGAATAAAAGAGCATGTATGAAAAAGGACTGATTGATGTAAACGAAGCTGGAGAGGTTTGCCAAGATCTTACTAAGTGGTGATCAATATTCTCTGCCTACCCAATGGGAAGTAATGGCGTGAGTATATGTATGTATGTTTGTATACATTTTCAAATAACTCTCGAAGCAATTACGCTATCGGTATACAAGCAGTCTTTCTGTTTTACTCCACGGGGATGACGTAAGAAGTGACTTAAAGTATTGGATCTTATTGTTTGGCGGTGCGGTTGGGGACCTACCATCAAAAACATTTATGTTAGAATCTTTTCCCTGACCCATTTTTACAAGTGGCTGAATAATTTCTTATTCTTAAGCGCTAGTCACCTCGTTTCCGGATATACATCCGTGAGTATATACATGTGTGTACGCAGTTACGATCTCAGCTTTTAATACCTTTAATTTTCTTTAGAAGAATAATATAATCAGTTTATTTTTGGAATGGGGTGCAAATCAATAGGCCCGTGACGGATTAACCTCATAAGCGTCAATTTTGTGTCAGACCATCACAAATATCCCCAAAATTTTCTGTGGCAATTAGCATTACATTATACGGCATCTGTCAAAGGACACGGCTTGCAGAATACGGTTTTGTAATAGATAGAAAAATGTGATAACTCAATTTACTTACAATATTTAGCCTCCAATGAAGTTAGGAACACTTGTCGAGGATTATAAAAACATTATTGAAATATTACGATTCACGACAATAGAAGATGCATCTAGATCAAATAAATAAATTCCTACAAAAAGTTAACACGCGTTTACATACATATACTCACGGCTATAAATCCCAGAAAGGGGTAGCCAGAGCTTCAGAGCAAGAAACTCCTCAGTCACATTTAGAAGTTGATGTGGGTTAATATGGGAGAAATAAACTAGGGTTTCCACCCTTACTTGCCTCTTCCGACACCCGTGTATAGAAAAGGGTAGTGACATTCTTAGCCGGCACTACAGGGCAACACGCGTATATGTGTATTTGTTAAATATAACAAATAACAGCTTCAGTGAGGACTATGATATGTGCAACTATTAAAAATAAGGTTGATGTACAGGTTTTACACATATATATATGTATATATTATTATTTTTTATTTATTTATTTTGAGTAAAAACATACAAATTTGGATATAACACTATAATTTGGATATATCTTTATTGCTATATCTATATTTGCTGTGTTGTGTCGGCTTAGAATAGCACTACCCCATTTCTTCCGGTGGGTGTACGTAAGAGGCGACTAACGGTATTGGGGCTTTTAAGGGATTGTTGGGCGATGCGGTTGGAGGCCCATCACCAACAACCTTTATTTTTATCGTCTTTTCCCCACTCACATTTCCAAAAGAGGCTAAGGAATTTCTAATTCCTTAGCTCTGGCTACCCCTTCTAGGGATTTATAGTCGTGAGTATATGTATTTATCTTTATGTCTTCGTTGTATTGTATGAGATTTATAGAGACCTTGTGGATGACAATGTTAGCAGAGGATGACCAAGGAGTACACATATAGATGAAATGGAGAATGTGCTTAAAGAGGCAGGCGTGTGAAGAATACAAGGGAATGTATGAAAAGATTGCTGAATGTAGACGAAGTTGTCCAGGATCGTACTAAGTGGAGATCAATATTCTCCACCAACCGCAATGGGGAACGAATGGCGTATGTATTTGTAAGTATGTTGTGTTAGTTTGGAAACAACCCTTTATTATTCTATTATCATTATACACTCAAATAATTTTTTAACAACCAGAAAAAGTTTTTCCGAACTTTTCCTGTGCTGTTGTGTATAATGATAGATTTTTGGTTTATGCAATAAAGAGCTTCCCACGAACATTGGCTAATAGTCTGTCCCCTTTGTCGGAAGAATACTCCTTGGGCCTTCCTTCAACCTCGGTTCTCATGTTCGAAGGAGTTCCGTCGTATTTAATACAGGATAAGCTGCCAATCATAAGACTCCCGCATGGCCACTGGTTAAAACTCCTTTCCTATCTCTATCTGATTTAACTTAGGGACTATACACATTTGGACCAAATAGCGAGTGTGCTCAAAAAAGCAGGCGTTCCAAGTATGAGGAAAAAACAGCATGTATGAGAAGATTGATGGATGTAAACGAAGCTATAGAGGTTGGTCAGGATCGTACAAAATGACGATGGATAGTCTCTGCCTACCCCAACGGGAACTAATGGCGTGAGTATAAATGTATGTATGTACATTACACCTGTGCCTTACAAAACGCCAAGGAAGCCGAACAGGCCGCAGGTCCAGCCGTAACCAATCCATTCGAATATATAATTAAAAAAATATAAAATGTATGAACTTCAATTTCTCTTATTTAAAACCATACAACATTTTGCTGTGTAGTGTCGGCTTAGAATAGCACTACCCCATTTCTTCCGGTGGGTGTACGTAAGAGGCGACTAACGGTATTGGGGCTTTTAAGGGATTTTTGGGCGATGCGGTTGGACACCCATCACCAACAACCTTTATTTTACCATCCTTTCCCCACGTAGCTTCCAAAAGTGGCTGAGGAATTTTATGATTCCCTAGCTCTGGCTACCCCTTCAAGGAATTTATAGCCGTGAGTATATGTATGTATGTATATACATTTATCATACATTCAAAACTACTAAGTAGAGTACCGTAGCTTTTTTGAGTTTAGGTTTTACTTCACCAATGTAAACTACTGCATTAAAAACATACTTCCATCTTTTGACTAATTTAACTGGAGCGTAAATAGAGCTTTCCTAGATTGAAATTCCAAGAGTGGCTAACATTTATTAATTCTAACATATTGGATGATAGTTCAGAGTAATATAATTATAGAGTAGTATTATAGGGTAGCTAGATAACAAGAGCAAACCCTTTGCTTTTAGGCATATTTCTAAAAAACATAATTTTATTTTATTTTGCCGTGTAGTGTCGGCTTAGAATAACACTACCCTATTTCTACCCGTGTGTGATCGTAAGAGGCGACTAAGGGTATAGGGGCTTTAAGGTGATTTTTGGGCGATGTGGTTGGAGACCCGTCACCAGAAACGTTTATTATTATCATCTTTTCCCCAATCAACTTCCAAAAGTGGCTGAGGAATTTATCATTCCAAAGCTCTGGCTACCCCGTTAAGGGATTTATAGCCGTGAGTATATGGTATGGTATGGTATGATAATTTTATGTATTGCACACATAAAATTTGGTGATTAAATAATTATTCATTTCTTCGTCTAATTAATTAAGTAATCGACTTAGTAATATTATAATTGACACTTCCCACATTTCCAGTTTTCGTTATTCTCTTGACGTAGCAAATTAAGCTCTTATATGTCTTAATGTGTCATTCATAAATACGATTGAATCTTATAAAATGCTACGAAATCAAGTACTGAATATTAGTGCAGATATTTATTATCACGCCGCATATCCCCGTATGATTTGACAAAGAAACGGAATTTCACGTAATATATAGTTTCGTGGAGTTCAAACTACTTCATTCTAAATATTACTCAATGACTGGACAAAATGAGTGTCTAATAAATAGAACTATGTTAATTAATGTTTATACTATCTCCTTCACAATAGAGAAGCTGCTTTCAGGAGGCAGATTCAATATATAATTATACATTTTATATATCTCTTCCCGTGGTATCGATCCATTTATTTAATCCGCCACTCTCAATAGTTACAGCCTTTGTCAAAACTCACATAACAAATCAAAATGAGATTTCCATAGTAAAATGGACTTCCATAGAAATTAATAACACAAATAAAAACATAATGAAGTGATGAAGAATTAAGCGGACGGTAACATATTTCCAAAACGGAAACGTATAAAAAGAATGATGGATTTAAATAAATAAATGAAACACAGTAGAAATGTCAGACCTAGTGGTAAAGAGGAGAGTATATATATATACTAGAGTATGAGTATACCTACGTTTATGTAATTTAAGTAACTAACATACATACATATACTCACGGCTATATTTCCCTAGAGGGGGTAGCCAGAGTTAAGGAATTATAAATTCCTCAGCCACTTTTAGAAGTTGACTGGGGAAAAGATGGTAAAAATAAAGGTTTTTGGTGATGGGTCTCCAACCGCATCGCCCAAAAATCCAATAAAAAGCCCCAACACCCTTAGTCGTCTCTTACGACACCCGTGGGTAGAAAGGGGTAGCGACATTCTAAGCCGGCACTACACGGCAATAGTAAGTAAATAACCTATCATCAAGTTGATTTCAGTTTAAAAGTCAGCGTTCTAAAGAGTAAAGAATAAAATAGCATGTATAAAAAGATTGATGAATTGGGACGAAGCTCCAGATGTTCGTCAGGCCGTACAAAGTCGCGATCGATAGTCTTTGCCTACCCAAATTGGAACTTATGGCGTAGGTCTTGGGATTTTAGGTATATAAAAGGACTTTTTAAATAAATTTTCAATTCTATTTTATGTCTTTTATACCTTTTGTATGTTTGTTACGCAATTATTGGGTTGATTTCCATCATCATTTTTTTCCATTTGGTGGGAAATAAACATTTTTTGAAAAATAAAACTCTACTTCGTAATATATATCTTTCGATGAAAATATGAGTCGTCTACTAATCTTTTCAAATAAAGTCAACTACATCGATAACAAGGGGTCTTTATCTGCGTCAAATTATAAGATTTAGCAAAACATGTCGGATGAATTACACGCTTCAATTATACAGAAAGGGGCTCGAATTAGTGAGGGGTGCTCTGCTCACCGCACGTGTTTCGTCTCTTATTGTACTCAATATTGTTTTTATATTTGACTGTGATATTTGTATGAGACAAATAATATTTAATTGATTCAATGTTAGTGTCATGTGCATTGTATTTTTATTTCCATATTTAAATTAGATCGTCTAGGATTGGGGATTTACAAATAAAACGCTCGGGCTAAACTAACTATTTTATGCGTATGAAATCTTAAAGATGAGAATTACAAAAGTTATTGTCAAAAAGATAACATAACATAACGTATACTCACGGCTATAAATCCCTAGAAGGGGTAGCCAGTGCTAAGGAATTAGAAAATCCTCAGCCACTTTTGGAAATTGAGTGGGGAAAAGATGGCAAAAATAAAGGTTGTTGGTGATGGGTCTCCAGCCGCATCGCCCAAAAATCCCTTAAAAGCCTCTATACCGTTAGTCGCCTCTTACGTACACCCATCGGTAGAAACGGGGTAGTGCTATTCTAAGCCGACACTACACGGCTACACGGCAAGATACAACGCTATATGCTTTTTTTCCCGTAAAATTATATTTTAAATCAATTCAGTACTATAAAAATGAAATAAAATTAAAATATTAACTTAATTTAAAAAACATACTTAATTGTGGATCTTGTAGATTCGTACTCTGTAGTCCACAAATATGGTACTGTAAGGATGGTTCTAAAAAACCTGTCTGTTTCAAATGTGAATCTTATTCTTCACCCTCTTTATAAAATCAAAGCATTATCATAATATGTTGAATTCTGTATGAAATCTATAATTTCCGCTTACTGTTACTAAGTGGATAATACGATTTTGATTAAACGGAACCGTAGAAAATATGCCTTGTATGACACCCTTATATTTAGAACATATTCTAGAAGGGTGACCAATATTTAGAAAAAAACTGAACATAGGTTTGGTGTTTAAAACAAATTTATTATTATCAAGCTTTGTAATAACCAACTAAGTTCTACTTGGTATTTCAGAGGAAGGTTGATATCTCCCTATAATTATAAACTATAATCCAACAAGCGTTTGAACCGATAAGCTGTGTTAAGTGTTCGGCTTAATTTGTAATTAAAATTTATGTTGAAATTTACTCAGAAAAAAAACTTTATTCGTTCCTTATTGTTTTGAAATGACTGTATGTTAGTGGTGACACGTGTATCTGCTGCAAATATATGTTAAGTCATTATGTAGAAGCTATAATGTTAGGTATGCGTCATTTTATGCCAACGTGACGAAGGAAACCTTCTATATACTTTCAATGTCTGTACAACAAAAGCGTTTGTTTTGCATAGTAACTTACCAAAATTTTAAGAAAACGAATAAAGCTAAAATTTTTGCAACGATATGTAAGTGGAATAAACTATCGAAAAACCAAAATTAGTGTCACCCTACACATATTTCATATCAAAATCGTCGCATAAAAGATGTCCGAACGCAAGTGCCACGGCGCGACGGATCGTAATTGTTGCGGAAACTGCCACGCGCGCACCGCCCCAATGGATCACTTTCCAATTGCTCAATTATTTTTTATTAAATGTTATTGCAACTATGTTTATAAGGTTTACATTCGTACTATTAAGTACATTTCTACCCGTGGGTGTTCGTAAGAGGCGGCTAATTACGTTAAAAGTACGTTTGAACTACGTTGTTTTTTCATGTGTTTACTGAACTATTACGGTTCAAGAGACAGAGCCTGGTGATAGACGGACTGGCAGAAAGATATCAAACTCACTCACCGTAACTGGGCCTCGTTTTCATTTTAGCTCTAAAAAACCAGTCTTAAAAACCAAGGCGAACAATTATCTGTAAAAAATGGGTATCAAGATAACGCAATAAAAGTTAAAACAAGAAAATTTTGTTATTCTTATTAGTTCCAAGGTTTTTGATGCACGATTAAAGATCACTAACGATTTCAGTGGTTCCGTCAAGATGGAGCTCGGGGTCGATAAGTGTGCGGTCATCCATGTTGAGAAGGGGCATGTCGTGCACTCTGATGGTGTCGATGTCGGCACCAATCATTTGAGGGCACTCTCCGAGGCTGAAACATACCGGTATCTGGGCATGTCACAAACCATCGGTGTGAAGGTGGCAGACGTGAAACAGGGTGTTTGCGAGGAGTTTTATGAACGCCTGAAAAGTGTGCTTAATAGCTACTTGTCAGGCGTTAATAAGATCCGAGCCATTAACTCCTGGGTCATGCCTGTACTGATGTACACATTTGGCGTGCTCAGATGGACTCAGACCGAACTCGACGCTCTGGACAGACGAGTCCGCACGATGATGACCTCTCATCGAATGCATCATCCGAGGTCGTCGGTTATGAGATTGTATATCCCGCGGAAGTGTGGTGGTCGAGGCCTCTTGAGTGCCAAAACCATGCACAACCGCGAGGTATGCAACCTCAGAAACTATTTTTTGACGATGACGGATGATAGTATTCGGGGAGAGGTGGTCGCTAGTGATAAAGGACTGACTCCCTTATCGTTGGCCTCACAGGATTGGCGAACCCCGGAGGTACTTAGCACCTCTGATCGGGAGTCCGTATGGAAAGAGAAGGAGCTGCACGGGAGGTTTTACAAGGTACTTCACGAACCTTTCGTGGACCGTAAAGCCTCCCTGCATTGGCTGCGTTTCGGGGACCTCTTTGGGGAAACCGAAGGTTTTGTCTGTGCAATACAAGACCAGGTTATCAAGACGCGGAACTATCGGAGATACATCCTAAAGGACGGTACCACAGACATCTGTCGAGCATGTGGCCGTCCCGGAGAGTCACTTAGGCATGTTATTTCCGGTTGTTCGGCTCTTGCTAACACTGAGTACTTGCACAGACACAACCAAGCAGCCAAAATCCTGCATCAGGAGCTCGCTCTGAAATACGGACTCTTGCAACAGAGGCTGCCGTATTACAAGTATCTACCGGAGCCAATCCTAGAAAACGACCGTGCCAAAATCTATTGGGACCGATCCGTTATCACGGACAGGACTATTCTAGCGAATAAGCCTGATATCGTGGTATGGGATCGGTCGCAGTCGAGGGTATTTCTAGTGGATGTCACTATCCCTCATGACGAGGGTCTCGTGAAAGCCGACACCGAGAAGCGTCGGAAATATCTCGATCTGGCTCACGAGATCACTGACATGTGGGGTGTGACTTCGACAGAAATAATCCCAATTGTTTTGTCCGCGAACGGGTTAATTCCAACCAGCCTCGCGACCAACTTGAGGCGGTTGGATTTCTGTGGCGTGTCGGTTCCAGCACAGATGCAGAAAGCGGTGCTGCTCGATACGGCTCGGATCGTCCGTCGGTTCTTGAACCTGACTCCCTGACCCCGACCGACTGTGCTCTTGTCGGGGAGTACCGCCTCTCCCATTTAAAATTTATATTTTCTTTTTCGGCCATGGGAGAGGCGAGGAACTAAATGTCATACCCAAAATAATAATAAAACTCTTTATTGCACATTTACAAAAAAAACAACAATTACAAACAAAAAGATCGGTACAAAAGCCAAAGTACAACTGGCGGTCTTATTACTAAGAGCGATCTGTTCCAGACAACCCATGAATGGAAAGATTTGCTGGATTAAAAACATGTTCGGTAGATGTCCAATAAATTTAACTGATTTGCTTAAAAACCAAAATTATTCATCAAACTATTATCTATCTATTTTAAATATTACTAAATATTTATTAAGTTCTAACACACTTACAGATAGTATTTCATAAAATAAATAATATTCAATAAATACAATACATATGCAATATATATAAAAAAAATTAAATAAAATACATATATACATTTTACGACATATATAATAGAATATATAAACTTTTGTATGCAACACATATAATATTATAGTGTTTCGGAGAGGAAGTGTTTTTTTACCATGTTCTTGAAAAAAGGGAGAGACTTGGCTAATCGCACCTCTACAGGAAGACCGTTCCATAGTTGTACAGCCTGGACGGTAAAGGAGGAACTGTAAAAATTGGTGGAATGGGAAGGGGTACTCAACAAAAGATTGTGGTAAGAACGCAGATTGAGGTCATGTGAAGAGTGAAGGAATTGGAAACGCTCTTTAAGGTAGGAGGGGGTGGCAGGATTAAACAAGATAGAGTACAGGAGAGACAGAGTATGTGCATTCCGGCGGAGACGAATTGGAAGCCACTGAAGTTTATTGCGATACGCAGAGACATGGTCATATTTACGCAGTCCGAAAATAAACCTAATACATAAGTTTTGTAAGCGCTCAAGTTTGTTCAGTTGATCTTCAGTTAGATCGAGATAGCAGGTGTCAGCATAATCAAGAATAGGTAGTAGAAGAGATTGGGCTAACGCAGTTTTGGTAGCAGTAGGGAGAAAGTTACGTAGCCTCCTGAGGGACCCTGCTGACGCAAACAGCCTTCGGCTTACTAATTCCAGTTGCGGCACCCAAGATAAGGTGCTATCTATCATCACACCAAGGTTTTTTACAGCAGCACTGAAAGGAATGGATGTGCCATCAAATAAAACAGGCGGTAGTGATTTATAGTCAATCTTGGAAACCATTCGTGAGCTACCAACTATAATTATTTGCGTTTTATTCGGATTAACTTTCAATCCATATGCTTCACTCCATTTCAAAATTTGCGTTAAATCATTATTAATTAAGCTTATGGACATATTTATTTGGTCAAAATTAGCCTGTGTGTAAATCTGGAGATCATCTGCATAAAGGTGGTAGGAAGAAGTAAGTTTATGAGAAATGGAGTTAATAAATATAGCGAATAAGAGAGGAGACAACACACCACCTTGCGGAACACCGGCATTTAACTCAATCCACGGAGACATGGCATCTTCGAAGTGAATGCGCTGCCGACGCCCCAGTAGATAACTACGAAACCAGTCAACTACCGTTGGAGATATGTTAAGAGAACGAAGTAAAGCAAGTAATATTTCGAAGTCAACCGTATTAAAGGCGCTACTAAAATCAAGCAGTGCTAAAACAGTCAGCAGTCCCTTATCCATTCCCAAACGCATGGGCGGAAACCAGATTGGAAGGGGTTAAGCAGATCATTCCTAGTGAGAAAATCACTTAACTGTTTATGTACCAGTCGTTCAAGTACTTTAGAGAGGAATGGCAGGATAGATATAGGACGATATTCAGAGAAGGACTTAGGATTAGCTTTTTTGGGAATAGGAGTGACCTGGGCTTCTTTCCATACCATAGGGAAGGATCCTAAGGATATGGAATTATTAAGGATTTCAGTAATAACAGGAAGAATAAGGTCTAGGATAGGCAATATCATTTTTCGACTAATACAATCACCACCTACTGCGTTTGACGTAATGGACATAATATTCTTCTTAACATCACAATCGGAGAATTGACAAAAATTAAAGGGAGGATAATCCGGAGCTGGTAGTGTTGAAAGAAAATGTAATGTTTCAGCTTTTTTAACACCATCAAAAGTAGATGTTGTGGAGAAATGGTTGTTAAGCGAAGTGATGTCTAGATCTTTTGGGATAGAATCGTGACGAGATTTTCCAACTCCTAAGGATCTAAGAAACTTCCAGACTTTAGCTGGATCGCCATTTTCAACGGATTCGTGGATGTGGTTTCGCTGTCCATCCCTACACACCTTATTGCAGTGATTCCGAATCGACACATACTTTTCCTTGTTTAGAGATGATAATGATGAGTAAAGATGATAGTATAAGAATTTATAACTTACTAAAATGTGTTATAACTTTCTCAACTGTTACTTTCATTTGTTGTTATTAAGATACAGGTACCGTTCATATCAAATAGAGTCACAAAGTTTGTAAACAAACCATTGGCGGGTATAAAATCTTTGATTTCATCAAGAAATATACTTCCACAGCACTTAAATTTTACATTAGGAAAAATAGTTGTCCACTTATTTAACAAAATTTAAGTATTAATTGGAGCTAAATCTTGCGAAACTCTAAAAATAAGATTAAATTACAAACATTGAGATTATTTGTTACTTTTTCTAATGAAAAAAATTGTGATGTGTATTGAATATTGAATGATATTGAAGGAATGACAGTAATCGATTACTGATCAATGAATCGATACTACAAGGTTCATTATATCCATATAAATCTCAGTGAATAATAACTTTTACACTATAAAGTATTGTATTTTAAACAATAATAATAATGTGTATATATAATGTATAATATGTAGTATATACTAGCTGTTGCCCGCGACTTTGTACGCGTCAATTCCTATTATTATGATCATGATTAAGAATTGTTTAAAATAACATATTTGAAATTACTTTTATGTAAATGATACTTATAGTATAATATTCTTGCAGCAGAAACACATACTGATTTTCTCCGCAACCCGATCTTGACATATATTTGGCCGTATGTAAAGCAATCTCGACGTAAATCGATTTCAACGTGTTTAAAAGTTTGTTCTTGTGATTTATTAATTGTTAAAAGAAAGAATATAGAAAATTAAAACTTACCCAAACCGTATCTCGTAATAAAAAAAAACAAACGTAAATTGAATAATAAGGTACCGAATAATTTATACCCGCTTTTAGTACGTTTATCCGATAAAATATATGCCAAAGGAATTACCTTAAAATGACGACAGAAATAAATAATAAGTAATGAAAAAAAAAATGTTATAAAGGTAGGTATAATCTTAGTTGGTATGATGAAATAATAAGTTGGTTCCAAAATACATTTACTTTTAATCAAGTGTTTCTTAATTATATTTACAATTATTAAACAAACGGTATACAACATAACTGGTCACTTCAATATGAAAGTTTTCACTTCGATATGGATAATTTAAGTTTTAATTCGCAACCCATTCAAAGCAAAGTAAAATATATTACTTTTAGAACACATAATGAAATCGGGTAAAATACATAGTATTTGACTGAAAACTAATTACAGTCAACTTTACAGTGTTTTTAAACAATAGTCGAACAGTGAATAATGTGAAAGAAAGAACAGAGAAATAAGAAAATATACAATCTCTGAACGTCTACTCTTCATGTTGAGAACACTCTCCACCCCTCCACTCTCCTAACCCCTATTAAAATTTATTTCTATCTAGCTCGGGTGAAACAAATAATCGAATTTTGACATTTCTAATATATGTGAATATATAGTAATATTCGACGAATCCTCCATAGTTGTCGTTGGTTCCATCGACTACAAAGTGCCAATTTTACTATTGTTCTATACATTTCAAAATATGAAAATCCAAATAATATTTTCGTCCGAGCGAGACAGAAAGAAATTATCGATTAGTAATTATCGCTTTCTCCGTAAAGAGCTGACCTTCTGGATTACTGTCCGATAATGTACTAAAAACACAATTTGCATGACACCTAATCTTTTAGTCTTACGGAAGTTTTAGTCTTTTCAGCGTGTTTCCGTTCCGTTTTCTTTCTGGTGTCGTCTTTATTAACGCTATGTCATGACTCCTTTTCTCTTTTCCCAGTATCGTTGCCATTGACTTTGGTGGTGATTCTCTCCATGACGTCATGGTTGTATGTTGAGTGCAGCATCAAACCTAGGACCCCCGCTCTGAAAATAGATAATATTTTTACAACAGGATTCCAAATAGAGAATTTGCTCAAAAACGCAGGCGTCCATAGTCTGAAGAATAAAAGAACATGCATGAAAAGATTAATGAATTTAGATGGAGCTCAAGAGGTCCAGGATCGTACAAAGTGGCGATCGATAGTTTCTATTATAACTATATATAGCAGTATTAGGGTAGGCACCCTAATAGGAAATAATGGCGTTACAATACGTTTGTATGCATGTATGTTATAAAACAAAACATTGAATATTGTCCAATCTGCACTAAACTGCTATAGGTTCCGAAACTAAATCAAACTTGGTAGTAAATAAATTGTAGTTTTTTGTTTTCTGATTTCATCCAACATAACAATGTCAGTCAGTACCTACCTACTTAGTGCTACCATAAACCTAATGTTAGTGTATAAATACATGCTTTCCATTAATCATACATACCTAGAAGCCATAGCATGTCTAATATTCCGTTCTTGCTCGACCAGCTCATCCAGTCTTAGCCACTGCCTGACCCGTTCCATATCAATCTCTGCTCTACGCAATTTCTCCCATTGATAATGTTTGAGACAGGACTTCTTTGGAGCTCTACAGAACTCTCCAGTGGGATCAAACACATTCTTCACTAGAGGACATCCACATACTTCTGTGTCACTCACTTTCGGGTCTTTGAAGTGTTCTGGGCACATTACCTGAATGAACAATATAGATTCTGTTAATACATAAAAGAAAGAAAGCGTTCATTTTTCTAGAGTATCTTTAAAACTATATTTATTTTTAACTATTTAGTACTGAATTATCTGAAATTATTTAATTCTTGCGACCCTATGGATAATGGGATAAACCTATGAAAGTATTATATTGTCCCTGATTCTCGATAAATGTACAAATTTTGAATTAAATCGGTCGTTTAAAGTGAGCCAAAATCGTGTTATAGTCGGTTACATAAATACAAGTGAAGCTAAAATAAGCGTGTTAAGAATGAAATAGTAACTATAAACAAAAGCAACAAATAACCTCAAAATTATTATTTTTTTACCCATGAGTCATGGACTCGTTACTGTCTCAATACTAATATGTTTAGAAAAACAAAGGCAGCGCTTTATACACTATATCGCGGCAATAGCGTGAGTTTAAGTAAGCAAGTGATAAATAGACTCACCCTTAATCTCTTACAATAAGTCCCATTGGCACTGTTGTAGTAGTCACAGAACATGCTCTGTCCGTCGATTCGGGTTCGATGTCTGCTGCCGAACGAAGATTGTGCTTCATACTTTATGAAACATTTCTCCATGTGCTTCACGGCTGTACGGGAATGGATCTCGTGACCGCAGGTTAAACAATACATTGAGGTTTCGTCGTCCGCTTCCTGAAAAATAAATTTGTTTAGAAATGGTAATAGCAAAATATATTTAATTGGTGGACCGACCCAAATTAGCACATGTCGATTATCATTCAATAATCGAAGGTTCTTTAAACCATTGCTCAACCCTTATAAAATTTACCCGTCAAATATTACCACCCCTAAATAATTTGACTGATCGAGAAAAAAAATCATGGTTAGTTGAGCGCGGAAAATATGCTAAAAAAATTAAGATTGTTGATGGCTTCTCAGCCACATCCCCCAGACATCACTTAAAAAGCCCCTTAGTCCTAAATAGAAAAATAGAATAAAATAATCAAGAGGTATAATAAATATAGAATAACCTTATCATCAGAGTGCACGATAGTTGCAGTCTTAGCCCTTGCAACCATAGCATCTATTTCTTGATGCTGTTTGTCTAGTGACCTCAGCATGCTTTGGGCCTTCACGAGACCAGCCCTAACTACTTCCAACTGCTTGCGATTCTTCTCTTCGGCTTTGCAACTCGATAGGGTCCATTCTTGAATACGTTGAGGAAGTACCTGTAGATTTTATGTGAGGAGTGAGTTTGAGACATAAGGATGACCTTTAAAGTTTTTTAGGAGTATTGCACTTTAGAGAGATTAGTTTGAATTGCGATGAGCGTATATGTTGCCATATGTAGGATAATGCTGTTAATGATATCGGTGGCATAAACGCTGGCATCGGGGCAATAAGATAGACCTCGCTTGACGTCTGGGACTGCAAATTATATATATTATTTGTTAAAATATTTTATTACTCAGATTTTTTCGAAAAAACGACACCTACTCGTGTCGTGGTCACGGGCTTACAGATTGGTTAATCCCGTTTATTATAGATAATGTCTACTTACCGCGAGAGTTTAAAAAATCGATATCTACATGGTCAGAAAATCTTACCTGATATATCCGATGCGTCGCCAACCTTAACCCACACTGCGGGTTACAATACTTGGACCCATACTGGGCTGCTTTAGTACACTGTGGTCCATAGCACTGGCGAGGCTCTCTCGTCTGCAAATGCGCTATCGATTCCTCCACTTCGTAACTATCTCTTTCATGATGCTTCTTCTTGTTCCGCAAACTTTGTTGTTTTGCCGCTCGTTTGGAAGAAGCGCTCTTTTCGCATACTCGCTGCCGACACCGTGTCTTCAGTTTATGGGTGCCACTGTATTTGTCTTCGCAAGCGTCGCAGCTGTACGATTAATAGTGTTAAAATAAATAAATATGAAGATCTAAAAGACCCTTGTCTTGTTGAGATGCGAGCTTTGTAAACAACGCCTTGAGGATTCAAATCGAAGTCTAGATACTGATCTGTGATCAATGATCACTAGATAGAGCTTTGAATCTATCTAGTGATCAGTGGGGGCGATGTGGCTAGAGACCATCACCAACCCTTATTTCCCCCCCCCCACCGAACTACCAAAAGTGGCTGATTTTATTTTTATTTTGTAGATCTGGCTTCCTCTTTTTTATGTATGTACGTAACGGATAATTATATACTTATTGGTCTACAAGAATAGAAGCGACAAGACCCTAAGAAGTTTTCGAACCTTGCGAATCTGACACAAGTGTCCAAAATTAGATTTCTATAAGTCATTAAGAGCACAGTCGATGCTTAAGGGCCTTCCCACATTTTGCTGTTATTGCGCTCACTCTTACGTCAAATTTACTGAGTGGCAGGGACGGAAAAAACCCGCGCGCAGTAAAATGTACTTTATGTAGTTTTACCGAATAACTACAATGTTTAAATGAAAAGTTAAACATAACATAACATAAACATAAACGTTCACGCCGAATATCCCCGAAGGGGTTGGCAGAGGTACTAATACTTCTGAACATCACGTGACTTTGTCACCTGGTGTTCAGAGTACCCACGTTTTGCATGGACAGTGTACTCACGTGATAGGGGGCAGGCCTATCGCCGTTTTGTACGAATACACTGTCACATGACTAAGTACAACTCAGCCATGTGGGTTTCCTCACAATGTTTTCCCTCACCGTTAACAACCATGATAAATTAACCACACATATGTCTTTAGAAAAGACAAATTGGTGTAGGCCCGACCCAGGATTTGAACACTAGTCGTTTGCACGATAACCGAGTGTTCTACCCACTGGGCTATCACGGTTGGTAAGTTAAACAGTATAGATCTTAAACCTGCGCGTATATACATACATAATAATAATAATGAGTTCACATGTATGTTATGCCAGTGGAGCCTATACGGTTTTTATGAAAATATTGCAATACAATTTATTTCATCATATATTTCAACAAATTATTAAAATGTAATTCAGCTAATTTTAAGACCATGAACTAATCACGAACATATATTTTATTCATGTCATATCAATATCATCAAAACGGACTTTATAGAGTTTGAAACCACTGTTAATCTTAAGCACAAAAAGAATATAGGCCAATTTAGTAAAGTTAGTGATAGGCATACTGTTAACACTCGGAATAAGGAGAAACTTAACGTACCGAAGTGGAGACTTAATAAAGTAAGTAACTCCTTTATGGGACTATCCCTGAAAATGTTCAATAAACTCCCTTCTGACATATTGGAATTGCCTGTGGCATCTTTTAAAAAGGCAATTAAAGCCATGCTTTTAAAGAAATCTTACTACAGTGTTCAAGATTTTTTAAACGACAAGGACCCAACGCGCACATGACCATGTCCGTAAAACTATAAATCTTCCCTCGTTATTCCTAGGAATAATTGTCTGGTGAGGATTTTTCTTCTCACGTTATGTGATTGGTTTTTGTGATGGACAATTTATTTTAATTATGTCAAACTAGCGTTTGGTTTGGTCGCTTAGAAAATCTTTTGTAAAGTAAAAACATGTTTATAAACTGAAATTGTTCAAACCATATTTTGAAAAATGAAAAAATGTGAATGTAAAGAGTTTCTTTGTTGCTTCTTCTCTTTACGAACACCTTCCGAAGCAACGGATTAACGATTAATTTAAAACTTTGACGTTCAAAAAATGTTAGTATTTAACTTTATTTTGAAAAATAAACTTTTTGACTTTTGACTTTTTTTTTGACTTTATTTATAGCATTCGTAAGTAGTCGGTCAAAACTAAAGCAAAGAAAAGCCCTAATAGAGCATGACACTATTAAGACTCTTAAAATGGACTTGATATTTATACAAACAAGAGGAACCTTTTAAATGAAACCATTGCAAAAGGACTTGAAGCCTGGAGATTTTGACACCACTAGCTTTAAGATTAGTCCAAAAATATTAATATTATGAAAACAATTTCGACAAATACTTACAATCCACAATCATGCTTCTGCAAGCAGCCTGAACAATCCCCACAACCATCTTTAGTACTGGTTTTCTTTGACGATTTGTTCTCAGAGTGATCTTTCTCTTTACGCTTCTTCTTTCTATCTTCTCGACCTACAAATTATATTTGCCATTACATATTAACTATTATTTATTTCATACCAATTCTGAAATCATCTTTCACAGCCATCCTATCCATCTAACCTAGCCAGAACAGAGGTTAATTGGTATAGATTTCCACACTGGCCTAGTGGGGAATGGCAGACTTTGATGACTGTTACCCAGATTGTGATAGTACCCAGGACAATCAGCAGTAGTGACAACAACCATGCTCCAGTGGATAGGTGACTAGCTTTACTTGTGACTATTGTCACAAGTGCCTGAGAAAATGTTGATGCCCAAGGCCTGCCTTCTCATTTTTTAGATTATAGCTGTGAGTACAAGTAGAGGGATAGATTACACCTAAATTTATTTTTAATTATTTACCTGAATCACCTTCATTTTCTCTCTTTTGTGGTCGAAACCTAGTCTTGAGACTTGGATCTTCCTCTCTGCAGCGCTCACAGAAATAGGTTTTGATGTACTTAGCTTCTCTCTCTGATATATTAATGCAGTCACCATGGTACCATTCTTCACAAGCATCACAGGCTCTGTGTATTTAAATAAAGTTTCGTTTAAGAAATAATTCAAACACATTGAGTTTATTTAAAACACATGGGTTGTAGTTGGTAATACATTGCAATTGCAACATAAGAATGAAATTACATACATAGTACTACAGCACAGCTAAAGTCACAATCATTCATCACTTTTGGAAGTCTTATGTAAAAATATTGTAAAAAAGGATTGTAGATGATGGGTGGACACTGTAGGAATGTGCAATTCTTGTAGAATATACTGTCCTTATTATTTCTATTAACACTCAATGATATACTGGGCACACAGGCAGAAAAATATCTAAAAGTGGTTACTTTTACAATGGCAAACATCAAAATATTGAGCAACAATAACAAAGTGTACTTTAAACTAGCAGTTATAAAACTAATGAGTTATTTAGCTTTCCTTTGGTTTATCCAGTGGTCAGTGTATGCTTTTAAGGTATCTTATTAAGGTATTTTTTTTTTTTTTTTTTTTTGTTATTTTGTTTCTTTCCAACATGCGATCAGTCGTTGGACTATAAGCAGTTCTTTTGAACGGTATCGTGGCTTTCAGGACTGGCCTCTCCATTGATAGACTGTCCTTCATTGATATTATATTTTATTTAACTTTGACTATATATTATCCCAGATGTGGCTTCGTTTCAGGCGTCGCGTCATTTCTGGCTGTGTTAGTGACCGCGCCAATTCATTTTCATGATTTGTAATCCTGTCTCTGTAGGCTTTTGTAAGGTGCTTGACTTCCTCTTTCACGGTAGGAATTTCTAAGTATGTATGTATTTCCTCAGTTTTTGTAAACCAGGGAGCTCTTGCTATGGTCCTCAGTGCGTTGTTTTGGAATCTTTGCAGTATTTCAACATTGCTGTTTTTTGCCGTACCCCACAACTGTATACCATATGTCCAAACAGGTTTTAGTATGGATTTATAAATAAGCAATTTATTGTTAAGTGACAGTCTTGACTGCGGGCCGAGCAGCCATTGTAAAGATCTAAAACGGTAGTTCAACTCATCACGTTTTTTCTGGATGTGTGTTTTCCAGGTTTGCCTCCGGTCAAGGTGAAAACCTAGGTACTTTACAGAATCTGTGTGTGGTAAGTGCTCATTTCCAAATTTGACCCCCGGACAATCTTTCCTTCTTAGGGTGAAAGTGATATGATTGGATTTAGCGGCACTAGCCTTGATCTTCCAACTCTTCATCCAATCATGTATCTTGTTAAGATGTGTTTGCAAAGTCGCTGAAGCTTGCTCTGGGCTATCACTTGAAGCTAGTACAGCAGTATCATCTGCAAACGTTGCAGTCATCACTGTTTCTGACACAGGAACATCACTGGTGTAAATAATATACAATGTCGGCCCTAGGACTGATCCTTGTGGTACCCCCGCTTGTATTTCATACATATCGGAAACAGAATCGTTTATTTTAACATAAAATGACCTGTGTTCAATGTATGATTTCAGTAGCAGAAACATATTATGAGGTAGGGTCTTCTTGATTTTAAATAGTAGGCCATTATGCCAAACTTTATCAAACGCCTGTTGCACATCCAGAAATACGCCACAGCAATAAAGCTGTTTTTCCAGTGCGTTTCTCACTTCTTCACAAACTCTGTGTACTTGTTCCACTGTTGAATGATTGCTTCTGAATCCGAATTGATGTTCTGGGATTAGTTTCTTATCTGCCATACAAGTTTTTAACCGCACAGAGAGTACCTTCTCGAAGACTTTTGAGAGGACTGGTAGCAGACTGATTGGTCGGTAGGAAGACGTAAGATGTGGGGGTTTTCCTGCCTTGAGTACCATTGTTATTTGGGACACTTTCCAGATGTTCGGAAAATACCCAGTTCTCAATATGCTGTTGAAAATAATAGTTATGAGAGTTATGACTTTCTTTGGCAGTTCTCTTAATACTTCAGCGGTTATAAGGTCAAAACCAGGCGCCTTCTTTAATTGTAGGTTCTGGATCGTCCTACGTACTTCAGAAGGGGTACAGGCTGTCAAAGGTGGACTGAGTTGTAGATCACTTTCCAAATAGTCGCTGACTTCTTCATCTACAGTGTCTGATCCGAGGTCTTCATTAGGTTTAAACACATTTTTCAGAAACGCCGCGTAAGCTTCAGCTCTCTCTGAGTCTGTCCTAGCCCAATTTCCGTCTTCGGTTTTTAGTGGGTACTGAGCAAGTTGGGGCTTTAGTGTGGATTTAACAGTTTTCCATAAAGAATATTCATTATCGCACATTGGGTTTAAACACTCTAATTTTTGTTGGAGGGTATCGTTCTCTATTTCGACTAGGAAGTCCCTTAACTCAGCTGCAGCTTTGTTAAAAGCCTTCTTGTGATGTGGATGTCTGCTGGTGTGCCATTGCCTTCGGAGTCGTCTTTTTTCCAATACCTTTTTTCTCACTTCTTGAGGTATGTTGTACCGACTGTCATTTTTTATGTGTCTCTCTCTGGTGGCTGGAGTGTTTAGCCAAGCTGACTTTTGTATGATGTGCGTCAGATAGTTAGCTGCAGTTTCAATATCCTCTTCGGTTTTTAGGGAGATGTTGAGGTTGGTATGATCTTCTAGATATTTACGATATGAATCCCAATCTGTTTTGTAATTGCATAAGTGTGGACATTTTGCTTTCTCTATAACAGATGTGCTTATAGTAGCAATTACTGGTGTATGATCCGAAGAGCTATCATAGCATCCTTCAACTTTAAGGTAGTAGGTTGAGATACCTTTATATACAAAGAAGTCTAAAAGGTCCGGCAGTTTATTAGGGTCAGTAGGCCAATAAGTAGATTGGCAGGTTGTTAGAACACTTAATTTGTTTCGGTCCAAACTTTCTTTCAGGTTTTTTCCCCTAGTCAGTGTAAGTCTTGAGCCCCAGTAAGTGTTTTTTGCATTCCAGTCTCCGCCTACAATATATCTGTTTCCCAGCGACTGAAAGAACTGGTCAAAGTCTGTGTTCGAGAGGTCAGGTTGTCGATTTTTCTTTGGTGGGCAATATATAGATGACACTGTAAGCTGCCCCCATTGATCTTCAATTGCAATGGATGTAGCTTGGATTTGAGTTGTGCGATATTCAGGCAGTAATTGATGCTTAATATTGTTCCTTACTATAACAGCAGTGCCTGCGTGCCCCGTGTTATCTGGATGGGTTGTAAGGTAAGTATGGTAACCACATATATCAGTTCGAGAGTTTTCTGTTAGGCGGGATTCAGATATTAATAATACATCCAAATGGTGGTATTAAGGTTTTAGTATCTTTTTAGATTTTACTATGAAAAATTAACTTCAAGCAACAAAAGCAAACACCTTATCATCTACTATTGTTTTCATATAGATGACACTGTAAGCTGCCCCCATTGATCTTCAATTGCAATGGATGTAGCTTGGATTTGAGTTGTGCGATATTCAGGCAGTAATTGATGCTTAATATTGTTCCTTACTATAACAGCAGTGCCTGCGTGCCCCGTGTTATCTGGATGGGTTGTAAGGTAAGTATGGTAACCACATATATCAGTTCGAGAGTTTTCTGTTAGGCGGGATTCAGATATTAATAATACATCCAAATGGTGGTATTAAGGTATTAGTATCTTTTTAGATTTTACTATGAAAAATTAACTTCAAGCAACAAAAGCAAACACCTTATCATCTACAAAAGATGCATGTAACATCCACATTCAACGGGTATCATTTGTTATAAATGTAGCTTGAAATCTTGCGTATCATTTGCAGCTAATGTATTCTGCAAATATTTACAACACTCATACATGTAATGGCTACTTTCTGGATGGCTTCAAATACAACATTAAACCTTAGTTTAGATATTTGGTTCTCAAACACAAAAAACAAATGTGTGGAGTCTAGTGTCTGATGTACTGAAATTGCTCTATGAGCTGTCTAATATAACTCAAAATAAAGACATAAATAGTAGTACAGCTCTTTAATGTTAATCAACTTATACATAATAATATATTCTAATAGTATATAAAGGTATTTTGCTCTTTTTAGGGTTCCGTAGCCATATGGCAAAAACGGGACCCTTATAGATTCGTCATGTCTGTCTGTCTGTCCGTCCGTCCGTCCGTCCGTATGTCACAGCCAGTTTATTCCGAAACTATAAGAACTACATTATTGAAAATTGGTGCGTAGATGTATTCTGTAAACCGCATTAAGATTTTAAAATAAAATCTGAAAAAAAGCCAAAATTTTTAGGGTTCCCCATACCTAGAACTGAAACCCAAAATTTTTTTTTTCATCAAACCTATACGTGTGGGGTATCTATCAAAAGGTATTTAAAAATGATGTTGAGGTTTATTATATCATTTTTTTCAAAACTGAATAGTTTGCGCGAGAGACTTTTCCAAAGTGGTAAAATGTGTCCCCCCCCCCGTAACTTCTAAAATATGGGCATGATAAAACTAAAAAAAATATATGATGTGTATTACTATACAAACTAGTAACGAAAATTGGTTTGAATGAGATCTAGCCAGTAGTTCTATTTTTAAACGTCATAAATCAAATTACTTACCTAATTTATTAATTTCACTGAAATAATAACAATAATTTTACTATCACAGGCCTTACGCATAAAACGTGAACCATTGTTTTCTTATAGTAAATCATTGATAAGTAAATAACATTTTAAACTTGTATATTACTATGTTACCTACCTGCTGCTAGTGCTGCTACGGAACCCTTCATTAGCGAGTCCATCTCGCTCTTGGCCGCTTTTTTCTTTATTAAACTGAGAGTAACAAGAGTGGTAGAACACTTGGTTATTGTGCAAACAACTAGTGTTCAAATCCTGGGTCGGGCCTACACCAATTTGTCTTTTTGAAAGACATATGTGTGGTTAAGTTATCATGGTTGTTAACGGTGAGGGAAAACATCGTGAGGAAACCCACATGGCTGAGTTGTACTTAGTCATGTGACAGTGTATTCGTACAAAACGGCGATAGGCCTGCCCCCTACCACGTGAGTACTCTGTCCATGCAAAACGTGGGTACTCTGAACACCAGGTGACAAAGTCACGTGATGTTCAGAAGTATTAGTACCTCTGCCAACCCCTTCGGGGATATTCAGCGTGAATGTTTATGTTATTATGTTATGTAATAAATTAAATCCTCCTAGATTACCATTTTATTACACTGTGTGGTGGTCCACCAATAGTTAGAAAAACCCCCTCAACTCTATTAACATTATCTCTCTTGACTTGGCTCTATTGACTATTGACATTTATAGGCCACAATGACACCACTTTAGAGTACCCACCCTCAGGTAAAAATAAGGTCAATTAGATTAATTTTTCTGACCTCAGAAGTGAAAGATATCTTTATTGTTCTCACTACTAATCATCCATGCCTGTTTGTGATCGACGATATTTAAGAATTGTTAAATTGGAAGGAGTCTCAGAGTTAACAATGGTTGGAGAATTTCGAATTTTGAAGCTCTGGCTACCCTTTTTTTGTGATTTGTGGTATGGGAATACGTGTGTAATGATAGTATATGTATACATCTTGAAATCAGAGATGCATGTCTGTTATGGACAATGTAACTATTTTCGTAAATGCCATACCTAAGTTATGGACATTGAGGAAGAAACTTACATCATAAACCGCGAACTGTCTGATGATCTGCATATACAATACGCTTGACCAGCTTGGTTCAGCAATGAGGTGATTTTAGATTGTCGCTCAGGTAGATCAAATTGTTTGGCAATGTCGGCTTTCTGTAAAATATAGTAAATTATGTTACAATGTTCAATCGAAGAGAGAATCGTACAGATCGTCAAGAACATGTACTAACACTTTGCTTGCTTCGTTTTTCACTCATTTTGTTATTATTTAGGCTCTTTTAATACAGGTTTGGATACTGACTGATAGGTATTTTACTGTCGCAGTAATAATGCGTTATTTTTCTTGTTGATATTAAAAATAAAATGTAATCAATTATTACTAAGTAAAGAACAGAAAGTTTTCTTTTTTTTCTTTATGATCATATTGCTTGAATGCTTGATTGATATTGATGTGTGTGATGTATTGATGATTGTATTGTTTGATACCATGGAAGTACTATTTAAACAGGAATGCGCACTGGCGTCCTCAAGTGTCCTGAACATCGATGGCTTACTAGATAGCTGTGTCTCGTTTTAAGTAGGGTGACTATCAGCTTCATTCTTCAAAAACACTTACATTTATATACATACATGTTCTTAATTAGTAGATTATAAAAGAAAAGATAGCCAGTGCTTGAGAGTTAAAATTTCCTCAGCCCCTTTTTTAAGTTGAGTAGAGAAAGGATGATGGTGTTATTAAAAGGATGATAAAGTATCTAGTAAATAACTTCAAAAGGCCAAAAACAAAAGCCTAAGTTGGTTTTAGAAAAAATATTTGTGCTTAGTTAATCCAACACTATATGGCATCTTATTTCACTTATTTTTTATTTGAAAGCAAAAGTTCACAATAGTTTTCACTATATTTTGCTCTGTTAACTATTTTCTAAGTTAAATGATAAAAGCACCGAAACACACGAAAAGGAGCATTCCAAAAAAATATGGAAGTTTTTGATGAGATACCAACTTCATATTTCTACATGTTTGTATATATTTTTTGAAACAGTACACTCTTAACTTTCATAATCAAAACACATTTATAAACGGCGATTGCTAGATAATTAACCACCCTCTTTTAAACGACGCAAGAAAAATACTCTCTAAACTACGTATAAGAACGCCAACTTCACTAAGTTGTTGCAGTCAACTCTTAAAAGATACGGACAATCTATTTGGCTTTTGTCATAAATTTATAGTATTTATTGTAATTGGACTCCTAAATAAGGCAAGTTTGAGTGTCTGTACGTAACGCTTATTTTATATGTACTAAGTTTATAAGTACAATGATGTTTTAAAGCAAATAATATATTAATTAATAAAACTAAAACAAAACAAAAAATGTATAGTTACATCATTACTTACTCTTATAGTGTACAGGGATTGGATGTCTGTACGTGACGCGAATTTGTCAAGTCACTAAACTTGCACTTTCTTAGCAACTTTTGGGATACTATCTAATGTTTTTACTTTTATTGCTACAAGAACACCTATTTGCGACATTATCTCTGATAAACCATGATCAACAAGTGCGAGTCGTATGAGAAAACTTGGCGAGAAGAGAAAGGCTGAGGATCCAAACTATACCGCTAATGAGACAAAAAGGATTCGAGATCTACGAAAAAAATTAACAGCAGCAGTCATCAGAATATGGTCCAGAAGCAGAAAAACGAAAAAACAAAGGCAAAAAGAAACTTTTACGAGCTAAAAAACGGGCTCAAAATTCTAACGTTGACCGAAGTTTCTCATCTCCAGGAAATATAGCTTCTCCATACAAAATTTAACAGATATTGGCTAAGCCCGTCCACAAATCACTCACAGCATTGCCAAAATCACCACGAAAGAATTTTATTATATTATTTTATGTCCCATCTTCAGAAATATCCGAAAATTGTTAAAACTGAGAGTGTGCTCAAAAAGGCTGGCGTCCGAAGTATGAAGAATAAAAGAGCATGTATGAAAAGATTGATGGATGTAAACGAAGCTAGAGAGGTTTGTCAGGATCGTGCGAAGTGGCGATCGATAGTCTCTGCCTACCCCAATGGGAACTAATGGCGTGAGTATATGTATGTATGTATGTTAAAACTGCTACTACTACGATAATACTAAAGCGGTTGCAGGAATTTCATCCATTGCATTGGGCAGATGGAAAATTTGCAAAATGCAAGCAACACTGCTAGTCTGAGGTGAAAATGTTGATTTCGTGTTGACTATTTCGTACAAAATTTCACTCGTGGCGCAAGGTGTCTGTACGTGACACAACAATAAAATTTATGAAAAAATCATAACTTTCTTTTCTTATGTTTTTATTATTTTACTGTCTAGCTTAGGCATCAACCTATATTTGTTTCATAGACAACATTGCACTTAGCTTTATAGATTCGCTGAAAAATTTACTTCTCGTCATCCATCAAGCACCTTGGTTGATTTTGGCTGTCCGTACGTGACAGCACTTTGATTTTGTTTTATGACATACATAACCATAGATCGGATAATCGGATGCATATTTATTATTTACCTAAAGTTGACCGGCGGCTTAGTATGGAAAGCACTTCTTTATCGTAAAGATTTCCGGATTTCGGAATTGATGCATTTAATGTTCGGAATATAGAATTAAATGTATTTTTATTACGTTTGTAGTGTTTTCTATTTCAATATATTATTTGTATGTACATTACTTGTATGGAAAAAAAACCCAATGTTTCGGGATGAATACCGTTAGCGTTTTGGTTATAAATATAATTGAATGGGCAGATGGAAAATTTGCAAAATGCAAGCAACACTGCTAGTCTGAGGTGAAAATGTTGATTTCGTGTTGACTATTTCGTACAAAATTTCACTCGTGGCGCAAGGTGTCTGTACGTGACACAACAATAAAATTTATGAAAAAATCATAACTTTCTTTTCTTATGTTTTTATTATTTTACTGTCTAGCTTAGGCATCAACCTATATTTGTTTCATAGACAACATTGCACTTAGCTTTATAGATTCGCTGAAAAATTTACTTCTCGTCATCCATCAAGCACCTTGGTTGATTTTGGCTGTCCGTACGTGACAGCACTTTGATTTTGTTTTATGACATACATAACCATAGATCGGATAATCGGATGCATATTTATTATTTACCTAAAGTTGACCGGCGGCTTAGTATGGAAAGCACTTCTTTATCGTAAAGATTTCCGGATTTCGGAATTGATGCATTTAATGTTCGGAATATAGAATTAAATGTATTTTTATTACGTTTGTAGTGTTTTCTATTTCAATATATTATTTGTATATACATTACTTGTATGGAAAAAAAACCCAATGTTTCGGGATGAATACCGTTAGCGTTTTGGTTATAAATATAATTGAATGCACACTCAAATAAAGGTTTTTAAATGAGGAGCCGTAATTATTTGCGTTGAGAACTATATTTGAATAACATTGTAAAGCTTGTTGTGCACTTAGCTGCACATTTACTAACGTTAAGATTTTAACTATTATGGAATATATCGAAAAATAAATGGAGATCAATTTCAGTTTTGAATTTACAATTCTCGTTATGTTCAAAAAAGCGTTATAAATATAAATGTGAATGTGCGAGTGAGACGGATAGGTAACTTTGGCTGCTTGTGCGAGTGAGACTGCATTCTCAAAACCAGTTTGTGTGCAGGTAGGTGCAAGAAACCCCGGTAATGCATGTCTTTTGTTATCTTATCTTAAAATATTGAATGAATGACTGACTGCCGGACATTACGTTGATGTGATGGCTATGACTGTCACTCAGACATTGTACACTTTTATAATTATTTTACGGCCCTGGTTTCCAGCTCTTTTGAGTCAAACAGATATTGTTTTAACATTGGCACCATTAATAAACAATGTATTATCATTATGTATATCTGCGGTTGACTGGTCGTACCTATACCACGGACTTAGTAATCTAAACAGGACTCAGCACTCACAAAACTATGCTAACGAACAATGTGTTTTTGTTTCGGGCAAAAGTCTATAATTTATTAAACAGTGTCAAGTACAGTAGAGACCTGTCCTAGAATAAGAGCCAAAGCCAAGTCCATTTCCTTGCGTATTAGGTGACATGGTACAATTTCAATGAATAAAGAATTAAATTAATATTATTTTAAAAGCAGGTTATTAACTATACTTCATTGAGGGTAAATATGTGAACCCATCGACCTCCACCTCTAAATAAATAAGATGTTTTTCATTTTTAATGATTAACTTATTACATTTTAATCCAGTAAAATTTTAAAATCTTATATTAGACTCCCCAGGGGCCACAATCTAGTTTATAAGTATAGATTAATACCCCTCTGTATTATAATTATAAATGTTAACAAACCTTTAAAATAAATAGTTTCAGATTTTAATTTTTTTTTTTACTTAACACCTCCATCCATTACTTACCATCTTTTCTCTACTAAACTTCAACAAGAGGCTGAGGAATTTTTAATTCTCAAGCACTGGCTACCCCTTTTTTATCATATATTAACTTAGAATATGTAAATATAAGTGTTTTGTAACCTTTAGAGGAACTCTCATTAAAACATTAACAGATGATCATCCTAATTAAAACGAGATACAGTGATCTAGCCAGTTAGCCATAATTGTTTGGGATACTTTAGGACGCCAGTGCGCATTCCAATTTAGATAATATTTTCATGATTGCAAGATTCGGCGACTTCTTATGACAATTCACTAATAGACAATAAACAATTACCTCTACAGATCCACAATCTTTTCTTGGCCGGTAAGGGCGTCGCTGTCATCGATATTAGTATTGCCAGTAAATTAAAATTAACCATTATTTTTATTTCTTAGCAAGGTAAACAAAAAATCTTTCCTTTTCCAGCGCCCCACACTTTTACAATCGAATATTATAATTAAAAGCACATAGTTTACACTTCAGCCTAGAAATAGAGACAACTTGAACGACCCGTAATTTATTTTTGACTTTTAAGTGCACTTATAATTGCATTAGTATCACTCTATGAGGATTCTAGTGCATGTGTAAGAGTAAACGGGGAAAACACTGACTGGTTCGGAATCTCTAGGGGTGTCCGACAGGGATGTGTAGCTTCTCCGTGGCTCTTCAATTTGTTCATGGATGACTGTTTGACAGAGTTGCGTGAAAGTGATTATGGACTAAGAATGAGTGGTTTCATCATTAAATGCCTCTTGTATGCTGACGATCAAGTGCTACTTGCATCGTCGGCAGAAGAGTTGCAAGAGATGATGAATATTGCATGTGAGTCTTTTGTAAGAAAGGGAATGAGGGTGAATGTGGATAAGACCAAAACGATGGTTTTTGAGAGACAGGAAGATGTGACAAAATGCGTGATTGCGATTGATGGTAAGGATGTGGAACAGGTGAAGGAGTTTGTATATCTGGGAAGTTTGTTTACAAGGGATGGAAAATGTGATGAAGATATTGAAAGAAGAGTGAAAAAGGGTAATGCGGTAAATGGAGCAATGAATAGCCTAATGACCTGTCAATCGGTGTCTGAAAAGGCCCGAATGGCTGTGCATGATGCTGTTCTTGTTCCTACGCTTATGTATGGAAGCGAATGTTGGGTGTGGCAGAAGAAGCATGAGAGCAGAGTGAATGCAGTAGAGATGAGGTCCCTCAGAAAAATTCGTAATGTTAGATTATGTGACCGAGTGAGAAATAGTGTTATTCGTGAAAAGTGTGGTGTGAAAGATGATATTGTAAGAAAGATAGAAAAAGGAATGTTGAGATGTTTTGGGCACATAGAGAAGATGGATGATAGAAAATTGGTAAAAGGGATCTATAGAGCTAGTGTGGATGGTAATGTTAGTAGAGGACGACCACGGAGAACACACTTGGACCAAATTGAGAGTGTGCTCAAAAAGGCTGGCGTCCGAAGTATGAAGAATAAAAGAGCATGTATGAAAAGATTGATGGATGTAAACGAAGCTAGAGAGGTTTGTCAGGATCGTGCGAAGTGGCGATCAATAGTCTCTGCCTACCCCAATGGGAACTAATGGCGTGAGTATATGTATGTATGTATGTATTATAAAAGCGTGTTTTTTAGTGTTTTTTAAACTATTAATTTATTTTATGCTTTTTAGTCTTTGGTAATGACATATTGCGCAAGGCACGTAAAGCCGTTGGTGCCGGTTGTTATCGTAAGATAGCAGTCGTCAAGCTTTGTCAGAGACCCAAACGGGCGGCTTGATAACATCTAACGGTAAGGTGACCACTAGCCTTACAAACCTCCACCAACCCGGCTGGCCCCCGTGGTGAAGTATGGCTAATACCTTCCTCATGGAAGAGACCCGTGCCCAGCAGTGGGACGTTATGGGTTGGTAACGATACATCGTATGCTAATATTCATAATGAAGTTCCAGTTCAAATCTTCCGGCTCCATCATTAGATCAGTTCGATAGTACCATATTATTGTATTCAGACCTTGAAACCTAATCGTGGTCAAAGTTCATTTCGTGGTCAAAGTTCATTTCGTGGTCAAAGTTCATTACAAGACCTTTCTAACAAGTCCAAATACGGCTATAATACCATCATCCATCATTAAGTTCCAGTTAATATCTTCCGGCTCCATCATCAGATGAGCTCGACAGTACCATATAATTGTATTCAGACCTTGAAACCTAATCGTGGTCAAGGTTCATTACAAGACCTTTCTAACAAGTCCAAACACGGCTATGATACGATATTTCATCATGGAATGCTAGTGCCTATCTTCCGGCTTTATCATCAGACCTTAAAACCTAATCATGGTCAACGTTCATTACAAGATCTTTTTAACAAGTCCAAACACGGCTATGATACGATCATCCATCATGAAGTTCCAGTTCATATCTTCCAGCTCCATCATCAGATCAGCTCGACAGTACCATATTATTGTATTGTCATCGAAATGACATACAACTGCCAATTTTCATAACGCTATGACCTTTAGAAGATGGTTAAATTAGTTTTCTTAGATTTGATTACATAGTTACATACATACAGGTCGACCTAATAAAAGCGTGTTAAAAAGTTTCCACTACAAAAAATATTAATGAAAGTGATAATTTATTATATACGTAGGTCACCCTATAATTTTTATTTAGTTGAGAACTAACTGACAATGACAGGCCGAAATTTTAAAATGGCGATAGTAGTACCAGTAGTCGCCGCCGGCCAAGAAAAGATTGTGGATCTGTAATCCGTGTAATAATACCTTGTTTACAGATGAATGCAAGTTATACCAAGGATATTCCTCAACATTCCTTCGAAAGCATAAATCTTAAACTTTTCTGAATTAATTTTAACCCTTATCTACATTTGTCTATTAGTTCTTTTCTAATACCTGTAATTTCAGCAGAAATTTCAGAATTATGCAAACAAATTCGTGTAGTGTTTCCATCATTGGATATACCATTTCCTCCAAAATTGACACGCGTGCATGAAGCGCAATACAAGACGTTCCGACTAACTCAGAAACAGAATCAATGCTCAGCCGAAACTACTATACTTATAAATATAAAATTTATAAGGTGAAAAAAAATGTAAGGACACTATGAAAAACTATTTTTTTCTCATTGCATGATAGAGACCCTCAACGGGTCAGTTAAATATTTCAGTTTGACGACGTGAAAGTCTACATTTGACAGTACGAAGTCTGTCGGGTAAGCTAGTTAGTAAAAAAGTAAAAGTAAAAAAATATTTATTTTCTCTTCACCGTTTACATAATAAAACATAATTATTTTAAACAACAATAGTGTGAAAAGCTGGTGCCTGAAGTAGGTTATTCGCCTGTGGTACAGGTCACCAGGTCCTCCGCGTGAGTGCTAAACAATTTTGTAATTTTGTGTCTGTCTACGGTCTGAGTATAACAAATTAAATTTAAGAAAAACAAAGCAAGTAAGAAATAAATAACGGTTAACTTATTTGTAAAAATTATAATAAAAGAATATAGAATAAAGGTGGACTTGGTCTTTTTAAGAGTAGGCATACTCTTAGGTGCAAGTGTGTTTAAGTATGTGTGGTGGGCGTGTGGTTGTGTGTGTGTGTGTGTGTGTGTGTGTGTTAGTGTGTGTGTGTGTGTGTGTGTGTGTGTGTGTGTATTTGTTTGATTTAATACTTGTGATTGTGAGTGTAAGTAGTTGTGGGTGTGTGAGAGATAAACATAGAGTGTGTGCATATCAATACTAATTAATACCTATGGTTCATTATCATCGCAGTATTTCCAGGAGAGACTCGGTGGTTTCGTAATTGAATTTTTCTTTGAGTATTGCATTTAGTTCCTTTCTTAGTTTGGTGGTCTTTAATTTTGACAGCTTATGTAATGAGTTTAATTTATTATAAATATGTGGGGCTAAAAAATTAAATCTTCTTCTAGCAAAGGCGCTTCTAACTTTTGGAACATTAGCTAGTGGATTCCTTTTTTTTGATTTATTTATTTGCGTTACCACTTCCCAATGAATTTTTTCTATGCTTCGCAATACGAAAAGTTTCCTTACACCAAGGACGTCTGCCTCTTTGTACACCATAGTTGTAGAATGCCTGTATGTAAGATGCATTGCCACTTTAAGTAGAGCTCTCTGAGCCCGTTCTACTTCAATCATATGTGATTTGGCTGCTCCACCCCATGCGCATATACAGTAATCAATAAGACACTCACCTATAGCCTTGTACGTTATTATTATTGTGCTATGGTCCGCTGCATGTCTCAGTTCTCTGAAAATATATATGAGTTTTCTTATTTTCTTGGCTAGATCAATAATGTGCGGCCTCCAGTTTAGTCTTTCGTCAATTACGACGCCCAAGTATCTTATGTTACTGACTCTGACCAGGTATTCGCAGTTACATTTCTTATTTTCGTCTTTTATTCGGTTGCAAGGGAATTCATGGATCTTTATTTGAAACTTTGAGCCTGGGTCAGAGGCTTTCGTTTTGCTAAAGCATATATATTTAGTTTTCTTGATGTTGAGTGGTAAGAGACTGTCCTCTAGCCATGCCGTTACTTTACTTAGTCCTAGTTCTACGAGCGATTAGACTGCTTTCCACGTGCTGCCTTTAAACAATAAAACTGTCTCGTCAGCAAACATGATCAATTAAGCATTCCTTATTTTTAACTTACATAAATTGTTGATGTATACTAAAAATAACGTCGGACCTAGAGCACTTCCTTGGGGCACTCCGTAACTACACGTAGCTTCATTGCTTAACGTTGCTCCAACTTTTGTCTTCTTTTTCCTGTTAGTAAGATAGTCTTTGAACCATTCCCACACTTTACCTCTGATTCCTGCACTCTCCAGTCGTGCTAGCAAAATCGGGACTGATACCGTGTCAAAGGCTTTCTGTAGATCTAAGAATATACCAAGGCATTATCTCCGTCGTCCAATTTGGAACAAATTTCAGATGTTAGAGAAAGGACTGCATCTTGTGTTGAACGTCTGCTGCGGAATCCATATTGATTGCAAGCGAGCAGTGCATTGGTCTCCAAATAATTAACAAGCCTTTTGTTCATTTCTTTTTCTAATATCTTCCCTATGGTACTCAATACTGAAATTGGACGATAATTCGACGGTGCGTCTTTGTCGCCTGCTTTATATATCGGGGTTACCAGTGCAGACTTAAGTATTTCCGGAAACTTTCCAGTATCGAAACTTAGGTTGCATATATAAGAGATGGGACCTGCTAAATAATTCTGGAATGTTTTTACGTATTTAGAGGGTATATTATCTTCACCAGGGGCACTCTCAGTTTTTAGTGAGGAGATGGTTCTTTTGATTTCTTCCGGATCTGTTGGTAGTAGAGACATTGATTGAGTTGGACTATACTTTTTGTTTTTTGCCAGTTCTCTGGATGCTAGATAGGTATCCGTGGCTGAGAATTTTTTCAGAGTATTCCCTGCGGGCTGTTTTCCTATTGTGGTGAAGAAAGTATTAACGGCATTAGCTGATTCTAACGGAGAATTACCGATTTTTAATAGTTCGTCAGTAGTTTCCCTTCTCTTTTTCAAATAGCATAGTTCTTTAATTGTTTTCCATTGTTCTTTTTTATTCTTTTGGTTTTCGCAGAGTTTCTTTTTATAATATTGTTTCTTTAAATATTTTATTATTTTATTACATGTGTTCCTGTATTTTAAATATATACTTTTGACAGTTTCGTCATTTTTGTTACGTTTTAGTTTTTTACAAAGCCTGTCTCTTTTCCTTAGTGCTTTGATCACGTCAGGAGTAATCCATGGTTTTAATGGTTGTTTCTTTTTTGCCAGTCGACTGATTGTTGTGTTTTTATTTATGTTTTATGTTATTGCATCTACGAGGTATTTGGTGGCTTCATAAACATTTGTCATTTTATGGAGTTCTTCCCATGATTTTGATTGCATATCCTCTGTTGCTAGCTTGTAGTCAACTACTTTTTTCTCAGTTATCTTCACCGTCCTGGAGATGTTTGCCATATTGATTGTCAAAACTATGGGGAGTTGTCTAAAATTGGGTCGAAAACTAAAGTTGTCCATTGATATTCCGGTATTATTTTGATTATAAAATGATCAAGACACGCAGTGAGTCTTGTTGGAACTCTGACTCCCTCTCTTGGACCATGTGTAGCCATTAGCAAAAGATAGTCGTTGACATAATTTGATTTTATATCTGGGTAAGTGTCTAAATTCATGTCTCCAGTCAATATAACATTTTGTAGTAGATGTGTCGTTTAGCATTTTATCCAAAGATTCCAAGTATTTTGATGGATTTTTGAAACAGGGTGGTCTATAGGTGCATATAATTTTAAATTGATTTTGTAGGTTAAGGCTCAGACAGTTGCCACCATTTACAGTTTCTTCAGAGGCAGTGACATTGAAATTGTCTTTTACGTACACAACTACATCATCAGCTTTGTTGATAGATTTTTTTGTATAGTAAATATTATAATTGTCAATATAGTGGGGTTTATAGTAATCACTAGCTTTTTGCCCGCGACTACGTCCGCGTCGACTACATTATTGCATCTAGTTTATCTATAAAAAAAACGTGTTTTAAAAGATATAAAGGACATTGAGGCTTTTTAAGTGATTGTTCAGCAATGCAGTTGGAGACCCATCACTAAAATCCTTTATTTGACTATCTTTTCCCCATTCAACTTCCAAAAGTGGATGGAGAATTACTATCTCCGAAGCTATCGCTACTCTTTTTGTAATTTATGGCCGTTAGTGTATATCATGAAAGATTGATGGATGAATTTCATAAATTCCTTTTTGTAGTGGATATAACCACAAACCGTCAATCGCACCGAGTTTCAAGTTTCTAAATGCAGAAATTTCAAAAATCTCTATACTACCTATACTAACTTTCATTTGCTATTTCAACCCCATAGTTCCATAAAATGTATGATAACAATCATGAAACAAACCATTTTGTACCAAGTTTCTATGTTCGAGTTATAATGATCGTATTAGTACGGATAGTAACTATTGATTTTCGGGTCTTTCATCGCGTGTTATAACATGGATTTAGTTTTATAATAGTGGTTTTAATTGTAATGCTCAATCGCGAAATTTAAAAAAAATACTAAGTACGAATAGTAGTTTTGTGCTGCGGGGCGGAGGGCCGGTGGGTGCTGCTCCCTACACTGACCGTTGGTGATGGTGGGTGAGTTTGCAGCAGAAATTGCTCGGGAATATGGGGATTGTCCGAGTTCTAGCTATTATTCTAACAACTTTACTTTTTACTAATTGCTTGTCTCCTTTGAGTTTTGATCCCGGGTCTCCCGAATGTTCAGAGAGGTTAGATTTACCGCTACGCCACATAGACGCTAACGTTGACGGCAATTTTGAATACTCTTTATTTTCTAAGTCTTACTATTGACAAACAATTGAATTTACTCCCGCTCCTGCTGCATAATCCAGCATTTTTATATCCTACCGATTTTGAGCGCCAAAATCCACAATTCAATGTAAAATGAAAAATAGTGACTAAAGATAAAACAGCAAGTAAGTAAATGATTCGAAAAGTGCACCGAGTTATGGTATGAACTACAGGTTAAAGCGCGAAATATTCAACTTGTTACGTATCTTGAAAACCATCGATACCACGGTTTAAAAAAACACCAGCGCCAGCGCGTTTGCAATATATTACATTGTTTTGAACGACACACAGCGCCATCTCCAATCTATCCAGCAAGCAATATTTTAGTATTCCCTCGGGAATATTTTTTTCCGGGATAAAAAGTACCCTATTTTTTAATCTGGACTTCTAACTCTACGTCTGCAAAATTTCAAAGCAATCAGTTCAGTAGTTACAACGTGAAAGCGGTATGGATTGGTCCAGCATTCTGTCAAGACAATTATATCAATATTCATCTTTAAGCTTTCAACAAATGCAAGAAAATAGTCAAGATTTTTGCTTATACTTCTTATATTCATGTTAATTAAGTTTAGGGAACCTTTTGAAGAGCCGCTGGTGGAGATGGTTGGACATTCAGAGGTGTCTGTTATTCTATAGCCCTGGCATGTGTCCGAATTGTCTAATTCGGTGGTCAAAAATCTATTAATGTGCTCCGGGAATTTTCAAATTTATAAGTAAGTAAGTTGATCTATATGTATAGAACTGTCAATGGACTCACACACGCCATTGCAAGAGAACTGAGCTGACTTTGATAAAATTAATATTGCTCTGCGTGACATTAATTGGAATACCTCTTTGACTGAGAGATCTATTGACAATGCAGTTCTCTTTTTAAATTCTACTCTTCATGAGCTCCGAGACAAGTTTATCCCTCACAGGGTTCTCATAAATAATACATTTCCTACTTGGTAACTTCCTCCCTTAAAATTCTAAAAGAAAAGTTAAAATTTCTAGGCAAATATAAAAGGTATGGGAACTCGGACGACTATCAAACTTATTTTCTTATCAGAGAACGAGCTAAGAAAATTGAACAGGAATGTTATCAGGCATATATAAGTAAAGTGGAAGACTCGGTCATCCATAACCCTCGTTTTTTCTGGTCATACTCGAAGTCGCTTAATAAAGCTTCACGCTCGCTTCCGTCTATGATGAAATACTATGGTACGATAGGGGATAATGGTGAGTCTGTATGTAACCTGTTTGCCTCTTACTTCCAGTAAACTTTTCTTTCATCATCACCATCACCACACTCTGCACGAGGCTCACTTGATACTGGACGCCTGAGTTATTCGTATAATAATTTCAGTATAAGTGACATTGAAATAAATTTCGATGAAGTCTTGAAATTATTAAAAACATTAAATTTGAATAAAGGTGCGGGACCGGATAATATACCCCCGGTATTAATAAAAAAATGCGCTGAGAGTTTAGTCTTACCATTATGTATTATTTTTAGACGATCTATTGAAGAAGGCACAGTGCCTAAGATGTGGAAATCTGCAAAAAATTTTGAAAAAAATATTCATTGTCAGGTCCACATGTCACTGCAGTCTTTTTTCTCCCCTATACAAAATGCTTCAAAGAATTCAAAATAAGTTTATTAAACACCTCAACTATAGATTTCCATACTACAACCTTCCTAACTTGAAACCCTTAAAATGTGCTAGAGACACTAAGGATCAATTAATGTTATTTAAAACCATCCATAATCTAATTGATTAACCTTATTTGTTATCAAGGTTAAACTTCATATGTCCGTCCTAAAATACTAGAAACTCATTCACATTCCACACACCATCTCTTAGGACTAATTATACCACCAACACATTTATTTCCTGAGCTATTATTTCTTACAATACAAAATTTTCCGAAACTGACATTTTCAATTTATCATTATTGTTAACATTGTTTCCTAAAATCTCTATGCATATTTTGTAATCTTATAGTGTTTGCTTGGTCTGGTGGGAATGACAATATAATTAATTTAACTTACTTAATTTCATCTGTATAAATTATCCATATTACAACCGATGTATAATTGTTTTGTTCTCAATAGTTATTTTAATTTGCGTTTTTCTGTATTTTTCTCTTATTTGAAATATTGTGTACCGTTTGTTTCTCAAATAAATAAATATACAACACGGATTCCTAAGATGTAGGTGCACGACGTCTAATTTACTAGTTTTTAATGACTATGTATCTTCAAAGATGGAGTTAGACGAGCAGGTGGATATTGTTTTTACTGATTTCAGCAAGGCATTTGATCGTATTGATAATTTAATACTACTTGAGAAGTTATCATACGCCGGGATACACGGTAATCTGTTCCATTGGTTTCCATAGATTACATAGAAAATAGAACGCAAGCTGTTATTAGCAACAGCATTAAATGGTTTCATGTCCACCTGGCGTCCTATTCTATCGGGTGTTCCACAGGGCTCTTTATTAGGTCCATTGCTTTTCGTGATATTTATCAACGACATTGGGTTCTGTTTTGAACACTAAAATTCTTATTATATGAAGATGATACAAAAAAAAAACAGTTCTATCGGGAATTTTACGGACTGTGAACTCTTTCAACGTGATCTGGAGAGATTCGAACAATATTGCACGAGGAATAAACTCAATTTTAATGTATCTAAATGCTTTATAATTACTTTTACCCGGAAGCCGCAACCTATTCACTTTACTTATAGTATATATCATGAACCCCTCGCTAAGACCCATTTAATGAAAGATCTGGAAATTATACAGGACACTAAAATTGCCTATGATCATCATATTGATAATGCAATAAAAAAGGCTTTAAAAACCCTTGGCTTTATTGTCCGATCTACATCCGAGTTCAAAACCTTAAAACCAATAAAGGTCTTATTTTGTTCGTATGTGCGTAGTATTCTTGAATATGCCTCGGTGGTATGGAACCCACATTATAGCGTACATATTAACCAAATAGAATCCATTAAAAAAAAAAACCTTAGGTACAATTCTCCAAAATTAATAATGTGCATAGAAATCTTCGTCACTATTCGGCAACGATCGTGTTCCCCGAGCGTCGGGAGACGATATGTATATAGAGTGATTAAATACATGTCATAATTTATCAGTAATGGAATTTGATTCGATGATTCCATTTTGATTTTCGTGATGTTCGATTAGTCCAAAATGCGAGGATATCCACACCGTTGCAAATATGCTTCAATCTTTGTTGCATTGATTTACTTCGAAAATTGTATAGTACTTTTAAAACCTTTCCTTGATGTCTTGAACCATCGTGCAAAATTTGGCTGTGATCGGATCAACCGTTTGGAAGGAGTTCTATGACAAGCCTTATACAGAAGTCGGGGGTAAATGGAGCTTCGCACGCTACGCTCCAATAAAGTTAAATTAAATTCACATTTGATCACAAACCCAAGAACGGTGTAGATGATAGTAGCTCTATATAATTCCAGACAGATAAAACACGTGCGGTCACCAACAATATGTAAAAAAAAACGATTGACATTGACGGATCTTTGACAGCCTGGCGACCGCCACCACCCGCCCGAATTGTTTTTGTTTCAGAACACATGATATTGACTCGTATTACTTTAAGACAAGTTGCAAAATGCAAGTGCATCGTTTAGAGCGCTTGTACAATTCAATTATTCGGGTCTTTCCGCATTACAAGAATTACCGAAGATCTGCATGCGCATTATTAAATATGGAGAACTGTACCTACAGTACAAATGTAAGCGACGCGATCATGGCTACGAGACGCGATGTAAAAGGTATAATTTCCTGCCTTTAGTTATAAGAAGGAAAAGAGCTGATGTCACATATTTAATGTGACATGTCTCAATGAGCAGTGCTCATCTTTATTGGAGCATATAAAAATAAACTTACCCACTAGATTATTTATTAGACATAATAAACCATTGGCGAGTTTGCAGGCAAGAACAAACTACCGTCGAAATTCCTTCTTTGATCTGAGATGAAAAATAGTATCAGGAGTATCGGGGTTAAGACCTAGTAAATTGTTAAATGAGCTGGTAAAGGAACACAAAGATCTGGACCTATTATGCACAAAACCCGCAGATATAAGGCGTATCTTTATAAATGACTTTTTAAGTCCCAATGTGAGCGCAACAGTTACTACATAAAATAGTTGTTGTTACTTTGTAAGATATTTATTTCCTAGTTGATAAAAAATTCTCTATATGTACTCTATTTGCGAATACTTGTTATTGGCTTAGTTGATAACTGAATTTATAAACATTTATTGTATAATTTGCTGTAAGTATTCCAAACAAATAAAATAAAAATAAAATTAGGGTAGGCACATATTTAAGAGCACTCACGTTTTTATTCGGATATTCGATAATAGCCTAATAGCTTCACCAGTGAAAATGAGGAGAAGGCTAGGCGTTTTAAGTTCTTTACTTTAACTGCTTACATTGACTCGAATATCCTATCGAATGCGCAACCGTAGGACTTAAGAAAAACCAAAATGATCTAACATAAATATTATATTTACAGTAATATCTTAGAGCTTTATATTTACAGTTATATCTTACTAACTATAAACTAGCCCCACCTCACCTATAAGCTATCTTCAGTCGATGTGAGATCTAAATTAACTCACTTATACACGGCAATGTATTATTTTAATAAAACTTCTACAATTATACGATTATTCAGGAAGCTGTAGATCACGTAGAGATGTAGTTAAAGCAAGTCATCAGTTTTCAGTCGCACAGCCTGTTTCATCACGTAGGCCTCCTAGGTGCATGGTCAGCATAGTGCGTATGTAACAAGGTGGCGATAATGATCTCAATTCACTGGTGCTAAGTTTGTTGTTGTGGCCAGGGTCGGTGCTAGGTATCGGGGTTACCAGTGCAGACTTAAGTATTTCCGGAAACTTTCCAGTATCGAAACTTAGGTTGCATATATAAGAGATGGGACCTGCTAAATAATTCTGGAATGTTTTTACGTATTTAGAGGGTATATTATCTTCACCAGGGGCACTCTCAGTTTTTAGTGAGGAGATGGTTCTTTTGATTTCTTCCGGATCTGTTGGTAGTAGAGACATTGATTGAGTTGGACTATACTTTTTGTTTTTTGCCAGTTCTCTGGATGCTAGATAGGTATCCGTGGCTGAGAATTTTTTCAGAGTATTCCCTGCGGGCTGTTTTCCTATTGTGGTGAAGAAAGTATTAACGGCATTAGCTGATTCTAACGGAGAATTACCGATTTTTAATAGTTCGTCAGTAGTTTCCCTTCTCTTTTTCAAATAGCATAGTTCTTTAATTGTTTTCCATTGTTCTTTTTTATTCTTTTGGTTTTCGCAGAGTTTCTTTTTATAATATTGTTTCTTTAAATATTTTATTATTTTATTACATGTGTTCCTGTATTTTAAATATATACTTTTGACAGTTTCGTCATTTTTGTTACGTTTTAGTTTTTTACAAAGCCTGTCTCTTTTCCTTAGTGCTTTGATCACGTCAGGAGTAATCCATGGTTTTAATGGTTGTTTCTTTTTTGCCAGTCGACTGATTGTTGTGTTTTTATTTATGTTTTATGTTATTGCATCTACGAGGTATTTGGTGGCTTCATAAACATTTGTCATTTTATGGAGTTCTTCCCATGATTTTGATTGCATATCCTCTGTTGCTAGCTTGTAGTCAACTACTTTTTTCTCAGTTATCTTCACCGTCCTGGAGATGTTTGCCATATTGATTGTCAAAACTATGGGGAGTTGTCTAAAATTGGGTCGAAAACTAAAGTTGTCCATTGATATTCCGGTATTATTTTGATTATAAAATGATCAAGACACGCAGTGAGTCTTGTTGGAACTCTGACTCCCTCTCTTGGACCATGTGTAGCCATTAGCAAAAGATAGTCGTTGACATAATTTGATTTTATATCTGGGTAAGTGTCTAAATTCATGTCTCCAGTCAATATAACATTTTGTAGTAGATGTGTCGTTTAGCATTTTATCCAAAGATTCCAAGTATTTTGATGGATTTTTGAAACAGGGTGGTCTATAGGTGCATATAATTTTAAATTGATTTTGTAGGTTAAGGCTCAGACAGTTGCCACCATTTACAGTTTCTTCAGAGGCAGTGACATTGAAATTGTCTTTTACGTACACAACTACATCATCAGCTTTGTTGATAGATTTTTTTGTATAGTAAATATTATAATTGTCAATATAGTGGGGTTTATAGTAATCACTAGCTTTTTGCCCGCGACTACGTCCGCGTCGACTACATTATTGCATCTAGTTTATCTATAAAAAAAACGTGTTTTAAAAGATATAAAGGACATTGAGGCTTTTTAAGTGATTGTTCAGCAATGCAGTTGGAGACCCATCACTAAAATCCTTTATTTGACTATCTTTTCCCCATTCAACTTCCAAAAGTGGATGGAGAATTACTATCTCCGAAGCTATCGCTACTCTTTTTGTAATTTATGGCCGTTAGTGTATATCATGAAAGATTGATGGATGAATTTCATAAATTCCTTTTTGTAGTGGATATGTCGTGGCCATATCGTAGAATTGAACACATCGTGAAGTGATCGATCATTTCATGAAATAGTCATATTTCATGAAATGTTCAACTGTTTATTGGCCACATCGTGATGTGGTTTGGGCAGATCAATGATAAGAAATCGTTTCTCGATATGGCCAACTAAACGCGCGGCCGCTTCATGAAATGATTAAGATTATTTGGTCATATCGTAAAATAGTTACATTAATGACCGGTAGAGGCGCTGAAAGCGCTTTGTTTATGTGTGAAGATGGCGGCCGTTGGCGAAAGTGTTGTTTCTCGCAGTGAAAAAGTAAATTATTTGTTATTAAACGAGAAAGAGAGTAATATTAAAAGAGTTTTTGACGAAAGGGTTCTCGAGTACTATGAAAACCACGCAAAAACTGACCAAAATGTAAAAAACCATGGAGTTTGAATCGCATTTCACAGGTTAGTACACTACTGTCAAAACACATAATTATTTGCGTATTTCATAAAAACACTCAATACCAGCTAACTTATTCTGTTTTTATTTAATTGATATTATTCTATGTTGGTGAATTATGATGACATAATAAAGTTTTGTTTTTATTTTATTTTTTAGTTTATGAAACAAATTAAGGAGAGTAGGGTGACAACACTAAAGAAATCCAAGTAATAGAGATAGATAATATGGGATTAGAGTCAGCTGATGATCTTGTATGTCTCATCTGTGGTGAGGACACATCAGGAGCTCATTTTTGTAGATTATGTTCAAAACCTGTGCATGCTATTTGTGGCGTTACTAGTAGAGAAGAAGGTTATTGATCTCAAGTTAAATGTTTTCTATGCCAAAAGGAACAGTTCATTTTTAATAAAAGAGATAAAGCTCAGTGCGGTGTTAAGCGTGCTGCAGAAAAAATGGTCGATAACACCGCCAAGAAACTTTCTTTGTTAGAAATCGGAAATTCCGTGTTTTTGAATGTACCGAAAATTGACCGTGGATGTCTTGACACCAAAAATATTGCTGGAAAGGTTAAAAACGGCGTATACAAAATCGGAACGGTTTCTGGGACAATTAAAAATTGGTTTTCTCGTCAGGACCTACAGATGTCGACTAAAGATTATTGCGAAGTTATATCCGAATTGCCAATATCATTGAGAGAAGCTGTAAATTTTCAATCTTTTTTTGGAGGTCAAGGTTTTAAAAAATGTTTTACAAGCCAGCAAAAAATCAGTGCCGTACAAAGAGATGCGCATGTTTCAAAAACAAAACACTTTGTACTTCAAAGTGTCACCAAAGTTTGTCATGCGCCAACAAATGACTGAAAGGTAGTAAGACTAACTTTTTAAATATAAATTTTAATACGCATTACATGAGTTTTTTTTATTACTTTATTTAATTGGTGTACTACAGTAGTTAAAGTACCTACTTATTTCTGAATATTTGTTTGTTTTATAAAAATATAATTGTTACTTGACGTGTAATATGTTTAATTTAGAAAAAAGTGTTTAATTTGTTACAACTATTATTTTTTAATTATGTTGCACAAAATCGTATAATTTGTTACAATGATAGTATTAATTTTGTTTGTGTCAGCCGACTGACTTAAATGACAATGAACAAGTTCTTTACATATTCTGGATTTTTTATTAAATGTTTTATGGTCACCCTTTTTCTACGATCTGGCCAAGCGTGGATGACCAAATCGTGAAACGTTGATGATTTTACGATCTGGTCAAATGACGTTGGCCACATCATGAAATGTGACTATTTCATGAAATGATCGATCATTTCACGATGTGTTCAAATCTACGATATGGCCACGACATATATAACCACAAACCGTCAATCGCACCGAGTTTCAAGTTTCTAAATGCAGAAATTTCAAAAATCTCTATACTACCTATACTAACTTTCATTTGCTATTTCAACCCCATAGTTCCATAAAATGTATGATAACAATCATGAAACAAACCATTTTGTACCAAGTTTCTATGTTCGAGTTATAATGATCGTATTAGTACGGATAGTAACTATTGATTTTCGGGTCTTTCATCGCGTGTTATAACATGGATTTAGTTTTATAATAGTGGTTTTAATTGTAATGCTCAATCGCGAAATTTAAAAAAAATACTAAGTACGAATAGTAGTTTTGTGCTGCGGGGCGGAGGGCCGGTGGGTGCTGCTCCCTACACTGACCGTTGGTGATGGTGGGTGAGTTTGCAGCAGAAATTGCTCGGGAATATGGGGATTGTCCGAGTTCTAGCTATTATTCTAACAACTTTACTTTTTACTAATTGCTTGTCTCCTTTGAGTTTTGATCCCGGGTCTCCCGAATGTTCAGAGAGGTTAGATTTACCGCTACGCCACATAGACGCTAACGTTGACGGCAATTTTGAATACTCTTTATTTTCTAAGTCTTACTATTGACAAACAATTGAATTTACTCCCGCTCCTGCTGCATAATCCAGCATTTTTATATCCTACCGATTTTGAGCGCCAAAATCCACAATTCAATGTAAAATGAAAAATAGTGACTAAAGATAAAACAGCAAGTAAGTAAATGATTCGAAAAGTGCACCGAGTTATGGTATGAACTACAGGTTAAAGCGCGAAATATTCAACTTGTTACGTATCTTGAAAACCATCGATACCACGGTTTAAAAAAACACCAGCGCCAGCGCGTTTGCAATATATTACATTGTTTTGAACGACACACAGCGCCATCTCCAATCTATCCAGCAAGCAATATTTTAGTATTCCCTCGGGAATATTTTTTTCCGGGATAAAAAGTACCCTATTTTTTAATCTGGACTTCTAACTCTACGTCTGCAAAATTTCAAAGCAATCAGTTCAGTAGTTACAACGTGAAAGCGGTATGGATTGGTCCAGCATTCTGTCAAGACAATTATATCAATATTCATCTTTAAGCTTTCAACAAATGCAAGAAAATAGTCAAGATTTTTGCTTATACTTCTTATATTCATGTTAATTAAGTTTAGGGAACCTTTTGAAGAGCCGCTGGTGGAGATGGTTGGACATTCAGAGGTGTCTGTTATTCTATAGCCCTGGCATGTGTCCGAATTGTCTAATTCGGTGGTCAAAAATCTATTAATGTGCTCCGGGAATTTTCAAATTTATAAGTAAGTAAGTTGATCTATATGTATAGAACTGTCAATGGACTCACACACGCCATTGCAAGAGAACTGAGCTGACTTTGATAAAATTAATATTGCTCTGCGTGACATTAATTGGAATACCTCTTTGACTGAGAGATCTATTGACAATGCAGTTCTCTTTTTAAATTCTACTCTTCATGAGCTCCGAGACAAGTTTATCCCTCACAGGGTTCTCATAAATAATACATTTCCTACTTGGTAACTTCCTCCCTTAAAATTCTAAAAGAAAAGTTAAAATTTCTAGGCAAATATAAAAGGTATGGGAACTCGGACGACTATCAAACTTATTTTCTTATCAGAGAACGAGCTAAGAAAATTGAACAGGAATGTTATCAGGCATATATAAGTAAAGTGGAAGACTCGGTCATCCATAACCCTCGTTTTTTCTGGTCATACTCGAAGTCGCTTAATAAAGCTTCACGCTCGCTTCCGTCTATGATGAAATACTATGGTACGATAGGGGATAATGGTGAGTCTGTATGTAACCTGTTTGCCTCTTACTTCCAGTAAACTTTTCTTTCATCATCACCATCACCACACTCTGCACGAGGCTCACTTGATACTGGACGCCTGAGTTATTCGTATAATAATTTCAGTATAAGTGACATTGAAATAAATTTCGATGAAGTCTTGAAATTATTAAAAACATTAAATTTGAATAAAGGTGCGGGACCGGATAATATACCCCCGGTATTAATAAAAAAATGCGCTGAGAGTTTAGTCTTACCATTATGTATTATTTTTAGACGATCTATTGAAGAAGGCACAGTACCCACTAGATTATTTATTAGACATAATAAACCATTGGCGAGTTTGCAGGCAAGAACAAACTACCGTCGAAATTCCTTCTTTGATCTGAGATGAAAAATAGTATCAGGAGTATCGGGGTTAAGACCTAGTAAATTGTTAAATGAGCTGGTAAAGGAACACAAAGATCTGGACCTATTATGCACAAAACCCGCAGATATAAGGCGTATCTTTATAAATGACTTTTTAAGTCCCAATGTGAGCGCAACAGTTACTACATAAAATAGTTGTTGTTACTTTGTAAGATATTTATTTCCTAGTTGATAAAAAATTCTCTATATGTACTCTATTTGCGAATACTTGTTATTGGCTTAGTTGATAACTGAATTTATAAACATTTATTGTATAATTTGCTGTAAGTATTCCAAACAAATAAAATAAAAATAAAATTAGGGTAGGCACATATTTAAGAGCACTCACGTTTTTATTCGGATATTCGATAATAGCCTAATAGCTTCACCAGTGAAAATGTTGACGTCAGTAATACGTATATTTTGAGGAAACTTATTTGGCAAGGATAATTGACACGATGAATATTTAATAAAAAAAAAAGTTACACGCCATTCATCATCATGTAAACTATAGAATATATTAATTTAATTCGGATGATGAGAAACGCCTAACATCATTTGGTTATCGGCTTTGATTAAACAGTAGTATCTATCTATATACAATTTCTTATTTTACTGTTTTAAGGTAGAGTCAATACAAAATCGTTTTTAAGGCTTTGTTGTGTCAAATCCGAATTGGTTTTTAGATTTTATATAAATTATAATGTGATTAGCTTTACCCCGCGGCTTCGTTCGCAATTAAGCCCTTTAATTAAATCCTAGGTGGCGTTCAATTAGATGGATTTAGAAATATTTTGAAAATTATTGTATATGTATATTGTTAACTGTCACATGAAAAAGTACAACTTATCCATGTAGGTTCCCTCACGATATTTTCCCTCAACGTTTACAACCATGATAAATTAACCACAAATATGACTTTAGAAAAGACAAATTGGTGTCCCGACCCGGGATTTGAAAAGCGGTGTATTAGCCACTGAGCTATCACGGATGTGTAAATTATTGTTTATGGATATTTTTTTAAACTTGTTTTACTTTAATAAAATGTGTACAAAGTTCAATCACGATAACGGCTAAGTAGTTTTCACATGATATATATTTGATGTAGAGAGACGGGACAGGAATCGAACACAAGGTGGGGCCTACACATATGTTTAGTTCCTTATGTGATTGGCATCACAGAAAATGGCATAGTTACCTTAACCCCCAATGTGCAAGGTCATCCCATCAAAAGTTAACAGCAACAAAATTTATATAATATTGATTAAAGTTTTCCCCTCTAAATGGAAAGATGCACAAATTTTACCTATCCATAAAAAGGGGCCAAAATATAAATAATAATAAATAATATTTTATTATTTTATTACATGTGTTCCTGTATTTTAAATATATACTTTTGACAGTTTCGTCATTTTTGTTACGTTTAGTTCTTCTAGCAAAGGCGCTTCTAACTTTTGGAACATTAGCTAGTGGATTCCTTTTTTTTGATTTATTTATTTGCGTTACCACTTCCCAATGAATTTTTTCTATGCTTCGCAATACGAAAAGTTTCCTTACACCAAGGACGTCTGCCTCTTTGTACACCATAGTTGTAGAATGCCTGTATGTAAGATGCATTGCCACTTTAAGTAGAGCTCTCTGAGCCCGTTCTACTTCAATCATATGTGATTTGGCTGCTCCACCCCATGCGCATATACAGTAATCAATAAGACACTCACCTATAGCCTTGTACGTTATTATTATTGTGCTATGGTCCGCTGCATGTCTCAGTTCTCTGAAAATATATATGAGTTTTCTTATTTTCTTGGCTAGATCAATAATGTGCGGCCTCCAGTTTAGTCTTTCGTCAATTACGACGCCCAAGTATCTTATGTTACTGACTCTGACCAGGTATTCGCAGTTACATTTCTTATTTTCGTCTTTTATTCGGTTGCAAGGGAATTCATGGATCTTTATTTGAAACTTTGAGCCTGGGTCAGAGGCTTTCGTTTTGCTAAAGCATATATATTTAGTTTTCTTGATGTTGAGTGGTAAGAGACTGTCCTCTAGCCATGCCGTTACTTTACTTAGTCCTAGTTCTACGAGCGATTAGACTGCTTTCCACGTGCTGCCTTTAAACAATAAAACTGTCTCGTCAGCAAACATGATCAATTAAGCATTCCTTATTTTTAACTTACATAAATTGTTGATGTATACTAAAAATAACGTCGGACCTAGAGCACTTCCTTGGGGCACTCCGTAACTACACGTAGCTTCATTGCTTAACGTTGCTCCAACTTTTGTCTTCTTTTTCCTGTTAGTAAGATAGTCTTTGAACCATTCCCACACTTTACCTCTGATTCCTGCACTCTCCAGTCGTGCTAGCAAAATCGGGACTGATACCGTGTCAAAGGCTTTCTGTAGATCTAAGAATATACCAAGGCATTATCTCCGTCGTCCAATTTGGAACAAATTTCAGATGTTAGAGAAAGGACTGCATCTTGTGTTGAACGTCTGCTGCGGAATCCATATTGATTGCAAGCGAGCAGTGCATTGGTCTCCAAATAATTAACAAGCCTTTTGTTCATTTCTTTTTCTAATATCTTCCCTATGGTACTCAATACTGAAATTGGACGATAATTCGACGGTGCGTCTTTGTCGCCTGCTTTATATATCGGGGTTACCAGTGCAGACTTAAGTATTTCCGGAAACTTTCCAGTATCGAAACTTAGGTTGCATATATAAGAGATGGGACCTGCTAAATAATTCTGGAATGTTTTTACGTATTTAGAGGGTATATTATCTTCACCAGGGGCACTCTCAGTTTTTAGTGAGGAGATGGTTCTTTTGATTTCTTCCGGATCTGTTGGTAGTAGAGACATTGATTGAGTTGGACTATACTTTTTGTTTTTTGCCAGTTCTCTGGATGCTAGATAGGTATCCGTGGCTGAGAATTTTTTCAGAGTATTCCCTGCGGGCTGTTTTCCTATTGTGGTGAAGAAAGTATTAACGGCATTAGCTGATTCTAACGGAGAATTACCGATTTTTAATAGTTCGTCAGTAGTTTCCCTTCTCTTTTTCAAATAGCATAGTTCTTTAATTGTTTTCCATTGTTCTTTTTTATTCTTTTGGTTTTCGCAGAGTTTCTTTTTATAATATTGTTTCTTTAAATATTTTATTATTTTATTACATGTGTTCCTGTATTTTAAATATATACTTTTGACAGTTTCGTCATTTTTGTTACGTTTTAGTTTTTTACAAAGCCTGTCTCTTTTCCTTAGTGCTTTGATCACGTCAGGAGTAATCCATGGTTTTAATGGTTGTTTCTTTTTTGCCAGTCGACTGATTGTTGTGTTTTTATTTATGTTTTATGTTATTGCATCTACGAGGTATTTGGTGGCTTCATAAACATTTGTCATTTTATGGAGTTCTTCCCATGATTTTGATTGCATATCCTCTGTTGCTAGCTTGTAGTCAACTACTTTTTTCTCAGTTATCTTCACCGTCCTGGAGATGTTTGCCATATTGATTGTCAAAACTATGGGGAGTTGTCTAAAATTGGGTCGAAAACTAAAGTTGTCCATTGATATTCCGGTATTATTTTGATTATAAAATGATCAAGACACGCAGTGAGTCTTGTTGGAACTCTGACTCCCTCTCTTGGACCATGTGTAGCCATTAGCAAAAGATAGTCGTTGACATAATTTGATTTTATATCTGGGTAAGTGTCTAAATTCATGTCTCCAGTCAATATAACATTTTGTAGTAGATGTGTCGTTTAGCATTTTATCCAAAGATTCCAAGTATTTTGATGGATTTTTGAAACAGGGTGGTCTATAGGTGCATATAATTTTAAATTGATTTTGTAGGTTAAGGCTCAGACAGTTGCCACCATTTACAGTTTCTTCAGAGGCAGTGACATTGAAATTGTCTTTTACGTACACAACTACATCATCAGCTTTGTTGATAGATTTTTTTGTATAGTAAATATTATAATTGTCAATATAGTGGGGTTTATAGTAATCACTAGCTTTTTGCCCGCGACTACGTCCGCGTCGACTACATTATTGCATCTAGTTTATCTATAAAAAAAACGTGTTTTAAAAGATATAAAGGACATTGAGGCTTTTTAAGTGATTGTTCAGCAATGCAGTTGGAGACCCATCACTAAAATCCTTTATTTGACTATCTTTTCCCCATTCAACTTCCAAAAGTGGATGGAGAATTACTATCTCCGAAGCTATCGCTACTCTTTTTGTAATTTATGGCCGTTAGTGTATATCATGAAAGATTGATGGATGAATTTCATAAATTCCTTTTTGTAGTGGATATAACCACAAACCGTCAATCGCACCGAGTTTCAAGTTTCTAAATGCAGAAATTTCAAAAATCTCTATACTACCTATACTAACTTTCATTTGCTATTTCAACCCCATAGTTCCATAAAATGTATGATAACAATCATGAAACAAACCATTTTGTACCAAGTTTCTATGTTCGAGTTATAATGATCGTATTAGTACGGATAGTAACTATTGATTTTCGGGTCTTTCATCGCGTGTTATAACATGGATTTAGTTTTATAATAGTGGTTTTAATTGTAATGCTCAATCGCGAAATTTAAAAAAAATACTAAGTACGAATAGTAGTTTTGTGCTGCGGGGCGGAGGGCCGGTGGGTGCTGCTCCCTACACTGACCGTTGGTGATGGTGGGTGAGTTTGCAGCAGAAATTGCTCGGGAATATGGGGATTGTCCGAGTTCTAGCTATTATTCTAACAACTTTACTTTTTACTAATTGCTTGTCTCCTTTGAGTTTTGATCCCGGGTCTCCCGAATGTTCAGAGAGGTTAGATTTACCGCTACGCCACATAGACGCTAACGTTGACGGCAATTTTGAATACTCTTTATTTTCTAAGTCTTACTATTGACAAACAATTGAATTTACTCCCGCTCCTGCTGCATAATCCAGCATTTTTATATCCTACCGATTTTGAGCGCCAAAATCCACAATTCAATGTAAAATGAAAAATAGTGACTAAAGATAAAACAGCAAGTAAGTAAATGATTCGAAAAGTGCACCGAGTTATGGTATGAACTACAGGTTAAAGCGCGAAATATTCAACTTGTTACGTATCTTGAAAACCATCGATACCACGGTTTAAAAAAACACCCAGCGCCATCTATTGCATACCTCAAGAACTAATGTAACCTTTAATTACTTAAACCAATTAGTAATTCGTTTATTTATAGTTATTTCAGGATAAGTAGATATGAAAAAAACTGTCCAGACAATAAAACAAATTGTACGTCATCCCTCGGGAATTCCTTATTTTCAAGGATACATTATCGTATCTTTTAGCTTCCTAATTGACAGGTTTATATTCGTTTGCAATATATTACATTGTTTTGAACGACACACAGCGCCATCTCCAATCTATCCAGCAAGCAATATTTTAGTATTCCCTCGGGAATATTTTTTTCCGGGATAAAAAGTACCCTATTTTTTAATCTGGACTTCTAACTCTACGTCTGCAAAATTTCAAAGCAATCAGTTCAGTAGTTACAACGTGAAAGCGGTATGGATTGGTCCAGCATTCTGTCAAGACAATTATATCAATATTCATCTTTAAGCTTTCAACAAATGCAAGAAAATAGTCAAGATTTTTGCTTATACTTCTTATATTCATGTTAATTAAGTTTAGGGAACCTTTTGAAGAGCCGCTGGTGGAGATGGTTGGACATTCAGAGGTGTCTGTTATTCTATAGCCCTGGCATGTGTCCGAATTGTCTAATTCGGTGGTCAAAAATCTATTAATGTGCTCCGGGAATTTTCAAATTTATAAGTAAGTAAGTTGATCTATATGTATAGAACTGTCAATGGACTCACACACGCCATTGCAAGAGAACTGAGCTGACTTTGATAAAATTAATATTGCTCTGCGTGACATTAATTGGAATACCTCTTTGACTGAGAGATCTATTGACAATGCAGTTCTCTTTTTAAATTCTACTCTTCATGAGCTCCGAGACAAGTTTATCCCTCACAGGGTTCTCATAAATAATACATTTCCTACTTGGTAACTTCCTCCCTTAAAATTCTAAAAGAAAAGTTAAAATTTCTAGGCAAATATAAAAGGTATGGGAACTCGGACGACTATCAAACTTATTTTCTTATCAGAGAACGAGCTAAGAAAATTGAACAGGAATGTTATCAGGCATATATAAGTAAAGTGGAAGACTCGGTCATCCATAACCCTCGTTTTTTCTGGTCATACTCGAAGTCGCTTAATAAAGCTTCACGCTCGCTTCCGTCTATGATGAAATACTATGGTACGATAGGGGATAATGGTGAGTCTGTATGTAACCTGTTTGCCTCTTACTTCCAGTAAACTTTTCTTTCATCATCACCATCACCACACTCTGCACGAGGCTCACTTGATACTGGACGCCTGAGTTATTCGTATAATAATTTCAGTATAAGTGACATTGAAATAAATTTCGATGAAGTCTTGAAATTATTAAAAACATTAAATTTGAATAAAGGTGCGGGACCGGATAATATACCCCCGGTATTAATAAAAAAATGCGCTGAGAGTTTAGTCTTACCATTATGTATTATTTTTAGACGATCTATTGAAGAAGGCACAGTGCCTAAGATGTGGAAATCTGCAAAAAATTTTGAAAAAAATATTCATTGTCAGGTCCACATGTCACTGCAGTCTTTTTTCTCCCCTATACAAAATGCTTCAAAGAATTCAAAATAAGTTTATTAAACACCTCAACTATAGATTTCCATACTACAACCTTCCTAACTTGAAACCCTTAAAATGTGCTAGAGACACTAAGGATCAATTAATGTTATTTAAAACCATCCATAATCTAATTGATTAACCTTATTTGTTATCAAGGTTAAACTTCATATGTCCGTCCTAAAATACTAGAAACTCATTCACATTCCACACACCATCTCTTAGGACTAATTATACCACCAACACATTTATTTCCTGAGCTATTATTTCTTACAATACAAAATTTTCCGAAACTGACATTTTCAATTTATCATTATTGTTAACATTGTTTCCTAAAATCTCTATGCATATTTTGTAATCTTATAGTGTTTGCTTGGTCTGGTGGGAATGACAATATAATTAATTTAACTTACTTAATTTCATCTGTATAAATTATCCATATTACAACCGATGTATAATTGTTTTGTTCTCAATAGTTATTTTAATTTGCGTTTTTCTGTATTTTTCTCTTATTTGAAATATTGTGTACCGTTTGTTTCTCAAATAAATAAATATACAACACGGATTCCTAAGATGTAGGTGCACGACGTCTAATTTACTAGTTTTTAATGACTATGTATCTTCAAAGATGGAGTTAGACGAGCAGGTGGATATTGTTTTTACTGATTTCAGCAAGGCATTTGATCGTATTGATAATTTAATACTACTTGAGAAGTTATCATACGCCGGGATACACGGTAATCTGTTCCATTGGTTTCCATAGATTACATAGAAAATAGAACGCAAGCTGTTATTAGCAACAGCATTAAATGGTTTCATGTCCACCTGGCGTCCTATTCTATCGGGTGTTCCACAGGGCTCTTTATTAGGTCCATTGCTTTTCGTGATATTTATCAACGACATTGGGTTCTGTTTTGAACACTAAAATTCTTATTATATGAAGATGATACAAAAAAAAAACAGTTCTATCGGGAATTTTACGGACTGTGAACTCTTTCAACGTGATCTGGAGAGATTCGAACAATATTGCACGAGGAATAAACTCAATTTTAATGTATCTAAATGCTTTATAATTACTTTTACCCGGAAGCCGCAACCTATTCACTTTACTTATAGTATATATCATGAACCCCTCGCTAAGACCCATTTAATGAAAGATCTGGAAATTATACAGGACACTAAAATTGCCTATGATCATCATATTGATAATGCAATAAAAAAGGCTTTAAAAACCCTTGGCTTTATTGTCCGATCTACATCCGAGTTCAAAACCTTAAAACCAATAAAGGTCTTATTTTGTTCGTATGTGCGTAGTATTCTTGAATATGCCTCGGTGGTATGGAACCCACATTATAGCGTACATATTAACCAAATAGAATCCATTAAAAAAAAAAACCTTAGGTACAATTCTCCAAAATTAATAATGTGCATAGAAATCTTCGTCACTATTCGGCAACGATCGTGTTCCCCGAGCGTCGGGAGACGATATGTATATAGAGTGATTAAATACATGTCATAATTTATCAGTAATGGAATTTGATTCGATGATTCCATTTTGATTTTCGTGATGTTCGATTAGTCCAAAATGCGAGGATATCCACACCGTTGCAAATATGCTTCAATCTTTGTTGCATTGATTTACTTCGAAAATTGTATAGTACTTTTAAAACCTTTCCTTGATGTCTTGAACCATCGTGCAAAATTTGGCTGTGATCGGATCAACCGTTTGGAAGGAGTTCTATGACAAGCCTTATACAGAAGTCGGGGGTAAATGGAGCTTCGCACGCTACGCTCCAATAAAGTTAAATTAAATTCACATTTGATCACAAACCCAAGAACGGTGTAGATGATAGTAGCTCTATATAATTCCAGACAGATAAAACACGTGCGGTCACCAACAATATGTAAAAAAAAACGATTGACATTGACGGATCTTTGACAGCCTGGCGACCGCCACCACCCGCCCGAATTGTTTTTGTTTCAGAACACATGATATTGACTCGTATTACTTTAAGACAAGTTGCAAAATGCAAGTGCATCGTTTAGAGCGCTTACAATTCAATTATTCGGGTCTTTCCGCATTACAAGAATTACCGAAGATCTGCATGCGCATTATTAAATATGGAGAACTGTACCTACAGTACAAATGTAAGCGACGCGATCATGGCTACGAGACGCGATGTAAAAGGTATAATTTCCTGCCTTTAGTTATAAGAAGGAAAAGAGCTGATGTCACATATTTAATGTGACATGTCTCAATGAGCAGTGCTCATCTTTATTGGAGCATATAAAAATAAACTTACCCACTAGATTATTTATTAGACATAATAAACCATTGGCGAGTTTGCAGGCAAGAACAAACTACCGTCGAAATTCCTTCTTTGATCTGAGATGAAAAATAGTATCAGGAGTATCGGGGTTAAGACCTAGTAAATTGTTAAATGAGCTGGTAAAGGAACACAAAGATCTGGACCTATTATGCACAAAACCCGCAGATATAAGGCGTATCTTTATAAATGACTTTTTAAGTCCCAATGTGAGCGCAACAGTTACTACATAAAATAGTTGTTGTTACTTTGTAAGATATTTATTTCCTAGTTGATAAAAAATTCTCTATATGTACTCTATTTGCGAATACTTGTTATTGGCTTAGTTGATAACTGAATTTATAAACATTTATTGTATAATTTGCTGTAAGTATTCCAAACAAATAAAATAAAAATAAAATTAGGGTAGGCACATATTTAAGAGCACTCACGTTTTTATTCGGATATTCGATAATAGCCTAATAGCTTCACCAGTGAAAATGAGGAGAAGGCTAGGCGTTTTAAGTTCTTTACTTTAACTGCTTACATTGACTCGAATATCCTATCGAATGCGCAACCGTAGGACTTAAGAAAAACCAAAATGATCTAACATAAATATTATATTTACAGTAATATCTTAGAGCTTTATATTTACAGTTATATCTTACTAACTATAAACTAGCCCCACCTCACCTATAAGCTATCTTCAGTCGATGTGAGATCTAAATTAACTCACTTATACACGGCAATGTATTATTTTAATAAAACTTCTACAATTATACGATTATTCAGGAAGCTGTAGATCACGTAGAGATGTAGTTAAAGCAAGTCATCAGTTTTCAGTCGCACAGCCTGTTTCATCACGTAGGCCTCCTAGGTGCATGGTCAGCATAGTGCGTATGTAACAAGGTGGCGATAATGATCTCAATTCACTGGTGCTAAGTTTGTTGTTGTGGCCAGGGTCGGTGCTAGGTGTGGTCACTGGTCTCCAACCATATGCGCTGCGTTTGTTGATGTGGCCAGGGTCACTGCGGGGTGATACTGATCTCTATTTATCGTTCGGTATTTCGCTTTTCATTGTGGACAGGGTTTTCGCCAAGCCTGAATCCTTTACAAGAAAAAAATAATATTTTATAAATATTGTATACAAGATCATTTTGTTAAAATGAAAGGTTATGAAACTATAGTCGATAGCTTCTGCCTACCACGAAGGGAGATTATTCATAGCACTTAAGTATTTTATTTATATGTGTCCTGATTGAAATTTATCATTTTATTGGATCACGACGTCACAAATGTATATACATAAGTATATATACAAAAGTATAGGACAATGCTGAGTTATTAGCTTATAGTTATAGAAGTTTTTAGTAAAATTTAAAGTATAATACCTCCAAGGTTAGCAGCAAACGCTGCTGAAGCGACGATCGACAGTATAAGAAGAACCTTCATCCTAGTTCTGAGTTAGTTTATTGAATGGTGACTTTTCATATTGATCCGCAGCTTTATATACTTTTAATGAATGCACCTAAGTCAATACGATACTTTAGAATTTTAATCCAGCACTTGTCTTGTTCTTTTCCATAACAACGGAATCAATCTTAAGAAACGTATTTGTAAAGCGATCATTGTTTTCATCATAAGCGGGGGATTAACAATGACAGTTTTCAAATACTAATGGTACTATTATTGATTCTCATAAAACGAATTGTTATTTCAATATTTGATATACAACAAACTTTGTTCATTTAGCGGAACTGGCATTGTTTTAACCACATGAATACGCACGTGCAAATACATCGATCTTAAAAAAATATTATTTTGGGTTCTGCTTTACAAATATATTTTTTTAATTATTGTATTTTATTTTTTTTGGAAGATTTACAGCGTATACATTAACTAAACAATAAAGTAAACAATGCAATGCCAATTAAAAATCTCCACCTATAACATTTAAACTAAAAACAACAACTTACAGACTAAAAGTAAATTCAAATAACAGACCGAGAACAATAGGAATAAAGGTAACAATACTAAAAACTAAATTAATTATTGCTAAAAAAGAAAAATAAAATAAAATGATTAACTTAAATGTTCTGAAAAAATGAATTGGTAAGTAATCGCTTGATTGCTGAAATGCTGGAGTTAAATATGTCGAAATCATTTTGAATTTGATTATATTCCCTAGAAACTCGTATTATAAATGAATTCTGCCTGTAGTTGGTTCTGGCCTGAGGCACATGTAATAAAGACCGCTGACGTAATACCATCGGATTTGTACGCAACTGTACCTTAGACAGTAACTCAGGACAGTTAACCGAACCATTCGCTATCTTAGCCAAATTACAGATATCTGAAATGTTACGTCTAACATCAAGTGGGACGAAATGATATTTTTTGCAACGCTCATAGATTAAAGATTTTAAAAAATATGAATATAATACGGTGTAATGTAGGTAAGCATACCCAATCTTTGAATGGGTTTGCGTGTAATATGTTGAAACTGTTGACGTCAGTAATACGTATATTTTGAGGAAACTTATTTGGCAAGGATAATTGACACGATGAATATTTAATAAAAAAAAAAGTTACACGCCATTCATCATCATGTAAACTATAGAATATATTAATTTAATTCGGATGATGAGAAACGCCTAACATCATTTGGTTATCGGCTTTGATTAAACAGTAGTATCTATCTATATACAATTTCTTATTTTACTGTTTTAAGGTAGAGTCAATACAAAATCGTTTTTAAGGCTTTGTTGTGTCAAATCCGAATTGGTTTTTAGATTTTATATAAATTATAATGTGATTAGCTTTACCCCGCGGCTTCGTTCGCAATTAAGCCCTTTAATTAAATCCTAGGTGGCGTTCAATTAGATGGATTTAGAAATATTTTGAAAATTATTGTATATGTATATTGTTAACTGTCACATGACAAAGTACAACTTATCCATGTAGGTTCCCTCACGATATTTTCCCTCAACGTTTACAACCATGATAAATTAACCACAAATATGACTTTAGAAAAGACAAATTGGTGTCCCGACCCGGGATTTGAAAAGCGGTGTATTAGCCACTGAGCTATCACGGATGTGTAAATTATTGTTTATGGATATTTTTTTAAACTTGTTTTACTTTAATAAAATGTGTACAAAGTTCAATCACGATAACGGCTAAGTAGTTTTCACATGATATATATTTGATGTAGAGAGACGGGACAGGAATCGAACACAAGGTGGGGCCTACACATATGTTTAGTTCCTTATGTGATTGGCATCACAGAAAATGGCATAGTTACCTTAACCCCCAATGTGCAAGGTCATCCCATCAAAAGTTAACAGCAACAAAATTTATATAATATTGATTAAAGTTTTCCCCTCTAAATGGAAAGATGCACAAATTTTACCTATCCATAAAAAGGGGCCAAAATATAAAATATCTAATTACAGACCTATATCTATTTTAAACGTTTTTGCTAAGGATTTAGAGAAAATAGTATACAACCACATCTATCCCGTAATTAGACCTAAACTTCCTCCCCAACAACATGGGTTCATACGGGGCAAATCTGTCAACACAAATTTAATAGTCTTTGCAGGTTCCCTTCTACACAGTATGGAGCGTCGGGTTCAAGTTGACGTCATATACACCAACATAGAAAAATGCTTCGACCGTACAGACCATAATATTCTATTACGTAAACTACTCGAATTGGGCGTGCAGGGTGACCTGCTTCACTGGTTGTTTTCTTATATTGAAAATCGGCACCAAGTTGTAGTGTTGGGAGGTTATAGATCCGACTACGTGGATGTACCCTCGGGGGTTCCCCAGGGATCTCATTTGGGCCCTCTTTTGTTTAACGCATACTTGTACGATATTTACAGCGTCTTTGGAGAGTCAAATTTATACGCATATGTATATATTTATTACGCATATGTACGTAGTGTTCTAGAATTCGCTTCCTCTATTTGGTCCCCGCATTATTTAAAGTATATTCAAATGATTAAGTCGATACAGCGCATATTTATACGTCACTTGGACTTCAGAACTAAACGATGGGACTGCACCTACGAAACGTCATGCAAACATCACAAAATATTACAACTTGACCAGCGCCGCATTCTTTTAGACCGCCGCACACTTTTGAGTGGTCGGATGGATTGTCCCAACGTAGTTTCCCAAATTGGACTAAACACGCCTGCGCTCAGAACTCGCCATACTTTTAGAAAATTGTTTCATCTACCTTTTGCCACTATGCTCATAACGCGCCTATTCAACGAATTTTAGATGAGTACAACAAACATTTTTATTCCCTCAATCCGTTTGCACATAGCAAGTCTATTTTCAAACGCTTGGTTCTAGACGCTATAGTTGTTTAGGTAGATTCAACCATTTCTATGTCATATCATTTAAATAAGGTTTTACTATTATATAACGTTTTTATGCATATCAATACAATCACAATCACATTCACATACATACACTCACATTCTCATATACACACTCACACATCATAACACACATTACACACACCACACACATTATCATTCAAGTATCATCAATTATCATTAATATTAAATTTTATTATTTTCTCAATTGTTTAGCATTTTTACATATATTTTTTTTTCTTTTTCTGTTGTTATTCATTATGTCTTTAGATAGTTTAGTTTATTTTTATCTTTTGAATTAACTGTGTGTGTATCTTGTTTTAACTTGTGATCATCTGTTATTGGCCTTATTTACTGTACTGTTTCAACTTACTATATAATATGTGTTGCTGTTGATGATCCTTATATAATAAATAAATAAATAAGTCTTGTTTAATTTTTAATTTGTTGTCAAAATATCATAGTAACTAAAATATAAAGGGTTAAATGATTATTTTAACTGTGTGTTGGCTCGTTTTCGATAGTTTATGTACTAAAATTTGGAATAACTTAACTGCGGCCGCGATTGGGCCATGTGGCGCGCAAAATAGTTTTTTAGTAGTTTGTTTACTGCTACTCTTTTCGCATGAAGCAAAGCGTTGCTGTTAACTTTAATATTTTAAGAAGTATTTTTTACCAGCCAGCCGTGTAGTCGGCTGTTCCGCGACCGATAACGTGACGGTGATGGTAAAGAATGATACAAGTGCTTTTTTTATAAATTTTATTCATCCTTAATCTCAACGAAGGTAATACTAATCTTCTATATTAATAATTTCGTCACGGGGTACGGTAGGTAGACTCGATCGAAACCTTACCTGAATAATAAAACATAAAAAAATATGATTTTGAGTCGACAACATCTATCCGTAAAATTTGGATTGTCGAGTATTTTGGTAAATTCTAATGGTAATAAATAAAGAATAAATAAAGGAAAGAAAAATCTCGACACAGGCGGGATTCGAACCCGCGACCTCGGGTATACGCCCCCGTTGCTCTTGCCAGCCTGTGTCGAGATTTTTCTTTCCTTTATTTATTCTAGATTTATTAGTAATAATCCCCACATGAGGTTTTCATGAACAAAAAGATTTAAATTCTAATGGTGCTGACAGGAAAAATTTAGTCGCCATTTTGACTGACACCCGATGACATGAACGTTTTGTTTCATCATAATGGGAGGTTTTCCTTTTTTTCTTTTTTTCTTCTTCCCTGTTCTCAGGATAGATGGCGCCAGACTTGCTATGTTACTGGTAGGAACGGAACGTAACACCGTTTTTCACACTTGGATGTAATGATGTCGTAAAACGGAACGTACATAAAAACGTTCTGATTTGAAAGTCTAAATTAACATCAGTTTAAGCCAAGATAGCTCAAAAGTAAATAAACAAAGACGGCACTTATATTTAACATTCTTTTTGTTGTTTTTACTCGCCAAAAAGTTACTCTATGGTGCTGTGACACATGTTTTTAACGTTGACATTGGCGAAATTATTGTGTGGCGAAATTGTGTGGTAAGTAACGTAGTTACATCAACGCCATCTACAGAGCTCTAGGAAACTATGTTGTTTTTTTATTTCTCAAAAAGAAAACCTCTCATTTTCAATCGTTTCGCAAAGGACACTTTTTAAAAGGAGGTTTCGATCGAGTCTACCGTACTACTTGACGAAATTATTATTATAGATATTCTTTTCTTCAGTCGTTGACGTTTCGCGAAAATATTGTTTTTGTACCACTTTTTTATCCGCTGTAGTCTTAGACTATAGCTGTAGTGTATCACCTCATTGTAGTGCGCGGACTTCCAAACTACAATCAGCCTAGAGCGCAAGCAGGAACTTTGAACACGTTTGTTCGAATTCAGTGGATAATTCACAACTGACCTATATTTATTCCAGACAGTAATGACAGTTTCTGCGTCTCTATTTGTATTAATTTGTTCTGATTATACACATTATGCCGAAAATCGTAAGTATTTTATAAAATCTTTCATAGGTCGTGTCTTTGTCTTTGTCTGTTGTTTAATGATACCTACTATATCATTTTGTGAACCGCCGAATATCCTTGCATTTGGTAAACATTGTCACAATTGTGAAAAATAGAAAGAATAAAAATAATCAAACCTATGTAATGTAAAGAAGTAAAGAACTGTCACTATATTTAACTATCATCATATCATATTATACTTCTGTGTGGGTAAGTGTTGGTGATAGTTGATAATGATAATAATAAAACACGAGTCCACAGATGATAATAAATATACTAATAAAATTAACAAATTATCATACAAATGATATTGATATGCGCGTCGCGATTGATAGATGATTTTGGACTGACTAATACGCGTTAACGCGGTTCGACCTAAAACTAACTATTGCTGACAAAGGTGTTCGAGTGCATTGCACCGAACATATTCCCACCGGGACAAGATATCATGATTAAATACAATTTAAATGCTAAATTGCAACTCTACCCCTTAATAACCCAAATTATATGATAGGAAACTTAAATTAAACAATCTCTATTTAATAAACGTAACTAGTCATTAAATTATACCCCAATTAAAGTCAACAATATTTAAAATAAAAATTCAATTAAACCTTATACTCTACTATCTTCAACGTCAATGTACACTCTTTTAGTAATTATGGGAGATGTTGCAATGTCCACCATTGATTGGCTTTGCTCACTTAACACATAACCACTAGGCTGACGGTCAGCCGTGCTCTGCTTTCGCGCACTTATCACACTGTCACTAAAAACACTATCACTTAACACTCTATCACTTATCGCTCTATCACTTATCACTTATCACTCTATCACTTATAACACTTAATTCAGTCTGCTGCTGTGGCTCGGCGCGGGGAGCGCGTCCCGGGCTCCCGCGCCGCCGCCACCACACCGCCACTGCTAGCCCGACGGCTCCTGCCAGCCCCATGTATGACACTACATACTGGTGAATGTCATGTCCCGACAGTTCTATATCTTCATTCATATCTTCATGCTTTACATACATACATACATACATATACTCACGGCTATATTTCCCTAGAAGGGGTAACCAGAGCTAAGGAATTATAAATTCCTCAGCCACTTTTGGAAGTTGAGTGGGGAAAAGATGGTAAGAATAAAGGTTTTTGGTGATAGGTCTCCAACCGCATCGCCCAAAAATCCAATAAAAAGCCCCAATACCCTTAGTCGCCTCTTACGACACCCGTAGGTAGAAAGGGGTAGCGACATTCTAAGCCGGCACTACACGGCAAATTTGTGGTATGTTCGAATAAAATGTGAAATCTCTCCCTTTAGCTATACATTTATTTTCTAAGCGTATAATACCAGAATTCTCCAATTGTATGGTCTTAATATCATGGTCGCAAATAATTCTCATGGTGTATAAGTAACAATGAAAATATAAATATGTAGAAGGCTCTGTTAATTCAAACCATTGATCCATGCATGTAGTTGTTTGTATTTGACAATTTCCATTATTATCTAATTTACAAAAGTTTTCTTCTGCACTCATTTGTTTAATAGGGCTATTTAGTTTGCATAAATAAACCTTTCTTTGGTGTAAGCACTGCTGTAGTTCATAATTATTAGTGTCTATGTATGCGTCCTTCGGTAAATTCATTGCAACATGAGATGCTCTTGGAATTATTTGGATCATTCTGTCGTTAATATTGTGTGGGACAGCAATTAATTTATATAATTGGAAATTATCACGACTGATCAGAGGAAATTTGATTTCAAATATCACGTAGTCGTTAGTTATTCTTGATTTTACGCTTAAAAGCTTGTATATTTCGTGATAGCCGCTTGATATATCTTCTATCGGTAATGTAAGGTCCTTCGTGAGTTGGCTAGATATAATTTGCAACTCCTTTCGGAACTGTTCCGGGCTCAGAAGATGTATGTTAAAGCGCCCATGATAAATATCTAATAATGTGCTCAATAAGGCATCTTGCACCCTCCTTAAATTTGATATTATGTTAACAGCGGTGATAGATGTCAGTGAAAAATCTTCAGATATGGTTAATCTACTAACTTGTAAGGTAACGTTGTCAATCGAGGTATCTAATTTGTAAAGATGCTTGCTGTTAGTTTTATGCTGATTCGTCATGATTTCTTCGGTTCTTTTCAAAAGGTTATATTCAGCTTCGATTACTGAGGTCTGATTTTTATAGAGCGTATATATATGTTTGGTATTTTCTTTTAATAATTTAATATCTTGTGTGTATTTTTCTGCGAATCTCTCATCCAATATACCGAACAAGCTGTTTGCAACATAACCCACGCCGTCGATAAGGCCGCGGCGCCGACGCTGTCTGGAGTGAAACCCTTCTCTTGTTTCAAATGCCTGATTCAGCAGAAGCTCATTGTAGTATTGTAATTCCTTTTGATCGTGTTCTAATTGTTTTAATATCATATTGCATCGTGTGTGGTCTTGAATTATCGCACATATCTTTTGTAAATATATTAAGTATTTTTCAGTTGCTCGAAATCCTTCCCAATAAGGAGCCATATTAAAGTAACTTATCATAGTCCAGTCATCGCGAATAAGTCTTAAGTTCGCAACAGGGTCGAAATAAAGGGACTTGTTATTGTGATCAAACTTTGATAACGTGAACATAGCTTCTGAAGGTGATAAAATTGTCATGAATAGTAATAATGATATTGCCATAGAAATAAAACTTGTTTTCTGTGTGTTTTGCTTGACCTTGATAGGGGGGCGATTCCTGTCTTCTGCTTTTGCTTCTTTATTGATTGCTTTTGAGTTTTGATTATTTTCGGTCTTAGTTGAAAGCGGTAACAATTATATTTTAGTGATTGGTCTCTTCAGATACCCATTTTTAGTTTTTAAAGTAACTACTCTAACTAACCCATCGCTTCCTGGGTGAACTTCAACTACTCTTCCCATTGCCCATTTCCCCGCTGGAAGGTTCTCTTCATGGATGATAACCACGTCTCCTATCTCAATGTTTTTTCTCTGTTTTAGCCACTTACTTTTAGCCGACAGTTGCACGAGATATTCACTTTTCCAGTGTTTCCAAATATCTTTAAATGATCTTGTTATCAAGTTCCATCTTGTTCGAGCATCCTCAGCTGTTTCAATGACGTCACCACCTACTCTGCCGTTGAGAAAATGTGCTGGTGTTAGGCACTCCAAATCTTCAATGTTTTCCGTTAAATTACACAGAGGGCGACTGTTCAGACATGCTTCTAATTGAGACAATAAGGTAGAATATTCCTCAAATGTAAGTTTTTGAGAACCTATCACTCTCTTCAGGTGATACTTTAAACTACCCACGGCTTTCTCCCATAATCCCCCGGCAGAAGCCCAAGTTTGTGCATTAAAACGAAATTCTATCTTCATTTCTGTGATTTCTTTAAGAAAAGTGTCATTAAATATATGTTTCAATTGATCGTATCCTTCTTGTAATACCCGATTAGCTTTAATAAAATTGGTTCCGTTGTCGCTGTAAATATATCTTGGCGTACCCCTTCTTGCCGCCATCCGACGTAAGGCAGCCAGAAAGGCTTCGCTGGTTAATTCAGAAACTAATTCTAAATGCACGGCTTTAGTGACCATGCAGATGAACACTGCAATATATCCCTTTGTTGTCTTCGCTCCTCTCCCTTTATTTAATTTAATGTCTACAAATCCAGTGTAATCTACGCCCGTGTGATAGAACGGAGGTGCTGGGTTGCAACGTGCTTCTGGCAGGTCGCCCATCCTTTGAGCATTTAATTCAGGTTAATTCTTTCGGCAAATAACACAGTTTCGTAGTTGTTTTTTAGTAACGTTGACGCCTCCTACGATCCAAAATTTCCTCCGTATTGTAAATAATGTTAATTTTACTCCACCGTGATATGTTAGTTCGTGAGCTTGGTCAATAATTAACTGTGTTAATCTGTGATTATGCGGAATTATCATAGGATGCTTTGTTTCAAATGGCAAATCAGCATTTCTCAATCTTCCTCCGACACGTAAAATTCCAGTTGAATCGAGATATGGCTGTAAATTTAATAGTTTGCTGTTCTTTTTCACAGTTTGCTTTTTCTTTAAATTATTTATGTCATCACTAAACTCGCAGTATTGTATATGTTTCACAATACGTAATTTTGCAGCGTTGAGTTCCGGTAAGGTAATATATGTAGGTCGCTGCACTCGACACGGTGTCAATGCTCTAATGACCCATGCTAAAATTAAAATGATTTTTGTAAATGAATTATATTTTTCTAACAATTGATTAATTATGCTTATATTATCATGTTTTATTACAACATTACATGATCTTTTTATTTCGTGATTTGTAGAGTAATTAATGCGTTGATAATTAATTTCTGAGAGCTCTGATAAATACGTGGGCCCTTTCCACCACAATGATTGATTTTTAAGTTGGGAAAACGTTAAACCACGACTTGCTGCGTCGGCAGGGCTATCGTTGGTTTTTATATAATTCCAGTAGTCGGCTGGTATAACTTCCTTAATCTTTTTTACTCTGTTTGTGATAAATGGTTTCCACCGGTTCTGATCTCCATGTAGCCATCCTAAAACAACCATTGAATCACACCATCCGTACAACTTAATTTCGTAGTTGCTAAAACATTCCATAACCTTTTTTGTTAGTTTTGCAAGTAGTTCAGCTCCGCATAGCTCTAATCTTGGTAATGATACTGATTTGTTGTATGGTACTAATTTAGTTTTCGCCGCTATCAATACAACTGAACACTGAAATTCCTTAATAACCCTTGCGTATAAAACTGCAGCGTAAGCTTTTGTCGACGCGTCGCAGTAGCCATGAATTTCGAATTTGACTCCCTGTGACGTTCCGATCCAGCGTGGGATTTTAATATCATTAATGTTGTTGATGTCTTCTTTCATTTTAAGCCACTCCATTTTAAGTTTGCTAGGTAACTCGTCATCCCATTTTAAATTTTCGCGCCACACAGCTTGGAATAATAATTTTAACTTAGTAACTACCGGGGCTATCCAACCCAAAGGGTCAAATATTTTGGAAATCTCGGCTAATAATTTCCGATTAGTGATTTTAGTGACTGGTTGTACGTTAATATTATGTTGAAAAGAAAATTGATCTTCGTTTGTGTTCCATTGAACTCCCAATGTTTTTGATGACGAATCGAATTTAAAGTAATACAAGTCGTTTGAATGATTAATATCTTCTCTGAGGTTTTTTAATAGTTGGGGTTCATTTGACGACCACTTCCTTGAAGTAAATCCTCCTGCTTTTAATAACTGATTCATCTGATAAATGTGCTTCTGACCTTGAAATATATCGTCACACCCATGGACAAGGTCATCCATGTACATCGATTTTTCGACTATTTTTGCGGCCTCGGGATAATTTTGTTTCTCATCAGTGGCTAAACATTTTAAAGTCATCATAGCGAGAAACGGTGCAGCTTTAGTGCCGTATGTTACAGTCATTAGTTGATAATCGGTTAATTTGTGATTAAACGAGTCTCTCCATACTATTTTCTGCAGGCTTTGATCATTTTCGTTAATCATTATTTGTCTATACATTTTTTCAATATCGGCAGTATAGGCATATCGATATTGACGGAATTTCAAAATTAATGATTGTAAATCTAATTGAAGGTTTGGCCCTTTATGCATTAAGTCATTGAGACTATTTCCGGAAGTTGTTTTTGCTGATGCGTTGAATACCACCCGAACCTTTGTAGTGCTAGATTCTGCACGGAGCACTGCGTGATGGGGTAGGTAGCACTGTGTATTTGATGGGTCGTTATATGATATCTTCATATGATTTAAATCAATGTATTCCTTCATAAAATCTTCATACTGTTTAGTTAATTCGGGCCGTTTGATAAGTGATTTTTCCAAATTATTAAATTGTGCAACTGCTAACGCTTTCGATGATCCTAATTCCTTCTCATATCCCTCTCTCATAGGTATTCTTACTTCATATCTTCCGTCTGGCCTACGTCGTGTGGTTTCTTGATAATATTCAATGCATTTCTGATCTTCTGAAGATAATTCGGGCTTATCGCTGATATCTTCTATCTCCCAAAACTTTTTTATATCTTGTATCTGTGTTAAGATGACGTTACAGTGGAATGATTGTATTTTTCCGCAAAGTAACCACCCTAACTGTGTTCTTTGTGCGAGTGGTTCATACTGACTTCTTCCCCTTATTAAACCCTCTTGCATGATACTGGAATAAATATCTGCCCCTAAGAGTAAATCGACTGGGCGACTTATATAGAACTCCTTGTCTGCTAAATCGATGTTGTAAATATGAGACCAATTTTGTTTAGGTAATGATGAATTTGGAAGATTTTTTATTAATTGATTCATTATAAGCACTTCGATGTTTAATGAGAAATTGTTATATATCGATTCGATAGTTATATTAAGTTTTCCTTTGCAGTTACTTTCGTTTTCTCCGACTCCAAAGATAACACCCTTACAATGCTGACGTTTTAAACCAAGTTGTTGAGCCGCGTCTTCAGTTATAAGCGATATTTGCGACCCTTGATCGATAAGGGCACGCATGACTTTTTATGATCCGTCGTTTGCTCTTACTTTAATCATTGCTGTTGATAACAAGATTTCTGAGGCATTTTCTTGCGTAACATGCGATGTTCTTACTTGACTATCATTTTGCTGATTCCGGTAAATCGGTCGTATGTTCGAACTAGCTGGATTTGAGGTCGTCGGCCTCCGAACTGTAGCGTCATGTATTAATGTATTATGGCAATCTCCACAAATGCGACATCGGCGTACTGAAAAACATGGTTTACCGTAATGTGAATACAGAAAATTTTTGCATATATCTAATCTTGTAAGCGTTCTTAGTTTCATTTCATTTGATTGTTCTATAAATTTTTGGCAACTGAATAAACCATGATCTAATTTACACAATGGGCACTTGATAATTGGAGCTGTGACATGATAGGATTTATTGAACTGTTTTGGCGATTGGCTGTTGCGGTGATAAGTGGGATACTTGTTATAAGCGTTAGCGTTCATAGCGTGAGGCTTTTTAGGGTAGCCAGAGTAGTTGTTTGAGTTTAAATAGGTATCTTTCTGTGGTATATCCTGCTTTCTTCTGAATTGCTCAAGCATCGTGAATTTGTTCTCCAAGAATTCTAACAGTTCTTGTAAATTAGGTAGTTCTCTCGGCTGTTTTAATGACTCGACATAATCTGCATGGGTTTCATTATCTAATTTTTGTGCAAGGATATGGACTATTATTGGGTCCCAAGTGCTTATATCCACACCTAAGTTCTTAATAGCATTAAGGCTCTCCTTTGTGGTGTCATGAAGTTTCTTAATCTGAATTAAAGATTGATGTTGCAAATTAGGCAGATTAAGTATGATATTAAGATGAGAGGAAAAAATTAATTTCTTGTTTTCATATCTATGGTTTAAAATGTCCCAACACGTTGTATAATTTTCAGAGCTTATTTGTAAGTGCTGAATTAACCGTTCTGCATCGCCTCTTATTTTACCTTTTAAATATTGCATCTTTTGCGACTTGGACAATGATGGATTGAGATGCACAGCTTCCATGAAAAGGTTTTCAAATGACACCCATTGATGGTAAAAGACTGGAATATCTATCTGTGGCGTTATATATTCCCTGTGCGAAACTGACCACAACTTTATATTAATTTCTTCTTTCAGTTTATTATATATATTTTCATGATACGTAAACGACTCTTCGTAGGATTCATCTTCACTATCTACAATAGCCTCTATCTCCCAGTGAAGTGAGTCGATAACCGACCAGCGTGATTGCAATTGTTTTAGCGAGTCCTCAAATTTCCATTTTTCAGCAATAGTATCTATATTAATGCCCTTTACAGTTCTCATGAGTGCTTTAAAATTAATTGATTGTTTATTTAGCATTTCATCCAACCTGCTGAACGCTCCTGTTGATCGTTTATTAATGATATTTGAATAAGTAGCCTCTCTGTACTTTTCTTCCATAAAATCGTCCTGTTGCTGTAACCCACCTGATCTGGTATTTCCCGCACTTTCGCTCTGGTTGCATGGATTCGGAGTCTCTGCTCTAGCCTGCGACGTACTTGGTTTATCATTGCTAGCGACACTCAACTGATCATACACACTCCTTTCCGTTGTTTCCCCTGCTTGCTCTGATGCTAAACGATTTAAATAGTTTTTGATTCCCGAATATAGCTGTTCTGCCTTGTCAAATTCCCGACGAGCGAAATAAGGACGCTCTTTATCCTCATACGGAATTAAGGATTTATGATTGGCAAGATACTCTATCCAATACGCTTCTAATGTTTCTAACTTCCGCTTGATATAGGTAGGGGCAGATTTTCGATCTGCTCCATCCTTTTTAATATTGTTAAATAGTTTTTCCATGATAGACAAAAGTTCAGATTGTGCATTGTAGACATCCTCCATTGTTAAAAAATACTGATATTGATATTAATAGAAATAATTGGAAAGATCTTACTTCGTATCCACCTTCAGTTACTCCAAACCTGATATTGATATTTCACTTTAGTCCAACACTACCCAATTCCGTCACTGGTTCACCACGAGTTTTTAGAGTTTAATTTCCAAAACGCGAGGTCCCGCTACGGAGTTCGATGGACCAAAAAATGTGCGGGTAAGTGTTGGTGATAGTTGATAATGATAATAATAAAACACGAGTCCACAGATGATAATAAATATACTAATAAAATTAACAAATTATGATACAAATGATATTGATATGCGCGTCGCGATTGATAGATGATTTTGGACTGACTAATACGCGTTAACGCGGTTCGACCTAAAACTAACTATTGCTGACAAAGGTGTTCAAGGTGTGCATTGCACCGAACAACTTCTTATCATGGATTCCCCTTACAATATATTTTTTTATGGTTTTGTTTTGTCTTTGTCATTCGATTGAATTTTGTAGTATCATTTAATTTAAATTTTGTTAAACATTTAATTTTGATTGAAGCGCAGATTCCATCATAATATATTATTAAACTGCTTTCCCAAGATAAAGACTGAGCCAAGTTTGAGAATCCCTGGAAATTGAGACAGCTGTAAATATTTTAGTAAATATACTTTTTACTTACTTACTTTACTCGAAATAAGGGTAAACTTAACGTACCGAAGGGGATAAATAAAATTCATCTTCATGAAATAAGTAACTCCTTTATGGGACTATCCCTCCATATGTTCGACAAACTTACATGAATACTTACGCCATTATTTCCGATTGCGGGAGGCAAATATTCAAAAGCACATACGTTTGATTCTTCCCGTGTATCGATTTTTAAATACGTCTATGGTCGCGATACTTAAAGATTCGGATATTAGATAAAGGCTTACTAGCTCCCCCAGCACTGGTAGCATGAGGCTTGTGAGAGCGCGTTTGACACATGAGAAGTGAGAAACTGACAGATTGCTCATACAAAATCTGTCAGAATCTCACTTCTCACATGACATACTCGCTCTCACGCGCCTCATGCTACGGGGGCAGTTATCATGCGGAGAAGGCTAGACTAATAATTTTTGGAGTTTTTGACTTTTACGGCTTACACTGAGTCGAATATCCTACCGACTGCGCCAATTATGAATGTCGCAACCGTAGGACTTAAGAAAACCCAAAATGATGTAACATACATTTAATTAGACTTGAATATTTACAATTATATCTTATTAACTATAACTAGCCTAACCTATACTATAAGCTTGCTTCGGTCGATGTAAGATCTGAATTATTTCGTTAAATTATACACACAGAAAATTTTACGATTACACTTGATTATTCAAGAGGCTATCGATCACCTAGAGATGTAGTTAAAGCAAGTAATCAGTTTTGAGTCGTACAGCCTGTTTCATCACGTAGGCCTCCTAGGTGCAGGGTCAGCATAGCATAGTGCGTATGTAACAAGGTGGTGATACTGGTCTCCAACCATCTGCGCTGCGTTTGTTGTTGTGGCCAGGGTCGCCACCAGGTGGCGATACTGATCACCATTCATCGGCGCTGCGTTTGTTGTTGTGGCCAGGGTCACCACCAGGTGGCGATACTGATCTCTATTCATCGGCGCTGCGTTTGTTGTTGTGGCCAGGGTCGCCACCAGGTGGCGCTACTGATCTCCATTCATCGGCGCTGCGTTTGTTGTTGTGGCCAGGGTCGCCACCAGGTGGCGCTACTGATCTCCATTCATCGGCGCTGCGTTTGTTGTTGTGGCCAGGGTCGCCACCGGGTGGCGCTACTGATCTCCATTCATCGGTGCTGCGTTTGTTGTTGTGGCCAGGGTCGCCACCGGGTGGCGCTACTGATCTCCATTCATCGGCGCTGCGTTTGTTGTTGTGGCCAGGGTCGCCACCGGGTGGCGCTACTGATCTCCATTCATCGGCGCTGCGTTTGTTGTTGTGGCCAGGGTCGCCACCAGGTGGCGCTACTGATCTCCATTCATCGGCGCTGCGTTTGTTGTTGTGGCCAGGGTCGCCACTAGGTGGCGCTACTGATCTCCATTCATCGGCGCTGCGTTTGTTGTTGTGGCCAGGGTCGCCACCAGGTGGCGCTACTGATCTCCATTCATCGGCGCTACGTTTGTTGTTGTGGCCAGGGTCGCCACCAGGTGGCGCTACTGATCTCCATTCATCGGCGCTGCGTTTGTTGTTGTGGCCAGGGTCGCCACCAGGTGGCGCTACTGATCTCCATTCATCGGCGCTGCGTTTGTTGTTGTGGCCAGGGTCGCCACCAGGTGGCGCTACTGATCTCCATTCATCGGCGCTACGTTTGTTGTTGTGGCCAGGGTCGCCACCGGGTGGCGCTACTGATCTCCATTCATCGGCATTTCGCTTTTCATTGCGGGCAGGGTTTTCGCCAAGCTTGGATCCTTTACAAGAAAAAATATAGTTTATAAATATTGTAGACATGATCATTTTGTCAAAATGAAAGGCTGTGAAATTATATCGATAGCCTCTGCCTACCACGATGGGAGAAAATTCTTAGTTTATAGTATGCGAATAAGTACATAAGTATTTAATTTTTAATTAATCCATATTGAAATTTAACTATTTAAGGGATGACTAGTGGGTAACCCTGGCGCGACTTCGTCGCGTTCAATAAAATGAGTTTGTTTTGAAATTTTCCGATTAATCACAGCGCATCTCTGATCGACTAAAGTTTGCGCGCGCTTATGACACTCAAGCAAAGTCTATGGGCCAAAATCGAAACTTTGAAATTCTGAAACAATTAACTTAATCCAGTTACATCAGATGTCTGAATTTTGTGCACACCACGGCCGCGAACTGTACAAAACGATACCTGAACCAAATTTCTAGCTTAACTCATCGCGTCACAGGCTTCCGGGCAAGAAAGAGGCTTACAGAAATAATATATAAAGAAGATAATAAAATCATATCAAATAATATTATAGGATCAAGATGTCACAAATGCAAGGATAGGAGAATGATGAGTTATTAGGTGATAGTTCTAAGTTTTTAGTAAAAATTAAGCTATAATACCTCCAAGGTTAGCAGCAAACCCTGCTGAAGCGACGATCGAAAGTATGAGAAGAACCTTCATCATAGTTCTGAGTTAGTTTATTGAATAGTGACTTTTCATATTGATCCGCAGCTTTATATACTTTTGAAATACGTTTAATGAATGCACCTAAGTCAATACGATACTTTAGAATTTCAATCCAGCACTTGTGTTCTTTTCGTTAACAACGGAACCAATTTTAAGAATCGTATTTGTAAAGCGATCATTGTTTTTATTATAAGTGGGGCTGTTATTAACAATGACAGTTTTCAAATACTAATGGTACTACTTTGATACATAAAATCGAATTGTTATATTATTATTTGATATTCAACAAACTGTGTTCATACAGAGGAACTGGCATTGTTTTAATCACATGAATACGCACGTGCGATCACGTCGATCTTAGAAAGAAATTCAATTTTTAGATTCTGCCTTTGATGTCAATTTTTTAAGTTTTGATATCAGGTCATTCATACTCTACTTATATATTTTGTCTATCTGAATCAGGGGCTCCAAATATTTAGCTTATGTGTAATTTGTAGCATTTAGTATATTATTCTCAAAACTCTTTAATTATGACTATTTTTCCCGATTATTCTGAGGCCAGAGTACTGATTAGGACAATTCATAACACGAGCAGGCCGACGAGTGGTGCAAGGCAGAGTGGTTTCTTTCATACTTTTATTGCTTGCATTATTTCTTCCATACTAATCTCACTTTCATAGAAATCATCGCTTCGTTCCCATTAAAATCACTGCCAATAGGCTATTTGACAAAGTTTTGAAAACTATCTTACGGTGTATATTTATTTATAAGGAGCCCTAGAATAATACTTATCTGTCTTTCTTTTAGCTATTTTTATAAAAAAATCGAAATAGAAAATGCAATATTCAAATGTGCCGCGAAAACGCGACTTAAAGTAATATGACGGTTGTGGCACGTAGTGACGTCAATTCCGCATTATACACCAATAAGCGAAGCGACACACTGTCTGTTTATGCGCAATCTAAGTCATTATAGAAATAGCCAATTACGGTCGTTTTTAGTCATGTGACAGTTGCATCAAAAAAACCTATTTTAGAAGATGAATTTTGTTAAAATAATGCAATTTTTTTATCACGCCTTATTACAAAACGCTCTAAGAAAGAAATATTAAGAATTAGCTTTTTGCCCACGACTACGTCCGCGTGGACTACATTTTTCGCATCCGTTTTACATCCAAAATACCAAAATACCAAAACACTATCTAACTTCTGTTTTTTTATATTTATACGATCGTTGTAAAGGATATAAAGAACATTGAGGCTTTTTAAGTGATCGTTGGGCGATGCAGTTGGAGACCCATTTGAACCTTTTCTCAATTCAACTCCCAAAAGTGGATAAAGAAATTCTATCTCTGAAGCTATGGCTACCTTTTTTTGGGATTAATAGCCGTTGGTATACCGGGTGGCTCATTCAAATCGGTCAGTATGGGAAAGTCTGAAACTATAAGACATACAAAAATTTGTTCTTAGGAACCATGTCACCGATTTTGATAAAAAGAAAAACTGCATTCATACATTTGAAAAAAAAAACTGTACCCAGCTCGGGAATCGAACCCGGTTGTTTTGAAAAATTAAACTTACACTTTTTCTATTTTGATATCGATTGTGTAGGTCTTAAGCTGTAAATGTATCCATAAAAAATGATGTCTAAAATGAATAAAATGCATTGTTTTGACATAATTAATAGTAGGTGTTCGAAGTGACCACTATTTTTTTTCAATACAATTTTCAACACGTTTAGGTAACGATCTTACTATTGCATTTTGTATCTTCATGTGGTGAATTTGCGTTAAAATTGACTCTATGGCTGCTTTTAGGTCTTCAACGGTGTCATAGCTTGTTTTGTAAACTTCATCCTTTTATGTTATTTACGTTATTTTTTCAAAACAACCGGGTTCGATTCCCGAGCTGGGTACAGTTTTTTTTTTCAAATGTATGAACGCAATTTTTCTTTTTATCAAAATCGGTGACATGGTTCCTAAGAACAAATCTTCGTATGTCTTTTAGTTTCAGACTTTCCCATACTGACCGATTTGAATGAGCCACCCTGCATACTCATGAATGATTGATAGATGAATTTCATATATTCCTTTTTGTAGTGGTTGTAACAGTCAATAGCATCAAGTTTGAAATTTCTAGATACAGAAATGTCAAAAATCTCTATACTAATATATACCTATATGTATTTGATATTTCAACCCCTTACGGGTTGAGTTTCAAAAACCCCTTTTAATTGTTCATAAGAATCATGAAACAAACCATTTTGTACCAAGTTACCATGTTCAAAAATGAGAATATCTTTAGTAAGTATGGATGGACAGCAGTTTGGAGCTGCGGTGGAGGCCCGGTGCTGCCCCGTTAATTACTCTATTCAAATCTGCCTCCCATAGTACAGTTAAATCTAGTTTGGGAGACACGACAAAAATGTTTGTAAAAAAACGTCGCCAAATTCCAAAACTAAATTGTGTTATGTATGGTTTATATACATGTCAAATGTATTAACTAAAGGCAAATAATTTTTATTTTTTTTTATTTTACTAACCCTTAAGGTAGTAATTTTGTCTTCTAATTATTATGAGACAATATTGGAATATTCTCTCTCTTGAAAAAAAATAAATAATGAAATCAGACGACTCGCGTAAATGTTATGCCTACTACTATAATTGGCAAAATATTTCTAAGTACAACTAATTCTGACGGACGAAGATACCATATTACTGAACCTTGATTACAATAACTATTTGTACACTATTAGAATAGAATAGAACAGAATAGAAAACTCTTTATTGCATATCAAAAAGGAGAAAAATTTACAAATAAACAGAATTAAATAACAAAAGTACAATTGGCGGTCTTATCACTAAAAGGGATCTCTTTCAGACAACCTTTGAATGGAGAGGTCAATAAATTAAAGACATGTGAGATAGATGTCCAACAACATGGTGAAACTGATAATTATGCGTTAATCTACACAATAAATACATAATAATTTTCTAGTTCTAGTTATTAAATTAAAAATAATAAACGATTAACAAACATATACATACATATGATACAATAAATTAATACTTATAATACATACATACATACATATACTCACGGCTATAAATCCCTTAACGGGGTAGCCAGAGCTTTGAAATGAGAAATTCCTCAGCCACTTTTGGAAGTTGATTGGGGAAAAGATGATAATAATAAATGATTTTGGTGACGGGTCTCCAACCACATCGCCCAAAAATGACTTAAAAAGCCCCTAGACCCTTAGTCGCCTCTTACGATCACCCACGGGTAGAAATGGGGTAGTGTTATTCTAAGCCGACACTACACGGCAAATACATACTTATAATACATATCAATATTATTGTACATATATGCTTTATTGTATGAAATAAAGTTTGAGTTTGAGTTGAAGCCGCGGTTTTAAGCTAATCACATTATAAATTAATTAAAATGTAAAATCCACTTCAGTTTGAACAGAACAAAGCCTTAAAAACGATTTTGTTCGAGTTTTGACTCTTTACCTTAAAACATTAACATAACGATATTATACTATTGTATTGTTGAAAACCGATAAAAAAAATATGTTTGGTGTTTCTCATCTTAATTTAATTAATATTTTCTGTAGCCTACATGTGATGATGGCGTGGAAGTATTTACAGTGGCGGATTTACAAATTTTCAGGGTATAGGCTGTGAAGCTTTTGCCGCCCTTGTCTCCACAATTGTCAAACTGTCATGTCCTAGATTATTTTTAAAATTCAACAATTTCGTTGGAATTGCATGTAAAATATTTTTTTAGTTTATTTTTGAGCTAATCGAAGCTCAAGAATGTGAGATTTATAAGGCGGGGTAATGCATGCTACTCACACAATTGGTAAACGTGAATAAACAGAATAAATAATCTTTATTGAGTTACAAACAGTTAAAAATAAATAATTCCGTCAATTTGTAAACGAAAAATATTTTTTTGACTTCAGACTATTTCGCTATCGCTGCTCAAGGTTTTTTTTAGAATAAAATCGGTAAAATTATTTACTATATTCAAAATAAAATCACTGAATTATACATAAACCATGCAGTTCACAGCCTCCAACCAATAGTAGGATTGGCATATATCGGTTGATAGTAGGAAGAGAGAAATCCATTTTCTATAATTTCGCTCTTTACACTCATTCAAAATATGGAGAGGGCGCAAAGACCGATTACTGGTTGGGGGCGGCGAACTAGCTGTTTGCTCTAGAATATGGAAGATTGCTAAATGGATTCACGGAACGTACAATGACAAATGACAAGTGAGGAAGGAAAGTCGTCGGCAAAATTTGTTGCAGACTTCTATCTGTAAGACATCAGAAAACAGAATACAGAAAACCGTCGTACAGAAATATTTTTAATTTCTACGAGGTGTAAAAAAAAAAAAAATCGGTCCCCAAATTTGCCGCCCCAAAAATCTGCCGCCCTAGGCTCAAGCCTACTCAGCCTGCTGGTAAATCCGCCACTGAGTATTTAACTATTTGAGTATTCATCGTGTCAATTATCCTTGCTAAATTAGTTTCCTCAGAATATACGTATTACTGACGTCAAAAGTTTCTACATATTACACGTAAACCCATTCAACGATGGGTATTTCCCCCCACAACTTTCCAAAAGTGGCTGTAGAATTTCTAATTCCTTAGTTCTGGCTACCCCTTCTAGGGATTTATAGCCGTAAGTATATGTATGTGTATGTATGATGACGTAATTAAGAAGTTTGGTAGTTTATAAGCGATTGTTGGGACTTGAAAACCTAAAAAATCATATTTTACTCACCTACGACGTTCAAAATTTACTGACATTAATTTTATTTAACTTCATTGAATAACATAACATAACATAAACGTTCACGCCGAATATCCCCGAAGAGGTTGGCAGAGGTACTGATACTTCTGAACATCACGTGACTTTGACACCAGGTGTTCAGAGTACCCATGTTTTGCATGGACTGTGTACTCACGTTATAGGGGGCAGGCCTATCGCCGTTTTTATACGAATACACTGTCACATGACTAAGTTGTACTCAGCCATGTGGGTTTCCACAATGTTTTTCCCTCACCGTTAACAACCATGATAAATGAACCACACATATGTCTTTAGAAAAGACAAATTGGTGTAGGCCCGACCCGGGATTTGAACACTAGTCGTTTGCACGATAACCGGCGTTCTACCCATTGAGCTATCACGGTTGCATTGAATATAAAGTATTAAACTTTAGTCAGTATCTTTTAATTAACACCATCAAGTTGCATGTAACTCATCAATAGAAAATACACAGAAACTAGGAATAAAAACACAGTATTTGTCATTTTGAGGGTTCTGTACCAAAAGGTAAAACAGCGGGACACTATTACTAAGACTTCGCTGTCTGTCTGCCTCCAGACTGTATCTCTTAAACCGTGATAGGTGATCAATTGTTTAGCATTTTTACATATATATTTTTTTCTTTTTCTGTTGTTATTCATTATGTCTTTAGATAGTTTAGTTTATTTTTTTCTTTTGAATTAATTGTGTGTGTATCTTGTTTTAACTTGTGATCATCTGTTATTGGCCTTATTTACTGTACTGTTTCAACTTACTATATAATATGTGTTGCTGTTGATGATCCTTATATAATAAATAAATAAATAAGTCTTGTTTAATTTTTAATTTGTTGTCAAAATATCATAGTAACTAAAATATAAAGGGTTAAATGATTATTTTAACTGTGTGTTGGCTCGTTTTCGATAGTTTATGTACTAAAATTTGGAATAACTTAACTGCGGCCGCGATTGGGCCATGTGGCGCGCAAAATAGTTTTTTAGTAGTTTGTTTACTGCTACTCTTTTCGCATGAAGCAAAGCGTTGCTGTTAACTTTAATATTTTAAGAAGTATTTTTTACCAGCCAGCCGTGTAGTCGGCTGTTCCGCGACCGATAACGTGACGGTGATGGTAAAGAATGATACAAGTGCTTTTTTTATAAATTTTATTCATCCTTAATCTCAACGAAGGTAATACTAATCTTCTATATTAATAACTTCGTCACGGGGTACGGTAGGTAGACTCGATCGAAACCTTACCTGAATAATAAAACATAAAAAAATATGATTTTGAGTCGACAACATCTATCCGTAAAATTTGGATTGTCGAGTATTTTGGTAAATTCTAATGGTAATAAATAAAGAATAAATAAAGGAAAGAAAAATCTCGACACAGGCGGGATTCGAACCCGCGACCTCGGGTATAAGCCCCCGTCGCTCTTGCCAGCCTGTGTCGAGATTTTTCTTTCCTTTATTTATTCTTTATTTATTAGTAATAATCCCCACATGAGGTTTTCATGAACAAAAAGATTTAAATTCTAATGGTGCTGACAGGAAAAATTTAGTCGCCTATTTGACTGACACCCGATGACATGAACGTTTTGTTTCATCATAATTTTCAATCGTTTCGCAAAGGACACTTTTTAAAAGGAGGTTTTGATCGAGTCTACCGTACTACTTGACGAAATTATTATTATAGATACTCTTTTCTTCAGTCGTTGACGTTTCGCGAAAATATTGTTTTTGTACCACTTTTTTATCCGCTGTAGTGTATCACCTCATTGTAGTGCGCGGACTTCCAAACTACAATCAGCCTAGAGCGCAAGCAGGAACTTTAAACACGTTTGTTCGAATTCAGTGGATAATTCACGACTGACCTATATTTATTCCAGACAGTCATGACAGTTTCTGCGTCTCTATTTGTATTAATTTGTTCTGATTATACACATTATGCCGAAAATCGTAAGTATTTTATAAAATCTTTCATAGGTCGTGTCTCTGTCTTTGTCTGTTGTTTAATGATACCTACTATATCATTTTGTGAACCGCCGAATATCCTTGCATTTGGTGGCAACATTGTCAAAATTGTGAAAAATAGAAAGAATAAAAATAAAATCAAACCTATGTAATGTATCATATCATATTATACTTCTTATCATGGATTCCCCATAAAATATATTTTTTATGGTTTTGTTTTGTCTTTGTCATTCGATTAAATTTTGTAGTATAATTTAATTTAAATTTTGTTAAACATTTAATTTTGATTGAAGCGCAGATTCCATCATAATATATTATTAAACTGCTTTCCCAAGATAAAGACTGAGCCAAGTTTGAGAATCCCTGGAAATTGAGACAGCTGTAAATATTTTAGTAAATATACTTTTTACTTACTTACTTTACTCGAAATAAGGGCAAACTTAACGTACCGAAGGGGATAAATAAAATTCATCTTCATGAAATAAGTAACTCCTTTATGGGACTATCCCTCCATATGTTCGACAAACTTACACGAATACTTACGCCATTATCTCCTATTGCGGGAGGCAAATATTCAAAAGCACATACGTTTGATTCTTCCCGTGTATCGATTTTTGAATACGTCTATGGTCGCGATACTTAAAGATTCGGATATTAGATAAAGGCTTAATAGCTCCCCCAGTTATCATGCGGAGAAGGCTAGACTAATAATTTTTGGAGTTTTTGACTTTTACGGCTTACACTGAGTCGAATATTCTACCGACTGCGCCAACTATGAATGTCGCAACCGTAGGACTTAAGAAAACCCAAAATGCTGTAACATACATTTAATTAGACTTGAATATTTACAATTATATCTTATTAACTATAACTAGCCTAACCTATACTATAAGCTTGCTTCGGTCGATGTAAGATCTGAATTATTTCGTTAAATTATACACACAGAAACTTTTACGATTACACGTGATTATTCAGGAGGTTATCGATCACCTAGAGATGTAGTTAAAGCAAGTAATCAGTTTTGAGTGGTAAAGCCTGTTCCATCACGTCGGCCTCCTTGGTGCAGGGTCAGCATAGCATAGTGCGTATGTAACAAGGTGGTGATACTGGTCTCCAACCATCTGCGCTGCGTTTGTTGTTGTGGCCAGGGTCGCCACCAGGTGGCGCTACTGATCTCCATTCATCGGCGCTGCGTTTGTTGTTGTGGCCAGGGTCGCCACCAGGTGGCGCTACTGATCTCCATTCATCGGCGCTGCGTTTGTTGTTGTGGCCAGGGTCGCCACCGGGTGGCGCTACTGATCTACATTCATCGGCGCTGCGTTTGTTGTTGTGGCCAGGGTCGCCACCGGGTGGCGCTACTGATCTCCATTCATCGGCGCTGCGTTTGTTGTTGTGGCCAGGGTCGCTACCGGGTGGCGCTACTGATCTCCATTCATCGGCGCTGCGTTTGTTGTTGTGGCCAGGGTCGCCACCGGGTGGCGCTACTGATCTCCATTCATCGGCGCTGCGTTTGTTGTTGTGGCCAGGGTCGCCACCAGGTGGCGCTACTGATCTCCATTCATCGGCGCTGCGTTTGTTGTTGTGGCCAGGGTCGCCACCAGGTGGCGCTACTGATCTCCATTCATCGGCGCTGCGTTTGTTGTTGTGGCCAGGATCGCCACCAGGTGGCGCTACTGATCTCCATTCATCGGCGCTGCGTTTGTTGTTGTGGCCAGGGTCGCCACCAGGTGGCGCTACTGATCTCCATTCATCGGCGCTGCGTTTGTTGTTGTGGCCAGGGTCGCCACCAGGTGGCGCTACTGATCTCCATTCATCGGCGCTGCGTTTGTTGTTGTGGCCAGGGTCGCCACCAGGTGGCGCTACTGATCTCCATTCATCGGCGCTGCGTTTGTTGTTGTGGCCAGGGTCGCCACCAGGTGGCGCTACTGATCTCCATTCATCGGCGCTGCGTTTGTTGTTGTGGCCAGGGTCGCCACCAGGTGGCGCTACTGATCTCCATTCATCGGCGCTGCGTTTGTTGTTGTGGCCAGGGTCGCCACCGGGTGGCGCTACTGATCTCCATTCATCGGCATTTCGCTTTTCATTGCGGGCAGGGTTTTCGCCAAGCTTGGATCCTTTACAAGAAAAAATATAGTTTATAAATATTGTAGACATGATCATTTTGTCAAAATGAAAGGCTGTGAAATTATATCGATAGCCTCTGCCTACCACGATGGGAGAAAATTCTTAGTTTATAGTATGCGAATAAGTACATAAGTATTTAATTTTTAATTTATCCATATTGAAATTTAACTATTTAAGGGATGACTAGTGGGTAACCCTGGCGCGACTTCGTCGCGTTCAATAAAATGAGTTTGTTTTGAAATTTTCCGACTAATCATATTGCAGCTCTTTTGAATTTTTTGTGAATTTTTCTGATTGGCCGGTTTGAAAAAATTCCGATTAATCACAGCGCATCTCTGATCGAGTAAAGTTTGCGCGCGCTTATGACACTCAAGCAAAGTCTATGGGCCAAAATCGAAACTTTGAAATTCTGTAACAATTAACTTAATCCAGTTAAATCAGATGTCTGAATTTTGTGCACACCACGGCCGCGAACTGTACAAAACGATACCTGAACCAAATTTCTAGCTTAATTAATCGCGCCACAGGCTTCCGGGCAAGAAAAAGGCTTACAGAAATAATATATAAAGAAGATAATAAAATCATATCAAATAATATTATAGGATCAAGATGTCACAAATGCAAGGATAGGAGAATGATGAGTTATTAGGTGATAGTTCTAAGTTTTTAGTAAAAATTAAGCTATAATACCTCCAAGGTTAGCAGCAAACGCTGCTGAAGCGACGATCGAAAGTATGAGAAGAACCTTCATCATAGTTCTGAGTTAGTTTATTGAATAGTGACTTTTCATATTGATCCGCAGCTTTATATACTTTTGAAATACGTTTAATGAATGCACCTAAGTCAATACGATACTTTAGAATTTCAATCCAGCACTTGTGTTCTTTTCGTTAACAACGGAACCAATTTTAAGAATCGTATTTGTAAAGCGATCATTGTTTTTATTATAAGTGGGGCTATTATTAACAATGACAGTTTTCAAATACTAATGGTACTACTTTGATACATAAAATCGAATTGTTATATTATTATTTGATATTCAACAAACTGTGTTCATACAGAGGAACTGACATTGTTTTAATCACATGAATACGCACGTGTGATCACGTCGATCTTAGGAAGAAATTAAATTTTTAGATTCTGCCTTTGATGTCATTTTTTTAAGTTTTGATATCAGGTCATTCAAACTCTACTTATGTATTTTTTCTATCTGAATCAGGGGCTCCAAATATTTAGCTTATGTGTAATTTGTAGCATTTAGTATATTATCCTAAAAACTCTTTAATTATGACTATTTTTCCCGATTATTCTGAGTCCAGAGTACTGATTAGGACAATTCATAACACGAGCAGGCCGACGTGTGGCGCAAGGCAGAGTGGTTTCTTTCATACTTTTATTGCTTGCATTATTTCTTCCATACTAATCTCACTTTCATAGAAATCATCGCTTCGTTCCCATTAAAATTACTGCCAATAGGCTTTTGACAAAGTTTTGAAAACTATCTCACGGTGTTTATTTATTTATAAGGAGTCCTAGAATAGTACTTATCTGTCTTTCTTTTAGCTATTTTTTAAAAAAAATCGAAATAGAAAATGCAATATTCAAATGTGCCGCGAAAACGCGACTTAAAGTAATATGGCGGTTGTGGCACGTAGTGACGTCAATTCCGCATTATACACCAATAAGCGAAGCGACACACTGTCTGTTCATGCGCAATCTACGTCATTATAGAAATAGCCAATTACGGTCGTTTTTAGTCATGTGACAGTTGCATCAAAAAAACCTATTTTAGAAGATGAATTTTGTTAAAATAATGCAATATTAAGAATTAGCTTTTTGCCCACGACTACGTCCGCGTGGACTACATTTTTCGCATCCGTTGTACATCCAAAATACCAAAACACTATCTAACTTCTGTTTTTTTATATTTATACGATCGTTGTAAAGGATATAAAGAACATTGAGGCTTTTTAAGTGATCGTTGGGCGATGCAGTTGGAGACCCATTTGAACCTTTGCTCAATTCAACTGCCAAAAGTGGATAAAGGAATTCTATCTCTGAAGCTATGGCTACCCTTTTTTGGGATTAATAGCCGTTGGTATACCGGGTGGCTCATTCAAATCGGTCAGTATGGGAAAGTCTGAAACTATAAGACATACAAAAATTTGTTCTTAGGAACCATGTCACCGATTTTGATAAAAAGAAAAATTGCATTCATATATTTGAAAAAAAAAATTGTACCCAGCTCGGGAATCGAACCCGGTTGTTTTGAAAAATTAAACATAAGTGCATAAGAATCATGAAACAAACCATTTTGTACCAAGTTGTTATGTTCAAAAAATGAGAATATCTTTAGTAAGTATGGATGGACAGCAGTTTGGAGCTGCGGTGGAGGCCCGGTGCTGCCCCGTTAATTACTCTATTCAAATCTGCCTCCCATAGTACAGTTGAATCTAGTTTGGGAGACACGACAAAAATGTTTGTAAAAAAACGTCGCCAAATTCCAAAACTAAATTGTGTTATACCTATATGGTTTATATATATGTCAAATGTATTAACTAAAGGCAAATAATTTTTATTTTTTTTTATTTTACTAACCCTTAAGGTAGTAATTTTGTCTTCTTATTATTATGAGACAATATTGGAGTATTCTCTCTCTTGAAAAAAATAAATAATGAAATCAGACGACTCGCGTAAATGTTATGCCTACTACTATAATTGGCAAAATATTTCTAAGTACAACTAATTCTAACGGATGAAGATACCATATTACTGTACCTTGATAACAATAACTATTTGTACACTATTAGAATAGAATAGAACAGAATAGAAAACTCTTTATTGCATATCAAAAAGGAGAAAAATTTACAAATAAACAGAATTAAATAACAAAAGTACAATTCGGTATGCAAAGTTTCACTAAAGTGATGCTGATTACAAAACCATTTCGAGATATTTACAATTTTTATTTACAATATTTTCTTGAAATTATATCAAGTAAAGCTAAGATGACTGTTATTTTATCAAAAAACTGTAACAGTGTTTGACCTTCAATGTTGTTTCAAAGACATACGGTTTTGCAGTTTATTAATAAAATATCGAAAATCATAGGTTTGTTTAGTATAATATCGTAATAGTTTCATTTGACATCACAAATTCGTTGCAATCAGCAACATTTTTATAAAACATTTCGCTTCATTTGCATGTCGCTACGTGATTTTATCAATCGATGACGTCATAAAGTACGAAAGTTGAACAATCTTTGAAAAATCCTAACTTTGCAATTACTCATTTTAAATGGAAAATATTCAAATTAGGCTTTTATTTTCGTGTTTACTATCGAATAAAAATATTTAATAAATACCAAAAAAAAACTTTGCATACCGAATTGGCGGTCTTATCACTAAAAGGGATCTCTTTCAGACAACCTTTGAATGGAGAGGTCAATAAATTAAAGACATGTGAGATAGATAATTTAATGTTTTTTGACATGAATTCCTCATGTGGGGATTATTACTCATAAATAAAAGATGTTATTAAAGGAAAGAAAATTTTTTTTTTTTCGACACTGGCGGGGTTCGAACCCGCGACCTTCGGGTATACGCCCCCGTCGCTCTGCCAACTGAGCTACAGTGTCAGTTGGCATCCAGCGCGAAATTTCTCTATCCTTTGTTTCTTTTTTACACGTTCAAGTAGTGTTTGCGTTTCCTACCTCCGAATTTTAACTAATTCGGACGGCCACTTGTCTACCTTTTCAGATAGAATGCAAATGTTGGAAACGCCTAACTATCAATAATTTAATGTTTTTTGACATGAATTCCTCATGTGGGGATTATTACTCATAAATAAAAGATGTTATTAAAGGAAAGAAAAATTTCGACACTGGCGGGGTTCTCAGTTGGCAGAGCGACGGGGGCGTATACCCGAAGGTCGCGGGTTCGAACCCCGCCAGTGTCGAAATTTTTCTTTCCTTTAATAACATCTTTTATTTATGAGTAATGTGAGATAGATGTCCAACAACATGGTGAAACTGATAACTATGCGTTAATCTACACATTAAATCTATATCTATACATATAATAAATCTGTAGAAAAGTCATTTTTGTACATTGAAGAAATTGAAAAAAAAAAATAGCCAGCGTGTGAACAGATAAGTAACAGAACCCATTTCCATCATTTTTTCAATTTTTGTCTGTTTGTCTGTTTATATGTTTGTTTGTGCGCACGTCACGTAAAATCTACGAATTCAATGCTGAAAATGTTTATATACAAAAATTAAACGTAACTTGAGGTATAACTTAGTTTTTGTTTCATCGAAATCGGTTCACTCTATCAAAAGATATGATTAATTTTGTGAGTTCAAGAAGAAAAATATTACGTTACGAAATTCAGTATAGTACTTGCAACGACATCTTAAGTCTAAATATAGAACTAATGTTGATAGTTGGAATCCAAAGTCCGACAGATGGCGTTGTGCAAATGACCCAAAATGCATATCAATTAAAGCTGATGAAATGAGGATTCCGAATATATACATATCATAACACGCATAGCACGACAGTGGCGGCGAGTGGCGGCGCGCGGCGGCGACGGCGGTGGTGGGGGTGGGCTCATGTTGAGGTGCGCGACCCGAACGGGCACGGGCAGACACGTGAGGGCAGACAACGTTGATGGTTGTGTCGAATTATGAAATTTTCAGTGCGGCGCGGCGCGGCGCTTCGTTTCAAGTTTACAATTGATTTTTTAAATTTAATTTATGTGATTCATTTCAAATAATAATTTTGTACAAAGAAACCTTAAATAGGTAGTTAAGTTTCGGTTGTTTGTGTGTTTGAGGCGAAAAGGCTCCTCAAGTACATAATTTGGGTGAATGAAATTTGGCAGAATGCAAGATAATGATCCAAATACTTTACATCCCGGAAAAAAAGGATCAATAAAATATTCACGGCTGATTGAACTAAGAGTACCGGAAAAAACGCCTATAATTTTGTAATAAGCAAATTTAACAATACGAAGTCTGTCGGGTCAGCTAGTACATAATAATTTTCTAGTTCTAGTTATTAAATTAAAAATAATAAACTATTAACAAACATATACATACATATGATACAATAAATTAATACTTATAATACATACATATACTCACGGCTATAAATCCCTTAACGGGGTAGCCAGAGCTTCGAAATGAGAAATTCCTCAGCCACTTTTGGAAGTTGATTGGGGAAAAGATGATAATAATAAATGATTTTGGTGACGGGTCTCCAACCACATCGCCCAAAAATGACTTAAAAAGCCCCTAGACCCTTAGTCGCCTCTTACGATCACCCACGGGTAGAAATGGGGTAGTGTTATTCTAAGCCGACACTACACGGCAAATACATACTTATAATACATATCAATATTATTGTACATATATACTTTATTGTATGAAATAAAGTTTGAGTTTGAGTTGAAGCCGCGGGTTTAAGCTAATCACATTATATATTAATTAAAATGTAAAATCCACTTCAGTTGGAACACAACAAAGCCTTAAAAACGATTTTGTACGAGTATTGACTCTTTACCTTAAAACATTAACATAACGATATTATACTATTGCTTTGTTGAAAACCGATAACAAAATTATGTTTGGTGTTTCTCATCTTAATTTAATTAATATTTTCTGTAGCCTACATGTGATGATGGCGTGGAAGTATTTAACTATTTGAGTATTCATCGTGTCAATTATCCTTGCTAAATTAGTTTCCTCAGAATATACGTATTACTGACGTCAAAAGTTTCTACATATTACACGTAAACCCATTCAACGATTGGGTATGCTTACATTACACCGTGATATAGTCACTGTTTTAAAAATAATAGAGTATAAGAATTGGTATGAAATGAAGGTTCAGAATGGCACTACCCTATTCCTTTTTTTCTATTCTATTTATATTTATATTATATATATTTTTTCTATCTATTCTGCTGTGTAGTGTTGGCTTAGAATAGCACTACCTCAATTCTTCCGGTGGGTGTACGTAAGAGGCGACTAACGGTATTGGGGGCTTTTAAGGGATTTTTGGGCGATGCGGTTGGAGACCCATCACTCAACAACAACCTTTATTTTACCATCTTTTCCCCCCACAACTTTCCAAAAGTGGCTGTAGAATTTCTAATTCCTTAGTTCTGGCTACCCCCTTCTAGGGATTTATAGCAGTGAGTATATGTATGTGTATGTATGATGACGTAATTAAGAAGTTTGGTAGTTTATAAGCGATTGCTGGGACTTGAAAACCTAAGAAATCATATTTTACTCACCTACGACGTTCAAAATTTACTGACATTAATTTTATTTAACTTCATTGAATAACATAATATAACATAAACGTTCACGCCGAATATCCCCGAAGGGGTTGGCAGAGGTACTGATACTTCTGAACATCACGTGACTTTGACACCTGGTGTTCAGAGTACCCACGTTTTGCATGGACAGTGTACTCACGTGATAGGGGGCAGGCCTATCGCCGTTTTTATACGAATACACTGTCACATGACTAAGTTGTACTCAGCCATGTGGGTTTCCACAATGTTTTTCCCTCACCGTTTACAACCATGATAAATGAATCACACATATGTCGTTAGGAAAGACAAATTGGTGTAGGCCCGACCCGGGATTTGAACACTAGTCGTTTGCACGATAACCGGTGTTCTACCCATTGAGCTATCACGGTTGCATTGAATATAAAGTATTAAACTTCAGTCAGTATCTTTTAATTAACACCATCAAGTTGCATGTAACTCATCAATAGAAAATACACAGAAACTAGGAATAAAAACACAGTATTTGTCATTTTGAGGGTTCTGTACCAAAAGGTAAAACAGCGGGACACTATTACTAAGACTTCGCTGTCTGTCTGCCTCCAGACTGTATCTCTTAAACCGTGATAGCTAGAAAGTTGAAATTTTCACAAATGATGGTATATTTTTGTTGTCGCTATAATAACAAATACTAAAAAAAAATAAAAAAAAATATACCGGTCGAATTGAGAACACTCCTTTTTTTGAAGTCGGTTAAAAAGCAAAAAAAAATTAATATTAAGAGGCGTCCCCATACAATAAACGTGTTTTTTCCGTATTATTTTGCTCAATTAATACTTCTGCTGTATCTCATAAACCGTGATAGCTAGAAAGCTGATTTTTTTGCAAATTATGTTTTTCTGTTGCCGCTATAATAAAAAAAAAATAAGACCCCATACAACAAACGTGTTTTTTCCCTATTTGTTCGCTCAATATAAAATCGGTAATAAGTAGACGCTTCAAATTTTCACAGATATTTCACTTGTATATCACTTTTCCACTAATATATAACCAGCCAATAAAACGAGTTAACTCCGTGAAAGATCTAGGAGTCACCTTGGATTCGAAGCTCACTTTTGAAAATCATATAGACGATATCACCAATCGTGCTTATCGTAGTTTGGGCTTTGTTATGAGGGTATGTGAGCCTTTTAATGATCTTAATTGTATAAAATCTATTTATTACGCATATGTACGTAGTGTTCTAGAATTCGCTTCCTCTATTTGGTCCCCGCATTATCTAAAGTATATTCAAATGATTGAGTCGATACAGCGCACGTCACTTGGACTTCAGAACTAAACGATGGGACTGCACCTACGAAACGTCATGCAAACATCACAAAATATTACAACTTGACCAGCTCGCATTCTTTTAGACATGTTAGTTCTGCATGATGTTTTGAGTGGTCGGATGGATTGTCCCAACGTAGTTTCCCAAATTGGACTAAACACGCCTGCGCTCAGAACTCGCCATACTTTTAGAAAATTGTTTCACCTACCTTTTGCTAGAACCAACTATGCTCATAACGCGCCTATTCAACGAATTTTAGATGAAAGATGTTATTAAAGGAAAGAAAAATCTCGACACTGGCGGGGTTCGAACCCGCGACCTTCGGGTATACGCCCCCGTCGCTCTGCCAACTGAGCTACAGTGTCCCCCCGCCAGTGTCGAGATTTTTCTTTCCTTTAATAACATCTTTTATTTATGAGTAATAATCCCCACATGAGGAATTCATGTCAAAAAACATTGAATTTTAGATGAGTACAACAAACATTTTTATTCCCTCGATCCGTTTGCACATAGCAAGTCTATTTTCAAACACTTGGTTCTAGACGCTATAGTTGTTTAGGTAGATTCAACCATTTCAATGTCATATCATTTAAATAAGGTTTTACTATTATATAACGTTTTTATGCATATCAATACAATCACATTCACATACATACACTCACATTCTCATATACACACTCACACATCATAACACACATTACACACACCACACACATTATCATTCAAGTATCATCAATTATCATTAATATTAAATTTTATTATTTTCTCAATTGTTTAGCATTTTTACATATTTTTTTTTCTGTTGTTATTCATTATGTCTTTAGATAGTTTAGTTTATTTTTTTCTTTTGAATTAACTGTGTGTGTATCTTGTTTTAACTTGTGATCATCTGTTATTGGCCTTATTTACTGTACTGTTTCAACTTACTATATAATATGTGTTGCTGTTGATGATCCTTATATAATAAATAAATAAGTCTTGTTTAATTTTTAATTTGTTGTCAAAATATCATACTAACTAAAATATAAAGGGTTAAATGATTATTTTAACTGTGTGTTGGCTCGTTTTCGATAGTTTATGTACTAAAATTTGGAATAACTTAACTGCGGCCGCGATTGGGCCATGTGGCGCGCAAAATAGTTTTTTAGTAGTTTGTTTACTGCTACTCTTTTCGCATGAAGCAAAGCGTTGCTGTTAACTTTAATATTTTAAAAAGTATTTTTTACCAGCCAGCCGTGTAGTCGGCTGTTCCGCGACCGATAACGTGACGGTGATGGTAAAGAATGATGCAAGTGCTTTTTTTATACATTTTATTCATCCTAATCTCAACGAAGGTAATACTAATCTTCTATATTAATAACTTCGTCACGGGGTACGGTAGGTAGACTCGATCGAAACCTTACCTGAATAATAAAACATAAAAAAATATGATTTTGAGTCAACAACATCTATCCGTAAAATTCGGATTGTCGAGTATTTTGGTAAATTCTAATGGTAATAAACAAAGAATAAATAAAGGAAAGAAAAATCTCGACACAGGCGGGATTCGAACCCGCGACCTCGGGTATAAGCCCCCGTCGCTCTTGCCAGCCTGTGTCGAGATTTTTCTTTCCTTTATTTATTCTTTATTTATTAGTAATAATCCCCACATGAGGTTTTCATGAACAAAAAGATTTAAATTCTAATGGTGCTGACAGGAAAAATTTAGTCGCCATTTTGACTGACACCCGATGACATGAACGTTTTGTTTCATCATAATTTTCAATCGTTTCGCAAAGGACACGTTTTAAAAGGAGGTTTCGATCGAGTCTACCGTACTACTTGACGATAATTATTATTATAGATACTCTTTTCTTCAGTCGTTGACGTTTCGCGAAAATATTGTTTTTGTACCACTTTTTTATCCGCTGTAGTGTATCACCTCATTGTAGTGCGCGGACTTCCAAACTACAATCAGCCTAGAGCGCAAGCAGGAACTTTAAACACGTTTGTTCGAATTCAGTGGATAATTCACGACTGACCTATATTTATTCCAGACAGTAATGACAGTTTCTGCGTCTCTATTTGTATTAATTTGTTCTGATTATACATATTATGCCGAAAATCGTAAGTATTTTATAAAATCTTTCATAGGTCGTGTCTTTGTCTTTGTCTGTTGTTTAATGATACCTACTATATCATTTTGTGAACCGCCGAATATCCTTGCATTTGTTAAACATTGTCACAATTGTGAAAAATAGAAAGAATAAAAATAATCAAACCTATGTAATGTAAAGAAGTAAAGAACTGGAGGGCAATTCTCGCAAGTTCGATATCATTACTATCATAGAAATTATATCAAGTGTTCAATGTCATGTGCAAAATATCACAAAGTGAAATATATTTCTATTGATAGATTGAAACTGTATTCTCGCACACGGTAGTAATTTTTCCTTAGACATTAAAGAACGAAGACGGAAATCAATGATCCAAGCGAATGAATTGAATGAAAGGTCAGTTTAACTGTCATCTTAGATATGAAAAGGTCTTCATATCTGTCAATATTTACATATGTTTTGGTTTGATTAAATTTTCCTTTAAGTGTACTTTGCCGGTAACTAGCAAAGTCTGAATTCCCAAATGGACCATCCGACAACGGAATTTAGTTTTGGAAATTTTACAATGGAAAAATAATATATTTTTTATATTTTAATAATATTATTAACGTTGATCCAAGTAGACATTATTTACAACTTCTAAGACTATTTGATCTATGATCCATTTAATATATTTACCTACATTTTAATTTTCTATCTATATTCAAACAAAATTTGAAAACAAAATGGCTACCGTTCGCACGACATCTTCAAATATCATCATATCGTCTGATCGTGACCACACGATATCATCCTTTGATATATATCATCATATCGGCTGGTTTTCAATAGATAAATATCGATCGGATGGAGTGAGAATAGCTCAAATCAAATATCGATCGCAAAATATCACAAAAGTGATAAATATCGAAAGTGATATAATATCTACCGTGTGAGAATTGCCCTCCTGTCACTATATTTAACTATCATCATATCATATTATACTTCTTATCATGGATTCCCCTTACAATATATTTTTTATGGTTTTGTTTTGTCTTTGTCATTGGATTGAATTTTGTAGTATCATTTAATTTAAATTTTGTTAAACATTTAATTTTGATTGAAGCGCAGATTCCATCATAATATATTATTAAACTGCTTTCCCAAGATAAAGACTGAGCCAAATTTGAGAATCCCTGGAAATTGAGACAGCTGTAAATATTTTAGTAAATATACTTTTTACTTACTTACTCTACTCGAAATAAGGGCAAACTTAACGTACCGAAGGGGATAAATAAAATTCATATTCATGAAATAAGTAACTCCTTTATGGGACTATCCCTCCATATGTTCGACAAACTTACATGAATACTAACGCCATTATCTCCCATTGCGGGAGGAAAATATTCAAAAGTACATACGTTTGATTCTTCCCGTGTATCGATTTTTGAAAACGTCTATGGTCGCGATACTTAAAGATTCGGATATTAGATAAAGGCTTAATAGCTCCCCCAGTTATCATGCGGAGAAGGCTAGACTAATAATTTTTGGAGTTTTTGACTTTTACGGCCTACACTGAGTCGAATATCCTACCGACTGCGCCAATTATGAATGTCGCAACCGTAGGACTTAAGAAAACCCAAAATGATGTAACATACATTTAATTAGACTTGAATATTTACAATTATATCTTATTAACTATAACTAACCTAACCTAACCTATATTCGATAACCATAGCTTGCTTCGGTCGATGTAAGATCTGAATTATTTCGTTAAATTATACACACAGAAACTTTTAGGATTACACGTGATTATTCAGGAGGCTATCGATCAGCTAGAGATGTAGTTAAAGCAAGTAATCAGTTTTGAGTTGTACAGCGTGTTTCATCACGTAGGCCTCCTAGGTGCAGGGTCAGCATAGCATAGTGCGTATGTAACAAGGTGGTGATACTGGTCTCCAACCATCTGCGCTGCGTTTGTTGTTGTGGCCAGGGTCGCCACCAGGTGGCGCTACTGATCTCCATTCATTGGCGCTGCGTTTGTTGTTGTGGCCAGGGTCGCCACCAGGTGGCGCTACTGATCTCCATTCATCGGCGCTGCGTTTGTTGTTGTGGCCAGGGTCGCCACCAGGTGGCGCTACTGATCTCCATTCATCGGCGCTGCGTTTGTTGTTGTGGCCAGGGTCGCCACCAGGTGGCGCTACTGATCTCCATTCATCGGCGCTGCGTTTGTTGTTGTGGCCAGGGTCGCCACCGGGTGGCGCTACTGATCTCCATTCATCGGCGCTGCGTTTGTTGTTGTGGCCAGGGTCGCCACCGGGTGGCGCTACTGATCTCCATTCATCGGCGCTGCGTTTGTTGTTGTGGCCAGGGTCGCTACCGGGTGGCGCTACTGATCTCCATTCATCGGCGCTGCGTTTGTTGTTGTGGCCAGGGTCGCCACCGGGTGGCGCTACTGATCTCCATTCATCGGCGCTGCGTTTGTTGTTGTGGCCAGGGTCGCCACCAGGTGGCGCTACTGATCTCCATTCATCGGCGCTGCGTTTGTTGTTGTGGCCAGGGTCGCCACCAGGTGGCGCTACTGATCTCCATTCATCGGCGCTGCGTTTGTTGTTGTGGCCAGGATCGCCACCAGGTGGCGCTACTGATCTCCATTCATCGGCGCTGCGTTTGTTGTTGTGGCCAGGGTCGCCACCAGGTGGCGCTACTGATCTCCATTCATCGGCGCTGCGTTTGTTGTTGTGGCCAGGGTCGCCACCAGGTGGCGCTACTGATCTCCATTCATCGGCGCTGCGTTTGTTGTTGTGGCCAGGGTCGCCACCAGGTGGCGCTACTGATCTCCATTCATCGGCGCTGCGTTTGTTGTTGTGGCCAGGGTCGCCACCAGGTGGCGCTACTGATCTCCATTCATCGGCGCTGCGTTTGTTGTTGTGGCCAGGGTCGCCACCGGGTGGCGCTACTGATCTCCATTCATCGGCATTTCGCTTTTCATTGCGGGCAGGGTTTTCGCCAAGCTTGGATCCTTTACAAGAAAAAATATAGTTTATAAATATTGTAGACATGATCATTTTGTCAAAATGAAAGGCTGTGAAATTATATCGATAGCCTCTGCCTACCACGATGGGAGAAAATTCTTAGTTTATAGTATGCGAATAAGTACATAAGTATTTAATTTTTAATTTATCCATATTGAAATTTAACTATTTAAGGGATGACTAGTGGGTAACCCTGGCGCGACTTCGTCGCGTTCAATAAAATGAGTTTGTTTTGAAATTTTCCGACTAATCATATTGCAGCTCTTTTGAATTTTTTGTGAATTTTTCTGATTGGCCGGTTTGAAAAAATTCCGATTAATCACAGCGCATCTCTGATCGAGTAAAGTTTGCGCGCGCTTATGACACTCAAGCAAAGTCTATGGGCCAAAATCGAAACTTTGAAATTCTGTAACAATTAACTTAATCCAGTTAAATCAGATGTCTGAATTTTGTGCACACCACGGCCGCGAACTGTACAAAACGATACCTGAACCAAATTTCTAGCTTAATTAATCGCGCCACAGGCTTCCGGGCAAGAAAAAGGCTTACAGAAATAATATATAAAGAAGATAATAAAATCATATCAAATAATATTATAGGATCAAGATGTCACAAATGCAAGGATAGGAGAATGATGAGTTATTAGGTGATAGTTCTAAGTTTTTAGTAAAAATTAAGCTATAATACCTCCAAGGTTAGCAGCAAACGCTGCTGAAGCGACGATCGAAAGTATGAGAAGAACCTTCATCATAGTTCTGAGTTAGTTTATTGAATAGTGACTTTTCATATTGATCCGCAGCTTTATATACTTTTGAAATACGTTTAATGAATGCACCTAAGTCAATACGATACTTTAGAATTTCAATCCAGCACTTGTGTTCTTTTCGTTAACAACGGAACCAATTTTAAGAATCGTATTTGTAAAGCGATCATTGTTTTTATTATAAGTGGGGCTATTATTAACAATGACAGTTTTCAAATACTAATGGTACTACTTTGATACATAAAATCGAATTGTTATATTATTATTTGATATTCAACAAACTGTGTTCATACAGAGGAACTGACATTGTTTTAATCACATGAATACGCACGTGTGATCACGTCGATCTTAGGAAGAAATTCAATTTTTAGATTCTGCCTTTGATGTCATTTTTTTAAGTTTTGATATCAGGTCATTCAAACTCTACTTATGTATTTTTTCTATCTGAATCAGGGGCTCCAAATATTTAGCTTATGTGTAATTTGTAGCATTTAGTATATTATCCTAAAAACTCTTTAATTATGACTATTTTTCCCGATTATTCTGAGTCCAGAGTACTGATTAGGACAATTCATAACACGAGCAGGCCGACGTGTGGCGCAAGGCAGAGTGGTTTCTTTCATACTTTTATTGCTTGCATTATTTCTTCCATACTAATCTCACTTTCATAGAAATCATCGCTTCGTTCCCATTAAAATTACTGCCAATAGGCTTTTGACAAAGTTTTGAAAACTATCTCACGGTGTTTATTTATTTATAAGGAGTCCTAGAATAGTACTTATCTGTCTTTCTTTTAGCTATTTTTTAAAAAAAATCGAAATAGAAAATGCAATATTCAAATGTGCCGCGAAAACGCGACTTAAAGTAATATGGCGGTTGTGGCACGTAGTGACGTCAATTCCGCATTATACACCAATAAGCGAAGCGACACACTGTCTGTTCATGCGCAATCTACGTCATTATAGAAATAGCCAATTACGGTCGTTTTTAGTCATGTGACAGTTGCATCAAAAAAACCTATTTTAGAAGATGAATTTTGTTAAAATAATGCAATATTAAGAATTAGCTTTTTGCCCACGACTACGTCCGCGTGGACTACATTTTTCGCATCCGTTGTACATCCAAAATACCAAAACACTATCTAACTTCTGTTTTTTTATATTTATACGATCGTTGTAAAGGATATAAAGAACATTGAGGCTTTTTAAGTGATCGTTGGGCGATGCAGTTGGAGACCCATTTGAACCTTTGCTCAATTCAACTGCCAAAAGTGGATAAAGGAATTCTATCTCTGAAGCTATGGCTACCCTTTTTTGGGATTAATAGCCGTTGGTATACCGGGTGGCTCATTCAAATCGGTCAGTATGGGAAAGTCTGAAACTATAAGACATACAAAAATTTGTTCTTAGGAACCATGTCACCGATTTTGATAAAAAGAAAAATTGCATTCATATATTTGAAAAAAAAAATTGTACCCAGCTCGGGAATCGAACCCGGTTGTTTTGAAAAATTAAACATAAGTGCATAAGAATCATGAAACAAACCATTTTGTACCAAGTTGTTATGTTCAAAAAATGAGAATATCTTTAGTAAGTATGGATGGACAGCAGTTTGGAGCTGCGGTGGAGGCCCGGTGCTGCCCCGTTAATTACTCTATTCAAATCTGCCTCCCATAGTACAGTTGAATCTAGTTTGGGAGACACGACAAAAATGTTTGTAAAAAAACGTCGCCAAATTCCAAAACTAAATTGTGTTATACCTATATGGTTTATATATATGTCAAATGTATTAACTAAAGGCAAATAATTTTTATTTTTTTTTATTTTACTAACCCTTAAGGTAGTAATTTTGTCTTCTTATTATTATGAGACAATATTGGAGTATTCTCTCTCTTGAAAAAAATAAATAATGAAATCAGACGACTCGCGTAAATGTTATGCCTACTACTATAATTGGCAAAATATTTCTAAGTACAACTAATTCTAACGGATGAAGATACCATATTACTGTACCTTGATAACAATAACTATTTGTACACTATTAGAATAGAATAGAACAGAATAGAAAACTCTTTATTGCATATCAAAAAGGAGAAAAATTTACAAATAAACAGAATTAAATAACAAAAGTACAATTCGGTATGCAAAGTTTCACTAAAGTGATGCTGATTACAAAACCATTTCGAGATATTTACAATTTTTATTTACAATATTTTCTTGAAATTATATCAAGTAAAGCTAAGATGACTGTTATTTTATCAAAAAACTGTAACAGTGTTTGACCTTCAATGTTGTTTCAAAGACATACGGTTTTGCAGTTTATTAATAAAATATCGAAAATCATAGGTTTGTTTAGTATAATATCGTAATAGTTTCATTTGACATCACAAATTCGTTGCAATCAGCAACATTTTTATAAAACATTTCGCTTCATTTGCATGTCGCTACGTGATTTTATCAATCGATGACGTCATAAAGTACGAAAGTTGAACAATCTTTGAAAAATCCTAACTTTGCAATTACTCATTTTAAATGGAAAATATTCAAATTAGGCTTTTATTTTCGTGTTTACTATCGAATAAAAATATTTAATAAATACCAAAAAAAAACTTTGCATACCGAATTGGCGGTCTTATCACTAAAAGGGATCTCTTTCAGACAACCTTTGAATGGAGAGGTCAATAAATTAAAGACATGTGAGATAGATAATTTAATGTTTTTTGACATGAATTCCTCATGTGGGGATTATTACTCATAAATAAAAGATGTTATTAAAGGAAAGAAAATTTTTTTTTTTTCGACACTGGCGGGGTTCGAACCCGCGACCTTCGGGTATACGCCCCCGTCGCTCTGCCAACTGAGCTACAGTGTCAGTTGGCATCCAGCGCGAAATTTCTCTATCCTTTGTTTCTTTTTTACACGTTCAAGTAGTGTTTGCGTTTCCTACCTCCGAATTTTAACTAATTCGGACGGCCACTTGTCTACCTTTTCAGATAGAATGCAAATGTTGGAAACGCCTAACTATCAATAATTTAATGTTTTTTGACATGAATTCCTCATGTGGGGATTATTACTCATAAATAAAAGATGTTATTAAAGGAAAGAAAAATTTCGACACTGGCGGGGTTCTCAGTTGGCAGAGCGACGGGGGCGTATACCCGAAGGTCGCGGGTTCGAACCCCGCCAGTGTCGAAATTTTTCTTTCCTTTAATAACATCTTTTATTTATGAGTAATGTGAGATAGATGTCCAACAACATGGTGAAACTGATAACTATGCGTTAATCTACACATTAAATCTATATCTATACATATAATAAATCTGTAGAAAAGTCATTTTTGTACATTGAAGAAATTGAAAAAAAAAAATAGCCAGCGTGTGAACAGATAAGTAACAGAACCCATTTCCATCATTTTTTCAATTTTTGTCTGTTTGTCTGTTTATATGTTTGTTTGTGCGCACGTCACGTAAAATCTACGAATTCAATGCTGAAAATGTTTATATACAAAAATTAAACGTAACTTGAGGTATAACTTAGTTTTTGTTTCATCGAAATCGGTTCACTCTATCAAAAGATATGATTAATTTTGTGAGTTCAAGAAGAAAAATATTACGTTACGAAATTCAGTATAGTACTTGCAACGACATCTTAAGTCTAAATATAGAACTAATGTTGATAGTTGGAATCCAAAGTCCGACAGATGGCGTTGTGCAAATGACCCAAAATGCATATCAATTAAAGCTGATGAAATGAGGATTCCGAATATATACATATCATAACACGCATAGCACGACAGTGGCGGCGAGTGGCGGCGCGCGGCGGCGACGGCGGTGGTGGGGGTGGGCTCATGTTGAGGTGCGCGACCCGAACGGGCACGGGCAGACACGTGAGGGCAGACAACGTTGATGGTTGTGTCGAATTATGAAATTTTCAGTGCGGCGCGGCGCGGCGCTTCGTTTCAAGTTTACAATTGATTTTTTAAATTTAATTTATGTGATTCATTTCAAATAATAATTTTGTACAAAGAAACCTTAAATAGGTAGTTAAGTTTCGGTTGTTTGTGTGTTTGAGGCGAAAAGGCTCCTCAAGTACATAATTTGGGTGAATGAAATTTGGCAGAATGCAAGATAATGATCCAAATACTTTACATCCCGGAAAAAAAGGATCAATAAAATATTCACGGCTGATTGAACTAAGAGTACCGGAAAAAACGCCTATAATTTTGTAATAAGCAAATTTAACAATACGAAGTCTGTCGGGTCAGCTAGTACATAATAATTTTCTAGTTCTAGTTATTAAATTAAAAATAATAAACTATTAACAAACATATACATACATATGATATTAATACTTATAATACATACATATACTCACGGCTATAAATCCCTTAACGGGGTAGCCAGAGCTTCGAAATGAGAAATTCCTCAGCCACTTTTGGAAGTTGATTGGGGAAAAGATGATAATAATAAATGATTTTGGTGACGGGTCTCCAACCACATCGCCCAAAAATGACTTAAAAAGCCCCTAGACCCTTAGTCGCCTCTTACGATCACCCACGGGTAGAAATGGGGTAGTGTTATTCTAAGCCGACACTACACGGCAAATACATACTTATAATACATATCAATATTATTGTACATATATACTTTATTGTATGAAATAAAGTTTGAGTTTGAGTTGAAGCCGCGGGTTTAAGCTAATCACATTATATATTAATTAAAATGTAAAATCCACTTCAGTTGGAACACAACAAAGCCTTAAAAACGATTTTGTACGAGTATTGACTCTTTACCTTAAAACATTAACATAACGATATTATACTATTGCTTTGTTGAAAACCGATAACAAAATTATGTTTGGTGTTTCTCATCTTAATTTAATTAATATTTTCTGTAGCCTACATGTGATGATGGCGTGGAAGTATTTAACTATTTGAGTATTCATCGTGTCAATTATCCTTGCTAAATTAGTTTCCTCAGAATATACGTATTACTGACGTCAAAAGTTTCTACATATTACACGTAAACCCATTCAACGATTGGGTATGCTTACATTACACCGTGATATAGTCACTGTTTTAAAAATAATAGAGTATAAGAATTGGTATGAAATGAAGGTTCAGAATGGCACTACCCTATTCCTTTTTTTCTATTCTATTTATATTTATATTATATATATTTTTTCTATCTATTCTGCTGTGTAGTGTTGGCTTAGAATAGCACTACCTCAATTCTTCCGGTGGGTGTACGTAAGAGGCGACTAACGGTATTGGGGGCTTTTAAGGGATTTTTGGGCGATGCGGTTGGAGACCCATCACTCAACAACAACCTTTATTTTACCATCTTTTCCCCCCACAACTTTCCAAAAGTGGCTGTAGAATTTCTAATTCCTTAGTTCTGGCTACCCCCTTCTAGGGATTTATAGCAGTGAGTATATGTATGTGTATGTATGATGACGTAATTAAGAAGTTTGGTAGTTTATAAGCGATTGCTGGGACTTGAAAACCTAAGAAATCATATTTTACTCACCTACGACGTTCAAAATTTACTGACATTAATTTTATTTAACTTCATTGAATAACATAATATAACATAAACGTTCACGCCGAATATCCCCGAAGGGGTTGGCAGAGGTACTGATACTTCTGAACATCACGTGACTTTGACACCTGGTGTTCAGAGTACCCACGTTTTGCATGGACAGTGTACTCACGTGATAGGGGGCAGGCCTATCGCCGTTTTTATACGAATACACTGTCACATGACTAAGTTGTACTCAGCCATGTGGGTTTCCACAATGTTTTTCCCTCACCGTTTACAACCATGATAAATGAATCACACATATGTCGTTAGGAAAGACAAATTGGTGTAGGCCCGACCCGGGATTTGAACACTAGTCGTTTGCACGATAACCGGTGTTCTACCCATTGAGCTATCACGGTTGCATTGAATATAAAGTATTAAACTTCAGTCAGTATCTTTTAATTAACACCATCAAGTTGCATGTAACTCATCAATAGAAAATACACAGAAACTAGGAATAAAAACACAGTATTTGTCATTTTGAGGGTTCTGTACCAAAAGGTAAAACAGCGGGACCCTATTACTAAGACTTCGCTGTCTGTCTGCCTCCAGACTGTATCTCTTAAACCGTGATAGCTAGAAAGTTGAAATTTTCACAAATGATGGTATATTTTTGTTGTCGCTATAATAACAAATACTAAAAAAAAATAAAAAAATATATACCGGTCGAATTGAGAACACTCCTTTTTTTGAAGTCGGTTAAAAAGCAAAAAAAAATTAATATTAAGAGGCGTCCCCATACAATAAACGTGTTTTTTCCGTATTATTATGCTCAATTTATATTTCTGCTGTATCTCATAAACCGTGATAGATAGAAAGTCTCATTTGTTTCATTTATCACTCTCTCAATCAGTACCTTAGCATACAATTTACCAACAATGCTGAGTAAGCTGATGCCGCGATAGTTTTTAGCCTCTTGGTGTGACCCTTTTCCTTTATATAGAGGCACAATCAACGCCTTGCACCAGTCTCGTGGGACTTTGCCACTCGACCAACATTTTTGGAAAAGGAAGTACAACCAAGAAGCCACCAACCCTTTACCAGCCCTCAGCATTTCGATAGTAATCCTAGCATACCCTGCCGCCTTCCCTAATTTCATACTTTTCATTGCTTTCATTATTTCTTTCATACTAATCTCGCTGTCACTAAATTCACCCATCTCCTCGTTCCAATCAACATTATTGTCGATTGGCGAAGAAATGGATGCATCCTCTTTCTCAAACAGTCCCTCAAAATAATTCTTCCATACCCGTTTCATGCTACTTTCATCCGTCGCCAATTCACCCTGTTCATCTCTTATTACACTCACTCTCGTGTTTTGGGAAACTCCCTTTTCTTTCCGGATATACTTCCAGAATAACTTTTGTTTATTCCGGAAATTATCAGAAAGTTTCCTCTCACACCACTCTTGCAAATCCCGCTTTTTCCTTTCTATTTTCTTCTTTACCTCATTCTTAACTCTCTTATATTCATCTTCACTTTTCTGCACTACATCGTCAGTTACACTCGCATCCATCCGTTTACTAGCTTTAATCGCTAGTAAATCTAACCACGCTTTCTTCTTATCTCCAACCACCTCTTTCACAACTTTATCCCACCAACTTGTTGGTGGTCTATTTGATCTTTTACACACTCCACATACTTCCGTCGCACATTCAACCATCGTCGATTTGAGCACATCCCATAATTCTTCTATTTCCATTTCATCCTTCATCTCCACGCAACTTAGTCTATCATCCAATTTCCTCAAGTATTCATCTCTGATATTTTCATCTTCTTGCAGTTTTTCCTTTTTTACTCTCGCAAAATCCGTTGTTGACACTTTAGGCCTGTGACGCCAACGCGTGCACAGACCCCTTAATCGTGATATAACGAGAAAGTGATCTGTGCCAATGTTCGTGCCTCTATAGACCCTGGTGTCAACAACTTTTGCTCTCAGCCTTTCATCAACTATCACAAAATCAATCATACTTCTCTCGCTTCCCCTCTGTCTTGTATACGCATGGACATCTTTGTGTATAAACAACGTGTTTGTAACACAAAGATTCCTCTCCAAACACACCTCAATCAATTTCTCACCATTCTCATTCACCCTTTGATCACCAAACTTTCCTAAAACTCTTTCGCAACCGTTGCGTGACGCACCAACCCAGCCATTAAAATCTCGTAACATTACAAGTCTCTCATTCTGATCACACCCATTCACAACATCGTCTAACAGATTCCAAAACTCCTCCCTCTCGGATAGAGATTTAGACATGTCCGGAGCATATACGCAAATTATGCGCATCCGGACTAGTCACAATTTCACCTTAATCCACAGGAGCCTTAGACTTACACATTCGTAATCTTTCATAAACTGAGCAATCCTTTCAGATATCAGAAGTCCCACTCCTTGGCTAGCTCGGTCACTGTTAGCGACTCCAGACCAGATTGCTGTAATGTTGCCAAGTTGTGAAACTTCCTTTCCCTTACGCTTCGCCTCATTTACACATAGAAAATACAGTTTTCTTTCATTCATAATCATACATACTTCATCTAATTTTTCAAACATTCCTCCACATAAATTCATCGTACTGAAGCGGGTCTCTTTAGCCCACTTTTCGCCCCGTGAGCAACCATGGCGTGATGAGTGGCGAGCTACATCGCCGCCTCCGTGTTTATTTGTAGATGAACACATTTTGGCCCCACGAAAAGCAAGGGAAGTAAACTGTCCACCTAGCCAGAGCCCCGCTTGACTAGGTAAGGTTATTTAGTACCCGGAGTGCACCAAGCTCCGGGACGGCGGCACGCTAGCGACCAGGCTCACCCCTGGCCATGCATCCCTCGGCGCGGCAGACCTTGGATTGGTGTAAGAGCGAAGATGGAAAAGCCCTAGTCCCTTAGTCGACTTTTACGAGACACCCACGGGAAGAGATGGGGTAGTGCTTAAATAACAAATTCATTAGATCTAATAAAATATATATAACAAAATTTATCGGACCCAGCAGCTAGTCACGTATACACTGGGCCATTTGCCATCGGCAAATATTGGAGTACTGGAGGTACCATGATTTTAAGACATGCTTAATTAATTAATTTGTACAAACCTCAATTCAATTTACTATCTACCTTTCATCATCCTTACATAATATAGAAGACAGCGATAGGATATCTCTACTTCTTACAGTTGACTTACAATAACCACATTTACGTTTAAATAATTAATTAAAAAATACAAACAATATTGATGATCATCAATGCAATAAACCCCTCTACCTTGAATTGTCCAAATCAGTACTCTGGACTCAGAATAATAGGGTATAATAGCCATAATTACAGACCCACAAACTTTTCTTGGCCGACGGCTAAATTGGTACTGTCGCCATTTTGAAATTTCGGACTGTCATTGTCAGTTAGCTCTCAACTAAATAGAACTTATAGTGTGACCTACGTTTATAATAAATTATCATTTTCTTTATAATATTTTATGTAGTGGTAATTTTTTTTAAAGATATTTTTTATATATTGTTTCTTTGCTTATTAATAAACGCTTTTATTTCACTTATTCAATATAACAATGTATGAAAATAATTATTTATTTTGCTTAAATTATCGTTTCGAGAACGAACTTATTTAATTCAAATAAGAATTTTTAATTAAGTTAATATTATATAAAAATAATTTATTAAGACATTTTAATACATAAATAAATTAGCCTGTACGATTTAAAATAACATACATACATACATACATATACTCACGGCTATATTTCCCTAGAAGGTGTAACCAGAGCTAAGGAATTATAAATTCCTCAGCCACTTTTGGAAGTTGAGTGGGGAAAAGATGGTAAGAATAAAGGTTTTTGGTGATGGGTCTCCAACCGCATCGCCCAAAAATCCAATAAAAGACCCCAATACCCTTAGTCGCCTCTTACGACACCCATGGGTAGAAAGGGGTAGCGACATTCTAAGCCGGCACTACACGGCAATATTTAAAATAATTCCCCTCATAATGGTTAATTTTTATTTACTGACAATACTTATATCGATGACAGCGACGCTCTTATCGGCCAAGAAAAGTTTGTGGATCTGTAAAGAGTTTTGAGGACAATATATTGTCACCTTAACGTATACCTCACCTCATATATATAAAAACTGACAAACAAGTTACACATTAAAATCCCGAAACGTCATTGGTTAGCCTATAAAAATTCCTAGCCTATGATGTCACCTGGATCCCATCATTCGATCCTTACCGGACATTGGGCCCGACAACCTGCGTACCGACAAATATTAAAAAATCATTACAACAAATTGAAAATCTCCCCTATTTTTAGAGTCCTAAATATACGTGGGTGAAGCGGGTGAATTTGAAAGTAGAAACTAGTAATCTATACATATAATAAATCTGTAGAAAAGTCATTTTTGTACATTGAAGAAATTGAAAAAAAAAATAGCCAGCGTGTGAACAGATAAGTAACAGAACCCATTTCCATCATTTTTTCAATTTTTGTCTGTTTGTCTGTTTATATGTTTGCTTGTGCGCACAGCACGTAAAATCTACGAATTCAATGCTGAAAATGTTTATATACAAAAATTATACGTAACTTGAGGTATAACTTAGTTTTTGTTTCATCGAAATCGGTTCACTCTATCAAAAGATATGATTAATTTTGTGAGTTCAAGAAGAAAAATATATCGATACGCAATTCAGTATAGTACTTGCAACGACATCTTAAGTCTAAATATATGAACTAATGTTGATAGTTGGAATCCAAAGTCCGATAGATGGCGTTGTGCAAAAATAAAACAAAGAACCAAAATAAAATAAAGCAAAAATTAAATTTGCATATTTTTAGCCCCTTTAACCCCTTATTTTAAAGTCGGTTAAAGTAATAGAAGCTACAGGAAACAAGCAAGACGAAATTAATACAAGCTGCCAATGTCAAGTGAATTCGCCGACTATGAAAATAACTAAAATGCTTTTAAATATTATCTTTACTTAGTTTCTTAAATTAGGCTTATCAATATTAATATATTATGTAAATAGTCTGCCTATTAATAAATCCAATTTGGTGAGCAGAATTTTGAAATTCTTAGCCATTCTTCAAATGCACGTCACTTCACAACCAGTTTTCGTGAACGTTTATAATAAAAAACTGAATTTTGGCCTACATTAAACACCAAACCTCTCTGGCTTCGTTTACATCCATCAATCTTTTCATACATGCTCTTTAATTCTTCATACTGCGGACACCTGCCTTTTTGAGCACGTTTTCTATTTGATCCAAATGTGTCCTCCGAGGTCGTCCTCTACTAACATTACCTTCCACATTGGCGATAAAAAAAGTGTAAAGTACAAAGTGGCGATCGATAGTCTCTGCCTACCCCAATGGGAACTAACGGCGTGAGAATATGTATGTATGTATGTATTAGAATATGTATGTAGCAACCGTGATAGCCCAGTGGGTAGAACACTCGGCTATCGTGCAAACGACTAGTTATTGAATAAAAGTTAGTACTTTTTATTCGCTTTTCATTAGCTTTAAACAAAACTTGTTATGATTGGCAAATAACTGACGATGGCCAGTAAATACTGGATTACCCTGAATGCTACAAATTGACTAAGGGTATTGGGGCTTTTTATTGGATTTTTGGGCGATGCGGTTGGAGACCCATCACCAAAAACCTTTATTTTTACCATCTTTTCCCCACTCAACTTCCAAAAGTGGCTGAGGAATTTATAATTCCTTAGCTCTGGCTATCCCTTCTAGGGAAATATAGCCGTGAGAATATGTGTGTATGTATGTATGCTACAAATTAAACTTGAGCTTAATATTTGGAGCCCTTGATTCTGTTAGATAAAATACATATATTTTATAATTTTATAGGAGTATGCATGCATGACCTGATATCAAAACATAAAGAATCGAGTCAAAAACGCAGAATCTAAAATTTGAATATTCTTTTCAAGATCGACATTTTATTTACTATTTATTATATTAATATACAGTTTATATTTCTTACATTAAGAACACACCCTATAAAACTGCTCTTGCAGTAGCAGTAGGAAAATGTCTCTATTTTACAATTTAACTTTATTTATTTAATAATACCGTGTAGTGTCGGCTTAGAATAACACTACCCTATTTCTACCCGTGGGTGATCGTAAGAGGCGACTAAGGGTATAGGGGCTTTTTAAGTGATTTTTGGGCGATGTAATTGGAGACCCGTCACCAAAGCCATTTGTTGTTACCATCTTTTCCCCAATCAACTTCCAAAAGTGGCTGAGGAATTTCTCATTCCAAAGCTCTGGCTACCCCGTTAAGGGATTACTAGTCGTGAATTACTTAATTTAGATTTAAATTTACTGAATATACTATGAAAGAGTACATAAAGGGTAATGTTTAAGGTTATATTTAAAATTATTTTACTTTGCTCTAGGCGGATGTCCTCCACCAAGCTGTTAAGTAAATACGGCAAACGTTTCTTCATGATCGCACGTGCGTATTCATGTGGTTAAAACAATGCCAGATCCGCTAAATGAACACAGTTTGTTGGATATCAAATATTGAAATAACAATTTGTTTTATGAATTTCAATAGCAGTTCCATTAGTATTTGGAAACTGACTTATTAAATTACTTTACTTAGTATTGATTCCGTTGTTAAAGAAAAGAATAACAAAAGTGTTCTATTCAAATCGTAAAGCATTGTATTTACTAAAATGTACCATGTCACCATTAAATAAAGTAACTCAGAAAGATGATGAAGGTTCTTCTCATACTATCGATCGTCGCTTAAGCAGCATTTGCTGCTAACCTCATAGTAGGGGAGCCCAAGAGGGGATTTTGGGTTTTATTTAAGCCCGACAGAATAATATAAGGGAGGAGAACTTGCACCCTGTTACGAACGACCACCACTATATTAACCCTTTATATAGAAGTGTGCGTCTAGGGTAGCCAATCAGATTAGTAAAAAAAAATCGATCCTCAAATTAATTCGAGCTCGTCAGATTAATAGAAAATAAGTTAGTTAGCGACATGATAGTCCAGTAGGTAGAACACCCGCCCGAAAACAGAAGGGCGTGAGTTCCAATCCTGGGTCGGGCCTACACCAATTTGTCTTTTCTAAAGTCATATGTGTGGTTAATTTATCATGGTTGTTAACGGTGAGGGAAAACATCGTAAGGAAACCCACATGGCTGAGTTGTGCTTAGTCATGTGACAGTGTATTCGTACAAAACGGCGATAGGCCTGCCCCCTATCACGTGAGTACACTGTCTAAGCAAAACGTGGGTACCTTCTCTGGACACTAGATGGCGCTGCCATGTGAGTTCAGAAGTATTGGTACCTCTGCCAACCCCTTCGGGGATAAACGGCGTGAACGTTTATGTTATGTTAATTACATGGCAAAAAGCGTCAATTTTAATATTCTGACGATTTGACCATGATGTTTAATTCCTTGGCTTGTAGAATTATAAATGAAAGATATCTGACTCCATAGATATTTTATATTGAAGTAATTTACAAGATGCGTTTGCTTCGTATATGAATACAAGATTTTACAAGGTAATGAATGGAATGAAAGAATGAAAGATGGTTGACAGCTAGCTGCGCTAGTGATGTGCCGCTAGTGTTGTATCACGGCGGTACATACTCCGGGGGCGGGCTATGGAGAATGCTAAGTGGAGACTTCTTCGGTTTCGCTAATTAATGGCACAATGTATTTAATGCCTCTTCTGTATGAGCCATTTGACGTCTTCACCTCTGCTACTCTTGCTACATTGTCGGGTCCTGGAAACAAGGCAGTGATGCGCCCCATTTTCCAACTCATTGGAGGCATGTTTTCATGCTTCAACAGAACAAGATCTCCTATTTGAAGCTCTCTTGAAGGAACGCGCCATTTTTGTCTGTGCTGCATTTCTGTGATGTATTCCTTCTGCCAGCGATTCCAAAAATGTTGCCTGATGTGTTCTAATTGCTGATATCGGTTTAAACTATTCAGTTTAAAATTTTCTAGGCTTGGAGATGGCATCGATAATAATGCTCTACCAATCAAAAAATGTCCCGGGGTTAAGGGTTGGAGGTCGTTTGGATCAGAGGAAAGAGGACATAGAGGTCTACTATTAAGAATAGCTTCAATTTGATTAAATAACGTTGCCATTTCCTCGAAAGTTAAATGCGTATTTGATAATATTCGTTTGGTATAGTACTTAGCTGATTTAATTGCTGATTCGTGATAACCTCCGAAATGTGGAGAATAGCTTGGTTGGAAGTGGTATTTGATTCCATCTTCAGCCAAAAAGTTCGTTATATAAGAAGAATTTTAATTTATAAAATTACGTATTTCTCTAGCAGCACCAACAAAATTGCGGCCGTTGTCACAGAATATTTCTAACGGCTTGCCTCTACGCGATATAAAGCGACGTAGCGATAAAATGAATGCTTCTGTGGATAATTCACTAACAGCTTCCAAGTGCACGCATTTGTAACGGAAGCAAATAAATAAACAAAGATAACATTTGGTGATCTTACACCCTCTACCTTTTCTGTCAGTAATCTAAAATGGTCCGGCAAAGTCAACACCAACACATGAAAATGGAAACCCGGGGTCAACCCGCTGTTTGGGTAACGAACCCATGATAGGCGATATAGTTTCTCCTGCGATTCTCCTACAAGTAATACATTGCCTCGCTACTGTGCGAGCCAAATCCCTGCCAGCAATAGGCCAAACAAACTCTCTGATTGAAGAAAGCAGTAACTGAGGACCAGCGTGAAGAAGACGAAGATGCTCTCGTTGGAAAAGTAACTTAGCTAATCTATGTTTCGAATGCAGTAACATGGGATGGCGCTTATCAAAGGAATACTGTGAATAGTTAAGACGCCCTCCTACTCTTAATATATTTTTATCATCAATAAATGGATTTAAGCTAAGTAAAGTATGCTTTGGAGGTAGTGTTTTTTTGTTGTTACGCAACAAATTAAGCTCTTTAGTGAATATTCCTTGCGGAGTAGCAGACTGCAACCCGCCGGTCGCAGCCCACCGCCTCACGGATTTTTTAACGAGGTTTTATCCTCGGATTTTTGCGGAAGGTTTACTCCTCTTCCGATTTTTTATAGAGGTTTACTCCTCGCGGTCAAGCCTACGCCGCGGCAAGACCCTCGGCCCTGGAAGTGCAAGACTGCCAGGGTTACGAGTTCCCTTGATTTTTTAACGAGGTTTTCTCCTCACCCAGTCCGCTTACTACTCACTCTGAAAACAGAGGAGAGAAGCGGACCCTTGGTGCATTGGCTTCACCCCGGGTGACCAACCCGGGGCTACTGAGCCCCCACGCCACGACAAGGCTGCACCGTGTGGGGGAGATATTTTTTCTTCCTTTTTTTTTTTTTTTTTCGTGGGGAAATCCTCATGGATCCGACGTCACCCGGCGGGGTGACGAAGGTATGTCGGACTCTTACCGACTAAAACCCCACGGTGGCCTCCTATGGTACACATGTGTGGAGTCCCTGGCAACTTTACCGTAGGCAACATCCACAGACTCCACGCACCTGCTGCAAAAAGCAGCCCATCTCGGGGGACTTAAAGTCCCCCACTCCTCCTTGTGCTTCCTCAGCACCGCAGGCGTTTGGGCCACAAGTTTTGGGGGGGAGGACCTTAATTTCAAAATTGGTATAAACTAACGACTGGGTGAAAAGTTACAACTCTCATGGTTTTCTTAGGCTTAGCTGTTTAATCACGAATTTGTTGACCAATATATATCAAAATATCGAGCTCATCGTCAGTGTTTAACATTTGGTGTCGTGGTTGTGGTAATCGATGATCGAAACGTCCCAAATTTGTCAGGTTATCCACCAACTGTTTCATAATAGATCGAGATGGTGTATTTCTAGCAGAATATCTTTCACGGTGCCAATTTAAGACTAATTTTATGTTTTTGTGGTTCAAAAAGGTATGCTTTCATTAAATCAACATTATTTTGATACTGTAATGGTTATTTAATACAATACCGTCGTAACTAAATCCTCGTAAAGCGAAATAACTTAATAAAATAATCAATTTCCGCCAACAAACTTTTTAATTATTAATTTTTTACTTTTAACACCTGCGGGGCAAGCACGAGCAAAAATGGCCATATCGATATACACACTATCTTATCGAAGTTTTCTATCGATCTCTTTCCCAAACTGCGAGCACGAGGCGTACTGTACATAGTACTCGATACAACCATCGAGCCCGTTAAGTGTTATCGAGCTGTGAAAGTTGTGGTATTGAACCATTTGACCGACATTCACAGTTCAATCAATTAAGGTTAGTTACAGACTCTAAACACCTTCAAAGTCACTTCCAAGTAAACGTTTTGTTGTCTAATATTATCACCCTAGTAAATTCAAAATACATTGGACGCAGTGAACAGTCGTCCACACATTCAACTCTTGAATAAGTAGGATAACATTACACATAACTGACAGATGATTCAACTGGCACTGACAGATGATTCAACCATACATATTTTTACAATGTAAACAATAATGGCTGCTCATCGCAACGAAATTGAGAATTGTATCAGGGATTATGAACGATTAAGACGAATCTGCAGCGAAAAACTGTAAGTATTTAACTTATAGAAACCACTATGATACATCGTTATGCTGCAAAATGCCGATACTGAAGAAGAGTTGTTAAATTGTGAATTAAAGACTATCAGTTATTTTCCGTCATGAATTCAAGCAGCACTGTGTCCAAGAAATGTGACGATATAGTCTAAATTAATACGAGATCAACCGTGATAGCCCAGTGGGTAGAACACTTGGTTATCGTGCAAACGACTAGTGTTCAAATCCTGGGTCGGGCCTACACCAATTCATATCAAAGTTGAGCTCTCTGGCTTTAGTAGGTTTTATGACAGAGCGTGACTTACAACCTCTGCACAGCAATTTAGTGCTACCCCATTTACTTTGATGTCAGTTAAGTATTTATCAAGTTCCAGGTCTAAAGCTGAACTTGAGCTATTTCATTGTTTTTCATTTTTATCCTTCGGATTACCCTTCTTGGTATGTATATATTTTTTTTGTTCGCTGCAATGAACTGACAAATGAGAAGACTTTTCCAGCCAGACCAGGTGAACAAGGCGGTCATAATTATAATAATTTATCTTTGATATTGTTGATATTATTTAATTTAAGTAATGGAATTTAGTTTTATTATTGATATTTAAATACACTATCTTATTAATTTGCAATACTGAACATTAATGTAAAAAATATAAAATGTATACAAAACAGGAACAATACATTCACAAATTGTAACTATGATCAATTTTTGAAACAGAATATTCAATTTATTAAATCAGTAGTAGTCCCCATTTGATGTAAATATTAAATATTGGTTTTAATATCATTACATCAATAAGGCCTCCGCGACAAAGTGAAAATTCCGGCATCTGCCCAACAGGTTCGCCCAGTCCGGAGACCAAATATAACAAACTTTTTGAAATTACCCGAAAATTCAAATCGTTTTCTATTATTATTATTTTAGATTGAGCTACAATTAAACATATTCGTAAAACCTTACATTGTTAAGAATTTGTAAATCTACCAAGCATTAATTGAGTTTATATAGTTAAATAATTACAAGTTTTATTTTGCCCTTTTCGGTAAATAAATTTGAATTTGAAGCATCTTGTCCATCGCAAAAGCAGAGTACATTTGCGATCAATTTTTCGCCTTGAGAATCATTCAAGATGGTCACCATATTGACCAACTTTAACCGTATTAAAGAAATTAAAAACTTGTTCGGGTTTAAACAGCTGCCTGAGCACCTACCCTACACCGTGCAGCAGACAATCTACATCCTGGCGCCCATTAATTTTACATTAATTTAGTAGATTGTTTTTGGCGTGAGTATAAGTAAGTAAGTAAGTAATATTGATCAAGCGATTCTCCGTACTGAACTCTTTCAGCCAGCATCTCAGACAAAATAAACAATAGCTCATCCATTATCATTTACCCTACGTCGTTTCAAACTAAGCGACCCAACCAAAGAGCTGCGGTTACTGTCTATTTTGTTTTGGGAATAGTATCCACCCTCGCGTTTGCGTGCACAATGCTGTGAACATCGCTCCCTGCTATTTTCTCGTCCTCGCGCTAGGCGAACGCTCTCGTGTACGCCGAACCGGCTTACGAAGAGACCTCTCCGCTGTTATTGGACTATTCGTTGTTCACCTGTTCACCTCGATTGACCTCGGTATCACGCTCCCGTAATACCCACGGTCGATTTACCTCGGTATCACGCTCCCGTAATACCCACGGTAGTCGATTGACCTCGGTACCACGCTCCCGTAATACCCACGGTCGTTCAGCATAACGCTTTCTGTCATCTCCAACACCTCCTTGTTGACTGGCTTTTTTTTTTGGCACCTCCATGCCAATTCTGCGCTCAATCTATCGTAACTGAGGCTACGACTCCTGCTCTCTTCTCGATCCATGGTGGAGAACTGAAACTGACAAATTTCAGCTTAGTAAACAATCAAGCCAACCCTCAGTACACATACTTTAGCTTCTTTGATCTCAATGGGCCTAACAATTAGTATAACGCAAATCCAATTTTCTTTTATTGAAATTAAAGGCGACCTTCGCAAATGTAACTTAAATATTTCACTGATAACAAATGTACGGCTGACTATTTTATTAGAAGGTAGTTGTTAAAAGTTTCAAAATGTTTAATTCTTACTTTGTATTGCAAACTAATATTTAAACAGTTACTTTATTAATCCTTGGTCATGTAATTCTCTTACGGATTCACGGTATTATCTTACACACGCTTTGTACAGCTTTACAGGGGGCCGAAGAAAATGTATAATACCTACTTGGTTTAATAAAGAATATTTTGATTTTGACGTTTTTACCTCTTACGTGAATAATATGAAGACACTACAATAAGCGGGTGACTATCTCAAATTTAAAATAAGTAATAAAGATATTATGCATCATGATGAGTATTAAAACAACTATGTGTTCCTTCGTATTATGTTCCAAAACTAGATTTATAAACATAAAAGGCCTCAATATTTTTTTATTTTATTTTTTTAAACTTACAGGTTTGCTAAAATTTTAGTAGCAGTAGTAGTAGTAATTTGTAGTAAACCTATAGTAAGTTTGCAGTTGAGTTGTACAAAATATAAAAAAAAACACCCTGGATACTCACAACCAGGCATGGTGTAAGCAATGCGAGCAATGCATCACACGTAATATCGCTCGGACGCGTACTGATACATCACACATTACTCGACCATTCCAAACATCACACTTAGCATGGCACTACATTTCATTCCATTACACTACCATAGAGCACTGCAGTGTGATGCCGCGTGATTGATCGGTAACGAACGTATGGGTAAGCAAATGAAAGTGATACTTAAAACGATAGCAATAAAAATATCCTAAAGTCAATAGTTGTTTTAATTATAATAGCAAAAAGTTTTAAATTGTATTCAAAGAGTTCGGTTAACATCGATGAATCCCGTCAACATTCGTCTCAGGCATGTATTTTATTTAATTCAGTGTAACTAAAACTCTTACTACATTAAAATCAAATTGTAGTTTTCTAGGTTTACAACTAATGCATTAAGTTTTCATAATTTTGGATTAGCACCGGGACATTCAATTTATTTCTAAAATCAAGTTCAATATAATTTATTGATTGATTTTGATAATTGTTTGATATTTAAAATCGTGTTATCTTCACATACATTTAAACATCAAATGAATCCATGCACATTGCTAGTCCTAAGCCTGGACCACACTTGAGTTAAATAAACGCGAGTAAAAGTATGATGACAAAATAACTTTATTCAAAAACGTATAAATATTTAAAAAGTAATGGATACATTTCTTCTCTAATCCCGTCTTACTCGCTCACGTAATTCTATAACTACCTATTACACTGCTATTCTACCTCATGTGATATATTTATATTCCCATTACACGAAATATTTAATTAATTACACAACACCACACGCCTGATAGTAGGAATTGTTAGATCGTAGCATCACATGTAATGCTTTAAACAGATGTTGTAATGCCATATGTCATAATTTCAAAGTGTACTGTTTTCGCACGTGTACTCACAATCATAAACGAAAAATGTTTTAGAAAATTCACTATACCGTATATCGATCCAACATTTCAATATTATTCGATAATCAGAGCTCTATACCAATCTTCAGATCGATAAGTTGACAAACATTAGCTTTGAAAAAAAAAACAATCTGAGCTATCGGGAAAAAAAAGGACTAGATATCAAGCTCAAGTATGTAACAGATTAACACTCTTATGTATCGCCCCTATGTTTTTGAGAATAAATGAAAATTCTTTTAAAATACTTTCTTGCCTTCAATTGAAATAGACTTTATTATTTACGACTGTTTATGGATGCTATTTTATAAACAAGAAGGCAATTTCACCATACCAAGGATTCTAATTACGCAAACACAAAAAAAAGAACAGGGTACTTACGTAGGCGCAGTACGAAAAACGTGATATTTTTCGCCTATCCTCACTTCTGAGTTGTAGGGTCAACTTCAGGGAGTGTGGAGGTTTTGAAATAAAAACCCAAAATAGCGGTACACTTCGTATAATTTCATCTTTCACAACCACTTGCCGATACAACGGACTACTGACAATTGCCCACGCAAAAACAGAGATCTTATATTTATACCTTACCTAACCTTAAATCAACTCACAGTCTTATTAATAATACTTTACTCAAATTTACATAATCATTATTATAACTCATTTATAAATAAATAATAACATTTTAGAAATGAGTATTTACTAAAATTATGGATTTAATTACAATCATTATTTTAATCAGCTTGAGCTGTTTTGAAGTAAAGTCAAACAAGTATCTCATTATTCATACACGATACCACTAATACTTATTAAATAGGTAAACAATATGATTACACAATAAAACTATACAGTTTATCAATTATAAATAGTATAAACTATACAGTATAATAGCCAATCATAGCACACTCATTATTATAAGCTTACATTCTTATCTACTAAAACTACCAAGGTTGTATTTATTTACATGTACCAGAGCAGGAAGAATTCTGCAACAACTCATATAGTAATGAGATTTGAGATGATGATAATTATTGGCATATAACATATTTATTTGTATATAGGGTTTACTTAGAATTAGCATTACCGCATGTTGTTGTATGAGGCAACTAAAATTTTGGGCCCTCTTAATGTTTTTTGGCAATGGCAGAGTCCATTATGATTTTACCACCAAATTGTTTCATTTAAATGTATCTATGTAACTGAAAACATATTTTTAATTTGTTTTATTATTGAGTTGCTAATGTTTATTGTGTATAGTGTCGGTTGTTGTTAGAGGCAAAGTCCCTGAAGGATTTCTATTTTTGAGGCTCTATGGGTAGGGTAATTTATTTATTATATTTACATTTTTATTTATTTTTCAAAAAGGGTAGGTTTTAGAAAATATATAAAAATGGCTATAAAGCAGTGTAAGAGGAACACCATGATCTATCACCAACAATTATCTGTGATATTTTCTTTAATTTCAGGATAATGCAGTAGTTAATTTCAAAAAAATATTGTGGTATGAACAAAATAAAAGGTAAACTTTAAAATTAATCTTAATTAATTAAAATGTGAATTGTTTCTTTCCTTCTAGCTTTAGCATGTCTTAGTTTTCTTTATTTGGCAAATCAAAATCCTCTTATGTTATTTTTTTTACTACTTAAATTAATTATTACATACATAGATTTTACAATACAGTTACATTGAATACTTTACACGGAAGGTGCAAAACATAATGTATCAAGAGTAATAAGAGCATGTATGAAAAGATTGATGGATGTAAACGAAGCTAGAGAGGTTTGTCAGGATCATACGAAGTGGCGATCGATAGTCTCTGCCTACCCCAATGGGAACTAATGGCGTGAGTATATGTATGTAATCAGGCAACTAAGTCATATGTCAATGACATTCTGTGTGTTGAATAATGCCACACAGTATGACTTTTCTCTGTGGGTAGCTCATATTGCCCCACTATAAGTGATGCTTGTAGACAGTCAATAAAAATAAAATTTATGGTATTTTTATTTATTTCAGCACATCAAAATGAAATTGATAAAATGGACAATGGTCAAACATTCAAATACTCAAGACACGGAAAATGTGAAGTTTTATTTTAATCATTTTACTTGAAAAAGACTAGTATATTTTTTTGTGCTTTCATTGTTTTATTTTCATCACCTTACATATTAGAAATAAATTATATTGCAGCAGTAGTAATGAATGTACTTAAATATGCAACTAGCATATGGGCAACCGTTAGGCTTCTTCCGTTTATCCTCCCTAAGGCGGATATTTGGAAAAGCACATTCTTCTATCCACCCTGATCGGGTTGGATAGCCTTAATTCTCATGAAGTGCTTCTTCCGATTTTCTACCCTGCCTACGTACAGTAATTTACAGAAAAAAGATCCTAAGTTGAGATTTGTCACTTTTTTGTTAGGAGTTCCTTTCTTGTTATGGTTTAATTTGTCACAACGGTCATTTTAAATGGTTTTCATCCTAATACTACTTACTTACTAACCCTACAGGTGTTTACCTGCAATTTTAAGATTATATTATCTAAAGTATATGAATGTTCACGAAGTTCCTAGGAAGTGAAATCCCTTAGAAGTATATTAATGTAAGATTGTGTGATAGAGTGAGAAATAGTGTGATTTGTGAACGAGTAGGTGTGAAAGATGACGTAGTATGCAAGATAGAAAAAGGAATGTTAAGGTGGTTTGGGCACATAGAGGATGGATGAAAATAAAGTAGCGAAAGAGATATATAGAGCCAATGTGGATGGGATTGTTATTGTTAGTAGAGGACGGCCTCATAAAACGTTTCTAGACCAAATAGAAAAAGTTCTAATAAAGTGGGGGGTCCGAAGTGAGAATAATAAAAGAGCATGTATGAGAAGAATAATGAATGTATGGGAAGCAAGAGAGGTTTGTCAAGATCGTACTAAGTGCAACTCAACCATATCGGTTTAGACATGACTCAGGGTTTGAACCCTCATTGTCTGCACGATAAGTAGTGTTCTGCCCACTGAACTATCACGGTTTATATAAAAAAAAAACTTAAAATAGTACTTCACATGTACATACAACCATAACTCATGGGTCATGGCTGTAAATCCTGAAAAAGGTTTGGAAGGGATTTGAATTTATTTAGTAGTGACTTCTGGGAGTAGAGTGGAGAAAAAATATGAATGGTCGGTGATGCTTGGCTTATTTAACAATTATTTCCTCACCTAACTAAGAGAAATGCCTGAAGATTTTATTTCTAAGCGGGGTTAGGGATCTGTAGCTGTGATTATATTATGCATTCTAACTCATCATTCTAAGGGTTTTTTTTAAACATAATGGACACTGCCAAGTCAGTATATTTAATAAAATATCATGTATGTATGAAAATCCAGGCTGCTGTTGTCAAAAACAATGACAGACATATTTAAGACTAAGAGACAACAACAATATTTCAGTACATAAATACTGATAGTCACAAGTAAATATATCTTTCATGGAGTTATGTGAACTAAAATACATGGAGACATTAATTTTTTTTCAGAAACCAAATACAAATCAGTAGTTAAAAGAAATCATACTTTGAAAGCCTTTTTTTAAACTTAGTAATGATTCCATTAATGATAAAATGGCTTGATGTCATCAGGGCTCTTCTGTGCAGTATGTTTCTGGGCTAACACCAAAATACTCAATACTCCATAATTTATTGCATTCAACAATGTATTGTGTATGTCAGTTCTTATTTATAGATAAATTCATAGTACTACATTAAAGACCCGGTGGGGCACAGCAATTTCTTAAATCTAAGTTATTTTATAATAAAACTAAATTGGAAAATAGGAGAGGAGGAGGAAATTATATAGAAGAAATTATAACTTTCATGGTTATGGACTTTAAAAAGATGTGTGTTTGATGAGTTCTTACAGGTTCTCCTCACAACCATACACCTACCGTATGCAAAGTAGATGTGTGTTTTATCTTAAAAGTCACCATTTATCATTCAAAAAACATAGATTAATCTTTTTATTTTAAAGAAAATGAATATTTTATTTCATAATTTTTATTATATTTAAAAATGAGGTGATTTACAATAAAAGTTATAAATTATTCCCTTATTTAATCCCAAAAACTGATTCTTGATTGATGTATGAATGACTATAAATCCAAATAAGGGAAACCAGAGCTTCACGTCTTGAATCTTCTGCTACTTCTGAAATTAGAGTGGAGAAAATTTGATAAGTTATTGATGGTTGTTGTTGCTTTTCTTATCTTAAAATTTTTCACTTACTCAAATTTATGAAGTGGCTGATGAATTTCATATTCTAAAGCTCTGGCTACCCAGAGATTAGATTAGGGATTGACAAATGTGATTCAATTATCCATTCTATTTCATCATATTGTCACAATACTGATATTGGATATAGTTGAAAATGGGTGACTTACAATTAAAGTATTTACTTTCTAAATTATGTATACTTACCAATTGAACATAGTACAAATATGATTTTAGTCCATTGGGAGGCATCATGTATTACATCTTAAATATTAGGCAATTTATGTTTTGTCTTCAATTGATATACAATTTATTCTCATCTTAAATCCCATAACTAAATCTCGATATGTGATAAACTGAAATACAACATAACATATTTTTAATGAAAAATGTTGATAGACTATAAAGTAAAAATTCAGAATTGCTGCTAAGCTATGTACTTTGGAAACTAAATACTGTGTATTTTAGGAAGGTAAAATAAAATTGTTAGCAATAAGCAAATGAGGCACAATTAATAGTTTGTAGTTATTACAGTGCATATTATACCCAAAGATATATTTAATAGAATGAGGCACAAAGTGAGTAAGGGTATGGGGCTTTTTAAGTGGCGGTTGGCTAGAGATGGGCGATGTAGTCAACTTGTGTGTTGTTGGTAACTGTTTGCCACAATAAACCACTATAAGCACAAAAATCAAATTTTACCATGTGGCTAATGATTTTTGTTTTTGTAGAGTTCAAAAAACGTTTATAATACAGAAACAAGTTAATCTATTATATATAATGTATTTAATTGATTCTTTCATGTACTTCAAACAATGAGTTAACTTAAAACTTATCATAAATGGGCTATGTGGCTGGAGGCCCATTGGGAATGATAGTTTTCTTTTATATTTTTTCCATTTAATTTCCAAAAGTGTTTGAGGAATTGTTAATTCTGAAGCTCTGGCTATGTCCAACTAGGATTCATTTAACCATGACAGTATTGTATTGTAGAACTAATAAATGAATGAAGAAAGATGAGCTTCAGTTTTTCCTAAATGTTACATATTATGGGGTTATCATGTAGATGAACAGTGATATTGCAGTATTTCCATAATTAAAGATAAATGGTAAGATCCTTGCATTTGTTATAATATTATTATGTTCAATAAGTTAGATAAGAAGAAAATTTCTTAGCTTAGAGTATTTTGTAATTGGGCTTTACATTTTGTTAACACTGTTTCATGATAACAAAGGGTGGCTGGGACTATAAAGATAATAATTAATCATTTTATATTTATCGAATTGAGTAAATATACAATACACAAATATACTATCGCCATTTTTTTCCATTGGAGAAGCCAGAGACTATCACTAGCCACTTTATTTTGTTTTATACTTTGTAAATACACTTACCTCTTATTTCACTTTAACCATAGTTCTCGTGTTATGCCACAGTTTTTCTTAAAAGCTATCCAAACGGATAATATCATCATTACAAATATTGTTATTGGATTCTATTTGGTCTTCTTCTTAATCTTTATACTGGCAGTGGCAGACCCAAAGGATTAATTAAATAGCAATTGGGTCGTAACGTAAGGTTGCTATGTCATATGTTCATTCATGTATAGTTGTAAATTATCACCATCCACACAATTATTGAAGAGGAAACACATTTTTCTCAAGTTCGACGGCACAAATTAGTGTTATATTTAGTATTTTATTCACAAATTTTTTTCTCTACACTACAAATAAAGTAAAACTAGTGCACCTTTTGAGCAAAATCAAAGAAAGTACTATCAACAATCATCTATCGACACCCCCAAAGCACCACGATAAAACTTTATAAGTTTTCGTCATCCAAATGTCAGAAATCGAAAACTTAGGTGCATTACAAAGTGCCTCGTGCTCGCAAATATCGATATTATTCAATAAATCGATGAAAACATTCGGTCTATGACGTCACTTACGTCGAGGCATTCGATAACATTGCGCCTCGTGCTCGCAGTCAATGTTTTGAGATATGGTATACAAGGACAAGTGATAAAATCTCCGTATCACGTCCTTTATCGATCTTATAAAAAGCTCGTGCTTGCCCCGCTGCGGGGCAAGCACGAGCAAAAATGGCCATGTCGATATACACACTATCTTATCGAAGTTTTCTATCGATCTCTTTCCCAAACTGCGAGCACGAGGCGTACTGTACATAGTACTCGATACAACCATCAAGCCCGTTAAGTGTTATCGAGCTGTGAAAGTTGTGGTATTGAACCATTTGACCGACATTTACAGTTCAATCAATTAAGGCTAGTTTCAGACTCTAAACACCTTCAAAGTCACTTCCAAGTAAACGTTTTGTTGTCTATTATTATCACCCTAGTAAATTAAAAATACATTGACCGCAGTGAACAGTCGTGCACACATTCAACTCTTGAATTAGTAGGATAACATTACACATAACATAACTGACAGATGATTCAACCATCCATACATATTTTTACCAAAATAAACAATAATGGCTGCTCATCGCAACGAAATTAAAAATGGTATCAGGGATTATGAACGATTAAGACGAATCTGCAACGAAAAACTGAAGTATTTAACACATAGAAACCACTATGATACATCGTTATGCTGCAAAATGCCGATACTGAAGAAGAGTTGTTAATTTGTGAATTAAAGACTATCAGTTATTTTCCGTCATGAATTCAAGCAGCATTGTGTCCAAGAAATGTGACGATATAGTCTAAATTAATACGAGATCATATTAAGTCAACCTCAAAGTTATAAAAGAAAACCTGCATATAACGTATATGTGCGTTTTCTTGTGCATAAACTACCTTTTTAAAAAACTACAAACTAGTCTACTTAGTCAAGCAATTTCATAAAATAACAGCCGGTTTGTAAAGTACAGTGGAAACAAAAGCTAAGATCTAGGCAGCAACCCAAGGTATGTTTACATTAATAACAATGCAACAGTTTAAAGCTTGGAATAAGCCAACTAACAAGAAACAAATGAAACTTTTATGCTATGTCATGGTATTGCTATGTAGGCCTACATTATGTTATTTATTGTAGGCCTAGAATCAGCATTTTCAATATTTTTTTGAACTTCTTAACTACTAAAACTACCTAGGTTGTATTTATTTACATGTACCAGAGTAGGAAGAATTCTGCCACAACTCATATAGTAATGAGATTTGAGATGATGATAATTATTGGCATATAACATATTTATTTGTATATAGAGTTTACTTAGAATTAACATTACCGCATGTTGTTGTATGAGGCAACTAAAATTTTGGGCCCTCTTAACGTTTTTTGGGCAATGGCAGAGTCCATTATGATTTTACCACCAAATTGTTTCATTTAAATGTATCTTATTTAACTGAAAACATATTTTTAATTAGTTTTATTGAGTTGCTAATGTTTATTGTGTATAGTGTCGGTTGTTGTTAGAGGCAAAGTCCCTGAAGGATTTCTATTTTTGAGGCTCTATGGGTAGGGTAATTTATTTATTATATTTACATTTTTATTTATTTTTCAAAAAGGGTAGGTTTTAGAAAATATATAAAAATGGCTATAAAGCAGTGTAAGAGGAACACCATGATCTATCACCAACAATTATCTGTGATATTTTCTTTAATTTCAGGATAATGCAGTAGTTAATTTCAAAAAAATATTGTGGTATGAACAAAATAAAAGGTAAACTTTAAAATTAATCTTAATTAATTAAAATGTGAATTGTTTCTTTCCTTCTAGCTTTAGCATGTCTTAGTTTTCTTTATTTGGCAAATCAAAATCCTCTTATGTTATATTTTTTACTACTTAAATTAATTATTACATACATAGATTTTAAAATACAGTAACATTGAATACTTTACACAGAAGGTGCAAAACATAATGTATCAACAGTAATAAGAGCATGTATGAAAAGATTGATGGATGTAAACAAAGCTAGAGAGGTTTGTCAGGATCATACGAAGTGGCAATCGATATTCTCTGCCTACCCCAATGGGAACTAATGGCGTGAGTATATGTATGTAATCAGGCAACTAAGTCCTCTGTCATATGTCAATGACATTCTGTGTGTTGAATAATGCCACAGAGTATGACTTTTCTCTGTGGGTAGCTCATATTGCCCCACTATAAGTGATGCTTGTAAATAGTCAATAAAAATAAAATTTGTGGTATTTTTATTTATTTCAGCACATCAAAATGAAATTGATAAAATGGACAATGGTCAAACATTCAAATACTCAAGACACAGAAAATGTAAAGTTTTATTTTAATCATTTTACTTGAAAAAGACTAGTATATTTTTTTGTGCTTTCATTGTTTTATTTTCATCACCTTACATATTAGAAATAAATTATATTGCAGCAGTAGTAATGAATGTACTAAAATATGCAACTAGCATATGGGCAACCGTTAGGTTTATTCCCTTTATCCTCCCTAAGGCGGATATTTGGAAAAGCACATCCTTCTATCCACCCTGATCGGGGTGGATAGCCTTAATTCTCATGAAGTGCTTTTTCCGATTTTCTACCCTGCCTACGTACAGTAACTTACAGAAAAAAGACCCTAAGTTAAGATTTGTCACAACGGTCATTTTAAATGGTTTTCATCCTTACTTACTAACCCTACAGGTGTTTACCTGCAATTTTATGATTATATTATCTAAAGTATATGAATGTTCACGAAGTTCCTAGGAAGTGAGATCCCTTAGAAGTATATTAATGTAAGGTTGTGTGATAGTGAGAAATAGTGTGATTCGTGAACGAGTAGGTGTGAAAGATGACGTAGTATGCAAGATAGAAAAAGGAATGTTAAGGTGGTTTGGGCACATAGAGGATTGATGAAAATAAAGTAGCGAGAGATATATAGAGCCAATGTGGATGGGATTGTTATTGTTAGTAGAGGACGGCCTCGTAAAACGCTTCAAGACCAAATAGAAAAAGTTCTAATAAAGTGGGGGGTCCGAAGTGAGAAGAATAAAAGAGCATGTATGAGAAGAATAGTGAATGTATGGGAAGCAAGAGAGGTTTGTCAAGATCGTACTAAGTGCAACTCAACCATATCGGTTTAGAAGCGCCTCAGGGTTTGAACCCTCATTGTCTGCACGATAAGTAGTGTTCTGCCCACTGAACTATCACGGTTTATATAAAAAACTTGAATAGTACATTACATGTACATACAACCATAACTCATGGCTGTAAATCCTGAAAAAGGTTTGCCAGGGATTTGAATTTATTTAGTAGCGACTTCTGGGAGTAGAGTGGAGAAAAAATATGAATGGTTGGTGATGCTTGGCTTATTTAACAATTATTTCCTCACCTAACTAAGAGAAATGTCTGAAGATTTTATTTCTAAGGGGTTAGGGATCTGTAGCTGTGATTATATTATGCATTCTAAGTCATCATTCTAAGGGTTTTTTTTAAACATAATGGACACTGCCATGTCAATATATTTAATAAAATATCATGTATGTATGAAAATCCAGGCTGCTGTTGTCAAAAACAATGTCAGACATATTTAAGACTAAGAGACAACAACAATATTTCAGTACATAAATACTGATAGACACAAGAAAATATATCTTTCATGGAATTATGTGAACTAAAATACATGGAGACATAAATTTTTTTTCAGAAACCAAATACAAATCAGTAGTTAAAAGAAATCATACTTTGAAAGCCTTTTATTATACTTACTAATGATTCCATTAATGATAAAATGGCTTGATGTCATCAGGGCTCTGTGCAGTGTGTTTCTGGGCTAACACCAAAATACTCAATCATTTATTGCATTCAACAATGTATTGTGTATGTCAGTTCTTATTTATAGATAAATTCATAGTTCTACATTAAAGACCCGGTGGGGCACAGCAACTTCTTAAATCTAAGTTATTTTATAATAAAACTAAATTGGAAAATAGGTAGTACACTGTCCATGCAAAACGTGGGTACTCTGAACACCAGGTGACAAAGTCACGTGATGTTCAGAAGTATTAGTACCTCTGCCAACCCCTTCGGGATATTCGGCGTGAATGTTAATGCTTATGCTTATTATGGAAAATAGGAGAGGAGGAGGAGGAAATTATATAGAAGAAATTATAACTTTCATGGTTATGGACTTTAAAAAGATGTGTGTTTGATGAGTTCTTACAGGTTCTCCTCACAACCATACACCTATCGTATGCAAAGTAGATGTGTGTTTTATCTTAAAAGTTACCATTTATCATTTAAAAAACATAGATTAATCTTTTTATTTTAAAGAAAATGAATATTTTATTTCATAATTTTTATTATATTTAAAAATGAGGTAATTTACAATAAAAGTAATAAATTATTCCCTTATTTAATCCCAAAAACTGATTCTTGATTGATGTATGAATGACTATAAATCCAAATAAGAGAAACCAGAGCTTCACATCTTGAATCTTCTGCTACTTCTGAAATTAGAGTGGAGAAAATTTGATAAGTTATTGATGGTTGTTGTTGCTTTTCTTATCTTAAAACTTTTCACTTACTCAAATTTAAGAAGCGGCTGATGTATTTCATATTCATAAGCTCTGGCTACCCAGAGATTAGATTAGGGATTGACAAATGTGATTCAATTATCCATTCTATTTCATCATATTGTCACAATACTGATATTGGATATAGTTGAAAATGGGTGACTTACAATTAAAGTATTTACTTTCCAAATTATGTATACTTACCAATTGAACATAGTACAAATATGATTTTAGTCCATTGGGAGGCATCATGTATTACATCTTAAATATTAGGCAATTTATGTTTTGTCTTCAATTGATATAGAATTTATTCCCATCAAAGAGGAAATGCTGCCAGTATTTTAGGCACGATACCGTTCTGCGAGAGCGATGAATTTCATGAAATTTTCCATCTTTAGTAGGTATTTATTAATTTAGGTTGTGAATTGTCTGTGTAAGTATTTTTAATTATTCTTGAATAAAACGGTTGTATTCCCATCTTAAATCCCATAACTATATCTTGATATGTGATAAACTGAAATACAACATAACATATTTTTAATGAAAAATGTTGATAGATTATAAAGTAAAAATTCAGAATTGTTGCTAAGCTATGTACTTTGGAAACTAAATACTGTGTATTTTAGGAAGGTAAAATAAAATTGTTAGCAATAAGCAAATGAGGCACAATGAATAGTTGTAGTTATTACAGTGCATATTATACCCATAAGATTTATTTAGTAGAATGAGGCACAAAGTGAGTAAGGGTATGGGGCTTTTTAAGTGGCGGTTGGCTAGAGATGGGCGATGTAGTCAACTTGTGTGTTGTTGGTAACTGTTTGCCACAATAAACCACTATAAGCACAAAAATCAAATTTTACAATGTGGCTAATGATTTTTGTATTTGTAGAGTTCAAAAAAACATTTATAATACAGAAACAAGTTAATCTATTATATATAATGTATTTAATTGATTCTTTCATGTATTTCAAACAATGAGTTAACTTAAACCTTAATTTAACTTACCATAAATGGGCTATGTGGCTGGAGGCCCATTGGGAATGATAGTTTTCTTTTATATTTTTTCCATTTAATTTCAAAAATTGTTTGAGGAATTGTTAATTCTGAAGCTCTGGCTATGTCCAACTAGGATTCATTTAACCATGACAGTATTGTATTGTAGAACTAATAAAAAAATGAAGAAAGATGAGCTTCGGTTTTTCCTAAATGTTACATATTATGGGGTTATCATGGAGATGAACAGTGATATTGCAGTATTTCCATAATTAAAGATAAATAATAAGATCCTTGCATTTGTTATAATATTATTATGTTCAATAAGTTAGATAAGAAGAAAATTTCTTAGCTCAGAGTATTTTGTAATTGGGCTTTACATTTTGTTAACACTGTTTCATGATAACAAAGGGTGGCTGGGACTATAAAGATAATAATTAATCATTTTACATTTATTAAATTGAGTAAATATACAATACACAAATATACTATCGCCTTTTTTTTCCATTGGAGAAGCCAGAGACTATCACTAGCCACTTAATTTTGTTTTATGCTTTGTAAATACACTTACCTCTTATTTCACTGCTTGCGCCGTACCTACCGTACCGCGTACCTAAATTATTTTATAACTAGAAGTGGGTAGTTGATCGGACTCGTTAATCCCGTCTCATTCTATCCTTTTCCTTTCCTTACCTGCGCGTGAGATGTCATACGAGGAGGAGGGATGACCAGGAAGGGGAGAGACGATCGAGCGAGCAGTAGCACTTAGATATCCGTATCGAAAACCGCTGTACACCGCATCATCTGAACCGCGCCCGCATGTTTCATATTGAAGTTTTATGACTATTTGTTTATTTGAATAAGATTGTGTTGTGTGTGGAAGTGTAGCCGCTTAAGAGAAAAACAGCAGCGTTGTTGACGGAGCCGCCGCCATCGACCAAGCCAAGTCGTCCGTTACGAGAACGAGGTGAGTCTCACGTTGCTTCCTATTTCCTATACCTTCGCCATCCGCTGAGCCTTCACCAGCTCTGGTCCTTCGTAGCTATCCCGCCCGCGCATCCATTTGGTCCAAACGAGCCGGATTAATTACCACGTCTACGTTGATTTTATATTTAAGTAAATTATATTCTACCTTCAGGTTGAATATTACTCTGCGACCCCGCATCTCCAAGTAGTTAATTATATACTTATATTTACCGCGTAATTTTAATTAAATATGGCTACAAATAGAGCGAAATTAACTAACTTAGAATCGAGATTAGAGGCTTATCTCGAGCGAGTTCGATCACTTTATGTCAACGCTCAAAAACTAGACACCCAAGCCGACATCGACAAATTCATTTTTGATGTAGAAATGCTAGAAAGTTACCCGCAAAAAGTTTTAGAAACAGTCGAAGCTGTTAATGTTCTCAGTGCTCAAATAAATCCGGATTTTACACCTTCTCACAAGTTATGGCTCGAGTTCGAAGATATATACAGTTATGTTAAACACCGCTGTGCGACTTTATGTCCTAAAACATCACCCGCAGCCGCTGATTGTAAGAAGATACAAATGGCGCGTCCACACCTACCGCCGATTGAGCTACCCGCATTTAACGGCGAACCAAATAAATGGCCGTTATTTTATGCTAGCTTCCTCAGCAACGTTCACAATAACCCTAGTCTTTGCAATTCTGAACGTATTTATTATTTGGTAGGTAAATTACAAGGCAAGGCGCAAACAATATTCGCCGGTCTAACGCCTTGTGGTGAAAACTACGACATAATATTTGAAGCGCTCGTTAAAAGGTATGAAGATAAACGTTCACTAGCTAGTGACTACATACAACGTATTCTTGATACAAAACAGGTCAACTTAGCAACCGCGGATAGCCTTGATTCATTCGCTAATCAATATTTCACATCCATTTCAGCGCTGAAAGGTTTAAACTTACCAAATTTATTAGATTACTTATTACTACATATTGCTTTAAAAAAGCTGGATTCTGAAACTGTTCGTTCTTTCGAATTAGAACACAAAACAACTGAATTTCCTACCCTCGACCAGTTAACTATGTTTATTAACCAGCAAGTAAAGTTACTGCAGCGCTCCACAACTAAACCTAATACAAATCTTAATAAACCTTTCCAACCCCCGCGTGCTATTAAATTCCCGAAAACTCAGGCATACGTCAACATTTCGACCGCAACCGCACGTAATTGCATTTTATGTAATACCCCATCGCATACGCATATTTATAAATGTCCAAAGTTCAATGTAATGCCTGTGGAGGAAAGATTAAAGTGTGTCAAGGAGAGGGATGTGTGCGTGAATTGCCTTAGTGTTTCACACAAAACATCCGCGTGCAATTCACAGTCTCGCTGTCGTAACTGTGGAGGTAAACACCATACAGCCCTACACATAGAACGAAACGTCACCGCAGTCGCGATGACGTCCCTTTCTTCACCACGCTCCGCGGATAAAAATAATTATTTTAATTGTAATGGTCGAGATACGGTTATGGTTAATCCACCCGCTTATAGCTGTCCGCAATCTATTAGTTATTATACGACCGCGCCAACGCAACATGCAGCACCGCACCACCCCGCCGCCCGCACCGGTTCAGCCCCGCGCGGCGCGGCGGAGGCGTTCGGCTATTCTGCACCCGCCTGCGCGAGCGCCACACTCGCTGCGCGTGAGCCCGCGCCGCCTGTTTACGTAACTGATAGCAATATTAATACGTACTCAGCGAATTCAAACATTGTTCCCCGCCTTTCTGAACCGATTTCCGCTCCCGCGTCTGCTTCTACGACACAATTTACCCCGCGTTCGAATATTACCTTGTGCAATAATATTAGCCGTTCGAGCAGTAATATACCTACGACAGTGTTACTAGCCACCGCGCGCGTTATTACTCACGACGTTTATGGAAACGAAGTCGTAGTACGTTGCTTATTAGACAGTGCGTCTCAAAGCAATTTTATTTCGCAATCGTGTTGTGATAAATTAGGTTTAAGTAATCATTTAAGTCCTACGATATCCTTCGTGAAGGGTATTGGGGGTGCCAGGAAGACTATTAAGTCGTACTTAAAATTAAGAATATTTTCCCGCTTTAATCGTGATATTAACTACGAGATCGACACTTTAGTAGTCGATAAGGTCACGGACCGCTTACCTTCCGTCGCTGTCGACACTTCGATGCTCGCGTATTTACATTCGTTGCCTTTAGCAGACGATACTTTTTCGGTTACTGGAGATATCGAAATTCTAATAGGAGCATCACTCTTTTCGCACTTATTACTGCCAAATAAAGTCAGTAGTTTTGCGGGAACACCACACGCTATCGAGACCGTGTTTGGGTACGTGGTATCCGGTCTCGCGCCCGTGCTGTCGGCTGAGTATGGCACGACCATCTCTTGCTGTTCTGTAGACGCGAACATTGACTCGATTGTGAGACGATTTTGGGAGCTCGACGATGTCGGTGCGCAGCCCGTGAGCAGCCCCGACGACCGCGCGTGCGAGCAGTTTTACCAGAGCACTACGACTCGGGATTCGACGGGTAGATACGTAGTAGCTTTACCTTTTAAAGATGATCCATCGGTTTTAGGTCAATCGTTGGAAACCGCTAAAAAACGTTTTATGTGTTTAGAGCGCAAGCTCGCCGCTTCACCCGCTTATAAACTGGCGTACGATGACGTCATCCGCGAGTATATTGATAAAGGTTACTTATCACCCGTGCCACGGGAAACTTCCGAGTCGCAGATTAAGCCTGCTTATTATATCCCACACCACGGGGTTCTACGGGAAGATAAAGCTACCACTAAACTTCGTATTGTCTTGGACGCTAGCGCGAAGACTAGCAGCTCTAAATCGCTTAACGATATTTTATACAGCGGTCATAACTTACAAGGTAATTTATTTGAAATTATTATAAACTTTCGCATGTTTCCTGTAGCACTTTCGGCTGACATACGCCAGATGTTTTTGTGTCTGGGTGTGCGGGAAAGCGATAAAAGATTTCAACGCATTTTATACCGCTTTAATTCTAATGAACCAATAGATGTTTTCCAATTCAATAGAGTTTGTTTCGGACTTAAGTCCAGCCCTTTCCACGCGCTTCGCACAGTAAAGCAACTCGTTTACGACGAAGGTGATAATTTTCCGCGTGCAAAGGCTATTTTAAATAATTCTCTGTACATGGATGACTTTGTCCACTCGGTCGAAAACGACAGAGAAGGTGTGCAGACGGCACATGAAGTTATTTCGTTGTTAAAACTTGGTCAGTTCGATCTCGTTAAATGGAATAGTAACGCGCCGCGAGTTCTGGAGTCTCTTCCTGAATCGCATCGTTTATCAGCTTTAGTTGAGTTTGATAAAACGGATTCACATAAAGTCTTAGGTATGTCATGGTCACCCACGACTGATGAATTTGCGTTAAGTGTTTGCTTACCTAGCGAACGTCCTACAAAGCGTTCAATATTATCCTGTGTCGCGCGACTGTGGGACCTGATGGGATTTATCGGCCCTGTTATCTTATATGCTAAGTTAATTATAAAACAATTATGGTTGTTAGGATGTGATTGGGATGAAACCCCTCCAGAGAATGTTGTCTCTGCTTGGGATAAGTTTCGTAGTGAACTACTTTTATTAAATCATATTTCCATACCGCGTCATTTAGGCATCGTTAGTAAAAGTGTGATACACTTGGTAGGTTTCGCGGATGCCAGCGAAAGGGCATACGGAGCAGTAGTTTACTTTATTGTAGAAAATAGTAACTCACGCGCGATTCGCCTAGTATGTTCGAAGTCCCGCGTCGCGCCCGCTAAAGTGGTATCCCTCGCACGTTTAGAGTTGTGCGCCGCTCTTTTATTAGCGAAACTGATACGTATAGTTTTGAATGTTAGTAGTGCCCGCGTTAGTGTTAATAGTATACACGCGTTTTCCGATTCGACTGTAGCTTTGTGTTGGATACATTCGTCACCCCACCGCTGGGCTACCTTTGTAGCTAACCGCGTTTCAAAGATACAAGCCGAGTTATCTTCCGATCATTTTCATCACGTCGCGGGAAGCGATAATCCGGCTGATTGTTTGTCTCGGGGGCTGACACCCGCGCAGATATTAAACCACCCGCTCTGGTGGCAAGGTCCGGAATGGATGAAAGAGAGCCTAGACGCATGGCCTATTTCCCAATTCGATCCCTCGACTATTTCGGTGCCGCCTGAGCTGAAGCCTGCGGTTGTGTTGGCTGTTCAAACTACAGAAAGACCGCTTGTTTTACGAATTGCTGATCGTTATTCTTCGTGGTCGAAGTTATTACGCGTTTTAGTTTATATTTACCGCTTCCTTAATTTATTACCGCGCAGCTGATTATACGAAACTTACAAGAATTTTATTTTTACAATGAAATTTCTAATTTAAAATCAGGCAAATGTTGTAACCGTGCCTTTCAGCGACTTACACCATTTTTAAATAACGATGTAATTTTAGTAGGTGGTCGATTGTCGAATGCCGACGTAAGTTTTAGCGAAAAACACCCTGTTGTTTTGCCGCGTAAAGATCATGTGGTTGATCTCATTATAGATTATTATCACAAAAAACACTGTCACGCGGGTCCCGACCTAATGATGTCTATATTAAGACAACGTTATTGGATATTTTCTGCACGTAATGTTATACGTAGTCGCATATTTAAATGTATTGCATGTTTTAAGTTACGCCCTAAGCCTAACTTTCCCGAAATGTCCGAGCTTAAAGCTTGCCGTGTTGTATCTACTATTAAGCCATTTGTTCACACGGGTACAGATTTCGCTGGCCCTTTTATGATCACGCCCTCGCGTGGACGTGGTATACGTACTGTTAAGGCGTACGTTTGTATTTTCGTGTGTCTGACAACTCGAGCCATACATATCGAGTTGGCTTCTAGTTTAAGTTCGGCATGCTTTTTGTCAGTTTTTAAACGCTTTTTATCACGCCGTGGTCCTGTTTCGCATATGTACTCAGATAACGGGACAAATTACGTAGGAGCTAAGCGTCACTTAGATGAACTTCACAAATTTTTGATTTCTTGTGAATATAGTTCCGAATTTTCTCGCATTCTTTCGGAAAACCGTATTACGTGGAATCTTAATGTGCCTAGAGCACCACACTTCGGTTCTGACTGGGAGTCAAATATTAAAAGTATGAAGAACCATTTATTTCGTGTCGTCGGAAAGCAAACGCTCTCTTACGAAGAGATGACGACTGTTCTGACACAAGTCGAGGCTGTCATGAACAGCCGCCCGCTCTGCCGCACTCTATCGTCTGATCCGGCAGAGCCGCTCGCGATAACTCCCGCACATTTTTTAGTTTACACCCCGCTAAAGTATTTACCCGCGTCTGAAGTCGTTGAAGATCGGACTCATCTTCTCGAACGTCACGTTCTTCTCGATCGCGTTTTGCAACACTTCTGGAGGCGCTGGAGATCGGAATATCTGCACACGCTACAGGTTAGGCAAAAGTGGAACACTCCCGCTTGTCCTCTTTCTGTTGGTACTGTAGTTATTGTCGTAACGGATAACGCGCCGCCACTTCATTGGCCTCTAGGGGTTGTTGAAGACGTATTTCCCGCGAAGGATGGAGTAGTTAGAGTCGCCCGCGTTAAGACGGCTTCTGGTTCGTATGTACGACCAGCAACTCGTTTATGTCCCCTACCTAATTAATTTAAGTTTTTTTTTATTATTTTAGTTCAGATTCTTATACCGCGTTAGTTTAGTTTAAGTAGCCGCGTTAGATTTTATACAGTATTTTGCGTTTATTTGTATTTGAATCTCGAGAGACTTCAAGCCCGGGGGGATGCTTGCGCCGTACCTACCGTACCGCGTACCTAAATTATTTTATAACTAGAAGTGGGTAGTTGATCGGACTCGTTAATCCCGTCTCATTCTATCCTTTTCCTTTCCTTACCTGCGCGTGAGATGTCATACGAGGAGGAGGGATGACCAGGAAGGGGAGAGACGATCGAGCGAGCAGTAGCACTTAGATATCCGTATCGAAAACCGCTGTACACCGCATCATCTGAACCGCGCCCGCATGTTTCATATTGAAGTTTTATGACTATTTGTTTATTTGAATAAGATTGTGTTGTGTGTGGAAGTGTAGCCGCTTAAGAGAAAAACAGCAGCGTTGTTGACGGAGCCGCCGCCATCGACCAAGCCAAGTCGTCCGTTACGAGAACGAGGTGAGTCTCACGTTGCTTCCTATTTCCTATACCTTCGCCATCCGCTGAGCCTTCACCAGCTCTGGTCCTTCGTAGCTATCCCGCCCGCGCATCCAACCATAGTTCTCGTGTTATGCCACAGTTTTTCTTAAAAGCTATCCAAACGGATAATATCATCATTAGAAATATTGTTATTGGATTCTATTTGGTCTTCTTCTTAATCTTTATACTGGCAGTGGCAGACCCAAAGGATTAATTAAATAGCAATTGGGTCGTAACGTAAGGTTGCTATGTCATATGTTCATTCATGTATAGTTGTAAATTATCACCATCCACACAATTATTGAAGAGGAAATACATTTTTCTAAAGTTCGACGGCACAACTTAGTGTTATAATTAGTATTTTATTCACAAAATTTTTTCACTACACTACAAATGAAGTAAAACTAGTGCACCTTTTGAGCAAAATCAAAGAAAGTACTATCAACAATCATCTATCGACACCCCCAAAGCACCACGATAAAACTTTATAAGTTTTCGTCATCCAAATGTCAGAAATCGAAAACTTTGGTGCATTACAAAGTGCCTCGTGCTCGCAAATATCGATATTATTCAATAAATCGATGAAAACATTCGGTCTATGACGTCACTTACGTCGAGGCATTCGATAACATTGCGCCTCGTGCTCGCAGTCAATGTTTTGAGATATGGTATACAAGGACAAGTGATAAAATCTCCGTATCACGTCCTTTATCGATCTTATAAAAAGCTCGTGCTTGCCCCGCTGATCATAGTTTAAGATACTTGTTTTTCTGCCTAGTCAGTAATTTATATAGCTGTGTAGTGTCGGCTTAGCTGTGTAGTGTCGGCTTAGAATAGCACTACCCCATGTCTTCCGGTGGGTGTACGTAAGAGGCGACTAACGGACTTGGGGCTTTTTAAGGGATTTTTGGGCGATGTGGTTGGAGACCCATCACCAACAACCTTTGTACTACCATCTTTTCCCCACTCAACTTCCAAAAGTGGCTGAGGAATTTGTTATTTCTCAGCTCTGGCTACCCCTTTTAGGGATTTATAGCCGTGAGTATATGTATGTAGGTATGTCAGTAATTTTAAAACATGATTAAACAATAATTGACACTTATTTTAACAGATTTATTTAATTTAATGACACGAAACACGGAATTGGAATAACTTATAGCAAGAATTAAAATACGCTCGTTGTCGTTTACGCATATGGCAGAACATTATGCACACAAACTCTATTGATTGCATACAAACAGGTTCGTTCCTACTTATCTCTTTATCATTTTATCATGAACTACAATTATAATAACTAAATGATGTGTACCTTCAATCGGGTACTGATTCATTAGTAATAGGTACTTTAAAATGAAAGATTTGTTGTATGCCCATACGACAATATCATTATTCTAATCAAAATTTCACATGAAATGAAAAAATAATAGCCTTCCTTTTGTTTCCAACACTTTTGACGCCTTTTGATCGGTATGACAAAGCTACTTAAGGGCGTCCCCGGAAAAATAGGTTGATATTGATTGTTTGGAAATTCTATAAAGTCTGATTTGATGATATTGATATGACATGAATAAAATATAGAATAGAAGAATAGAATAGAATAACTCTTTATTGTACATCAAACACAAATTTACAAAAGAAATTATCATACAGTTTACAGTGAGGTACAATCGGCGGTCTTATCGCTAAAAGCGATCTCTTCCAGACAACCTTTGGAAGGTGAGATCGGTAAACTAGTTATCTAGGTAGATGCACAAAACAAGCTTACTTTAAAACTAACTTATTTAATTGAAATAATAACATAAATATTAATTACACAAAATAATATAGGTACATATTACACACATATGAACACACATACATACATAACTACATACTTTTATATATACAAGTAATACAAATACCTAAATAAAATACACAAATACGTTTTAGAAATATAATTAATACATATAATTTAAAAAGCAACAGTATTACAGCGCTTCAGTGAGATAGTGTTGTTTCACCAGATCCTTGAACACATTAAGGGATTTAGCCAGTCGCACCTCCACAGGAAGTGCGTTCCACAATTGCACAGCGTGTACAGAAAAAGAGGAGCCATAGAAATTGGTTGAATGAGAGGGAATGGTTAATTGAAGATTATGGTCTGAACGTAAATTAAGGTTATGGGAAGAAGATAGAAATTGAAAACGTTCTTTTAGATAGAAAGGGGTGGCAGGTTTGAACAAGATAGAGTAAAGAAGAGACAAAGTATGCGCATTTCGGCGGAGGCGAATAGGAAGCCACTTAAGTTTAGAACGATAAACAGACACGTGATCATACTTACGCAATCCAAAAACAAACCTTATGCATAAGTTTTGGAGACGCTCTAATTTATTTAGCTGTTCTTCCGTTAAATCAAGATAACAGGTATCAGCGTAATCCAAAATTGGAAGGAGTAGAGATTGAGCTAACGCAGTTTTGGTAGCAGTAGGTAGAAAATTTGTTAGTGATTAGTTCATGGTGTTAAACATTATTATTGTGGTGTATTTAACATTTTAATAATTTGTTGAAAAATATGATGAAAAAAATTGAATTGGAACATGCTTTGTTTTCATAAAAACCGTATAGGCTCCACTGGCATAACATACATGTGAACTCATTATGTCTATATACGCGTAGCTTTAAGATCTGTAACTTTGATGTTTAACTTTTCATTTAAACATTATAGTTATTCAATAAAACTAAATAAACTACATTTATCCTGCGCGCGCATTTTTTTCGTCCCTGTCACTCTCAGTAAATTTGACGTAAGAGTGAGCGCAATAGCTATTTTTATAATAGGTATTTTTTTTCTCAGGTAGCGGGTTCGATTACCGGTTTAACCATGAAATTATTTAAAATGCAATTCAAATTGTTTTTTTAAATAGAAATAATGCCTTCTTTCGGAAAGATGTTCATTTAAAATAATTAAGGTACTTTTCCTCCAATGACGCGATTTCTTTTTTCCATACTTTTTTTTAAATTAAAAATAAAATGAAATGTTATATGCTATCTGTGGTATTTAAGGTACTTTCTCTCCATGTAGCATCGCCGTGGGACGCCCTGTATATACCTGGGACAAACCACTCGGTTAACGGTTAAGCTAACTTCGAGAATGAGGTCAACCGTCGAATCGTTCGGCTGGGCAGCGTTCGGGAAGCTGCACCATATATCCTCGTCCATAATTCCGCAGAGTCTCAAGACAAAGGTCTTTGACCAGTGTGTGTTGCCAGTCATGACCTACGGCACAGAGACGTGGCCTTTTACAATGGGCCTCATTAGTAGGCTCCGAGTCACCCAGAGGGCAATGGAGAGGGCTATGTTAGGAGTGTCATTACGCGATCGAATCCGCAACAAGGAGATCCGTAGAAGAACCAAGGTCACTGACATAGTCCGAAGAATTGCAAAACTGAAGTAGCAATGGGCAGGGCACATTGCACGCAGAACCGACGACGGCCGTTGGGGCTCGAAGGTTCTGGAGTTGCGGCCACGTACCGGACGGATGAGGGAAGCACAGGACCGGTCGTTATGGAGATTATTGGGAGAGGCTTATGCCCAGCAGTGGACGTCTATAGGCTGATGATGATGATTATGATTATACTAGAAACAAACAAATATTTTAATTCCATACTGCCGCTTATACAAACAAAACACGATTTTTAGAAAATTATATAAGTAACAAAACTATAAGCAAGTACGAGCCCGTTTAGAAAATTTGTAGTTTAAAATATTCCCCATGGTCCACATAAATTCAAGATTTGGTGTCGTTGGAATACATACTGCAATTTGGCTGACTATGGTGATTTTTTTACCGCGAAAAATGAGTTAAAGTGTTAATTAAATCTTTTTTCTGAATAAGAGTCATTAAATGAGCCTAAATATTTTGTCACGTCTTCAAGAGCAGTGCTGTATATTTTCTAGAGGCATATATAACAACTAAACCCATATTATGTGGCAAGCGAAAGGGAAAACATACTGCATGTATTCTTTAAGAAAATTGATTTAAATTGTTCTATTGAAGAGTGCATTGTTAAAATCATAAATAAATATTGTTTATGGTCTGTGTGTACACAACAAAATGCACTGCAAGGGGGAGTTGGCAACGAACAAACAAAGTCAGCGCCATTTTCAAATCATAGTCTTCACCAGAAAACCCTTCCGCAGTGCTGTATGTTTTTCCTCTCGGTACATTATAACTGTGTTATTGTTATGGAAAACCGTTGTATTTTTAATGCATTCTACTTATCAAATCAGTTTGTAACTTCTCTTATTTGATTATTGCATTTTCCCAATGTTACCTATAAAAATATGAAATATCTCTGCTGGACAAATATTTCAAGGTAGCAACCACACATAATTTTTTGCAAGCACTAAACGACACTTACTTCACGCACATATATACAGAGGGGATGAACCAAATTTCCAAAATTGGTATACACTGACAATTCGTAGGGAGTAGTCATGGGTAAAAGGTTACAACTATCATGGTTCCTTAGGCTCTCGTTGTTACCTTGTCTAACTATATGGTCTTTACACTAAATTACAATTCTTTTGATAGTTAATACTCTACAATGTAGAGTCTACGTGAACCTCTGATGTATGTTGCAGACAAACAGACAAACGGACATGATTAATTTATATAAGAAGTTTATGATTACGATACCCTAAAAAACATGGATATCCAAAAAAAAAACAAATAAACATCTTTTAACTATACGATCTTTTATTTCAATTTAAACCGCAATAAATGCAAACTGATAATTGTGAAAGACCAATTTTAGTATCTGTTTGGAAACTATGGAAGTTGAGCACATCTTTCGTCATTTCATCATTTAACATAACTTGTCCAAACCCAGTGATGAAAGTAATTCTCTATTCTATTCCTAGGCATTTTGTTTTTCATTGTGGCCTGAGTTAGGACTAGGGAAGGCAATTGTTTTTCTATTCTTGTCTACTTCGGTTGTCATAAACATCAATTTGTTTTTCATTGTTGGATTTGGACATTTTCGGGTCCTTCCTTTGTGGCCAGGGTTTTGAATCGGAGAAGTAACTTTTCCCATTCATGAGCACTTGGATTTTGGACTAGGGGTTATAACTGGCTCCAGTTTTGGTTTTCCATTGTGAGGAGGGGCTGGTTGAGTACTTGGCTTACTATACATTCTATCTAGATTTTGACTAAGTGAGACCGTCGAAATTTCTATTTTCCGGTTTCATCACGTGCCATTATGATAAGTGAAATAACTGGTTTCCATTTATTATATAGTTTGGTTTTCATTGTAGACTGGGTTTGGTTTTTTTCTTTTTCTGTTCTTGCGCACTCTAGTTGTTATGGAAGCAAGGTTTGGTGTGCCAACTAATGGTTTTTCTATTGTGATTAGGGTTTTGATGGGTATATTGGTTTTTAATTGTGGCTCAGATTTAAACAAAGGGAGACCATTTTCTGCCATTTTTTGGCATTTACATTTCAGTGAATAAACTGTTTCCATTCATATTTAATTTACTTTATATCCTAACCAGGGCTTTTTATTTGGTTAGTTAACTGGTTCCAGTTAATTTATTTATTGTTTTTATTTTTTGCCGAGAATGGGACTAAAGCATAGAACTGGTTTCCAGTTTTTGGGTTTTCCAATGTGACCAGAGTTTTGGTAGGCTTTTTTTTCATTTTGGCCTGGGTTAAAGGCTTTAATGAACATAGTTTAGATTCAGTGAAATAACTGATTTCTCGTCTTGTATACTTTTTTTGACATGGCTGTCAAGTTTTGGTGTCCCAACTGATAGTTTTCATTCTAAGGATTTTCGATTTTCATTGTAGCCCGGGTTTTAATTCAGTGCTTTTATTCTTACTTAGATTTGGACTAAAGGATATAGCTGGTTTCCAGTTTCTGATTGTCTATTGTGATCAGGGTTTGATGGGCACCAGGTGTTCCATTGTGGCTTAGATTTTGACCAGGGGAGACCAGTTGCTGCCCGTTTTTGGCGCTTACATGTCACAAGATCTGCGCTTGCCATTGCCGACTAGGTTCTGAGGTAACAGCTTTCCATGGTTGAGAGCTTTTCTTGTCGCTATGAGCTGTGTTCTGTTGCTGACAATCCGCTTTTCGTGATGCTTAGTAGTTGAACAGCAAGCTATTTGGTGTCTATTCTTTGAAACTCCGTTAGGGTTTGTAATAGGTGGATCAGCTGGTTTCCATTCTTGTTTATTCATACTTGAGCACTTTGTTTTCAATTGTCGCCAGAGCTTATACTATGTTTCGATTTAATACCTGTAAAACGGATTTTATTGTATATTTTTATAAAGATACAGGGATGAATACGTATGAGGGCACACATGAGAAAAATAATAAATGTGTGGAAGCCATAGAGTTTCATCAGGATATCGCAAAGTGGCAATTTATAGTCTCTGTCCACCTTAAAAATAAATTAAATAAGTCTTTATTTCAGGCATCTACATGTGGCGCATAAAATATAAACAAAATCAAATCAAAATTAAATAATGGGCGTGAGTTTAAATAATTATGTAGGCTAAATTTACTAATAAAATAAAACTTAGTTTTTTTCACACAATTTTAAATCCAAAATCTCAAAGACTAAAACATTATTTAAAAATATACAGGATAAGATTTAGCGGGTTTTGTCATGATAAATAAAAGAACTATGTACTAAGTAACATTACGATAGTCATTGAACAACAGGTTTTTTAAAGACATAATTAATATGTTTTAAATTAGCCTACCAAGTATTCACGGAATTAGATCTTCTTAATATTGGTAAGTCCTATGAATATCACTGCTGTGCAGTTACAGCGGGATTGGAATACTGAATTAACGTATATCTATCTATACTTATAATCATAGATCGGATAATCGGATGCATATTTACCTAAAATTGACCGGCGGCTTAGTATGGAAAGAACTTCTTTATCGTAAAGATTTCGGGATTTCGGAATTGATGCGTTTAATGTTCGGAATATAGAATTAAATGTATTTTCATTACATTTGTAGTGTTATCTATTACAATATATTATTTGTATGTACATTACTTGTATGGAAAAAAACCCAATGTTTCGGGATGAATACCGTTAGCGTTTTGGTTATAAATATACATAACATAAACATAAACATAAACGTTCACGCCGAATATCCCCGAAGGGGTTGGCAGAGGTACTAATACTTCTGAACATCACGTGACTTTGTCACCTGGTGTTCAGAGTACCCACGTTTTGCATGGACAGTGTACTTACGTGATAGGGGGCAGGCCTATCGCCGTTTTGTACGAATACACTGTCACATGACTAAGTACAACTCAGCCATGTGGGTTTCCTCACGATGTTTTCCCTCACCGTTAACAACCATGATAAATTAACCACACATATGTCTTTAGAAAAGACAAATTGGTGTAGGCCCGACCCAGGATTTGAACACTAGTCGTTTGCACGATAACCGAGTGTTCTACCCACTGGGCTATCACGGTTGCTTATAAATATAATTGAATGCATACTCAAATAAAGGTTTTTAAATGAGGAGCCGTAATTATTTGCGTTGAGGACAATATTTGAATAACATTGTAAAGCTTGTTGTGCACTTAGCTGCACATTTACTAACGTTAAGATTTTAACTATTATGGAATATATCGAAAAATAAATGGAGATCAATTTCAGTTTTGAATTTACAATTGTCGTTATGTTCAAAAAAGCGTTATAAATGTGAATGTGCGAGTGAGACGGATAGGTAACTTTGGCTGCTTGTGCGAGTGAGACGGCATTCTCAAAACTGGTTTGTGTGCAGGTAGGTGCAAGAAACCCCGGTAATGCATGTCTTTTGTTATCTTATCTATCTATTAGTTACTTGAAAATATTCGTCGCTTTGCTTGCCATGCGTACGGGTGTGTTTTGTGTTCCTTTGCAATTTTCTAACGATTTGGCTATTCAACAACGGATTCTGATTTGCATCGTGATTTGGTTTTGGATTTTGGTTTTTCTTGAAACGACGTCTTGTGCTACGGATCTCGGAACTCTGCGTTGCGTCTTGTATTTACAAGGTAAGGATTATTGTATTTTACAAAAAAAATTATTAATTCATTGTATGTACCTATTGCGCTTACACATTGTATTCTCCAACTTGTTCTAAAACAGTCCATACGAGTATTTGCAATACAATACAGAGTGTTAAAATAATTAACGAATAGTCTTCTTTTCAGCCATAATAGCGAAATCAACTCAAAAAGAAGACATAGCTCAATCATGGATAAGATATTACCCAGAGATGTTTTACGATCCGGCAACTAGCAGAATAACTTGCACAAAATGTGAGACACGTTAAAGTGCAAAGAAAACTATTTTGAACCGACATCTGAAGTCACAAAAACATCGTGGTGTTCAAGCAGCAGCGTCAAGTGATTTTTATTTTGATCTGGTTCATTTTATAATTATGTGCAACATACCATGGTCAAAAATTGACAACCCTAATTTTCGCAATTTTTTCGAAAAATACATTTGTAAATGTAACAACAAAGACAGAACCATTCCAAGTGAGTCTTTGCTGAGAAAGAAGTACCCTATATATAATCCCTGATTTTTTTCGAATCCCGACATTGAAAAAGACAATTCCGAAAAAAGAAGCCGTCTCCATATTTTCTTAGCCAAAAAATAAGTTTAGGTAAATATGCATCCGATTATCCGATCTATGGAAGAATCTGTAGAGAGGTCAATTCTGTACATGAAATATATTTTGAAAATAACTATCAGGGGGTGATAAGTGATCGATACTAATGCCAAAAATGCAATTAGTAAATTTTTTGTCTGTCTGTCTGTCTGTTTGTATGTTCCTTATGGAAACAAAAACTACTGGACGGATTTTAACGAAACTTGCCACAATTATTTTTTATACTCCGGGGCAGGTTATAGAATACTTCAGCACGGTAGTAAAGGGGAATTTTGGGAAATTTTGGGAAAACGGGAGAAGTTACTCCATTTTAAGCTTTAAGTTTCCTACGCGTGTGCAGCCTTAATGGTTAAAGTTATATAGATATCTCAGATATTTAAAAAACAACGCTACCCGTGCGAAGCTGGGCCGATCCACTAGTATAATAAAAATATAAATAAATTTATATATAAATGTAATACATTAATGTTGTTAGTGAATTGAAAATATTTACCTTGTAGGTTTGCTACAGACGCTAATGTCGCGAGGATTTTAAATAAAATAAAGATCTTTATGTATTTTCTGTTCAAAGTTTTGCTGTTGAATGATGCCTTTTTCCGTGAAATGGTTATATTATATACTGTGACATAAAACTATAACCATATGTTCTGTTCATTACCAATGGAAACAAAACTTAATAAACTATAAAGGAAATGTATGAAGTTCTTATTGTTTTCTGACAATAACAAACAAAGTCCATGTTCAATTGTAGTCGAAATCAAAGAAAAATATAATAATTTATTATATTTGAATTATTCAAGCAACTTTAAAAGACCTTCTGAAGGGACTACGAATTGGTGAATTTCATACTACATTTAATTTAAACCGTTGAATGAAATGGCTTTGAATTTGTTAGCATTATTTTATTTTTTAAATTTGTTCATATTCCTCCAGTCCAGTAATATTTGCACTAAATTTTTAGAGATACTACCTTTACCTAGGCCCCGAATATAAATTCTGTGATACCACCCTATAAAAGTTAAAACCAAGAAATGGGTATGTGCAAACAAATTTAAAAATAAATAGTTTACCTTCCAGGCAATTTAGTCCAAGGATTATAGGCGCACAAGTATCTTTATTTTTTTAATGATATTTTTATAATGTGTATATTGCTGTGTAGTGTCGGCTTTGCTGTGTAGTGTCGGCTTAGAATAACACTACCCCATTTCTTCTGGTAGGTGTACGTAAGAGGCGACTATCGGTATTGGGGATTTTAAGGGATTTTGGGCGATGCGGTTGGAGACCCATCACCAACAACCTTTATTTTGCCATCTTTTCCCCACTCACCTTCTAAAAGTGGCTGATGAACTTCTAGTTCCTTAGTTCTGGCTAGCCCTTCTAGGGATTTATAGCCGTGAGTATATGTATGTATGTATGTGTATATAATAAAAATTTAGATGTTAAATAGTATTTGTATTAATCAAGGTTGTTAGCGGTGACGACAAACACCCTGAACACGGCTGCAAGAATTTGACTAAATAATGGTAGGTAGGTAACTTTAGAACCCGGATAGATGCATAGGAAAGTTTTTATAACATTGTGTAGGGGAAAGAGTTGGTAGTCTGTTTTTGATTGTGAGGGCAAAACCAGGACGAATCGATGTTATTGATGAGATTGGCAAAAATTAAACCTTAAAAGGAGATAAAATAAATACATTGCTTATTCCAACTTTTATTTAGTTATAAACACAGTACGACCATCACAGAAAAGGCTTTTAATTTTAATATAATAATTGCCTGAGTAGCTACCAGGTGGCATTTTTGGCTTCAAATCGTTGGTGATTCATTTGTTGTTGTGTCCAGGGTTATTGCTGGGTGGCGTCACTGGTTTCCAATCGTCAGCGCTTCGTTTGTTGTTATGTCCAGGGTTATTGCTGGGTGGCGTCACTGGTTTCCAATCGTCAGCGCTTCGTTTGTTGTTATGTCCAGGGTTATTGCTGGGTGGCGTCACTGGTTTCCAATCGTCAGCGCTTCGTTTGTTGTTATGTCCGGGGTTATTGCTAGGTGGCGTCACTGGTTTCCAATCTTCAGCACTTCGTTTGTTGTTATGTCCAGGGTTATTGCTAGGTGGCGTCACAGGTTTCCAATCTTCAGCGCTTCGTTTGTTGTTGTGTCCAGGGTTATTGCTGGGTGGCGTCACTGGTTTCCAATCGTCAGCGCTTCGTTTGTTGTTATGTCCAGGGTTATTGCTAGGTGGCGTCACTGGTTTCCAATCATCAGCGCTTCGTTTGTTGTTATGTCCAGGGTTATTGCTAGGTGGCGTCACTGGTTTCCAATCTTCAGCGCTTCGTTTGTTGTTATGTCCAGGGTTATTGCTGGGTGGCGTCACTGTTTTCCAATCATCAGCGCTTCGTTTGTTGTTGTGTCCAGGGTTATTGCTAGGTGGCGTCACTGGTTTCCAATCTTCAGCGCTTCGTTTGTTGTTATGTCCAGGGTTATTGCTGGGTGGCGTCACTGGTTTCCAATCATCAGCGCTTCGTTTGTTGTTATGTCCAGGGTTATTGCTAGGTGGCGTCACTGGTTTCCAATCTTCAGCACTTCGTTTGTTGTTATGTCCAGGGTTATTGCTAGGTGGCGTCACAGGTTTCCAATCTTCAGCGCTTCGTTTGTTGTTGTGTCCAGGGTTATTGGTGGGTGGCGTCACTGGTTTCCAATCGTCAGCGCTTCGTTTGTTGTTATGTCCAGGGTTATTGCTAGGTGGCGTCACTGGTTTCCAATCATCAGCGCTTCGTTTGTTGTTGTGTCCAGGGTTATTGCTAGGTGGCGTCTCTGGTTTCCAATCATCGGCTTTTTGCTTTGCATTGTGGCTAGGATTAACGCTAAGTTCCAAACCTTGAACCGAAAATAAAATGTTTTTATTTAATAGCAGAAGTAAAGTTTAACTATCAAATTCATCTATTTAGTAAATTTATCTTGTGATATTGATTGATTGATTGAAAGTAAAAAAGATAATTATAAAAAAAAAACATCAGATATACAAAAATACTCATATAATAATAATAGTGATAATACGTGCCAAAATCTATTGGGACCGATCCGTTATCACGGACAGGACTATTCTAGCGAATAAGCCTGATATCGTGGTATGGGATCGGTCGCAGTCGAGGGTATTTCTAGTGGATGTCACTATCCCTCATGACGAGGGTCTCGTGAAAGCTGAAACCGAGAAGCGTCGGAAATATCTCGATCTGGCTCACGAGATCACCGACATGTGGGGTGTGACTTCGACAGAAATAATCCCAATTGTTTTATCCGCGAACGGGTTAATTCCAACCAGCCTCGCGACCAACTTGAGGCGGTTGGATTTCTGTGGCGTGTCGGTTTCAGCACAAATACAGAAGGCGGTGCTGCTCGATACGGCTCGGATCGTCCGTCGGTTCTTGAACCTGACTCCCTGACCCTGACCGACTGTGCTTTTGTCGGGGAGTACCGCCTCTCCCATTTAAAATTTATATTTTCATTTTCGGCCATGGGAGAGGCGAGAAACAAAAATGCTTTTCGAAATAATAATAATAATAAAAACTCTTTATTGCACATCACAAAAAAAACAACAATTACAAAAACAAAGATCGGTACAAAAGCCAAAGTACAACTGGCGGTCATATCACTAAGAGCGATCTCTTCCAGACAACCCATGAATGGAAAGATTTGCTGGATTAAAAACATGTTCGGTAGATGTCCAATAAATAAAACTGATTTGCTTAAAAACTAAAATTATTCGTCAAACTAATATGTATCTATTTTAAATATTACTAAATATTTATTAAGTTCTAACACATTTACATATAGTATTCCATAAAATAAATAATATTCAATAAAAACGATACGTATGCAATATATATCAGATTTTTAAATAAAATACATATATACATTTTACGACTTATATAATAGAATATATAAACTTTTGTATGCAACACAAATAATTTAGTACGGTCAATTTAAATAATCAAGGTTACAATAATTCCAAACCAGCTGAAAGTTGGTATCATTGTTTTAAATATAATTATAAATAAAGCTTCCAATCTCCCCATCATTCCCTTGAGTGCAAATTTTTATTTAAGGTCAAAAGAAAAAAAAGGGTTTTTAGGACTTGACCAACTTTCTGGTTCGGAATTAATGTATCCTCCCCCTTGTTTTTTTATTGACAAAAATAGGTAGCCAGAGTTTCAGAACTTGAAATCACCCAGAAAATTTATTAGGACAGATATTCTAAAAATTAAAAGATGATTGGTGATGTGTTTTCAGCCACATCTTTTAGTTATTTACAACTATAGTTACCTCTTAGGTTGGCAGCATATGCTGCTGAAACCATAATCGATATGATGATAAGAGACTTCATCGTAGCTGTTGTTCCTGATCGAATGGTGACTATTTAGATTATTCCGCAGCTTTATATACTTTTAGTCAACGCACTTAAAATTATATAATTCTATACAATTAATACTGATTACTATATTTTTGTCATAATTAACGGAAACTATTGTACGAGAAGTATTTGTAAAGCGACTTTTGTTTTCATCACAAGCGACGGTTAAACAATTCTAGTTTTCAAGTATACAAGACGTCAGAAAGTTGTTTTATGCAAATAAATAATTAGTAAATGTTGAATAATTATTTAATAATAATAATAATAATACCCTGTTAAGGGATTTTTAGCCGTGAGTATATGTATGTATGTATGTATGTAAATGTTGAAATTAGAAATTAATGTATGCGGTTGCAGACCCACCTCCAACAACCTTTATTTTACCAACTTTTCCCCACTCAACTTTCCAAAAGTGCCTGAGGAATTTTTAATTCCTTAGCTCTGGCTACCGCATCTAGGGATTTATAGCCGTGAGTATATGTATTAAGTGAGTGTATGAATTAATTTAGTGGAACTGTCATTTTTGTATTGACATGAATATCCAATTGGCCTAGACCTCGGTTTTTAAACATACCCTTTTTATATTTTAAATCGATTAAAGACATCAAACTAAATAACTTTGCCTATGGAATGCGAGGTTCTTAGCCTCAGTTGAAATATAAAAAAAAACGTGTTGTGATTTGGCCAGATGTTTTTTTTTTTTAATTTAAGCTTAGGCTTCGAAAGTCACCATATTTTCTCAGTTTGATCTAGGCAGCAACACTTTTTATATATAAACTAGCTTTTTGCCCCGCGACTTCGTCCGCGTGGACTTCATTTTTTGCATCCAGTTTACATAATACCAAAATACCGAAACACTATCTCAACTCTGTTTTTTATATTTATAATCCCGCGGGCGTTGTTAATGACATAAAGGACATCGAGACTTTTTAAGTGATTGTTGGGCGATTCAGTTTGTGAAGCATCACTAACAACCTTGTTTAAACTATCTTTTATTAATCTATTTCCAAAATTGGATGAAGAATTAGCATCTCTGAATACTCTTTTGAATACCTTACCTCTGGCTACACTTTTATGGCATTTATGGTTGTTAGCATATACTCATGAATGATTGATAGATGGATTTCATAAATTCAATCGCACCAAGTTTTATTATAAAATGTAAAAAAAACTCTATATTAACTTTCATTTGCTATATCAACCCGTTAGGTGTTGAGTTCCAAAAATTCCTTTTTAATTGTTCATAAGAATCATGAAACAAATATACCAAGTTTTTATGTTCAGAAATGAGAATATCTTTAGTAAGTACAGATACGGATACGGATAGTAGTTTGGCGCTGCGGCGGCGGCCCGGTGCTGCCCCCTACACTGACCGTTGGTGATATTGGGAGAGCCTGCAGCGATTGCTCGGAAATATAGGATGGTTAGTGGTGGATCTCCATCCAGAATAATCGCTAAATTGAAGGGATAGTGCTTGCTATTATTATATATAGTGCTATTTTAAGCTAACAAAACTTTTTTTTTACAAAAAGATTGAAATACCTGAGATATGAACCCGGGACGATTGATTCATAATAGTTCTAATTAAATATTCATAGTAGTTAGTTATACCGCTACGCCACGGAGACGTTACCGGGGCGGTGTCAAATTTTTATTACGCTTTATTTCATATTAGTCTTACTATTGATAAACAAATTTGTCACTTAAATGTTCATTTATTTTGATGAAAACTGATGAAACCCCTTCATCTTTCCAAAATGAACATTAACAAAGTGTCTGTTGTGAATTCCATCGATGATAAAAATAATCGCTGCAATATTTTGAGCCATATATGAGTTAAGGTTTTTGGATGTTCCTATGAGAACTCTTGCGGATTCCTTAGTTTCAAGGAATCGTCGTCGTTTCATTTAGCTTCTAAATTTACATGTTTATATTCGTTTGCAATATAAGTAGATGTAAAAAAAATTTATACGATAAACAAATAGTACATCATCCCTCGGGAGTTTCTTATTTTCGGGGATCCATTATCGTACCATTAAGCTTCTAAATTTTGATTTTTATATTAGTTTACAATATTTTACTTTGTTTTAAACGATACACAGCGCCATCTCCAATGCATCCAGCAAGCAAACAATATTTTTGATATCCCGTGGGAACATATTTTTTTCCAGGATAAAAGTCCCTATCATTTAATTTAGACTTCTAACTACACGTCTGAAAAATTTCAAAGTAATCGGTTCAGTATTTATACGGCGTGAAAGCGGAACAAACAAACAAACAAACTCACTTTCTCATTTATAATATTAGTATGGAATGGATTATTTTGAAAATTAAAATATTTTAGATAGGCATTCCATAGTTGTTTAGTTTGATGTCTTTTATCAATTTAAAATACAAAAAGGGTATGTTTAAAAAACGAGGTCGAGACCAATTGCGAGCTGAAAAGAAACATATTCTCTCAAATTCAAATGCTAACGCCGTAAACTAGGTGGGCACGAATGCTTCTCATGCCGAAATTTAGAGCGAAGCTGGACAAAATCAAACATGTGTTTTTTTAAATGGTTTGATTGCAATTGTCGAAATTTTTGTTTTTTTACTGAGTCTGGCAAATGATTGTTTTCACCGTTAACATTAGGCCAGGTAGGGATTGTTAGCTTCCTTTGTCTTTCCTGCTTCTTTTGCTTTAGGAACAGTTCTATGTCCTTAATCGTCAACAAACTTTGAATACTTTTGTACAAAAAATAATAATTGAACTATAGAGAAAAAGTCATTCATTCGTTTCCTTGTTTAACACAGAGTCTATGACATAGGATAAATTGAATGTCAACGTTGCTTTACTATTAAAATAAAAATTAAAGTACAATACGCGCGTGTTGTCAGCCGTCAGAAAGGTCATAAGCTTGACAGGCTGCGTTTTTTCGATTTCCCCGTTGCTGGCGGCGGCGGCGGCCCGACACACGACAGATTATTCCTAATTGGTAACATCTATCTAAATGTTCGCTTCGTTAAAACCTTGTCCTTGATGTCTTGAACCATCGTGCAAACTTTGGCTGTGATCGGATCAATCATTTAGGAGGAGTTCTATGACAAACCTAATACAAAAGGGGGTAAAACAAAGCTTTGCTCGCTTCACTCCAATAATATACTTTAGAATATCACGTGACATTGATGGCACCAGGTGTTCAGAGTTAATTTGATACGGATTAATACTGAACTAAAAAAAATATATAAAAATAATGATGTTTTCAATTTTTTCTTACAACATGAACATAAAAATGGTTATTTTCAGACAACCCTAAGCTATACAAACATGCTATCACGGACTCTTTTGCAATTATACACATTTGAATTGGCTACTAGATTACTTAAGTATATCATTGACATTGATGGTTTAAGTGGCATTCGTGTGAAAACTCCTAATTGGTGAAGATTCTTTTCGACCTTTGTCGCTAAGTTCTAATACTGCTGATTTCATGAACGCATTATAAATTATATTCCAAAACATACATATTATACTCACGGCTATAAATCCCTAAAAGGGGTAGCCATAGATTCGATATAAGCAATTTCTTAACCACTTTTGGAAGTTTAGGTTGTTTGTGATAGGTCTCCAACCGCATCGGCCATAAGCCGACACTGCACAGCTATACCATATATATATCAATTGTTAGAAACTGTTCATATATATATTAGGTACATTTTGAGTTTACCGCATTCATACAGACAGAAAAAATGGCCAGGCACTTCTTTTAATAATATGCAAGGATTATTTATTCTAAGTTAGAATATTTTGTTTTAAGTGTAAATCTATTAATATTTTCACTCTCAAATATACTGCTATTGTGATTTGCGTGAGCATTGACGTCTTTACTCTCATTGTAGAGAAAATCGATGCGGAAATCAATGTCGTGTTAGATTTGTTATGGTTGACTAGTTAGAATGTATTAATAATGCTTTTAAACGAAAATATGTTAGCTGCAACCCCAGATCATTATTAAAATAAACAAATACCTATTCAATGATTCCTTTCAGGAATGGGAAGACGCTCGTATGTGCCTTCCCATTTGTCGGGATTGGAGCTGCGGCTTATGAAGCCAAAGGCTCTTAAGAAGGATTATTATGGATTTCTATGTCCTGTTTAGCGTAGGCGAGGATTCTAGGGTAAGAACATATTTTGTACAAAGAAAAAGTGATACCATTCAAAAGGTCAATACAGCCAGCCTTTTGAAACCCTACATAGTGGCAGTGATTTCGACTCCTCCGACGATCACCTACTTACGGCTGTTATTAATATACAGTTTTAGTTCCCTGCAGTTTTTTCCTATTAGTGCCGCTTACCGCCATCAAAATTGACACTAATTACTTCAGTGCTAAGAAATTATTAAAAATAAAATTTGGGCGCTCATTTATTGCACATGTGCACGATAAAATTAGATATATATAGTTTTGTTCATAAATATCTTTCACTAGTAGTTTGTACATAATTATTGCCGTTTTTTTAAAGTTAGAATTTTCCATTTCTAGCATATTTGCCAGTCATTCGTAACATCCAACTACAATACACTTTCGTCCTTGCTTTCTGTTTTGTGCTTTGTTTATGCTGCTATAGAGAACGCCACTGGAAGTCTTTTGACATAAAAACACGTGTGTTTAATTATCCTATACAAATTATTTAAACAATATGACTTTCAAATGAATGTGGAAAGTAAAGTATTTGTTACTTGAAACAAAGTAATATAACAAAAACATTAACGCCCGATTTCTGAATTGAGTATTCCAGCTGAGAACAACTTAAGTATAAAGAAAGAAAGAAAGAAAGAAAAACGTTTATTCGCCATTTGTAGGCACAAGAGGAACAAGTAACATAATACAAAATATAATTTACAACTTAATTTTAACAACATTTATTATGCTCTTTTATAATGGGTCTGCTGCGGGTTTGGATGGCCTACGCCCGGAGCATTTGAAGGAACTAACTTCACTTTCAGCAGGAGACAATGGCAAACGTTTGGCTGAATCTTTGACTAGACTTTGCAATTTTATGCTGAAGGGTACAGTCAACCGTGAAGTTTGTCCTTTTCTTTATGGTGCATCGTTGTGTGCTTTAGAGAAAAAGGATGGAGGGATTCGGCCAATTGCCGTGGGTAGCGTACTGAGGCGGCTAGTAGCTAAGGTGGGGTGTGATTTAGTTAAAGGAGTGTCCAGTTACTTGCAGCCTGTTCAGCTAGGTTTTGGTACCCCTCTGGGCTGTGAGGCAGCTATTCACGCTACTCGGGCCTTTGCAATAGCTGGTGAAAAGAGCAGTGATGTGATTGTAAAGATAGATGTTAAGAATGCTTTTAATTGTGTGAATAGAGATGTTTTATTGAGGGAGGTACAGGAGCATGTGCCAATATTATTTCCGTTCCTACATCAGTGTTACTATGCTCCTAGTAAATTATTTTACGATCAGTCAGCTGTTCTGTCCCAGAGCGGTGCACAGCAGGGCGATCCTTTGGGCCCATTGGTATTTAGTTTGGCCATTCAAAATATTGTTTCACGTGCTGATACCAAACTAAACGTGTGGTATTTAGATGATGGGACAATTGGTGGGCCACCAGATATGGTTTTTGATAACTTGCGACTCCTGATTGATGGTTTAAAGGAGATAGGCTTAACTATTAATACTGAAAAATGTGAAATATTTCCATGTTCGGGGCGCTTACACAATTTTCAACGTTTCCAGGAGTTGCTGCCTGGTATAATGTTGCTTGATAAGTCAAGTTTCAATTTGCTGGGTGCGCCAATTTTCCCAGAAGCAGTGCCGGCAGCTGTGCAACAAAAAACTGATTCCCTATTATTTGCACGCGAGCGGTTACATGATTTATCTGCGCACACGGCGTTGACTCTGATCCGCCATTGTTTGGCGCTTCCTAAGGCCGTATATTTTTTACGCACAGCTCCGGTGTGGAAGTTTAGATCAGAAGTGGAGACATATGATGAGACTTTAAAAAATCTTTTAGAAGATGTCCTAAATGTGCACCTTAGTGCTGAACAATGGTGTCAGGCAGCTTTGCCCGTACGGTACGGTGGCCTTGGCGTTCGTAGGATGTCAGATGTTGGGTTGCCCTCTTTTTTTGGCTTCTTCGCATGGGGTGGTGGATTTAGTTGCTCGGATTCTTTCTTTGAATGGTGACGCGATTCGCTTGTCTTTTGTGGAGGAGGCATTAACCGAATGGGTAGCAGTAAGCCAGTCTTTGGACATACCTGAGCAGCCAAACGTGCAGCGGAGTTGGGATGACGTTTTGTGCAAAAATAGGCAGGAGCGGCTTATTCGCTCTAACATGGGGGCTGATTTAGCTCGAATTAGAGCTGTTTCGAGGCCAGAATCTGGAGCGTGGTTGCATGCCCTCCCATCTCCCCAGTTGGGTACGTTTCTTGACAACGATTCGTTGCGAATTGCTGTGGCTCTCAGGTTAGGGTGTGATGTTTGCTAGCGCCATCAATGTTTTTGTGGCGTGGAAGTGGACACAAGGGGATACCACGGGCTATGTTGCTCAAGGTGTGTTGGTCGATTTCCTCGTCATCATGCTTTGAATGACATAGTGCGGAGGGCCCTGGTGTCCGCTAACATTCCCTGTATCTTGGAGCCGCCTGGTTTAAGTCGAACTGACGGCAAACGTCCTGACGGCCTTACGCTGGTGCCTTGGGAACGCGGTCGGTGCCTACTATGGGGCGCAACTTGTGTTTGCACTTTTGCTGCGTCGCATCTGCCGTCGACAGTTTTGCGTTCAGGGGCTGCTGCTGAATCCGCTGCGGGGCTCAAGCATCGGAAGTATGAACAGCTCAAAGGAAACTATCTATTTATTCCACTGGCCTTTGAAACTTCTGGTGCTTGGGGTTCGGAAGCTATAGCGTTTGTGTCGGCGTTGGGTAGGAGACTGAGGGAGCGGGGGCACGACAAGCGAGCAGGTTTCTATTTGGCACAGCGACTTTCAATTGCCATCCAGCGTGGGAATGCTGCAAGCATTATGGGTGCTTTCGAGTCGCGCACCGTTGGGATTTAGTTTTTAATTTTAAGTGACGAGGCTATTAGCTTATTTTTTATATTAGTTAAGTTTAGATTTAAGTTACTTTTTTATTATATAATTTATATTTCTATAAGTAGGTTAAGTTGACATGAAATTGTATTATTTTGTTATTATGTAAATAAATGAAAAAATTTCTATGATTTAAAATAAATTTAAAGAAAAACATTTAAAATAAATTAGTTATTAAAAAAAATTAAAAAACTAAAAAAAAGAATTAATGTATCGTTCTATCGCATTAAAATCTTAACAATTGAATGAGACAAAACTATACTTAGGTCGTTCTCAGCTTGATATTGATACTCAATTCAGAAATCTACACAAGTGCTCTACCGGAAGATATAAATTCAGCGCTTGATGTCATAAATGACAACCTGGCCATTATATCGAAATGGGTGAAAAAGTTTGGACTTCTACTAAATCCTGATAAGTCACAGGCAATTATTTTTGGCAGTTCGAGGTTGCTGAATAAGGCAAATATGGCTCTTGATGGGAAGCTGTGCTATGATGGCATCGATATTCCCTTTGTCAATTCTGTCAAAAATCTAGGAGTTATAATGGACAGTACATTTTCGTGGTTGCCCCAAGTGGAAGCCGTAAGTAAAAAAGTCTTTGCATCTTGTCACTCACTTAAGCGCTTGCAATTTTTCCTGCCTCACCACACTAAGATTACGCTGGCGCAGTCTCTACTGCTTCCGATTCTTGATTACGCAGACGTAAGCTATCTTGACCTCACAGAGGAGCTACTTAACAAACTCGAACGTCTCCAGAATTTATGTATCCGTTTTATATTTGGATTACGTAAATACGATCATGTTTCTGAGTATCGCGCTCAACTAAAGTGGCTCCCTATTCGACTTCGGAGGAATACTCATATTTTATGTGTTTTGTATAATGCCCTTAACAATCCTGCTGCCCCCCATTATCTTCGGTGTAAGTTCACATACTTGTCCTCCCACGGCCGTGCCTTGCGATCGCAGCAGAATAGGTTGTTGAGCGTACCTCCTCATAGCAGTACGACATATAGTGATTCCTTTGCAGTCAAAGCGGTTAATTTGTGGAACTCACTACCAGTTGACATACGGCTGTCATCATCGCTAAGCATATTTAAAAATAAATTAAAATCTCATTTTTTTAAGACCTTAGGTTGGTAGATTTTATAATGATAGGTATATGTATATATTTGTATTTATTATACTATATAAGAATATATATAATTTATTTATATATATGTGTATATATGTATATTATTAAGATACTGTAGAAGAATATTTATTATTATACATATTAGTTATATAAATTAATATCTAGGTTAAGGTTGTAAATAGGTTGTGTTTAGTTAAGTTTGGTTTTGCATACTGATTATCATTTATTTCTAGTTAAGAGTTGTGTACTTGTTTTTCCTCACCATAAAGGTTGACTGGAAGAAATCGCGTTAAGGCGATAAGTCCGCCTTTGTGTACTAAGTTTTTATGTTCTGTACTTTTGTAAAATACATTATATCTATTCTGTATGCAATAAAGTGTTCAAATAAATAAAAATAAAATCGGGCGTAAATCTAAACACGTGCTGCTCGCAATATAACAGATTATAATATATAAAATTCATTTGATAAAACATTATAGGAGAATAAAGCATAAGAACAATTACTTCAAATGAAATAGTTAGTACAAACGATATTTTTGTTGCTTTACTTTTGCCAACAATTTCATCAGAAACAGTCGACGCGACGCCATGGGTTCAGGAGGCATAGAAAGTTAGAAATAATTTTATTACAACATAAAGTACAAGACAACTTAAATACTTACCTATTTCTAATATGTTCATAATATCTCATATTTGATATTCATTACAAGGTAGCATGAAACGAGTATGGAAGAACTATTTTGAGGGAATCTTTGAAAAAGGGGATGCATCCGTTTATTTTATTATAATTTTATTAAAATAGGTACACAGAACAGATTCCAATCAATTTAAAATAATATATTATACATACAAAATTGTTCTAGACGGAAATCCTAAAACATGTGTACACAACTTATTAAAAATTAAATAAGTAAAATAAAAAAACTAAAAAAAAAATGGTTGCCTGTAAAGTCGGTTTTACGGGCGAAGATTTTAAGTGACAACGTCTTTTTCTCGGTAGAATATTTATTGATATGAATATAATTAAATTGCACAATAGGAACAAGGAATTGAATGAAAATAAGAATTGCACAAATTTTAACTATAGAAATATATTTTGTTTACTAAAACATTGTACATGTAAACTTAAACTTAACTAATTCCTATTTGAGTGATTTCAACAATTGACAAGTCATTTGTCTAGTGCTGCGCGCGCGGCAGACCGATCATAGTTGAGTGGGAGAGAGACGCAAGGCATTCGGCGGGCCTCTCTCTCGTTCGGTGACTCATCGTAACGTTACCGGGCGTTACACTTTTTCATAAGTGACTCCCAGCCGCAACCTAATTTAAGACGTTGTCACGTCAAAATGAAGAAAATAATAAAAAATAATAATATGAAAAGTTACAAAAGGGAAAACTAACAATATTATAAATACAGAGTTAAAGTTTGAAATAAAGAGAAGCAATTTACAGAAATGACACTTATCACTTACAGAAATCATGATCATGAGACATTATATCAGACCTTTATTATTGTTAATTAAAAAAATAATTTTTTAATACTATTTTGGTAACTATACAATTTATAACTCATTATAAAGACGGCACATACGTACTATAGGATTATAATGACTGGTGTTGTTTTTGTAAGTATTAAGGACAAAAGTTTCTTCGCCAATCGTCAGTAATGTTGATTGGAACGACGCGATGGGTGCCTTTAGTGAAAATGAGATCAGTATGGAAGAAATAATGGAAGCCAAGCCCCTCTTTCCCACTGGGCACTCTGGGCAAATGCCCAGGGCCCCGTGATCGATAGGGGCCCCCTCGTCTCTGCCAGATCACGAAACGATAACCGACATTTATTGCCAAAGAACTTTTTCGATTCGTATACATCGAACCTAAATTACTGACGACAATACCAATTTGCTTACAGCTTTTACACCTAAATAAATTAAAATATATAAAAATACAATTTAATGGAACACTAAGTACGTAAAACTCTCTAAAAGTTATGTCTATCATGTGTCGATTTCTTACACGTTGTTCTCGAGATATTTAATCAACAAAATATAAAAATTACCATTTTTTTACAAATGAAAATAAAATATAAACGCTGTTGGTTACAAAAAATAGATAGCGGTGAATTTCTAAAAAAACGCTTAAGAGCGAGTCGGCTCGCGGACTAAGGGTTGCGTTCTATCATCTATATAGAAAATCAGGTTTGCGCTTAAATCATGGGAGCCCCCCTTTAATATTTACTTTATTGTCGTGCAAAAAAATATTTTGAAAGGTAATATATAAGTGATTTTGTATTGAGCAAAAAATACTAAAAAACACGTTTATAGTATGGAGACCCCCTTAATATTTTAGTATTTGTTGTTGTAGCGGCAAAGAAAATACATCATGTGTGAAAATTTCAGCTTTCTAGCTATCACGGTTTAGTTGGTTTATGAGATACAGTATGGAGACAGACAGTGGAGGCTTAGTAATAGGGTCCCGTTTTACCTTTAGGTACGGAACCCTTAAAACGATTCTACTAGCCTAATAGCTGTGATATACAAAAAATATATATGTTAAAGTATTTTTTTCCAATTATTAATTGTTAACGGGCTGAAGTTCTAGTTCGACAACAGACATCGCTAAGATTTACTCGGAAGATCGTGACCGGATACCGATACGAAAAATGAATCTGGAAACTTGCTTATCTACTTTCTTTGTTTATTATAACAAAATAATGTTGTGTCACAGTCATAGGGGCCCCATTATTCTCATATGCCCAGGGCCTCCAATAGGTCAAAGACGGCTTTGATGGAAGCAATGAAAAGTATGAATATAGGGAAGGCGGCAGGTTATAATAAAATAACTATCAAAATGCTGAGGGCTGATAAAGGGTTGGTGGCTTCTTGGTTGTACTTACTTTTCCAAAAATTCTGGTCGAGTGACAAAGTACCACAAGACGGTGATTGTGCCTCTGTATAAAGGAAAAGGGTCAAACCAGGAGGCTAAAAACTACCGCGGCATTAGCCTACTCAGCATTGTCGGTAAGTTGTATGCAAAGGTATTGATTGAAAGAGTGATGAATGAAACTGATGAGAAAATATGGGATGTGCAAGCTGGATTTAGGAAAGGAATGGGATGTATGGATCAAATCTTCTCTCTAAAGAGCATCACCGAAAAGTACTTAGCCAAGAACCAAAAGGTGTATTGTTCCTTCATTGATTTAGAGAAGGCGTATGTAGCCGCGAGTGACTTATTTAAACTTTAAACACTTACCAGGCACGTGGCTGGCAGGGGTGGCGTTCGAACTCTCGAGAGTTTATTGATGAATCACAGCGCAGGCTTACACTTTTCACCATAGGTCCATAGATAAATGTGGTTCAGTCCTTTTTCACTTTGTTCGGGAAATAGACTTGATTCGGAATTTATTTGGTAACTTTTATACGAACGTGTGCACTCACATCGGCGTGTTGAGAAAAGAGAGACTAACTTGCGGAAACGGATGTAGTTGTAAGACGTCAGACGTCAATGTTGCCAGTTTCCCGCATCAACAAGGTAGTGTTAGAGAAAATAAGCCACATGAAATAAATCTATTTCTAACGTGAATTAAAAAGTATGTAAAATATGTTTTGTTGTCTTGTGCACACCTAATAAAGAAAATTATAAACTAATTTGTTCCAGTACGGAACATAAACCCGCTCACCTTAAAAGTATGTTACTTTTAACAAAATAAAGAAAATATAACCTAACCTATGACTATGATTGAAATATGTATAAAGTACTCTATTCAATAGGTAGCGGACACAGTTTAACCACTGGCCGCTTAAAAAATTTGTTGTTCATTTTGAGCGTAACCACACGGGTGACGTTGTCAGTCCCGGGATGGAGCGCGTGCACGCGAGCCAGCTTCCACTGCAACGGCGGCAGGTGGTCGTCGCGTACAATAACAACAGTGCCTTCATTAATAGGAGGGCCTCGGTCTTGAAGCCACTTTTGACTTTGTTGAATTTCGTGAAGATATTCCCTACTCCATCGCTTCCAGAAATGTTGGACGGATTGCTGAACCCATCGCCAACGCGTAAGTCTGTTAGGATTAACGTCTAGCAAGGAAACGTCGGGTAGGGCTGTAAGCGGTTCACCTATCAAGAAATGAGAGGGTGTGAGGGGAAGCGGATCTGAAGCTGACGAACTCATCACGGACAGAGGACGCGAATTAAGAACCGCTTCGATTTGACACAGAAGTGTGTGCATTTCATCGTACGTTTGGGTACGAGTTCCAAGTACTCTACGTAAGTGGTGCTTAAAACTTTTCACCCCAGCTTCAAAAAGACCCCCGAAATGGCTTGCATGGCTTGGTTGGAAATGCCAAGTTATACACTGTTGAAGAGTTTCCTTTTGTAAATTTCTTTGAACTGAATCATTACCTAAAAAGGCATAAAGCTCTTTCAAGTATTTGTCACAACCCACAAAGTTTGTACCACAGTCGGAAAATATATCGGTACATAATCCACGACGGGAAGTGAAACGTCGTAACGCAGCAAGAAAACCTTCAGTGGAAAGCTCGGAAACGATTTCGAGATGAATAGCTTTGACACTCATGCAAACAAATACTGAAACGTAACATTTTATAACTTTGGCATTACGCACCTTATTGGCGCGAACAAAGAAAGGGCCGGCATAATCTACAGCTGTTTTAATAAATGGTCGCGCGGGCCGCAGACGAGTAGCGGGGAGAGGTCCCATGCGCGGTTGCACTGGTGTCGGACGCGCGCTGAAGCAACGAACGCAGCGATGTATACGTTGCCGCACGATATCGCGACACGAGATTATCCAGTACTTTTGCGAGAGCAGGTACTGAACGGTCTGAGGTCCGGCATGTAGATAACACACATGAGCATCATCTATGATTAGGTTAGTTAATGTATGTTTCTTTGGTAAAATCATTTGATGTTTACTATCATAAGATAAGAGTGACTTATGAATCCTACCACCGACTCGTAACAAACCGTCACTATGAAGAAATGGTGTAATACGCCTTAATGATTGAGAAGGCAAATTCCCTTTTGAAATCTTATTTATATCTTCGGTAAAAACCGATTGTTGCACTAAAAGAACGAGTTTTTTCAAGGATTCATTATATTCTGGAACCGTTATATAATCTGAGTGGTGGTTAGTTAAATGTTTGCATTTTTTGTAGAAACGAATTATCCAAGCGGTGATTCGTACTAATTTACCTAGCGAAGAATAACGCTGTATAATCTCAATATCTGTATTAATCGTCGTAGACGCGTTTGATGAAACAATACGCTTCTCTTCATTGGTATCAAATTGTTCATTGAAAGACGGCCATGCATGAGAAGGTCGTTGTAACCAAGCTGGGCCGTGATACCACAGGGGGTGTGCGCGTAGCGCGTGGGGCAGTGCACCGCGCGAGGCCACGTCCGCGGGGTTGTCAGCAGAACGGACATGGCGCCAACGAGATGCGGGCACAACAGACAAGATATCACTGGTGCGGTTGGAGACGAAGGTCTTCCAAGTATGAGGTGGTTGGTGTAACCAAGCTAGCACGATCGACGCATCAGACCATGCATACACGTTATCCATATCGACCCGATTGCCGTAGATTGAAAGAACTTTGTCTATTAATTTTGATAATAATAAGGCAGCCATTAATTCGAGGCGGGGTATTGTTAGACGAACCCGTAAAGGGGCCACACGAGTTTTAGCTATAACGAGGTAAGTACGAATTTCTCCGTCACTACTTGTTAAGCGAAGATAAACACAACCGGCATACGCGGTTTCACTCGCGTCAGCAAATCCATGCACCTGTATGGTACAAGTATTACCTAAAATGTGACGCGGAAAAGAAATACCTTTTATTATAGGTAGCTCTTGAATAAAAAGTCTCCATGAATTAATAATATCAATAGGTGGGGTTTCGTCCCAACCAATATTAGCTACCCATAGCAATTGAATTAAATGTTTTGCGTATAAGGTCAGAGGGGACAAAAATCCTAGCGGATCGTAAATCCTAGCTATTTCAGAAAGGATTGCCCGTTTAGTGCATTTTCAGAATTGACCTGAACATTAAACTTAAAACAATCAGTTTGCGGATCCCAATGTAACCCTAGGACTTTAGTGTGTGTATCCTTCTCGAGGTGCGCAACGGAGACGGTTTCCTGCCGCCCACCATGAGGAGATGACGACTCAACCGCGGCAAGTATCGCCGGCGAGTTGCTGTGCCACTTTCTTAATTCAAACCCAGCCGAGGAGCAAATACCAATAAGCTCACGCTGTAACGCTAGGGCATCGGACTCGGAATTGGCCCCCGCGACCACGTCATCTACAAATATAGATTCCAAGAGTACAGGTGCAGCCAACGGGAACCGGTGATTTTCATCATGAGCTAACTGTTGAATAGTACGCAGAGCGAGGAACGGGGACGAGCTAACTCCGAAGGTGACTGTCCGAAGACGAAAATCCTGTACAGGTTCCGCAGGTGAACTCCGCCAGAGGATACGTTGGTAATCCAGATGATCTTTACACATACCTATATTTCTATACATTTGTTTACAATCTGATGTGAAACCTATGAGATGAATACGAAACTTAAGAAGGATATCCACAATGTCGGGATGAAGCTTGGGTCCAGTGAGTAGCACTTGATTCAGGGATACTCCGTTGGATGATTTACACCCTGCATCAAATACTACGCGGGTACGTGTGGTCTCACTGGACTCTTTAACCACGCAGTGGTGCGGAATATAATAGTGGGCGCCCAGGGCGGCATCACTAGTCACGGGCTCCATGTGGTTTAAATCTAAATATTCTTGGACACACGCGTGGTAGTCACGTTTGAGGGTTGGATTACGTTCGAGCCTATACTCGAGCTTATGAAGCCTCGCGAGGGCTGTCTGCCGCGACTCGCCGAGGGGCGGAGCATCGGGTTTAAACGGAAGAGAAACGACGTAGCGGCCGGTAATACCATCGCGAGTATGCGTCCTTTGAAAAAGGGATTCACATAACTCTTCATCAGGAGTGTAACTCCGTTTCTCAGGAAGGGACTCCAGCTCCCAGAACCTTTGCAAATTGTCATTGTCGAATGAGCTAAAACACACATGGGGTGGAGTCGAAACCACGGGATCTAAGTTTAATTTACCCAATAATAAATAACCGAATACACTGTTTACAGCGATCGGAGAACCAGGCAAACCGGAAACGATATTACCTAATAACACATGGGATAGTATATCCGCTCCTAACAACATTTCCACGGGTTGTGGAGTACGAAAATCGGGGTCAGCTAAGGTCAAATTGGTTAAATGTGTCCACCCTTTCTGGGGAAGTGGTACGCTCGGCATGTGAGACATCAACTTTGGTAGAATTAAAGCTTCTACTTGAATTATAGGGTTTTGTTTACCCTTGGGTTTGACTAAACACGAAATTACACCCTTTGGTTTAACTGGTTCGCTATCACCAATACCATATACTGGAATGTTTATTTTCTTACGATTTAAACCTAACCTTTGCGCGCACGACTCAGTTATAAAGGAAGCCTGGCTTCCCGAGTCCACAACACACCTAACGGTCGATAGTATAGAAGAGCCAACACATACATCGATGAGCGCGGTCGAGAGTAGCACCGTGCTAGTTCGCATAGAAGGAGCATTGGAATTCGAAGCGCAATTATTATGAATAGAATTCGACTCGGACTGAGTTGGCGGCACTGGGTCTACCTTGGCAGGGGGGAGGGTGATAACAGCGGAGTCACTGACTACCGGCGAGGCTTGATTAGACAAATGAATTAAACTGTGATGCCTTTTGTGACACGAGCGACACACATAACTCGATTTGCAATTGATAACATTGTGACCTACATTTAAACAATTATAACAAATACTTTTATTTTGAATTAAATTGTACCTCGCGTGAGGTGTAAGATTTAAAAACTTCGAACATTTTGTCAACGAATGTTGAGCTTCACAGCATATACAAGTTTGCTTCTTAATTACGTTGTAACTACGTTGATTTTCGTCTGTTTGACGAGTAGGAAGGCCGACATTGTTAGCAGCTAATGCATTGAATGATCGCTGCTGCGTGATAGTGCGGCTTGATAGCGAACTACCCACTTTTGTATTTTGTTGTGAAATGGACTGCCCACCAACGGAAATGTTTATGATTTCGTCAGCGGAAATTTCATTTTCAAGAAATGTGATCAATGTGTTTACATCGGGAATAGAAGATGGTTTCACTAGCGATCTTTCAAAACACTTCCTAGTACCAACTGGAATTTTACGTAGTAAAATGTTTAAAAGTATGAAATTCCATTGGCCCACGGGAAACTGCATAGCTTCAAGTGCCTTAATATTTTCTTGGTAGACGTTAAGTAGCCGACGCAGGCTATGAACCGATTTATCACTGCAATTTTCGATGTCGAGAATTCGATCGAGATGTTTTGACGCGATGACTCGCTTATTTTCATAACGAGAAATTAATATTTCTAAAGCGATGGCGTAATTATCTTCGGAAATCGGCAAGGATTTTATAAGATTAAAAGGTTCGTTCTTTACAGTAAGTATTAAGTACCTAAGCTTCTCGGCATCCGTGTAGGCACTGTTGCTATGCACTAACGACTTAAATAAATCAATGTATGATGGCCAATCCGTAGGATCGCCACTAAACGAGGGCAATGGTAAAGTAGGCAAAGTTTTACTGTGATGACACTGCTGAGGAGCCTCAGACGATGAAAGAAAAATACGACTTGAGCGACGGACACGTTCCTCCTTTTGCTTAAGGTCGTTAAGATGAGCTAAGATACCATAATACAAATCGTTAAATTCATTCCGAATAGTTATTTGTTCATCTTTATCAAAGCACTTATGTTTAAACAATATTTTTTCTATTTTACACTAGACTTTCGTAAACTTTCTCTGATGAGCTGAAATGTCTATAGTTCGCGAACGAAATTGCTGCTCATCGGTAGTTGCAAACTGTAATGTACGCCTAAGTTCTTCGATAATCAAGTCCCTTTCGAATATGTCTTGTTCACAAACATGATCGTTCTCGGCCATTTTGCGTAACAAAGATGGCGACTCAAACGATTGAAATGAATTTGAAATTACTGAGTACGTAGTACTGCACAACACAAGACAACAAAACAAAAGATGAAATCGGATCCGGTTCGATAGGATCAAAATAATTTATGTAGCCGCGAGTGACTTATTTAAACTTTAAACACCTACCAGGCACGTGGCTGGCAGGGGTGGCGTTCGAACTCTCGAGAGTTTATTGATGAATCACAGCGCAGGCTTACACTTTTCACCATAGGTCCATAGATAAATGTGGTTCAGTCCTTTTTCACTTTGTTCGGGAAATAGACTTGATTCGGAATTTATTTGGTAACTTTTATACGAACGTGTGCACTCACATCGGCGTGTTGAGAAAAGAGAGACTAACTTGCGGAAACGGATGTAGTTGTAAGACGTCAGACGTCAATGTTGCCAGTTTCCCGCATCAACAAGGTAGTGTTAGAGAAAATAAGCCACATGAAATAAATCTATTTCTAACGTGAATTAAAAAGTATGTAAAATATGTTTTGTTGTCTTGTGCACACCTAATAAAGAAAATTATAAACTAATTTGTTCCAGTACGGAACAGCGTATGATAGGGTGGTAAGAAAGTGTTTGTGGGAGGTGTTATCCAAGTTCGGCTTGGGGAGTCAACTTTTACGTGCATTGGTTTCACTCTATGAGGATTCTAGTGCATGTGTAAGAGTTAACGGGGAAAACACCGACTGTTTTGGCATTTTTAGGGGTGTCCGACAGGGTTGTGTTGCTTCTCCGTGGCTCTTCAATTTGTTCATGGATGACTGTTTGACAGAGTTGCGAGAAAGTGAGTATGGACTAAGAATGGGTGGATTCATTGTTAAATGCCTCTTGTATGCTGACGATCAAGTGCTACTTGCATCGTCGGCGGAAGAGTTGCAAGAGATGATGAATATTGCATGTGCGTCATTTGAAAGAATGGGAATTAAAGTGAATGTGGACAAAACCAAAGCCATGGCTTTTGAAAGAAAGGGAAATTAGACCGAATTGCGATTGAGATTAATGGTAAAAGAGTGGGACAAGTAAATGAGTTTGTATATCTAGGAAATATGTTTACTAGAGATGGAAAGTGTGTTGTAAAGATGATATTGTAAGTAAGATGGAAAAGGGAATGTTGAGATGGTTTGGGCAAATCGAGAGGATGGATGATAGGAAGTTGGTAAAAGGTATCTATAGAGCTAATGTGGAAGGTAATGTTAGTAGAGGACGGCCACGAAAGACACACTTGGACCAAATTGAGAGTGTGCTCAAAAAGGCAAGCGTCCGCAGTATGAAGAATAAAAGAGCTTGTATGAAAAGATTGATGGATGTAGACGAAGCAAGAGAGGTTTGCCAGGATCGTACGAAGTGGCGATCGATAGTCTCTGCCTACCCCAATGGGAATTAACGTGAGTGTATGTATGTATGTATTACAAGGTATTGTCGAAAACGACGTGATAGCTCAGTGGCTAGTGCACCGCTTATCTTGCAGACGACTAGGTGTTCGACTCCCGTAAACCAATTTGTCTTTTCTAACAACATATTATGTGTGGTTAATTTATCATGGTTGTTAACGGTGAGGGAAAACATTATCGTGGGGAAACCCACATTGCTGAGTTGTACTTAGTCTTGTAACAGTGTATTCGTACCAAACGACGATATGTCTGCCCCTTATCACGTGAGTACACTGTCCAAAACGTGGGTACTCTGAACACCAGGTGACAAAGTCACGTGATGACCACTCTACCTCAAAAAAGTTAAACCAACCGAACCTTCAGCTTCACATGCCCCAAGCCGCTCCGGTTAGGTATCTAAAGAGAAAGAAATTAGCGACACGCTATTTGTAGTTCCTCATTTTGACTCTTTTACATGCATTACATACATATACTCACAGCTATAATTCCCTGAACGGGGTAGCCAGAGCTTTGGAATGAGAAATTCCTCAGCCACTTTTGGAAGTTGAGTGGGGAAAAGATGGTAATAATTAATGTTTTTTAGTGACGGGTCTCCAACCACATCCCCCAAAAATCACTTGAAAAGTTCCTATACCCTTAGTCGCCTCTTACGATCACCCACGGCTAGAAATGGGAAAGTGTTATTCTAAGCCGACACTACACAGCAATTGCATTGCATGCATTACATACAAAATTATAGATGTCTAACAGACTTCAGTTATGGAATCAGAAAAAATAAAGCAACAAAATTTAAAAAAATAAACCGGGATAACAAGTATTCTATTTGATTATTATCTAGCATTCTCCTAAATTTCATTCACAAACATTCTGTAATTGAGAAGCCTGTTCATGTTCACCTCAAACACTCAAACATCTAAATTTTCACATTTATAATATTAATAGGATTGAAGCATAATAACCATAAGGGTGACATTTCGAAAATTCGAATATCTCAAATCCGAAATTCACTATTCAGAAAACTGTTCACATAATTTACGTATCACAGATGCTTTATTTTCCGCAACTTCTTTAGTACATAAATACATTTTCTAGAAGTATCACTTCCCAGAAAAACTAAAACCAGATTATTAAAATGAATTTTTTGCTTTTACCAACTATATCTTTTACTATAATCTCGTTATTCCAAAGGTTTAAAAGACCGAAGTAACTTTATCTATAGTCTTACATATCGTAAATCTCTTTTACCAGATATTTTTATGTTAGAAAAATTTTATCAATAGAACGCGGATGCATGCCTGTTTGTATGTATACTTGCTTGCTTGTTTGCATGCTTGGTTGCATGTAGGGGGGGTCGGGGGGCGAAAGCCCCCTGCAGACAAAAAAAAGTTAGGTTACATTCAGTTAGGTTAGGTTAGGTTAGATTATGTATAAAACGAGCGAGCGTAGCGCAGCGGAGCGAGCACCTAAATGTCTGATGCATGGTATACTACTAAGCGGGGTATACTATTACTTAAAATATGCCTGCAAAATTATTCATAGCAATAGGTATCATTCAATACATCTGTATTTCAAATATATGGAAAATGATTTTTTGGTATAGTGATTATTCGGAAAAGCAATATTGCGGAATTAAGGTATATCTGGTTTTCGATTCTTCGGAAATCCGTTCTAGTGGTTAATCAAAATGATAGTAAACAAAAACAAAAACCAAACGATAATCTGGAATGTAAGAATATGGTATATGAAATTTCGATGAAACAATATTATGGCAATTAAAAAAAAAGCGATTAGTTTTCGGTAAAATAATATTCGGGTTTAAAAGTTTCGGATATACAGTATGTAACCAGCCATAAGGCATAAATATTCAATTTTGATGTCACTACATGAAGCCGAAAAATAGATGCCAAAATGGCATCTTGTTCGAAAATGCTTGTCAATCTGTAGTGACAGCTTTTATCATTCACAATCTATATTTTGTAATTTTTTTAGAATACAAATTTTGAAGTATCGCAAATCTGGCCACACCTTGTTGGATTTATAGTGGTGAGTATAGGTATTAAAATAATAACTTTCATACCTATATCAACATTAAAGAATCTAAAAAAAATATTGGTAGGGATTCGGAGTTAGAAAATTCCCTGCCACTTTAGGTGGTCGAGTAGTGATGGATATTACCATCCTACCATTTCACCATCCATTTTACCATCTTTTCCTCACTCACATTTCCAAAAGAAGCTGAGGAATTTCTAATTCCTTAGCTCTGGCTACCCCTTCTAGGGATTTACAGCCGTGAGTACATGTATGTATGTATATATGTATGGAGATTAATAGGATTCGGTACTGCCCTAGAGTCTCAATAAAAACTACAAATGAATAGATAGTTTATTACAAGTAAGACCATTAGTTCCATCGGGGTGGGCAGACTATCGATTGCCATTTTTTACGATCCTGGCAAATCTCTCGAGCTTCAAATTATATTTTCATACTTTTGACGCTTCCATTTTGAGCATTCATCATTTCCATTTGATTTAAATTTCGTAGTTGTCTCAATGCATGTATAATTTTGTCTTTCATTATTTCCAAAGCTTATCAATAATCTTTTGTTTTAAGTGTAAATCTATTGGTGATTTCACTCTTAAACGTACTGCTGTTGTGATATGTGTAAGCATTGACGTCTTTACTCTCATTGTATAGGATACCGTTGCGGAAATCAATGCCGTGTTAGATTTGTTATGGTTGGTTACTTCTTATATTCAATAAGTCCTAATTTTAAACAATAACCTGGAACAAGGAAATCGGCCTCGTAGTAGCTACTACATACGAGGGGCATGCCATTAGAAGTTAGATACTCTTTTCTAATTACCATCTTATAGGCTTGTTTTTTATTGACATATTTTTAATGTTAGATTATGTGACCGAGTGAGAAATAGTGTTATTCGTGAAAAGTGTGGTGTGAAAGATGATATTGTAAGAAAGATAGGAAAAGGAATGTTGAGATGGTTTGGGCACATAGAGAGGATGGATGATAGAAAATTGGTAAAAGGGATCTATAGAGCTAGTGTGGATGGTAATGTTAGTAGAGGACGACCACGGAGAACACACTTGGACCAAATTGAGAGTGTGCTCAAAAAGGCTGGCGTCCGAAGTATGAAGAATAAAAGAGCATGTATGAAAAGATTGATGGATGTAAACGAAGCTAGAGAGGTTTGTCAGGATCGTGCGAAGTGGCGATCAATAGTCGCTGCCTACCCCAATGGGAACTAATGGCGTGAGTATATGTATGTATGTATGTTGAATATAAAACACACTTCTTTTATTTATTTTTTATTTGAATGATTTTATGACTTTTAAAAAGGTTTAAAGCCTCAAGAATGTTTTGATATTTTGGCGTCTACTTTTGGTGAGTCTGCTTGTTCCCGAGCAACAGTATTCAATTGGTTTGCTGAATTAAAAAAGAGCACGGGGATGTCTCGAAGATGAAGCGAAGACAGGACGGCCGCCAACCGCGGTCACACAAGTAAACGTTCATGCAGGTTAAAAACTTATTCGCGAAAACTGACGAATTACATATGTAGAGCTTGAGCGAGAACTAGGAATTGCATCAGCAGCAATGCAAACCATAACTCACGACCACCTTTCTCTCCGTAAACGTTGTTCGAGATGGGTGCCGCACAAACTTACCGATAAGCAGAAAGACCGTCGGGTGGATTGGTGCCTATTCATATTAGATAAATTCAACGGAGGCGAGAAAAAAAAACGTATATGATATACTGACTGGTGACGAAACATGGCTATATAACTATAATCCCGAATCAAAGCGACAGTCGACTGTATGGTGCTTTGAAGACGAGCCAACTCCAACGAAATGTCGGCATGCACGAAGCACACAAAAACAAATGGTCGCCTCGTTTTTCTGCAAAACGGGTCATATTGCTACTGTTGTGCTAGAGAATGAAAGAACGGTGAACTCCGAATGGTATGTGACAGTTTGTGCTCCAACAGTAATATCTGCTTGGTGTGACAAGCGACCGAAGTCAGGAATCCGGCACCTTCTCTGGCACCACGACAATGCGGCGCCGCACACGTCTGCCAGAAAACTAGACTTTTTCAACTCGAAAAATGTGTCAATTCTCCCTCACCCACCATATTCCCCTGACCTAGCGCCTTGTGATTTTTACTTGTTTCCAAAAATCAAAGAAAAACTAAGGGGGAAGAGGTTTGAAAGCAAAGAAGATGCGCTGGTTGCCTATAATTTCGAGATTTCTAAGATATCTAAAGAAGAGTGGTCACAGGTATTTTCCAATTGGTTCAGGCGTATGGAAAAGTGTATACGTGCTCAGGGTGAATACTTTGAAAAGATCGATACTTGTAATAAAGAATAAATTTCATAATTTTTGAGTATCTAGTTTTGTTTTGGCATGCCCCTCGTACATACAAATACTCAAGCCATTAGTTTCCACTGGGGAAGGCTCGGACTATCCATAGTCTCTTTGTACTCCGTGGTCGTCCTCTACTGATATTACAGTCGGAATCGGCTCATTGTATATTTTTTGCCAAGTTTCTTTTCAACCGACTTCAAAAAAAGGAGTGTTCTCAATTCGACCGTATATTTTTTTATTTTTTTTTAAATTTGCTGATTACCGTCATTTATGAACCGATTTTGATTACTTTTTCTTCATTAGAAAGAAGATACTCCCGAAATGGTACCATGATGAGAATATCAGGGTCTAATTATGGGGTCCTGGAGAAATTGAGGGGAACCCTCAAATTTTATAGGAACATGTACCGGCTTTTTGCGTATTTTCTGAAGTTATATTGGCATTTGCTTCTGGAAATCACAATGTTATGCTGCTGACCTAATGATGGAAGGTGCAGCTCCTCAATTACTAGGAGTTAGGAAATAGTTCTTTCAACATTTATATATGGATTTATACTCCTCTTCATAGCTTTTATAAAGAGAAGTACAGGTTTACTAAACATTTCTTTTGTTATGTTATTGGTACCTAGAGAGTACCATGATACCAGTATCTGCTGATGGCATCCCAGGAAATCGAGGGGAATTGTCGTAACTCACAACGGTGACTTGTTGATGATCGACCTTAAATAAAATTTATATTGATGCGCATATTACACTTTGGTGGGTTGTGACTGTCACTAAGAGTTTGATGATGAGGAAGAATGACCGTCAAGGAAACCTATCGACGTTTTACAGTACCTAGTTACCTCGTAGTTAGACATTATATATTACTATTTAAGAGAACTTTGTCCTCTATGTTAGATATACGACTTAAAGCAAGTTTCATGATGATAACCATGATAACTCAGTGCGCAGAACACCTGATGTCGTGCAGTCTACTATGGTTCAAATCCTGGGTCGAGCCTACACAAATATGTCTTTTCTAAATTCATATGTGTTTTTAATTTATAATGGTTGTTAACGATGAGGGTAAAAATCGTGAGGAAACCCACATGGCTTAGTTGTACTTAGTCATGCGTAAATGTATTTGTTCAAAACGGTAAAGACGTCAATGCTCACGCAAATCACAATAGCAGTATATTTGAGAGTGAAAATATTAATAGATTTAAACTTAAAACAAAATATTCTAATTTAATGGATCGAGTCTACTCTTACACTTAATAGGAATTTGCTCTACTTGTGACATATATCAATTGTAGTATGATAGTTTTCCTGTAACTAATCCGTACAACTAGTTTTACGGAGGGGAATGAATTTTGAAAATCCTTCCCCACCGTACAACCAGTTGTACGGTTAATATACATACATACATATACTCACGCCATTAATTCCCATTGGGGTAGGCAGAGACTATCAATCGCCACTTCGTACGATCCTGACAAACCCCTCTAGCTTCGTTTACATCCATCAATCTTTTCATACATGCTCTTTTATTCTTCATACTTCGGACGCCAGCCTTTTTAAGCACACTTTCAATTTGGTCCAAGTGTGCTCTCCGTGGTCGTCCTCTACTAACATTACCATCCACACTAGCTCTATAGATCCCTTTTACCAATTTTCTATCATCCATCCTCTCTATGTGCCCAAACCATCTCAACATTCCTTTTTCTATCTTTCTTACAATATCATCTTTCACACCACACTTTTCACGAATGACACTATTTCTCACTCGGTCACTCAATCTAACATTACAAATTTTTCTGAGGGATCTCATCTCTACTGCATTCACTCTGCTCTCATGCTTCTTCTGCCACACCCAAAATTCGCTTCCATACATAAGCGTAGGAATAAGAACAGCATCATGCACAGCCATTCGGGCCTTTTTAGACACCGATTGACTGATCATTAGGCTATTCATTGCTCCATTTACCGCATTACCCTTTTTCACTCTTCTTTCAATGTCTTCATCACATTTTCCATCCCTTGTAAACAAACTTCCCAGATATACAAACTCCTTCACCTGTTCCACATCCTTACCATCAATCGCAATCACGCATTGTGTCACATCTTCCTGTCTCTCAAAAACCATCGTTTTGGTCTTATCCACATTCACCCTCATTCCCTTTCTTACAAAAGACTCACATGCAATATTCATCATCTCTTGCAACTCTTCTGCCGATGATGCAAGTAGCACTTGATCGTCAGCATACAAGAGGCATTTAATGATGAATCCACCCATTCTTAGTCCATAATCACTTTCACGCAACTCTGTCAAACAGTCATCCATGAACAAATTGAAGAGCCACGGAGAGGCTACACATCCCTGTCGGACACCCCTAGAGATTCCGAACCAGTCAGTGTTTTCCCCGTATACTCTTACACATGCACTAGAATCCTCATAGAGTGAAACCAATGCACGTATAAGTTGACTCCCCAAACCGAACTTGGATAACACCTCCCATAAACACTTTCTTACCACCCTATCATACGCCTTCTCTAAGTCAATGAAGGAGCAATACACCTTTTGGTTCTTAGCTAAGAACTTTTCGGTAACCGGAGCGGATTGGGGCATGTGAAGCTGAAGGTTCGGTTGGTTTAACTTTTTTAAGGTAGAGTGGTCATCACGTGACTTTGTCACCTGGTGTTCAGAGTACCCACTTTTTGCTTGGACAGTGTACTCACGTGATAAGGGGCAGACATATCGTCGTTTGGTACGAATACAATATTACAAGACTAAGTACAACTCAGCAATGTAGGTTTCCCCACGATAATGTTTTCCCTCACCGTTAACAGCCATGATAAATTAACCACACATAATATGTCGTTAGAAAAGACAAATTGGTTTACGGGAGTTGAACACCTAGTCGTCTGCAAGATAAGCGGTGCACTACCCACTGAGCTATCACGTCGTTTTCGACAATACCTTGTAATACATACATACATACACTCACGTTAATTCGCATTGGGGTAGGCAGAGACTATCGATCGCCACTTCGTACGATCCTGGCAAACCTCTCTTGCTTCATCTACATCTATCAATCTTTTCATACAAGCTCTTTTATTATTCATACTGCGGACGCTTGCCTTTTTGAGCACACTCTCAATTTGGTGCAAATGTGTCTTTCGTGGCCGTCCTCTACTAACATTACCTTCCACATTAGCTCTTTAGAGACCTTTTACCAACTTCCTATCATCCATCCTCTCGATTTGCCCAAACCATCTCAACATTCCCTTTTCCATCTTACTTACAACATCATCTTTACAACACACTTTCCATCTCTAGTAAACATATTTCCTAGATATACAAACTCATTTACTTGTCCCACTCTCTTACCATTAATCTCAATCGCAATTTGGTCAAATTTCCCTTTCTTTCAAAAGCCATGGCTTTAGTTTTGTCCACATTCACTTTAATTCCCTTTCTTTCAAATGACGCACATGCAATATTCATCATCTCTTGCAACTCTTCCGCCGACGATGCAAGTAGCACTTGATCGTCAGTATACAAGAGGCATTTAACAATGAATCTACCCATTCTTAGTCCATACTCACTTTCACGCAACTCTGTCAATCAGTCATCCATGAACAAATTGAAGAGCCACGGAGAAGCAACACAACCCTGTCGGACACCCCTAAAAATGCCAAAACAGTCGGTGTTTTCCCCGTTAACTCTTACACTACACATGCACTAGAATCCTCATAGAGTGAAACCAATGCACGTAAAAGTTGACTCCCCAAGCCGAACTTGGATAACACCTCCCACAAACACTTTCTTACCACCCTATCATACGCCTTCTCTAAATCAATGAAGGAACAATACACCTTTTGGTTCTTGGCTAAGTACTTTTCGGTGATGCTCCTTAGAGAGAAGATTTGATCCATACTAATCTAATAATTCCATGTTAATCCCACACTGCGGGGCTGGATAGTAAACATGTTGAAACTCAGAGCGGTACAAATAACTGTTAATGACACCAACAGAGCGGTGGTGACAAGGGGTTGTCCTCAAGGAGGTGTTTTATCCCCACTGCTCTGGAACATGGTGGTCGACTCACTCATAAAAAGACTAAACATGCAAGGCTACCTAACTATTGGCTATGCAGACGATCTCACGATTCTCATAAACGGAAACCATGCGAACACCCTCTGCAATCAAATGGGTCACGCTTTGAGGGTGGTTGAAAAATGGTGTAAAGATTTTGACCTACACGTCAATCCTAAGAAGACTGAACTAATTCTCTTTACTCGCAAACGGAAACTACCGCCGTTTGACCCTCCTAAGTTGTTTGGCACGCAACTTACTTTATCCAAAACAGTAAAATATCTAGGAATCACCCTAGATGATAAACTTAACTGGAAACCACACTTAGAAAAGGTAATAAAAAAAGCCAGCGCAACCCTTTGGCAATGTAAAAGAATCTTGGGTAAGAACTGGGGACTCAAACCGAGAATCACACACTGGCTTTATACCACTGTCATCAGACCGGTGATAACCTACGGAGCTCTGATCTGGTGGCCAAGAACGAAACTTGTTACAGCCCAACATGAATTAGACAAGATGCAACGACAGGCTTGTCTAGCAATAACGGGCTGCATGTGCACTACGCCTACAGCCGCACTACAAGCCTTACTAAATCTCCCCCCACTGTATTTATACATACAGCAAGAAGCAGCCATCTCTGCTGTAAGGCTACAAAGAGCAGGACACCTAAGTAACGACTCCAGAATCCTATATACTGAAATACTCACAGAAGCGTTGAAAGACCAGCCCCTACTGGCCGCTCCGTGTGATAGGATCACCAAAACTATTAGATCCAAACATAACTATCGGGTTATACTTGACGAAGAAAAGTCAGACTTCTCTGGCCCTAAGGAGTTACGTGTGTATACTGATGGGTCTAAGACCAATCAAGGCACGGGGGCTGGCACACACTCCCTAGATCTAAATATAAGAATATCAAAAAGCCTGGGCCAATATAATACTGTTTTCCAGGCCGAATGTCTTGGAATCATCCAAGCTGCCCAGGCCATTAAAGCAAGAAAAATCTCAGAAATGACCATAAAAATTATATCGGACAGCACTTCTGTCCTGCAAGCCCTCAATCGAAGCGAATACACTTCAGGTCTAGTCCTGGAATGTCACCAAGCCTTAGAAGAAGTGGCGCAGAACAACAATATTATCCTGCAATGGATAAAAGGCCATAGTGGGTCCTTAGGCAATGATGCGGCTGATGAGCTGGCTAGAGGGGGATCGGCTATGTCTCTGTACGGACCCGAACCCATAATACCTCTTCCATTCAATCAGCTGCGCACGTGGCTGAGGGAACGCACACAAACCCTAGCAAACGCGTGTTGGCAAGGCACGCCTGGCTGCAGACAGTCTAAAGAGGCAATGACAACTCTTAGGAAAAATCTGACCAGATATGCCTTACGCCTTAGCAGACCAAATCTACGAACTCTAGTGGGTGTTATCACAGGGCACTATGCCCTAAACAAACACTTCCACACTCTAGGCATCACCGACAGCCCTCTGTGCCGTGCGTGCATGGAGGCGGACGAAACGGTCACTCATGTGCTCCAGGAATGCAACGGAGTAACCGATATCCGAAATAACACCATCGGATCCAAAAAGTCGCTATCAGAGGCAATGGCTGACCTGGATAAGCTTTTGTCCTTCTGGTCTGAATTAGGTTGGGAAACTTAAACGGCCAAATGGCCCACGTACAATGGCCCACCTCGTAGCTGGGTTAAGTGCGGAAACCCGAGGCGGTCAGCGCCCAACAATAATAATAATAATAATTGATCCATACATCCCATTCCTTTCCTAAATCCCGCTTGCACATCCCATATTTTCTCATCAGTTTCATTCATCACTCTTTCAATCAGTACCTTAGCATACAATTTACCAACAATGCCGAGTAAGCTGATGCCGCGGTAGTTTTTAGCCTCTTGGTGTGACCCCTTTCCTTTATATGGAGGCACAATCACCGCCTTGCACCAATCTCGTGGAACTTTGCCACTCGACCAGCATTTTTGGAAAAGGAAGTACAACCAAGAAGCCACCAACCCTTTCCCAGCCCTCAGCATTTCGATAGTAATCCTATCATACCCTGCCGCCTTCCCTACTTTCATACTTTTCATTGCTTTCATTATTTCTTCCATACTAATCTCACTGTCACTGAAATCACCCATCTCTTCGTTCCAATCAACATTACTGTCGATTGGCGGAGAAATGGATGCATCCTCTTTTTCAAACAGTCCCTCAAAATAATTCTTCCATACCCGTTTCATGCTACTTTCATCCGTCGCCAATTCACCCTGTTCATCTCTTATTACACTCACTCTCGTGTTTTGGGAAACTCCCTTTTCCTTCCGGATATACTTCCAGAATAACTTTTGGTTATTCCGGAAATTATCAGAAAGTTTCCTCTCACACCACTCTTGCAAATCCCGCTTTTTCTTTTCTATTTTCTTCTTCACATCATTCTTAACTCTCTTATATTCATCTTCACTTTTCTGCACTACATCGTCAGTTACACTCGCATTCATCCGTTTACTAGCTTTAATCGCTAGTAAATCTAACCACGCTTTCTTCTTATCTCCAACCGCCTCTTTCACAACTTTATCCCACCAATTTGTTGTTGGTCTATTTGACCTTTTACACACTCCACAAACTTCCGTCGCACATTCAACCATCATCGATTTGAGCACATCCCATCCCATACTTCTTCTATTTCCATTTCATACTTCATCTCCACGCAACTTAGTGTATCATCCAATTTCCTCACGTATTCATCTCTTATATTTTCATCTTCTTGCAGTTTTCCACTTTTATTCTCGCAAAATCCGTTGTTGACACTTTAGGCCTGTGATGCCAACGCGTACACAGACCCCTTAATTGTGATATAACGAGAAAGTGATCTGTGCTAACGTTCGTGCCCCTATAGACCCTGGTGTCAACAACCTTTGCTCTCAGCCTTTCATCAACTATCACAAAATCAATCATACTTCTCTCGCTTCCCCTCTGTCTTGTATACATATGGATATCTTTGTGTTTAAACAACGTGTTTGTAACACAAAGATTCCTCTCCAAACATACCTCAATCAATTTCTCACCATTCTCATTCATCCTTTGATCGCCAAACTTTCCTAAAACTCTTTCGCAACCGTTGCGTGACACACCAACCCAGCCATTTAAATCTCCTAACATTATAAGTCTCTCATTCTGATCACACCCATTCACAACATCGTCTAACAGATTCCAAAACTCCTCCCTCTCGGATAGGGATTTAGACATGTCCGGAGCATAAACGCAAATTATGCGCATCCGGACTAGTCCCAATTTCACCTTAATCCACAGGAGCCTTGGACTCACACATTCGTAGTCTTTCATACGGTTACATACTGTATATCCGAAACTTTTAAACCCGAATATTATTTTACCGAAAACTAATCGCTTTTTTTTTAATTGCCATAATATTGTTTCATCGAAATTTCATATACCATATTCTTACATTCCAGATTATCGTTTGGTTTTTGTTTTTGTTTACTATCATTTTGATTAACCACTAGAACGGATTTCCGAAGAATCGAAAACCAGATATACCTTAATTCCGCAATATTGCTTTTCCGAATAATCACTATTCCAAAAAATCATTTTCCATATATTTGAAATACAGATGTACTGAATGATACCTACTGCTATGAATAATTTTGCAGGCATATTTTAAGTAAGTAGTATACCCCGTTTAGTAGTATACCATGCATCAGACATTTAGGTGCTCGCTCCGCTGCGCTACGCTCGCTCGTTTTATACATAATCTAACCTAACCTAACCTAACTGAATGTAACCTAACTTTTCTTTGTCTGCAGGGGGCTTTCGCCCCCCGACCCCCCCAAGCAGGGGGGCTCTGCCCCCCTGCACCCCCCCTGCATGCAACCAAGCATGCAAACAAGCAAGCAAGTATACATACAAACAGGCATGCATCCGCGTTCTATTGATAAAATTTTTCTAACATAAAAAATATCTGGTTAAAGATATTTACGATATGTAAGACTATAGATAAAGTTACTTCGGTCTTTTAAACCTTTGGAATAACGAGATTATAGTAAAAGATATAGTTGGTAAAAGCAAAACATTCATTTTAATAATCTGGTTTTAGTTTTTCTGGGAAGTGATACTTCTAGAAAATGTATTTATGTACTAATGAAGTTGTGGAAAATGAAGCATCTGTGATACGTAAATTATGTGAACAGTTTTCTGAACAGTGAATTTCGGATTTGAGATATTCGAATTTTCGAAATGTTACCCTTTCATACACTGAGCCATCCTTTCAGATATCAAAAGTCCCACTCCTTGGCTAGTTCGGTCATTGTCAGCGACTCCAGACCAGATTGCTGTGATGTTGCCAAGTTGTGAAACTTCCTTTCCCTTACGCTTCGTCTCATTTAAACATAGAAAATCCAGTTTTCTTTCATTCATAATCAAATCATACATACTTAATCTAATTTTTTAAACATTCCTCCACATACATTCATCGTACTGAAGCGGGTCTCTTTAGCCCACTTTTCGCCCCGTGAGAAACCATGGCGTGATGAGTGGCGAGCTACATCGCCGCCTCCGTGTTTATTATAATTCGAACACATATTGGACCCACGAGAAGCAAGGGAAGTAAACTGTCCACCTAGCCAGAGCCCCGCTTGACTAGGTAAGGTTATTTAGTACCCGGAGTGCACCAAGCTCCGGGACGGCGGCACGCTAGCGACCAGGCTCACCCCTGGCCATGCATCCCTCGGCGCGGCAGACCTTGGATTGGTGTAAGGGCGAAGATGGAAAAGCCCTAGTCCCTTAGTCGACTTCTACGACACCCACGGGAAGAGATGGGGTAGTGCTATTCTAAGCCGACACTACACAGCAGATTTAGTATTTTATTTAAAAAAAAATACTAAATCGGTCCCCACCGACCAACAGTTTTTTTTTTTTATATAGAAACAAATAAGTACATGGTGTTCATATAGGAATGGGTTTGTACTTGTAAAATTTTCACCGGTACAAAACATCAAGAGGTAAAGTAACTTAGATTTTTTTAATGAATTTATGCCGTTTTTGACATCTTAAGTACAAGGCAGGGCAGCATAAATATAAAGGCAGCTTTAATAAAATAAAAAAACTAAGCATATAACACCTTACCATTTTTAATATTAAATAAAGACAAGAACTATCGTTCAATAAACAATAAAGGGCTTAAATAAAAGCATTTTTCTACCGCAGCATCAGTTTTTTTTATTATTCAATTCACTATAGCCACCACAAATCATCCTCTTATTAACACATGTTATTCTTGTACTTTTAGAAAAGTTCTCATCACTTTGACTAAACTTAATTGAAATAAGATTACTTTATAAACAAATATTAAATAACTATTTTTAGAATTTCGTAGCAGAGTGGCAAAAAACTCAACCCTATTATTTTGTTTGTCTGTTCGTGTATTACATTGACGTTAATACGCAAATTTATCCAGTAAACCGACAACGACGAATTTTTTGTACCAGGAACCCATATGATATGATATTACAAAATGTTTTTTTGGGAAAGTAGTAATGACTAGAAGTGTAAACTTGATTAAACCAAAAAATTGCAAACAGAATGATTTTATCATCAATATATTTAATATTTTATTAACGATTCATATTAAGTTTAATTAAGTTATCAAAAATAGCCTTCCGAAATATTCTATTCATTTTTTGAGATTCTGGTAATAAAAATAAAGTTGAGAGTACTATGTATGGATTTATATCACCCTGGTATGTCACAGATACGGATAAAAATCGACAACATTTTGTAGCAAATTTATAAGTATTTTACCACTTCATGTTTTTATAGAAACGAAAATTTTACAACTACAAACCCTATACACAGGGTTAATTGGTCCGTGGGTCACTCCCAGTAGTCAAATTTAATAATTCCCCAACAGATAATGAGGTCGGGAGTGAAATAGGATCGGATTTTTCAGATTCTTCTTCCGTCAATGAAGATAAAGATAGGTTTGTTCCTTACAGGGCACCAGATTACAGGAGGAAAATAGCACGGTACCGAATTTCTTGTATTTTTATCCTCAAAGACAGAAGGAAAGTCTATGAATGAATCCACAAGATTAAGTATTTCTCAAAATTTAAGAAAACACAGTATCAAAGGTGTCAAACATCTCCGTGCTGTTACAGATCCACAATCTTTTCTTGGCCGGCGGCGACTAGGTAGGTAGGTAGTCGCCGCCGGCCAAGAAAAGATTGTGGATCTGTAATAAATTTAAAGTGGATATCATGTTCGTTAACACTAATAATGCCAATGTCTTTTTAAATCACTCTAAATTTCTTGAAGATGTCCCCAGTGACATATCGAATAGAAAATTTAAAAACTAGCCAGCAATAAAAATATTATTTGTGTAACAAGATTCATGAGACGTGAAAAGAATGGTGATAATGTGAAATATGTTCCCACAAGAACAGTAGCTGTCACATTTTCCTCTACCCAACTACACGATTATGTCTTCCTTGACTCATGGCGTCACCAGGTTCATCATTATATACCTCCAGTAAAACAATGCCTTAAATGTCTAAGATATGGTCACATAGCAAAATATTGCAAAAACTCAGATTGATGTTCCATATATTGTTGACTAAGGTGACGTGTATTAAATTATAATGAATATTTGATTTAAACAGCTGTTTTATTTTGACAAAAATATTATTGATCTATTACCCTATTAGAATGATTTTTAAACTATGTTTTTATTCCCACCGAGTAGCCATGGTACAGATTTTGGTGGTACTCGTAGGGAGGAAAACCCAAAAATCTGGTGTTTGTTGTCTATTTATTGATTAGTCATTGTTAGTAGGTATGTGTTGTATTTTAGTTTATTGTTTGCTCATAATTTATTTATAAACTTATTATTTGAAGATATTTGCCATATATGTTCGGTAACATTATCTGCAGCGATATGTTTGTCGTTATTGAAAGCATGAGAAAAGCCTTACCAAATTACCACAAGCGAGGCAAAGTTGTTTTTATAATAATCAATACCGATTGTGCGAAGGAGAGACAGGGTGCCACGCGCGTTATCTGTCTACAGGTAGTTGGTCTGAGTTAATGATGTATTGTGTGTGACTCAAGACTTCAAATTCAAACGTCTCTTCGTCCCTTTGCCGGGGTAGCATGAGGCATGTGAGAGCCTCTGAGATAGGGCTATGTCACCGTTCAAGGGCGAATTGGCCGCCATATTTGACCGTTTTTCGCACGCCCGAGCATGAGCCATCGGAGATGTGAGAGCGCTAGTGGCTTATTCCGTTTATCCACACTAAAACAGCCTCCCTAAGTCGGATTTTCGGAAACGCATGTCCGTCTAGCCACCCTGAACGGGGTGTCGCGAAAGTAGTATCGCGATTCCTATTTTCGCTAGTTGAATGTTACGGGTAAGCCCTCAATAGTATGGACCTAGTGCAGAATGTAGTTCATATATTTTGGGGAATACCCTTGACACCTGTGCGTCCTACAATGCGATGTTATAAGGGACTTCCCGCTGGGGAATTTACCTTACCTGTCTTCGCCTCGCCACCGACAACGACCGAGCAGTCGACGAGTAGACGCTACGGAGTGAACTACGTAGTAATCTCTATATAGTTTGTGAGTGTACTTGCTTTCGTAAGACATCAGGTGAGTTTTTATTAATCTTTTTACTTTAAACCTTTAAACATTGTATTTTTAATTTTTGTAAATAATTCACGTACTTACTTATTGTAAGCCCATACAATTTAAGTGTGATGTGTGTCTCGATTAATCTACTTATATCCTACAAATTATGGAAACGTATACATTGGTTCATTATTTACCTGAAAACTGTCATCAGATCAGCAAAGCCATATATCTCAGTTTATGTTACATTTGAGCCTCGTCTAATGCAATGTTTCGTAGTTGTTTTGCTCAGTGATTAACTCAGTGCTAAGCTCAGTGATAGGCTCAGTGGTTGGCTCAGTAATTGGGTCAATAATTAACTCAGTGCTAAGCTCAGTGATAGGCTCAGTGGTTGACTCAGTAATTGGGTCAATGATTAACTCAGTGCTAAGCTCAGTGATAGGCTCAGTGGTTGGCTCAGTAATTGGGTCAGTGATTAGCTCAGTGATAGGCTCAGTGGTTGGCTCAGTAATTGGGTCAATGATTAGCTCAGTGCTAAGCTCAGTGATAGGCTCAGTGGTTGGCTCAGTAATTGGGTCAATGATTAGCTCAGTGCTAAGCTCAGTGATAGGCTCAGTGGTTGGCTCAGTAATTGGGTCAATGATTAACTCAGTGCTAAGCTCAGTGATAGGCTCAGTAATTAGCTCAGTGACTAGCTCAGTGCTAGGCTCAGTGATTGGCTCAGTAATTTGCTCAGGCTCAGAGTTAGTGTTTTGCCAACACGTGCGTGGTACGGGGTCGCTATAAGGGGAGGAGGAGGCGACTGCTCAGCTCAGCTCAGATCAGGCACTACGTAGCTTTCAACTTAGTGCAAATATGTTCCAGTTAGTGCGCTACAGTATTAGCGATGGCATTGCAAGTGTATACACAGTGAAGGCTATTTCTCAGTTTGACTCAGTTTATGCATGGTGCAACTCTCAGCTCAGTATAAGTATGTTCAAGTTAGCACGCTGTAGCATTAGATAGCGATGGCAATGCATATAATTGTAAGCTCAGTTAATGACGTTGTTTTGTTTAGCTACTCAGTGCGTGATTGAATATCAGTAATTTCCAACTCGTTCTTAGATACGTACTGCAATGCAACTATTAGTATCGTCTATACATAACACAGTGAATGTACCTATACGTAGACACGCAACAGCGTGTCGTGCCTAACGTTCTTGGCACATTGAATACATCGTTTCTCGTGCGATCACCGAAGTTAAGCAACGTCGGGCGCTGTCAGTACTCGGATGGGTGACCGCCTGGACTACTACGACTAATGATTTTTTTTCTTTTCGCCACGTATGCAACATGGTTTGGCGACACGGGGTGGATATCCGGAATGCATATAATATGGTTCTTCCGATTTTCTACCCTGCCTACGTACAGTCATTTACAGAAAAAAGACCCTAAGTTTGTAAGATATTTTTATTCAAACTGTAAGTAAGAAAGTAGGTATGTTTATCTTAAGTATTTTAATGTTCACGATGTTTCTTGGACCCATTTTGTTTCTGTAAATTACTGTACTCGGGGTAAAAAATCGGAAGAACCATATTATATGCATTCCGGATATCCACCCCGTTCAAGGTGGCTAGACGGACATGCGTTTCCGAATATACGACTTAGGTAGGCTGTTTTAGGGTGGATAAACGGAATAAGCCGCGCTAGTGACTCGCCTTTGACATCGCAGCGCCGAGTCACATGTGCGAGTATGAGCGGCGTGAGAGCGACATAAACTGAGATGTTTGTCATTTTATGTCTAATTTTTGTCGATGTCAAAATTGAGCGTGAGAAGAGAGCCAGTGAGAAGGATTACTTATCAAAATATAAGTGCTGTTTCGCAGCTATTTTAACTGTTTTGTGTAGTTCTTAGTAGAAAAGTGTGATAACAAAGCGTCTACATCGCTTACATTTGTTTTGAATGGAAAAAAAACATATAATGGATATGATACTCATCTGGGTGAAAGTTTGCCGCAAACAATTTCTTTGAAACATATTTGTAGGTCACGACGATTTCCGAGGACCTCTATGATAGCTTGTTACCTATGAAAGGCCTCAGCCTCAATATAATCATAAAAGACACCCCCAGCTCATAGCATATGCTTGCATAAACAGGCACAGGCAAAGTCTGGATAGTGTGAGTAGACAATAGTCCACTTGCTGTCTTAGTGTGGCTAGGAATGTAAAGAATAGTGATGGCATAATTTTGTTACCTCTTTATCTACCGACACACTTAATGCTACAAAAGTTGTTTAAATGCAGGTGCAGATACTTTGTGCAACATTATAAAACAAATTTGGTTGTCACCTTGCTGGCATATTGAAATGACTAAATATGAATATAATGCTCATTTTGTTTTCTTATTTGCAGTAAAACTTATTGTTTTTATACAAAGATTCTGGAACAATTTAGTGATTTGGAAGGAGTCTAATGAAATTTATAAGAAATAGCAAAATGTAACAGTTTACACAACAAATAAGAAAAGAAATTATTTAATCACTTTTAAACAACCACTTAACATCATCGTTTCTGTTCACAAACTCAGTTAGAACTCATCTGTACTTCACATTTTTATTCTATTAAAAACACTTTTTGCTTACAGAAACACTACAGCTTGTTTATACACATTGCAGTCATAAGAATGCTCTTTAAGTATGGATGCATACTCATATTCTGAATAAACAGGAGCATTCCACAAGACTATTTCCACACATCAGAGCTTCACTAGCTATTGGGAATATAGGATATTGTTGAAATTGAAATGTAGTGAAGGTTGTTAAGTTAAATAATGCTCATATGCGCGATGGAACTGGCGAATGGGAATCTGGGAATGGACTGGCGGGATGGAACTAAGATGTTAAATGGGGCAATATGTGCCATTTCTTCAATTTTCTCATCAAACACTCATATAACTGTGCTATATCTGCAAACAAAACACAATACAAATCATTAAAAGTATGCTGCTCACTTTCTAGTTAAATAATTGTTATATAGAATAATAAAACGTTATTACTAACTTAATATTTTATGATTCCCCCATCATTGTAAGGAAGATTAGTTGGACATTCCCTACAAACTAAACTTGTTATCTTAAAACTTATGATTTAAAATTGGAAATTCGGGAACTTGTATTGAGAAATTAAATATTATTTATGTTTTGCACGGCCTTATGACTCCTCTAGTTTGTTCTTGACCGTATGGTAGATATGGGGTAGATTGATACTGACAGTATTATTTGTTTGTATCCTTGTTTCATTTTAGGGTAAGATATAAACTATGCAGCCTATAGTGTTGAGTGAGTCATAAATCCTAGATGTTTAAATATTTTAAATATAATTATAAATATATTTGGTTGCTGGAAAATTGTTTTTACTCCATGAATGAATTTTTTGATAGGAATAAGAATATTAATATAATGTAATTGATGATATTTGACATGTATTTCATATTTTTTTTCTATTGTGCTGTTATTATGTGTTTGTTGATATGCATGACATAGTATTTTAAAATTGTTTCAATTTATAATTATTTTTTTATTGATATTAGTTTTTTTTTTTAAGAGTATCTTTTGACATCACAGTTTCTTTTTTATAGTACATTTTAATTAATTTGGATAAAATATATTTTTAAATAATGCTTTTCTGTAAATATCATATAATGGTCAAAAATGTTAATAAATATAGTCACATTTTCAATATTTAAAGTTGTATACCCACAAGGGTCAAATGTGTATGGATACAATTGTACAATAGAAGATCTATGTAAACTACCCACATTTACGACTAAATAAATGGTTTTTAATGGTTTTAACCAAAACTAACTCAAGGAAGGTATTTGTCGTATGCATAAAAATGTTGGATGTGTAAGAACCTGTGGCACTAAAAATAGTCCGGTACACTCTTCGACGCTACTAATATTTATCATTATGTTCTATTTATTTTATAATGAGTGCACATTTTCTTTTTTTATATGTATGTATCTTCTGACTGCATAGCAAGTACGTATAATTTAATGTAATGTATGTTGCGACTACATTCCATCTTAACACCTCAACTACTGGACTGAAAACTATTTTTTCAAAAGTTTAAAACTATTTTGGATGTAAATCTAAAATGTAAGCTCTAGCTACCACTTTTTGGGATTTATGGCCGTGAGTATATGAATTTATGTAAAAAATAAGCACTTTTTCCCCCAAGGGCCTGTGTGGTCTCTCTAGTTCGCAGCTGGCATAACTTACCACTATAACGCAATGGAGAGCCATTTAGTCATTCTTTCGTTAAAATAAAAACAAAACATGCCAAAAGCAAACGTTCCCACGTCATAGACTAAAGTCTTGTCGATAGCTAGGGCAGTGGTTAGTCTGATTACGTAGTAATCTCTATATAGTTTGTGATGTTTTGTTTACGTTGTTTGGTTGCAAAATGTTACTATTTGACGTAAAATTAGTGACATATGACAGATTTAGCTACTATTTTGGTTCGAAAAGATCGAATACCCCCTGGTCCGAATGACGATGAAATCGATTATATCGCTGTCAGCACGCTAAATCTTGGTCCGAATGAACGTTAGCGCGCTTACGAAATCCCGCGTGACGTCATATATGACGTCATTACCGGCGCCATTTTGCGATTACAACGATATCGCATTAAAGATCCACAATCTTTTCTTGGCCGGCGGCGACTACTGGTATACTGTCGCCATTTTGAAGTTTCGGCCTGTCATTGTCAGTTAGTTCTTAACTAAATAAAAATTATAGGGTGACCTACGTATATAATAAATTATCACTTTCATTAATATTTTTGTAGTGGAAACTTTTTTTCAAAGACAATTATTTTTATGATGTATCTTTGCTATTGATAAACGCTTTAAGTCATAACTGTCTGACATATGTATAAAAATACAAGGCAAATACGACGTGATAGCTTAATGGTTAGAACACCGGTTAACGTGCAAGCGACTAGTGTTCACATGCCGGATCGGGCCTACACCAATTTGTCTTATCTAAAGACATGTGTGGTTAATTTATCACGGTTGTTAACGGTGAGGGAAAAAATTGTGAGGAAACCAGGTGTCATACGTTTCACCGAAGGTCGCGCGTGACGCACGTGAGCTCGAAAATTTATTTGAGTGGTACGCCAGCTCGAAAGTACGTAAATTCGAAAACCGCCAGCTCGAAAGATGTCGGCGCGAATCACGTTTTACCGAAAATATTTTGTATGGTTTACCAGTTTGAAAAGTAGATTATAATTAATGTCTTAATCTTATTAATATTAAACACATTTTCTTTGACGGTACTTTGATTTTTTAGTTATTGATGTCATTTACATCCACCCTCGGTAAAATAATTACGCTAATTGAAAAATCACCTAGCTACCTAACTGAACTTACCTACAAAATCTAAAAAAAGTAGCCAGAGCCACAAAGTTAGAATTCATACATACATATACTCATGGCTATAAATCACTAAAATGGGTAGCCAGAGAGAGAGAATTAGTAATTCCTCAGCCACTTTTGAGAGTTATGTAGAGACAAGATAGTAAAATAAAGGTTGTTCCTACGCTTATGTATGGAAGCGAATGTTGGGTGTGGCAGAAGAAGCATGAGAGCAGAGTGAATGCAGTAAAGATGAGGTCCCTCGGAAAAATTTGTAATGTTAGATTATGTGACCGAGTGAGAAATAGTGTTATTCGTGAAAAGTGTGGTGTGAAAGATAATATTGTAAGAAAGATAGAAAAAGGAATGTTGAGATGGTTTGGGCACATACAGAGGATGGATGATAGAAAATTGGTAAAAGGGATCTATAGAGCTAGTGTGGATGGCAATGTTAGTAGAGGACGACCACGGAGAACATACTTGGACCAAATTGAGAGTGTGCTCAAAAAGGCTGGCATCCGAAGTATGAAGAATAAAAGAGCATGTATGAAAAGATTGATGGATGTAAACGAAGCTAGAGAGGTTTGTCAGGATCGTACAAAGTGGCGATCAATAGTCTCTGCCTACCCCAATGGGAACTAATGGCGTGAGTATATGTATGTATGTATTTTGCTGTAGATATTTAGATTTTAATATTTAGTTTAGTTTTCTACCATGAATGTTCAATGCGTGAGCTTGAGATGGGTTTCCAATACTCATCAATTTTAACTTTTTGTATAATTCTTACCCACGGAGCTCGTCTGCTTTCGTCTGCAGGAAATCTAAAATACCCAAAAGTACTTATTTTTCACCATTTAGAATTTCTACCTAAACATAATATTCTTATGTTGAAAATGGTAGAAAATACAAAGTTCTACGCTTGCAACACTGACATGGCGGCGTAAAAAAATTCGTAATTTAAACAAAATTAAATTGCTTTCAATCATCGAAAGTAACTGGAAAATAACAATAGTAACCGGTGAAATGTGATTCCCAGTCCTTTAGCTTTGATATTTACTTTATTTCGACAAGATGGAAGTACGTAAGTCGTCATTATGAATTTTTTTGTGGAGCTGTTTTGGCTTGTCACTTTCAAAGCTTCTAACCGACTGAGTGCGGGTGCGTTGCGTTCAGTGTTGCCAGCTCACAGAAAAAAAATCTCTAGCTAAATTTTAAAAATCTCTAGATTTCTACATATTTTGACTTTAAAAAATCTCCAGAATTCACTAACGAATAAATTCATAAAAAAAAAATACCAGTTCAAGTATAAGGACTTTTTTTTTCACACAGTAATTTTTCACAAAAACAATGACTTCAATATAACTTTATAATTCAATAATTCTGAATTCGTAACCGAAGAGAACAACTGGCGAACGAAATCTAAGCAAACAACAAAACAAATTACACATTCGAATGGAATGAAATGGGAATTCCCCAAGCATAAACAATATTTAAAAAAGAAGATAGCGCTATTTATTTCATATAGGCGGATAGGCGGTCTACTCCCATTCGGGGATTCCCGATTTCAAGGGCGAGCATATAGGGTTGCCATTTTGTACTTTCTAAAGTACCACAGATTTGAAAATATCATTAAAAATCACTAAATACCTTTTTAGTGATATTTTTTCCAAAATTTCACTATGTAACTCCTAAAAATCACCAAACTGGCAACACTGGTTGCGTTGGTATGCAAGAGAAACCAATGAAATAGGAATATCAATGCGGCCGTGAGCGGATTCTGGGACTCTTTATTCTATGCCTGTAATGTTGCGATCACTAGAAAACAATTACCCCAAAATACTATAATCACCATTCTAAAAGCTACTTTTTAATTTAAAATTGATTACGTCAATTTATTGTTACGTCGTTTTATTTATTGTAAAGGTTTAATGTTTACTATATTATTTCCTGCAATCATATAATGATACATACTTGCTCCTAGTATTATACAATCTTTTTTGTTTAATTTCACCATTTATACTGATGTTTAATACACCGTGAAATCTAAAGCATTGTACTAACTATCAGGGATGAATCTTCCCATGATTACGAATAAATTTTTGTACGGGACTAACTTTGTTACTGGACAAAAAAAAACAGCTGTTCCATAAGTGCAAGTTATGTAAATATCATACGGGTCATCATGGGTATAGTGGGGTCTATGTTTGTATTTTGAAAAATAAAAGACAGCACTATTTTGTACATGAGTTTTATTGCATTATTTACTATTGACCTTTAAACAAAATCAGTTTCGTGTGAAAATTTTGAATTCATTCGTCTATTTCAGTCACATTTTTCAAAAGATGATGTATTCGTACATCTAAGTATTTTAAAGCTATAGCCTTTATTAACAGCAAAAGGTGGTTTTCGGACGGATTTTGCTCTCTGATGTGGTCGTTTAATGTCGTAAATATTCTTTTACCTAAATTCTTTTTCAAAACAACTGCGACCATTTGAGTCAAAGCTTAGTCTTTGGACAAAAACGAGGTGCCTTTCAATTTTATAGTATGCCTCAAAACTTTGGTTGATTTCCAATTGCAACTTCCAGTGGCCGCAATCCATTTTTCTCGTAGATTCGGGTCTTTAGGAAAACTGTAATGAATACGAAGAAATTAAATAAATATAACAAATTTATTACTTACTAATTCCGTAGATAACAATTGGAAATCATTCAGCGTCGCTATAGCGCGACGAAATTCATAATATACTCACTCATTAACATCAGTTTACTAATTTGAAAATTTTACCCTAACGACAGGGTAGGATGAAAACGTGAATTATGGCAACACTGAGATACTGCATATTTTTAGGTTATACTATTAAAAAAATGCTCAAAATAACTAAAGAAAATGCTAGTAATCTAGTTCAACGTAATTAACATTTGAATCACTTTTTTTCTGATCGCGCAATGTATTTATTATGTATTTATCTGTAGAAAAACATTAAAAAACTCACTCACTTGTGGAAAGTCAATCCTTCGATGTGTTTTTCGCTGTGGCTTCCGCAGCCAAGCACGCTACACCCAACCATACCTCACTAAATAATAACTTAAGTAATGGAGTCTCTTTTGTCACAATAACAATATACAAATGAATAAAATCTATCTCAAAATCAAAAGAAAACCAAAATCGCTCACAAGTCGACGCTTTGTTTGTCACAATTTGAAAGTGTGACATCAACAAAACGGGTTACACGATAGAGATGACAATAAAGATTTGTGTCTCTTTTTAACATATAAGAACTTAAATAAGGGCTTCTCTTTTTAAAATGGATGACGTAACATCGCTCTGTCTGTAGTGTCTATCTTAGTCAAAGGTGTATATTATAGTCAAAGGCGATAACTGAATCGGACCGCAAAATATCGCTGACAGCGATATCAGCGCTGACATTGTCATTCGGACCAGGGGATATAGAGAAAAAATATTCACAGACCAATGATGGCATCAATGCTCTATCGATTCGGTGACAGGGCTCTCAAGCGGCCAGTACACAATGGCAAGTGATGGGCCACGATCCGCATTGCACAATTGTAGGCCACGATCACTTCGTGTTCACACAATGGCCCATTGCTCATTACTGCCTGGCAATCCACTTGCGATGGACGTCGAAGTCACAGATTAAATATTAGTAGTACCTACAGATGGGACAGTATAGAATGAAGTGTAGTTTCCTCTGCCCGCGGTTATGACGCCACCGTCGCGACAGTAATGGCGTCGATAGAGACCGAACGACGCGTCGTTCTATAGTGCTGTACCTTTTTCTTTTTTCGTCAATATCGATAAAACTCTAGTGATGCCTCTGTCGATATGTATATTAGTTTAGTACCAGACAAGATTGTTAATTTCAAAAAGATAAATAAAAGGACAGTATTTTTATAATATTTTATTTCTCTTCTTCTTGACCTGTAAGTTATATATATATATAATATAAATATAATAACATATAAATATAATATAAATAACATGCCGTTTTATATTTTCCTGTTTCATATTATATTGCATCAGTTATTGCCAAGCAACCGTATAATAAAAAAATTATAAAACAGTTTTACTCTTCTGTCATGCTCTATACAATCTGACCAAGACTGTAACTTTTCGATATTAATTTCTTACGGTTTCTTTCTAGTTGTGCTTTTGTTCGATATATATTTAAATATTTGCGGATTAACTAACTAATTTTTCTATATAATCTTAGCATTTGTCACTTGGGATACATTAAATTATTATTTTTAGATCTTTCGTAAGCTCTTAAATATAGAAATATTTATGGGTACCTCTGAATTCTTTGGCCGGATAAGTTATTTTGCATTCTTTGCAGTTATTCTTTTTTGTTTTTTTCTGCACATATATCCACTTGTTCCTAATTTTGTTTAGTTTCATTTAGCATTAAAATAAGAACTAAATTATATATAGTCTTTTCGTAAAGCCCTTATTGCAATTTTTTTCATTCGAAAACATATGATTAAAATTTACAATATTTTCACCTTCACCTTCTTTACAGTTTGTGCATTTTGATACTATGCTTAAAATGTTAGTTTATACAAAGATAGAAGAATAAATGAAATTTTAACATCAGGATTAGTATATCAGTGGCTCATTGCTGTTATATGACCAAAGAAACTTTCAAGTGTTGATTTAAATATCTTGGATAAAAATAGCTTATGCCAAACTAGGAAAACAATAACTTAGACAATCCCAAAAAACTCTGCAGTGTAGTAATTCATCCATCCAATGAAGGAGCACATACTCATCTTGGTTCACCTGCTTGGATAGTCAATTTACTGGTTGAGGCTATTAACTTCATATTTTTCAAACAGTTCACCAAAAAACTTTACGTCATCAGCGGTGGTCTTCATTGTTTCACGTGGCTGTCCCAAGCCCGAATCTATAACAAAAAAAAAGTTGGAGATTAGTAATAAATAAAGAATAAATAAAGGAAGGCGTTTTCAACATTTGCATTCTATCTGAAAAGATAGACAAGTGGCCTTCCGAATTAGTAAAAAACTCGGAGGTAGGAAACGCAAACACTACTAAAACGTGTAAAAGAAATAAAGGATAGAAGAATTTCGCGCTGGCAGCCATTGACACGGTAGCTCAATTGGCAAGAGCGACGGGGGCGTATACCCGAGGTCGCGGGTTCGAATCCCGCCTGTGTCGAAATTTTTCTTTTCTTTATTTATTCTTTATTTATTAGTAATAATCCCCACATGAGGTTTTCATGAACAAAAAGATTTAAATCAGTTTCAGATTAGACACAAAGGAACTATATCATACTTAGTCTGCTAAGTATCTTTTTGCTGGGTAATATAAACATCGTCTCCAATAATTTATATCCCTTTGGACTTTGTTTCCCATAAGCAAATGTCCTAGCCATTTTATTCTGTCTAGCAATCCTTAACTGTATTAAAAAAGTACTGAGGTTTTTATTCAGGCCGTCAAAATCCTCAAGTTTAATTTGAGTGCTTGCAAGTTTATGCACGTTTAGCAGTCCTTGGGTATATGATTTACTCTCTGAAGAAATTAGAAACAATTTATATATTATGTTTTTTTTTTTAAAACGACTAAGCACTTTTAATCTTTTACAGTAAATGTGGAAGGAAAAATATTTACTAACCAATAGTTTGCATTGGGATATGAACTTCTTGTCTGCTTGATGGGCAGGAATAATTATGTTTTTGGGCGATGATTTCATCTGTAATTTAAAAATTGTTGTTTTTACATCTCATGATGTGCATTTTTGTTTTAGTATATATATATATATACAAGACACCTTAATATGTTTAGTGATGGAAGGCTAGATAATATTATTATTCATTGTTTTCATCTATTTGCAGAGAAGTAAAATATTGTTAATCGGTACAACTTTGCTCTATATTAGAACATCATTTTTGCTCATCAACCAATTGAATTATTTTTTACAATGGATTTAACACTGAGACAACATTAAAGTAATATTAATTTAAATGGCCATATGTATTACCTGTAAATATTTATAGTCTGCAGCATTCTGCATCATGTCTTTGTGCAAAGTAATTATGATCGTTGCAACTGTTGTACTCTGTAAATAATTAATCATTCATCAATAATTACATTAATGGACCAAGTACAAATTTTTAATGGATTAAAAAGAGTGATTCAAACATATATAAAATTAGTTCCTACAACATAGCTCTAATGAAATTTGTTGTGATTCAAATGTAAGAGTTAACTTTACTGGAGTATTTCTCTATCTAAGTAGTTTTATTTCTTGAATGGAAAATTACAGTGAACTCACATAACCAAAGCTTGATCGTGCGTGCAAGTGGTCGTACAACTAAGAAAAAAACCTCGTAACATACCTTCAACAGTAACGAGAATTGCATTTATGATTTCCTCCTCCGAGAATAGACATGGATTAGAATGTTGTAGAATCTAAATATGTCAAGTATAAGCTGGGTAACTTGTAATTTGCCGGAAAGAAAAACATGCAGTTTTGCTTTTGCGGTTTGTTTGTTTTGGTTTTTTGTTTCGTTTTCAATCTAAAATGGCGAAATGCGATAGTAGCGCCAAAACCGGGGGCATGCGAACTAAAACTATCTAGCCCCTGGTCGAAGTAATGAGAGGTTTTCTTTTTGAGAAATAAAAAAACAACATAGTTTCCTAAAGCTCTGTAGATGGCGTTGATGTAACTACGTTACCTTTGACTATGAACACTATAGACAGAGCGATGTTACGTCATCCATTTTAAAAAGAGAAGCCCTTATTTAAGTTCTTATATGTTAAAAAGAGACACAAATCTTTATTGGCATCTCTATCGCGTAACCCGTTTTGTTGATGTCACACTTTTAAATTGTGACAAACAAAGCGTCGACTTGTGAGCGATTTTGGTTTTCTTTTGATTTTGAGAAAGATTTTATTCATTTGTATATTGTTATTGTGACAAAAGAGACTCCATCAGTTAAGTTATTATTTAGTGAGGTATGGTTGGGTGTAGCGTGCGTGGCTGCGGAAGCCACAGCGAAAAACACATCGAAGGATTGACTTTCCACAAGTGAGTGAGTTTTTTAATGTTTTGCTACAGATAAATACATAATAAATACATTGCGCGATCAGAAAATAAGTGATTCAAATGTTAATTACGTTGAACTCGATTACTAGCATTTTCTTTAGTTATTTTGAGCAATTTTTTAATAGTATAACCTAAAAATATGCAGTATCTCAGTGTTGCCATAATTCACGTTTTCATCCTACCCTGTCGTTAGGGTAAAATTTTCAAATTAGTAAACTGATGTTAATGAGTGAGTATATTATGAATTTCGTCGCGCTATAGCGACGCTGAATGATTTCCAATTGTTATCTACGGAATTAGTAAGTAATAAATTTGTTATATTTTTTTAATTTCTTCGTATTCATTACAGTTTTCCTAAAGACCCAAATCTACGAGAAAAATGGATTGCGGCCACTGGAAGATGCAATTGGAAATCAACCAAAGTTTTGAGGCATACTATAAAATTGAAAGGCACCTCGTTTTTGTCCAAAGACTAAGCTTTGACTCAAATGGTCGCAGTTGTTTTGAAAAAGAATTTAGGTAAAAGAATATTTCCGACATTAAACGACCACATCAGAGCCACCTTCGAAAACCACCTTGTGCTATTAATAAAGGCTATAGCTTTAAAATACTTAGATGTACAAATACATCATCTTATGAAAAATGTGACTGAAATAGACGAAAGAATTCGAAATTTTCACACGAAACTGATTTTGTTTAAAGGTCAATAGTAAATAATGCAATAAAACTCATGTATAAAATAGCGCTGTCTTTTATTTTTCAAAATACAAACAAAGACCCCACTATACCCATGACCCGTATGATATTTACATAACTTGCACTTATGGAACAGCTGATTTTTTTTGTACAAAAAATTATTCGTAATCATGGGAAGATTCATCCCTGAAAGTTAGTACAATGCTTCAGATTTCACGGTGTATTAAACATCAGTATAAATGGTAAAATTAAACAAAAAAGATTGTATAATACTAGGAGCAAGTATGTATAATTATATGATTGCAGGAAATTATATAGTAAACAGTAAACCTTTCATTAAACAATAAATTGACGTAATCAATTTTAAATTAAAAAGTAGCTTTTAGAATGGTGATTATAGTATTTTGGGGTAATTGTTTTCTAGTGATCGCAACATTACAGGGAAACATATTGCTATCTAAAAGAGGTACGCTCCCGTTGTATTATGACTCTGCCTATAGTGTTCATAGTCAAAGTGGTCAAAGTACGTTACTTACTTTAATTTTTTCTTCGTGGCCTCAATCGTGTTGCCACAATAATTTCGCCAATGTCAACTTTAAAAACATGTGTCACATCACCATAGAGTAACTTTTTGGCGACTAAAAACAACAAAAAGAATGTTAAATATAAATACCGTCTTTGTTTATTTACTTTTTAGCTATCTTGGCTTAAACTGATATTTATTTACAGATCCACAATCTTTTCTTGGCCGGCGGCGACTGGTACTTACTACTGTCGCCATTTTGAAATATCGGCCTGTCATTGTCAGTTAGTTCTCAACTAAATAAAAATTATAGGGTGACCTACGTATATAGATAGATAGATAGATAGATAGATAACTCGTTTATTTATGTTAACATAACACCACATACAATATGAAAAACAATACATAAAGTGAAAAAAAAAAACAATATTTTAATCTTAAAATTAGTGCTATGGTAACACAAACTAGGTCCTAACTCAGTGCTTGATATTGCCAAGTGGCAAAACACTGGTTTTCAGTTAAGGCCTACACTACACTACACATAATTAATTAATATATAAACAAAATAATCTGTGTCTGCCACATTTTCAGTAAACAAAATTGAATAAATAGTAAAGGAACAGACAGTAAACTAAACAAATGCACAACAAAAAAATAATAATAAAAAACAATATCTTTTAAAATTATCTTTAAACATATTCGCTTAGTCTCAGAACATTAAATAATTAAAAGAACAAGAAAACATTATCAGCATTCACAAATTCTCAAGTAAAGGTTCACATGAGAAAACCAAGCAATACATTTATACATTAGTTATTTTTATTATTTTACTGGAAGTTTACTTGCACGTGTGAGAAAGTCTTTGAGATATTAATTTTTTGTTGATTCAGAAGGAGCGTTTTGTACTGTTTTTTGAAATTAAATTTATTTAATATTTCACGCATTGGTGGAGGAATATTATTCCAACACTTAGTTGCATTGTAACGAAAACTTCCAGTAAAAGCTACAGTACGATGATGGATCAGTGATAAAGGTGGGAGCAGGCTACGAACACAATAGAAACTTCCAAATGATGAATACTTCAATTTGTTAAAAAGATATTCTGGGCATTTGAACTTCATTACATCAAACATTAATGAAGCCATATGTAAGCGCCTACGGGATTCCATCAAATAAAATTCATAATCCATCCATAAAATTATCACTTTCATTAATATTTTTTGTAGTGGAAACTTTTTTTTAAAGACAATTATTTTTATGATGTATCTTTGCTTATTAATAAACGCTTTTATTTCCAGTATTCAATATAAAAAAATATGAAAATTATTATTTATTTTGTTAAATTTTATCTAAGTAGGCTAACAACGTCCGAAAAGTTGTGTGTGCGCAAATGACTATAGCGGTGCGGGTTACGAGAAGTGGGGAAATGCTCCTGAATAAGATTTCACTTCGTATACACTGATGCGTGGGTTCTAATCCTAATGCGGGGATGTACCAATGTGTCATTTCTTAAGTCATAACTGTCTGACATATATATAAAAATGCAAGGCTTTTAACAGCGATAGAAAAGTGCCCATAAATTCACTGACCCAGCAAAATGGATGACCGAAACTATATCTAATGTTTAGAATTATTTTTTCTGTGCTACCTTTTTAGGGGATCTATGTGTGAATATGAAATGTAAAAGACAGTACGCGACAAGGTAAGCCTCTGATTTACAGGATTAAAAAAATGAATTTATGAAAGTACCCACTTTTTTAACTCTGAGTGTCACAAATACCAAATCCTTATGTGTAGAATAATGAAACAGTTTACAGAGAAGTACAATTAGCAGTGTTATCGCTAAAAGCGATCTCTTTCAGACAACATTTGAAAGGTAAGATCAGTAAATTCAGGGTACACACTCAGTCATTCGGGTATACATACAATACAAGGGCAACAATAAGCAAATATAATTAGCTTATATAAAAACGAACTTACTTACAATAATAGTTATGAATTTAATTTATATTATATAAATTGTTTTATTAAGGGCCAGTTTCACCACTCAGAGATAAACTATCTGATAGTCTATTCGGCACTTATCTGCCGGATAAACAACAAGTTTCGGTTTCACAGGTCCCAGATAGCAATATCTTGCAGATAAACTCACTGGTATCTAATCAGTCACATCAAGTGGCTGTTAAATTCTTATCCGGCAGATAAGAAACTTTTTTCACATTTTTTTTATAATTTACCGCCACTTGTAGACGGTAAATTATGAAACTACTTTACCAATGTTCAAATTGTAATAAGAAGTGCTCTAACATGGACCTATTTGAATTTTTGAAATAATTTTTAATATATATTTTTTGGCCTCTGCAAGCGACACTATCAAGTCCGTTTCTTCCTGAGTGAAGTTAACATTCCTTCCACGTTTTTTTTCCATAGTAAATTATAAAAACGAAACTCAACACAGCAAAAAAGCAAAACAAAGTTGAACAAACAAACACTTCACTCGGTTGCCCACCCAACAGCATTTGCGTTGCGTTTCGAGATTCCATTTCTCACAAAAGCTCTTAAATCGTAATTCATAATTGTGTGACATATACACGGTAAAAACATTTAAAAGCATTTTTCTAAATAAAAAACATTGTTTCTGATTGTATTTTTAATAAAACTGTTGGTTTTATGACAATTCAAAATGTTTTTAATAAGACTTAATTTACAAATATTAAAACTAAACGCATAAAAGCGACGTTGCCGTCTTGTTTATTCTTATCTGGCAGATAATTGATGGTGAAACCTACAAATTATATCAGCCACTTTTATTCATCAGATAACGTGATGTGGCAGATAACTATCTGAAACTTTATCTGTAAGTGGTGAAACTGGCCCTAAGACATTTCAATACATAAATAACTTAGCCTGTATGATGTAAAATAATTTCCCTTATAATGGTTAATTTTTATTAACTGGCAATACTAATATCGATGACAGCGACGCCCTTACCGGCCAAGAAAAGATTGTGGATCTGTAGGAATAGAATACACAGACTCAAAGCTAAGTAGTACTTGCATACCTTGTGTACAAGGTAAAATGAGCAAAAAGCCTTTTAAAAAGTCAAAAAGTTGTTCACAGAATGAGAGGTTTTCTTTTTGAGAAATAAAAAAACAACATAGTTTCCTAGAGCTCTGTAGATGGTGTTCATGTAACTACGTTACCTTTGACTATGAACACTATACAGATCCACAATCTTTTCTTGGCCGGCGGCGACTAGGTAGGTAGGTAGTCGCCGCCGGCCAAGAAAAGATTGTGGATCTGTAGACAGAGTCATAATGCAACAGGAGCGTATCTCTTTTAGAAAGCAATATTTTTACCTGTAATGTTGCGATCACTAGAAAACAATTACCCCAAAATACTATAATCACCATTCTAAAATTTTTCAAATCACCACTTTTTAGTTTAAAATTGATAACGTCAATTTATTGTTTAATTAAAGGTTTACTGTTTACTATAATATTTCCTGCAATCATATAATTAAACATACTTGCTCCAAGTGTTATACAATCTTTTTTGTTTAATTTTACCATTTATACTGATGTTTAATACACCGTGAAATCTATAAAGCATTGTACTTACTTTCAGGGATGAATCTTCCCATGATTACGAATAAATTTTTGTACGGGAATAAATTTGTTACTGGACAAAAAAAAACAGCTGTTCCATAAGTGCAAGTTATGTAAATATCATACGGGTCATGGGTATAGTGGGGTCTATGTTTGTATTTTGAAAAATAAAAGACAGCACTATTTTAAACATGAGTTTTATTGCATTATTTACTATTGACCTTTAAACAAAATCAGTTTCGTGTGAAAATTTCGAATTCTTTCGTCTATTTAAGTCACATTTTTCAAAAGATGATGAATTCGTACATCTAAGTATTTTAAAGCTATAGCCTTTATTAACAGCACAAGGTGGTTTTCGAACGGATTTTGCTCTCTGATGTGGTCGTTTAATGTCGGAAATATTCTTTTACCTAAATTCTTTTTCAAATTAACTGCGACCATTTGAGCCAAAGCTTTGTCTTTGGACAAAAACTAGTAGCCTTTCAATTTTATAGTAGGCCTCAAAACTTTGGTTGGCTTCCAATTGCATCTTCCAGTAGCCGCAATCCATTTTTCTCGTAGATTCGGGTCTTTAGGAAAACTGTAATGAATAAGAAGAAATTAAATAAATATAACAAATTTATTACTTACTAATTCCGTAGATAACAATTGGAAATCATTCAGCGTCGCTATAGCGCGACGAAATACATAATATACTCACTTATGAACACCAGTTAACTAATTTGAAAATTTACGCTAACGACAGGGTAGGATGATAACGTGAATTATGGCAACACTGAGATACTGCATATTTTTAGGTTATGCTATTAAAAAATTGCTCAAAATAACTAAAGAAAAGGCTAGTAATCTAGTTCAACGTAATAAACATTTGAATCACTTATTTTCTGATCGCGCAATACAGAAAAACATTAAAAAACTGACTCACTTGTGGACACAAACTTAGTACTTGTGGAAAGTCAATCCTTCGTTGTGTTTTTCGCTGCGGCTTCCGCAGCCAAGCACGCTACACCCAACCATACCTCACTAAATAATAACATAACTAATGGAGTCTCTTTTGTCACAATAACAATATACAAATGAATAAAATCTTTCTCAAAATCAAAAGAAAACCAAAATCGCTCACAAGTGGACGCTTTGTTTGTCACAATTTAAAAGTGTGACATCAACAAAACGGGTTACGCGATAGAGATGACAATAAAGATTTGTGTCTCTTTTTAACATATAAGAACTTAAATAAGGGCTTCTCTTTTTAAAATGGATGACGTAACATCACTCTGTCTATAGTGTTTATGGTCAAAGTACGTTACTTTGATTATGAACACTATAGATAGAGCGATGTTACCAACCATACCTCACTAAATAATAACATAACTTATTTAAGTTCTTATATGTTAAAAAGAGACACAAATCTTTATTGTCATCTCTATCGCGTAACCCGTTTTGTTGATGTCACACTTTTAAATTGTGACAAACAAAGCGTCGACTTGTGAGCGATTTTGGTTTTCTTTTGATTTTGAGAAAGATTTTATTCATTTGTATATTGTTATTGTGATAAAAGAGACTCCATTAGTCAAACTTATTATTTAGTGAGGTATGGTTGGGTGTAGCGTGCTTGGCTGCGGAAGCCACAGCGAAAAACACATCGAAGGATTGACTTTCCACAAGTGAGTGAGTTTTTTAATGTTTTTCTACAGATAAATACATAATAAATACATTGCGCGATCAGAAAAAAAGTGATTCAAATGTTAATTACGTTAAACTAGATTACTAGCGTTTTCTTTAGTTATTTTGAGCAATTTTTTAATAGCATAACCTAAAAATATGCAGTATCTCAGTGTTCCCATAATTCACGTTTTCATCCTACCCTGTCGTTAGGGTAAAATTTTCAAATTAGTAAACTAATGTTAATGAGTGAGTATATTATGTATTTCGTCGCGCTATAGCGACGCTGAATACTACGGAATTAGTAAGTAATAAATTTGTTATATTTATTTAATTTCTTCGTATTCATTACAGTTTTCCTAAAGACCCGAATTTACAAGAAAAATGGATTGCGGCCACTGGAAAATGCAATTGGAAACCAACTAAATACATTAAAATGTGTTCCAAGCATTTTGATGACAATTCAATTGTAATGAAAAATAAAATAAAGAGACTAGATCGTGGTTCTGTACCTGTAATAAATGTGCATGTAAATATTTTTGTACTATTTTATGTATTTAACACAAATTAAATTCAAATTAATAATTTTAATTCAGTAGGCCGATTAATGAATAATACATATATGACGATGAACGACATGATTGCCCAGTAGGTAGAACACCCGCCCGAAAACAGAAGAGCGTGAGTTCCAATCCTGAGTCGGGCCTACACCAATTTGTCTTTTCTAAAGTCATATGTGTGGTTAATTTATCATGGTTGTTAACGGTGAGGGAAAACATCGTGAGGAAACCCACATAGCTGAGTTGTACTTAGTCATGTGACAGTGTATTCGTACAAAAACGGCGAAAGGCCAAACTGCTATCCATACTTTCTCAAGATATTTTCATTTTTGAACATAGAAACTTGGTTACAAAATGGTTTGTTTCATGTTTCTTATGAACAATTAAAAAGGTTTTTTGGAACTCATCCCCTAAGAGATTGAAATATATTATACAGATTTTTGATCTATAAATACAATGTATCTAGAAATTTGAATCTTGATGCGATTGACTGATATAACAACTACAAAAAGGAATGTATGAAATTCATCCATCAATCAATCATGAGAATATACTAACGGCTATAAATCCCAAAAAAGGGTAGCCACAGCTCCAGAGATAGTAATTCTTTATCCACTTTTGGAAGTTGAATGGGGTCCGTCCAACCGTCCAACTGCATCGCCCAATAATCACTTAAAAAGTCTCAATGTTCTTTATATCTATTACAACGCCCACGGGAATATTTAAATACAAAAAAAACAGAAGTTAGTGTAGTTAGATAGTGTTTTGGTATTTTGGATGTAAACTGGATGCAAAAAATGTAGTCCACGCGGATGTAGTCGCGAGCAAAAAGCTAGTAATGCAATAAAACTCATGTATAAAATAGTGCTGTCTTTTATTTTTCAAAATACAAACATAGATCCCACTATACCCATGACCCGCATGATATTTACATAACTTGCACTTGGTATGTACTTGCTGCTCAAGATTAAACTAAATGCTAATTTTAAATTCTACCGAGTAAAATGAGACGGTCTGCATAGTTTAAATTGAATTCATGTTTTTTTAAATCATGAAAACTCCAAACTTATTTGAACTGAATCATTCAATCATCCCATAATTACGAACAACTTTTTGTACGGGACTAATTTTGCTACTCGAAAATAAAAATATCTACTGTTATGGAACAGCTGATTTTTTTTCGTCCAGTATCAAAGTTACTCCCGTACAAAAAGTTGTTCATAATCATGGGAAGATTCATCCCTGAAAGTTAGTATATGCTTTGGATTTCACGGTGTATTAAACATCAGTATAAATGGCAAAATTAAACAAAAAAGATTGTATAATACTAGGAGCAAGTATGTATAATTATATGATTGAAGGAAATAATATAGTAAACAGTAAACCTTCAATTAAACAATAAATTGACGTAATCAATTTTAAATTAAAAAGTAGCTTTTAGAATGGTTATTACAGTATTTTGGGGTAATTGTTTTCTAGTGATCGCAACATTACAGGGAAAAATATTGCTATCTAAAAGAGGTACTCTCCCGTTGCAATAAGACTCTGTCTATAGTGTTCATAGTCAAAGGTACGTTACTTACTTTATTTTTTTCTTCGTGGCCTCAATCGTGTTGCCACAATAATTTCGCCAATGTCAACTTTAAAAACATGTGTCACATCACCATAGAGTAACTTTTTGGCGAGTAAAAACAACAAAAAGAATGTTGAATATAAATACCGTCTTTGTTTATTTACTTTTAAGTTATCTTGGCTTAAACTGATATTTATTTAGACTTTCAAATCAAGTTTATTATGTTTCAAATCAGAACGTTTTTATGTACGTTCCGTTTTACGATATCATTACATCCAAGTGTGAAAAACGGTGTGACGTTCCGTTCCTACCAGTAACATAGCAAGTCTGGCGCTATCTATCCTGAGAACAGGGAAGAAGAAAAAAAGTAAAAAAGGAAAACCTCTCATTATGGTTATTTATTATCAGCTATTTATTAATTATTATGTATGTAATTTATTTTATTTATTGGCGCTATTTATGTTTTTTTTACGTCATATAGTGATTATAAATTCATTTTGCAATACAATATTCCAAAAATGTATAAGTATCTATGAGCGGCCGGTGACGAACTAAACAATGGCCCACTATGGAAACACCACCGGCCACGCTACGCCACGATTCCTTTGAAGTGTGTCCGAAAAACCGACAACTTCGCCATTGCGCGCCACGATCGGCAATTGTCCGCCATCATGCACCATTGCCCCCTGAATACAGTGGCGATGGCGAGCAGTGGGTCATCGTCGGCCATTGTGTACTGGCCGCTTCAGATCTCATCCGTCTGTCATATTGACGCTCATGCTCGCAAAAATGACATACAGATCCACAAACATTTCTTGGCCGGTAAGGACGTCGCTGTCATCGATATTAGTATTGTCAGTAAATAAAAATTTACCATTATAAGGGAAATAATTTTACATCATACAGGCTAATTTATTTATGTATTGAAATGTCTTAATAAAACAATTTATATAATATTCATTTAATTAATAACTAGTTGCTGTGTAGTGTCGGCTTAGAATAGCACTACCCCATTTCTGCCGGTGGGTGTACGTAAGAGGCGACTAACGGTATTGGGGCTTTTAAGGGACTTTTGGGCGATGCGATTGGAGACCCATCACCAATAACCTTTATTTAACCATCTTTACCCCACTCAGCTTTCCGAAAGTGGCTGAGGAGTTTCTAATTCGTTAGCTCTGGCTACCCCTTTTAGTGATTTACAGCCGTGAGTATATGTATGTATGTATGTAATAACTATTATTGTAAGTAAACAAGTTCGTTTTAATGTAAGCTAATTATATTTATTTATTTTTGCCCTTGTCTTGTATGTCTACCCAAATGACTGTGTATCCTGAATTTGCTGATCTTACCTCCCAAATGTTGTCTGGAAGAGATCGCTTTTAGCGATATCACTGCCACACACACTAATTGTTATTCTTTGCAAACTGTTTCATTATTTTATATACTCAAGGATTTGTTATTTGTGACACTCAGAGTTTAAAAAGTGGGTAACTACAATTTTTTTTTTAATTCTGTAAATCAGAGGCTTACCTTGTCGTGTACTGTCTTTTACATTTCATATTCACACATAGATCCCCTAAAAAGGTGGCACAGCAAAAAAAATCTTAACATTAGATATCGTTTGGGTCATTCATTTTGCTGGGTCAGTGAATTTATGGGCACTTTTCCATTGCTGTTAACAGCCTTGTATTTTTATATATATGTCAGACAGTTATGAGTTAAGAAATGACACATTGGTACATCCCCGCATTAGGATTAGACTTTGACTATAAACACTATAGACAGAGTCATAATACAACGGGAGCGTACCTCTTTTAGAAAGCAATATTTTTCCCTGTAATGTTGCGATCACTAGAAAACAATTACCCCAAAATACTATAATACTTTATAATTTTATACCTTTATAACACATTGGTGCGTAGTAAATTGGAATGCAACGCAGTCATCTGGGCTCCACATGAAGCGAAATATCGCCTCATGCTGGAGATAATTCAAAACAAATTTGTTAGATTTTTTTATATTTTAAACTATATGGTGTTTATCCTTACTATCCCTTGATGTACCCTTCACTATTCATTTTGGCTATGGTAGGGTACAACAAGTTGGAAGTGAGAAGGGTTTTAACTTTGTAAGTTAACTTATTAAAGGTTTTAAGAGGAATAATTATTAGCCCCACTATCCTGTTCAAACTAAAATTAATGGTACCTAGTAATACATTAAGGCGGCGCTGGGGTCGTCTACGGAGGGCAATTCTCGCAAGTTCGATATTATTACTATCATAGAAATTGTATCAAGTGTTCAATGTCGTGTGCAAAATATCAAAAAGTGAAATATATTTCTATTGATAGATTGAAGCTGTATTCTCGCACACGGTACAGATCCACAATCTTTTCTTGGCCGGCGGCGACTACGGTACTACCGTCGCCATTTTGAAATTTCGGCCTGTCATTGTCAGTTAGTTCTCAACTAAATAAAAATTATAGGGTGACCTACGTAGATAATAAATTATCACTTTCATTAATATTTTTGTAGTGGAAACTTTTTTTTAAAGATATTTATTTTTATGATGTATCTTTGCTTATTAATAAACGCTTTTATTTCCAGTATAAAAAAATATGAAAATTATTATTTATTTTGTTAAATTTTATCTAAGTCAGCTAACACCGTCCGAAAAGTTGTGCGCGCATGACTATAGCAGTGCGAGTTACGGGAAGTGGGGAAATGCTCCCGAATAAGATTTCACTTCGTATACACTGATGTGTGGGTTCTAATCCAAATGCGGGGATGTACCAATGTGTCATTTCTTAAGTCGTAACATAACTGTCTGACATATATATAAAAATACAAGGCAAATACGACGTGATAGCTTAATGGGTAGAACACCGGTTAAAGTGCAAGTGACTAGTGTTCAAATCCCGGATCGGGCCTACACCGATTTGTCTTTTCTAAAGACATATGTGTGGTTAATTTATCACCGTTGTTAACGGTGAGGGAAAAAATCGTAAGGAAACCCACATGGCTGAGTTGTACTTAGTCGTGTGACAGTGTATTCGTACAAAACGGCGATAGGCCTGTCCCCTATCACGTGAGTACACTGTCCACGCAAAACGTGGGTACTCTGAACACCAGGTGACAAAGTCACGTGATGTTCAGAAGTATTAGTACCTCTGCCAATCTCCTTCGGAGGTATTCGGCGTGAACGTTTATGTTATGTTATATGTTACAAGGCTGTTATCAGCAATAAAAAAGTGCCCATAAATTAACTGACCCAGCAAAATGAATGACCCAAACGGTATCTGATGTTTAGAATTATTTTTTCGGTGCCACCTTTTTGGGGGATCTATGTGTGAATATGAAATGTAAAAGACAGTACACCTACAAGGTAAGCCTTTGATTTACAGGATTAAAAAATGATATTATGTAGTTACCCACTTATTAACTCTGAGTGTCACAAATAACAAATCCTTGAGTATAAAATAATGAAACAGTTTGCAGAGAAGTATAATTGGCAGTGTTATCGCTAAAAGCGATCTCTTCCAGACAACATTTGGGAGGTAAGATCAGCATAGGATACACAGTCATTCGGTTAGACATACCAGACAAGGGCAAAAATAAATAAATATAATTAGCCTACATTAAAACGAACTTTTACTTACTTACAATAATAGTTATTACATACATGCATACATACATATACTCACGGCTGTAAATCCCTAGAAGGGGTAGCCAGAGCTAAGGAATTAGAAACTCCCAGGCACTTTTGGAAGGTTGAGTGGGGTAAAGATGGTAAAATAAAGTTTATTGGTGATGGGTCTCCAACCGCATCGCCCAAAAATCTCTTAAAAGCCCCAATACCGTTATTCGCCTCTTGCGTACACCCACCGGCAGAAATGGGGTAGTGCTATTCTAAGCCGACACTACACAGCAACTAGTTATTAATTAAATGAATATTATATAAATTGTTTCATTAAGACATTTCAATACATAAATAAATTAGCCTGTATGATGTAAAATTATTTCCCTTATAATGGTAAAGTTTTATTTACTGGCCATACTAATATCGATGACAGCGACGCCCTTACCGGCCAAGAAATGTATGTGGATCTGTAGTAATTTTTCCTTAGACATTAAAGAACGAAGACCGAAATCAATGATCCAAGCGAATGAATTGAATGAAAGATCAGTTTAACTGTCATCTTAGATATGAAAAGGTCTTCATATCTGTCAACATTTTTACTCGACATTGGCGAAATAATTGTGGCAAACACGATTGAAGCCACCTAAATAAAAATTGAATATTTAATCTGTCAATATTTACATATGTTTTGGTTTGTTTAAATTTTCCTTTACAGATCCACAATCTTTTCTTGGCCGGTAAGGGCTGTCGCTGTCATCGATATTAGTATTGCCAGTAAATAAAAAATAACCATTATAAGGGAAATAACTTTACATCATGTTGTCGTCCTATGGCACCCCACTGGGCCTGCACGCGCTCCCGCCGCCTTCCTGTCTGCCGCGACTTCCCTGGCCGCACTCCAGCTCAGTCCCGCCGCTCGCAGCTCTCCACGCTCCGGCACCAAGTGTGTACGGGACGGCCGCGGGCTCGCTTGCCGCCCGGTGGTTTCCACTCGAATGCGATGCTGGCGTTTGTGGTCCCTCTTCGAAATGTGTGCCCCATCCACCTCCATTTTCTCAGTGCGATGTCAGTCACAACTGGAGTCTTACTTTACATCATACGGGCTAATTTATTTATGTATTGAAATGTCTTAATAAAACAATTTATATAATATTAATTTAATTAATAACTAGTTGCTGTGTAGTGTCGGCTTAAAATAGCACTACCCCATTACTGCCGGTAGTTGTACGTAAGAGGCGACTAACGGTATTGGGGCTTTTAAGAGATTTTTGGGCGAACCGGTTGGAGACCCATTACCAATAACCATTCGATTTACCATCTTTACCCCACTCAACTTTCCGAAAGTGGCTGAGGAGTTTCTAGTTCCTTAGCTCGGGCTACCCCTTCTAGGGATTTACAGCCTTGAGTATATGTATGTAATAACTATTATTGTAAGTAAACAAGTTCGTTTTAATGTAAGCTAATTAAATTTATTTATTTTTGCCCTTGTCTGGTATGTCTACCCGAATGACTGTGTATCCTAAATTTGATGATCTTACCTCCCAAATGTTGTCTGGAAGCTTTTAGCGATAACACTGCCAATTGTACTTTTCTGCAAGCTGTTTCATTATTTTATACTCAAGGATTTGTTATTTGTGCCACTCAGAGTTAATAAGTGGGTAACTACTTAAAATCATTTTTTAAATTCTGTAAATTAGAGGCTTACCTTGTTGTGTACTGTCTTTAACATTTCATATTTACACATAGATCCCCTATAAAGGTGGCACAGAAAAAATAATTCTAAACATCAGATATCGTTTGGGTCATTCATTTTGCTGGGTCAGTGAATTTATGGGCACTTTTTTATTGCTGTTAACAGCCTTGTAACATATAACATAACATAAACGTTCTCGCCGAATACCCCCGAAGGGGTTTGGCAGAGGTACTAATACTTCTGAACATCACGTGACTTGGTCACCTGGTGTTCAGAGTACCCACGTTTTGCATGGACAGTGTACTCACGTGATAGGGGGCAGGCCTATCGCCGTTTTGTACGAATACACTGTCACACCACTAAGTACAACTCAGCCATGTGGGTTATCTCACGATTTTTCCCTCACCGTTAACAACCGTGATAAATTAACCACACATATGACTTTAGAAAAGACAAATTGGTGTAGGCCCTATTCGGGATTTGAACACTAGTCGCTTGCACGTTAACCGGTGTTCTACCCATTAAGCTATCACGTCGTATTTGCCTTGTATTTTTATATGTCAGACAGTTATACTTAAGAAATGACACATTGGTACATCCCCGCATTAGGATTAGAACCCACGCATCAGTTTATACGAAGTGAAATCTTATTCAGGAGCATTTCCCCACTTCCCGTAACCCGCACCGCATGACTATCGATGCGCGCACAACTTTTCGGACGGTGTTAGCCTACTTAGATAAAATTCAACAATATAAATAATAATTTTCATGAATTTTCATATTGAATACTGGAGATAAAAGCGTTTATCAATAAGCAAAGATACATCATAAAAATAATTGTCTTTGAAAATAAGTTTCCATTACAAAAAATATTAATGAAAGTGATAATTTATTATATACGTAGGTCACACTATATTTTTAATTTAGTTAAGAACTAACTGACAATGACAGGCCGAAATTTCAAAATGGCGACAGTAGTACCAGAGTCGCCGCCGGCCAAGTTATGATTGTGGATCTGTAGTGTACTTTGCCAGTAACTAGCAAAGTCTGAATTCCCAAATGGACCATCCGACAACCGAATTTAGTTTTGGAAATTTTAAAATGGAACAATAATATAATAAATAAATAATATTTTAATAATATAATTAACGTTGATCCAAGTTGATATTATCAACAACTTCTAAGACTATTTGATCTATGATCCATTTAATATATTTACCTACATTTTAATTTTCTATCTATATTCAAACAAAATTTGAAAACAAAATGGCTACCGTTCGCACGACATCTTCAAATATCATCATATCGTCTGATCGAGACCACACGATATCATCATTTGATATATATCATCATATCGGCTGGTTTTCAATAGAAAAATATCGATCGGATAGAGTGAGAATAGCTCAAGTCAAATATCGATCGCAAAATATCACAAAAGTGATAAATATCGAAAGTGATATAATATCTACCGTGTGAGAATTGCCCTCTTGGTAGTTCCATCTTCACGGACCAATCTCTTGTTTGAGAGTACTTTTGCGCGAGCGGTACGATCTTTGAACCAGATTGCCGATCGCATAGATTTATTCTCATGTTCGCTGGCTGACTTTACAAAATCTTCATTGTATTACTTATGTTATGAAAAAAATGATGTTTCACTGTGTAAAAGAGGAAATGAGAAGATTTAGAAGATAACTATTTCATACTTATTAGGTTCAATAATAATAATGTTAATATATGTGATGGGTTTTTTGTAGTAGATATTTAAGTTTAATATAATCGCATTGGGCAATGCCTGTAATGTTTATGTTATGTAAATAAATAATCACCATTCTAAAAGCTACTTTTTAATTTAAAATTGATTACGTCAATTTATTGTTTAATTAAAGGTTTACTGTTTACTATATTATTTCCTGCAATCATATAATTATACATACTTGCTCCTAGTATTATACAATCTTTTATGTTTAATTTTGCCATTTATACTGATGTTTAATACACCGTGAAATCTGAAGCATTGTACTAACTTTCAGGGATGAATCTTCCCATGATTACGAATAAATTTTTGTACACGACTAACCTTGTTACTGGACAAAAAAAATCAGCTGTTCCATAAGTGCAAGTTATGTAAATATAATACGGGTCATGGGTATAGTGGGTTCTATGTTTGTATTTTGAAAAATAAAAGACAGCGCTATTTTATACATGAGTTTTATTGCATTATTTACTATTGACCTTTAAACAAAATCAGTTTCGTGTGAAAATTTCGAATTCTTTCGTCTATTTCAGTCACATTTTTCAAAAGATGATGTATTCGTACATCTAAGTATTTTAAAGCTATAGCCTTTATTAATAGCACAAGGTGGTTTTCGAAGGTGTCTCTGATGTGGTCGTTTAATGTCGGAAATATTCTTTTACCTAAATTCTTTTTCAAAACAACTGCGAACATTTGAGCCAAAGCTTTGTCTTAGGAAAAACGAGTAGCCTTTCAATTTTATAGTGGCCTCTTCCAGTGGCCGCAATCCATTTTTCTCGTAGATTCGGGTCTTTAGGAAAACTGTAATGAATACGAAGAAATTAAATAAATATAACAAATTTATTACTTACTAATTCCGTAGATAACAATTGGAAATCATTCAGCGTCGCTATAGCGCGACGAAATACATAATATACTCACTCATTAACATCAGTTTACTAATTTAAAAATTTTACCCTAACAACAGGGTAGGATGAAAACGTGAATTATGGCAACACTGAGATACTGCATATTTTTAGGAGACTTCCTTTTTTGGCGGGAACTGGAAGGGCGCCTTTTTAAATTTAATTTTTTAATTAAATCAATTAATTTGGGAAACTTACGTAATACCTAGCTGGGACTTGACGTGATGGAGCCGGAGAGCGGCGGAGATGATGATGGGTGTTTGGCGACACCTCGATCGACCAAAAAACGAAAAATTGAGGAGCAGCTGCCAGCGGCTTCTTCTTGTCAGGAAGATAAGTATAAACCATACTTCAAATCAGAATATAAGAGGTCATACCCAGACAATAGCTGTAAGGAGGAATTCCCGATTTACGTCGAAGGAATGAATGAAAAAATTGGGAACAAAAACCCATTTTATCATTCCAAATTTTTCAAAAATGTTAAGGGCATAGTGGAAAAACGTAGAATAAATGCAAACAAAATAGTAGTAGTATTCAAACAGGCGGTAGCAGCAAATGACTTTCTAAGTCATAGTTGTCTAAAAGAACATAATTTAAAGGCGTACATACCAGCGGCGTCGACGGAGAGAACCGGCACTATTCGATTCATTGACAAGGAGTCGAGTAATGCGGAACTTTATGAAAAACTGATGGCGGATGCCGAAATTATAGCTGTGAGACGGTTTACCAAAAAAGTAGGGCAGGAAATAGTCCCTCTCACTACGGTGAGTGTTACATTTGTAGGTACTTCCCTCCCACAATATGTTTTTCTGGACAAGTGGAGGTATAGGGTATACACTTATGTGCCACCACTGATGCAATGCTTCAAGTGCATGAAGTTTAGGCACAATGCCAAAATATGTCGAAATGATGAGGTATGTTCAAGATGTTCAGGTGCACATTCCTACAAAGAGTGCACATCAGAGATCTTGAAGTGATGCAACTGTGGTGGGGACCACCTAGCGATATCTAAGTTTTGTCCCATTAAAATAGAACAACGTAAAAGACATGAAACAAATTACTTGACCAGAATGTACTCAACAGTAGTATCAAATAAAGATTTCCCTGCATTACCCAAAGCAAAAACGGACAAATCAGTGACATTTGCATTGAAAACTAAGTCTGCCCCGGTTAAGACAATTGAAAACAGTCATGAATCCTCTAGTACAGCAACAGTTTCAACGGTTCAAACACCTACTATTAACCCCATCACCTTGACCTATGATCACCTTGTAAAAGATGATATTTTTTTACAGAAAATAATAAAAACCTTAGTTAGTTACCAAATAATGGCTGTTTTAAAAATAATGCAACATAATATTCAGAGTGTCAGTAATAAAAAGGTTTTACTTAAATCATCATTAATTAAAAATAACATAGATGTATGTCTTCTCAATGAAACCTGGTTAAAAGATTCAAATCCATATTTATCAATCTCGGGCTATAATTATATAGGAAAAAATGCAAAAAATGAACATGGCGGTGTAGGTATTTTAATCCGTAACTCAATTAAGTATAAACATCTGAAGACTAGTTTTTATCAGTATATACAATCTATAGCAGTTTCTTTATCCACAGCAAACGGTCCTCTTTCAATCCTTCGTGTATACTGCCCACCTAAAACAAAAAATACCAATAGTCTCATTAGGATAAATAAGCTAAGAAACATAGTAAACCAATTACCAAAACCTTGTATAGTATCTGGTGACTTTAATGCACATCATGTTACTTTTGCATGTGAAATAACTAACCCTAGAGGTAGGGAATTACTAGACCTTCTTGATGAATGCAACTTATGTTTACTAAATACTGGTGCTCCAACTACTGTCGGTAGACCTGGAAGTAATGCTTCGGCTATAGACGTGACTTGTGTCAGCCCAGACCTTGCTCCATTATGTGAGTGGCGCGTGGGTGATGATGCTATGGGTAGCTATCACCTACAGACCTTTACAGACATTATTGTATCTACTTCAAACTATCAAGTAAATGATGACATTGAGAAATTTTTATTTAATAAAACAAACTGGGAAAACTACCATGAGTTATCAGAGGCTTTGTTTACAGATTTTAATTCTAATTCAGATAGTCCACTACAAAAATATGATGAAATGTGTAAAATACTTAATAATTTAAGGAATGCGTGTGTACCTGTGTATAGGTGTCATGGTGGTAAAACATGTAGGGCTCCGGCTCCGTGGTGGAGTGAGGACTGTGCTGAAGCTGTAAATAAATCAAAAGATGCATTAGCCAAGTATAGGAATGATATGACAATTGAAAATTATATTGACTACAAAAGATTAGATGCTAGGAAAAAAAATATTATTAAAGAAGCTAAAAGCTCCAGTTGGAAAAAGTTATGTTCGTCTTTTAATAGATATACCCCAATTTCTAGAGTATGGAACTATATAAGGAGATTTAAAAGAATAAATACAAATAGAAATATATCTAAGAATGATGAATGGATTGGTACTTTTATAGACAAATTAGCACAACCTTCAAACAATAATATAGATTTAGAGTATATATTTAATTTGGATAGTAACAATGAATCTACAAATTTTCTGATAAAACCATTTACAAATGAGGAATTTGATATAGCATTGACTTTTAGAAAGAATACTACTCCAGGTTTAGACAGTTTTCCATACATCATGTTACAAAAGTTACATATATCAGCTAAAAATAGTGTATTACAGATGCTGAACTCACTATGGTCACAACAATTGATTCCAGAGTCATGGAAAACTCAGTGTGTTATACCTATATTAAAACCAGAAAAACCTGATGATAATTCTAATTCATACAGACCTATCTCTTTAGCTTCTTGTATAGGTAAGATATGTGAGCAAATGATAAAAATAAGACTAGACTATTATGTAGAAAATAAGAATATAATTCCTTCATGCCAGTTTGGATTTAGGAAAGGAAAAAGTGCAGTCGAAAGTTTTACTACATACCTGATAGATATGAAGAACTGCCTGTTGTCTAAGTCAGCAGCAGTGTGTGTGTTCCTTGATGTGCAGGGAGTTATGACAATGTCGATCTCCATCAAATGGCAAAGGTTCTTTATTCGTTGAATCTGCCTGGAAAATTAATAAAGTGGCTGTTTAACTTTTCATTTGGTCGTACATTATATGTTAAGTATAATAATATTTTACATGGCCCAAAAATTGCATACAAAGGTCTAATGCAAGGTGCCTCCTTGTCTCCAATATTATACAATTTATATACGTCACAAATTCTCCATCATTTACCTGAAGATGTTAAAATATTACAGTTTGCTGATGATATTTTGATATATTGTGTGAATAGTAATGTACAGATTGCTCAAACAAAGATTAATTTAGCTTTAGATAAGCTTAGTTCTTATTATTCAAACATTTTAAAGCTAAGTATTAACTCAAGTAAAAGTTCAGTTTTAGTATTTGGTAGCAATAGGTCTGTAAATATTAAATATAATAATGTCCAATTACCACAAACAGAGGAAAAAAAGTTTCTTGGTGTAATTTTTGATACAAAATTAAAATTTGAAAAACATATAAATTATATTTGTAGGAATGCAATGAGGAGTATAAATATAATGAGATCATTAGCTGGTACATTTTGGGGGTCAGACCCTAAAGTCCTGAGTATGTTATACAAAAGCTTGGTTCGCAGCCACTTTGATTATAGTGCAATTGCATATATGAACATAAGTCCGGTTTTACTTAAAAAGTTAGATGTTATACAAAATATGGCATTGCGCATTATCAGTGGTGCCATGAGTACAACTCCTATAAATAATATGGAAGCTGAGACATGTATACAACCTTTGTGTATAAGGCGTTTATTTGCTACAGAGAAATTCTGTTTGAAAGTCTTAGCAGTAAATAATGACATAGTCAGTACTAGAATTTGTTTACCTGAGGTTCTACAATCTTCTTTACAAAGAACTCCGTATGTGTCAGCAGCAGATATCTTGAACAATCAATATCCTTCAATTACCCGGATTATGGGTTTTGTCACTAATTTGTCTGAAAATATGTGCAAGAGTCAGTTATGGCCAATATATGAATGTAAATATGAAGCATTAATATGTAAATTAAATGTAGATACTAGTATTATTTCAAATGAAACTGATTTTGCAAAAAACCTAGTAAGATTAGAAAATATTATAACCGTTGTCTAATTATCCGGATTTTTGCAAAATCCCTAGGTTTTTTGCAAAAAACCTAAACATCAAATCATCCTACGACATATATAAGATAAGAAATATAGTATATTATATCAAAACGAATGTGACCTTTAAATGGGTACCGTATCACAAAGGTATAAAAGGTAATGAAGTGGTTGACCAAGCTGTAAATTCCAATCACAATGAAGATCATAGTGACATATGTAAGATTCCTTTTACGGATCTACATATGAAGTTGAAAAACATGAAAAGACAACTGTGGAACGAATATTACAAGGAAGTCTCTAAATTTAAAGGAAGATGGTATGCGGAGATACAAGAGGAACTACCAAGTAAACCATGGTATCATAAGCATAAGGATGCCAATGAGCGAAAATACATAACAATAATAAATCGCCTGAGATTTGGACACTGCCAAACACCTGCCCATTTACATAGAAAGAAAATTATTGACAATAGCAAATGCACTTACTGTGCAGCTGATGAGGCAGACTTGACCCATATAGTTATGTATGAGCTGCCCCAAATTAAACATGCAGAGACTAGCTCTTGTAGCTAATATAGGAGAAGCTTTGGATACAGAGGAGTAGCCGTGTGTAGGTCCGGCTCGGTGGATTCAAATGATTCGAATCCCTGCGTGAGCCTGATTGGCCTAACCGGCCCCACTCTTTCTTATCAGGTGCAGGTTCGCTTAACCGGGCCGCTCCGCACCGGCTCGGTTTTATTGTTTTCGAACAACAGGCTCAGGCATCAGGTTCAGGATCGGTTCGATTATTGCCGTTACATTTGCTTTACTTGCTGAATGTGAGAGCGAGACAAGAATGTAATACAATTTGAACTCGGGAGACAGAGACGAAAAGAGAGTTGTCCTTTTTTGTTCTTTGTTTGCCAATTTCGTTTAATAGATTTATCAATCTTTTCATAAATAATGGTGTTTATAGTGATATTATAAATACGATAGTGTTTTATGTTGTGTCACTTTCTGATTTGCATATATTTATGTGTAGATATTGTTATAAGATATTGTTAAGATGTTTCTAAATATTATTATTTTTTTTACATATGGATATTATTTTTATGTTAGCGAACATAGCCTTTACACAAACAGAATCATTATACATATGAGATAATTGATTTTTAAATGTATGTCAACAGCAACGGTTACGTTCCGTAAGCGTGGTATTTTTTGGTTGTTTGATTCAGTTCCGAATTTCATAACCGAGCCGGATTCGATAAGCGGTCCGGCCCGGTTAAGAGGATTCAGTACCGGAACTGAGCCTGAACCTGGTGATTCGAATCCCCTCGCGGAGCTGGATCTACCCAAGCCTAAGAGGAGGAGAAGACTGAGGAGATCACTGAAACGGATGATTCAGACTTTACGTCATTGCCTGAGCAGATCATGACAGCTGACACCTGTCATCCTCGGAATGCTGTACCCCGCCGTGTTCAAGATATTTTAAAAAACCAAAAACTATATAAGTCTTTGACTATGAACACTATAGACAAAGCGATGTTACGTCATCCATTTTAAAAAGAGAAGCCCTTATTTAAGTTCTTATATGTTAAAAAGAGACACAAAACTTTATTGTCATCTCTATCGCGTAACCCGTTTTGTTGATGTCACACTTTTAAATTGTGACAAACAAAGCGTCGACTTTTGAGCGATTTTATTTTTCTTTTGATTTTGAGAAAGATTTTATTCATTTCTATATTGTTATTGTGACAAAAGAGACTCCATAAATTAAGTTATTGTTTAGTGAGGTATGGTTGGGTGTAGCGTGCTTGGCTGCGGAAGCCACAGCGAAAAACACATCGAAGGATTGACTTTCCACAAGTGAGTGAGTTTTTTAATGTTTTTCTACAGATAAATACATAATAAATACATTGCGCGATCAGAAAAAAAGTGATTCAAATGTTAATTACGTTGAACTAGATTACTAGCATTTTCTTTAGTTATTTTGAGCAATTTTTTAATAGCATAACCTAAAAATATGCAGTATCTCAGTGTTCCCATAATTCAAGTTTTCATCCTACTCTGTCGTTAGGGTAAAATTTTCAAATTAGTAAACTGATGTTAATGAGTGAGTATATTATGAATTTCGTCGCGCTATAGCGACGCTGAATGATTTCCAATTGTTATCTACGGAATTAGTAAGTAATAAATTTGTTATATTTATTTAATTTCTTCGTATTCATTACAGTTTTCCTAAAGACCCGAATCTACGAGAAAAATGGATTGCGGCCACTGGAAGATGCAATTGGAAATCAACCAAATATAAAATATTTAGATGTACGAATACATCATCTTTTGAAAAATGTGACTGAAATAGACGAATGAATTCGAAATTTTCACACGAAACTGATTTTGTTTAAAGGTCAATAGTAAATAATGCAATAAAACTCATGTACAAAATAGTGCTGTCTTTTATTTTTCAAAATACAAACATAGACCCCACTATAAAGAGTGCAGAATGCATGCGTTCGTTTCTGCTATAATATACGCCGACGGGAACACATAACACCAATTTTCAATAGGGAGGGGATTCTCAGTATGAATTCTAGACGAGAATCACATCTGATCACAATGGTCTCTAAAATAGTTCACACAAAATCTCCTGAATATCTGTATCAGAAATTACATTGGTTCAAGGACATTCACAGCAAGGATACCAGAGGTGCAAGAGAAAATACTCTGGCCATACCGAAACACAGCAGATCAGGGGTTAAGGGTAGTTTCAGATATGCAGCGGCTAAAATTTGGAACGATCTTCCACCACCTCTCCGAACGATTCAAAATACGCGTACTCTGAAAAATAATCTTAAAATCATTCTTTTAGATAGACAAAAACTACCAAATTAATGTATTTCTTCTTTTATTTTATTTTATTTTCCTCTTTTTTTTTTCAATGCCAAATAGCCTATATTCAAGGGTCGTTATTATGTTAAGGTTTAAATTATATCACTACATGTATCTGTGTATGTCCATATTTATTATATTTGTGTGTATTATGTAGATGTGTGTGTGTGTATATGTATGTGGTTGTTTATATATATGTTTGTAAGTGTATATGTATATTTTTAAATTTCTAATCTAAATGCGTGTTTTTGTGAAATAGTAATGTAGTTTTTAATTGAATAATGTACTGTTTTAATGCTTTTGTTACGAGAATTTTTATTTATTGATGTGTGTTTTCAGTTTTTAATTTCTTTTATGTTATAAGGTTTTTTATTTTTATTTTGTAAATTTAGTTTTAAGTTATTCCGAAGGGCATACTGAAAACCAGCGCCTAGGAGTGGTGCATTTGTTGCCTTATGTGCATTGGTGTACTACTCCGAAGCATCAGCTGAGTATGCTCTTATTGCTAACAATATGTGACAGGTATTGTCTTTTATGTATTTGTAATGTAATGTAATGAATTGTATTGCGTATTTCTGTAAACTGTATTGTATTTGTTGCAATAAAGTTTTTTATTATTATTATAGGAACACTTTTAGTTTCTCGCCTCTCCCATAGCCGAAACAGAAAATTAGAATTTTAAATGGGAGAGGCGATACTCCCCGACAAGAGCACAGTCGGTCGGGGTCAGGGAGTCAGGTTCAAGAACCGACGGACGATCCGAGCCGTATCGAGCAGCACCGCTTTCTGCATCTGTGCTGGAACCGACACGCCACAGAAATCCAACCGCCTCAAGTTGGTCGCGAGGCTGGTCGGAATTAACCCGTTCGCGGACAAAACAATTGGGATTATTTCTGTCGAAGTCACACCCCACATGTCGGTGATCTCGTGAGCCAGATCGAGATATTTCCGACGCTTCTCGGTGTCGGCTTTCACGAGACCCTCGTCATGAGGGATAGTGACATCCACTAGAAATACCCTCGACTGTGACCGATCCCATACCACGATATCAGGCTTATTCGCTAGAATAGTCCTGTCCGTGATAACGGATCGGTCCCAATAGATTTTGGCACGGTCGTTTTCTAGGATTGGCTCCGGCAGATACTTGTAATACGGCAGCCTCTGTTGCAAGAGTCCGTATTTCAGAGCGAGCTCCTGATGCAGGATTTTGGCTGCTTGGTTGTGTCTGTGCAAGTACTCAGTGTTAGCAAGAGCCGAACAACCGGAAATAACATGCCTAAGTGACTCTCCGGGACGGCCACATGCTCGGCAGATGTCTGTGGTACCGTCCTTTAGGATGTATTTCCGATAGTTCCGCGTCTTGATAACCTGGTCTTGTATTGCACAGACAAAACCTTCGGTTTCCCCAAAGAGGTCCCCGAAACGCAGGCAATGCAGGGAGGCTTTACGGTCCACGAAAGGTTCGTGAAGTACCTTGTAAAACCTCCCGTGCAGCTCCTTCTCTTTCCATACGGACTCCCGATCAGAGGTGCTAAGTACCTCCGGGGTTCGCCAATCCTGTGAGGCCAACGATAAGGGAGTCAGTCCTTTATCACTAGCGACCACCTCTCCCCGAACACTATCATCCGTCATCGTCAAAAAATAGTTTCTGAGGTTGCATACCTCGCGGTTGTGCATGGTTTTGGCACTCAAGAGGCCTCGACCACCACACTTCCGCGGGATATACAATCTCATAACCGACGACCTCGGATGATGCATTCTATGAGAGGTCATCATCGTGCGGACTCGTCTGTCCAGAGCGTCGAGTTCGGTCTGAGTCCATCTGAGCACGCCAAATGTGTACATCAGTACAGGCATGACCCAGGAGTTAATGGCTCGGATTTTATTAACGCCTGACAAGTAGCTATTAAGCACACTTTTCAGGCGTTCATAAAACTCCTCGGAAACACCCTGTTTCACGTCTGCCACCTTCACACCGATGGTTTGTGACATGCCCAGATACCGGTATGTTTCAGCCTCGGAGAGTGCCCTCAAATGATTGGTGCCGACATCGACACCATCAGAGTGCACGACATGCCCCTTCTCAACATGGATGACCGCACACTTATCGACCCCGAGCTCTATCTTGACGGAACCACTGAAATCGTTAGTGATCGTCAGTAGCTCCGCCAATCTGTCAGCCGTGGGGGCGTAAAGCTTCAGGTCATCCATGTAAAGGAGATGACGCAAGCGTGGTCCGCCTCTCCGAAACTGAAAGCCTGTCCCCGAATTCTCCAAGAGTGTGCTTAGAGGATTCAGGGCCAAGCAAAACCAAACTGGACTCAGGCAATCGCCCTGGAAAATCCCTCACCTTATATCAATTTGGTCATCCGCGTCCGTCATCCGCTGACCGTCTAAACTCAGGATCGTTCTCCAGCACCCCATACACTGCCCGAGGAAGTGTCGAACTGTACTATCAATTTTGTACAGCTCGAGGACCCTCATGAGCCATGTATGAGGTACCGAATCGAACGCCTTCCTGTAGTCTATCCAGCCAGCGGAGAAGTTCCGACGGTTGCGTTTGACCAGTTGGCCTACGACCGCATCGATGAGGAGCAGCTCCTTGCTACCGCGACTACCGCCCCTACATCCGTTCTGAGCTTCAGATATCACATTGTTATCAACAATGTGTTGAGTAATCTTTGAGCTCAGAACGGATGTCAATGTCTTGTAAATTGTACAAAGACAAGTAATGGGGCGGTATTGTGATGGATCCGCGGTAGCATCGCTCTTTGGAGCTAAATGAGTGACCCCAGTAGTTAAGAAGTTCGGGAGCGTCCCACTCTCGAGGGCACTTTGGAACTGACGGGCGAGAGTAGCGTGACAGCGCGTGAACCCCTTCAACCAGTAATGGTGCAATCCGTCCGGCCCCGGACTTTTCCAGTTCGGAGCCTTACGGATCGCAGCCACCACATCCTCCTCGGATATGTTGAGGGTTCATAGGCGCTATGGATTCGCACGCTCCCTCGACCGCCTCGAACCATCGGCCCTCATCGTGATCAACAGGCAGCGACCAAAGCCCACGCCAAAAGGCAACTACATCTGCTTTTTCCGGTCGCTGACCCGTCGAAACCACATCGGGACGCTCCAAAGTTCTGTAGAACTTCTTCTGGTCACTCATGAAGAGACGATTCTGTTGGTACCTCTTTACCCTTTCAGAATATCGCCTAATTCGCTTACCCCAAGCAGCGATCTTCTGCTTCAGATCATCGATGCGCTCCACCAGTCTACAGACAAACTCCGGTGAGTTGTCAAAGACATTCTCACCAGGAAATGCCTCCCTGACGAAGCGCACCACCCTCGGCCTATTGTTGCCTGATCTGAAGCTGGTCAGTTTGCCGATGAGGAGCCTGGCCCTTGTGATACGGCTTTCAATCCGTCTCATCCAGGCTGGTCTGCATGAGGGCAGCATGTTATTGACGGCCTCAACGACATCCCGAACCTTGATGCTAAGAGGAACTCGGGGCAGCCTCGAGCTTCCTTTCGAGAGGCACTTGGCGATATTCCAGGATCGTCTCTTCGAGTGCGCTCTTCACCAAATCCAAATCCAGGGAGACTGTTCCCCAATCGCTTTCCGCACCACCCACATCCGGCAGGTTAACAATTGGCTCCCTCCGTACTTCCCGTTCAGGGACTGGAGGGAGAACCTGCAAAGGTGGCTCTTCGTCTAGCGGGGGAACAGCCTCGCGTCGCAATTGTTCGAGTTCGGTAGTGCTAAAAAGTTCTGAGCGCTGTATGTACCGAACTCGATCCGCCAGGTTTTGTTCTGTGACGGTCAAATTGGGCTCCAGCCGCAGAAATTCCCGGTACATTGCTGTCCGATAACCCGTCCGTCCAGTTCTTGAACCCGAGGCCCTAAGATAGGCCCGCATGGCATTCCTATTCATATCGACCGTCCATGCCATGCGGCGCCTAGCTCCACCAGCGGCGGGCACCGACCGCTAGGACTGAGTTGCCCCAGTCCCAACCGATGCCTAGCCATCTGGTGGCTGAGGTGGTCGCGCAGACCGGCCAGGTGGTTGGGCCGGTCTGCGGCGGCTGGGGGACCGCATGCTGCCACGTCCAGCCCCAGCTCCAGACGTGCCCCTTCGACCACCCAAGGGAAGCGGCCCTATACGCTCATCATTATATCTTGTACTCATTATGATGAGCAAAGATTCACCCGGGGTTTCACTCACTTGCCCCGGGGAGACCGTTGTCACCCTATTCAGCGCTGGGACTAGTTTGTAGACACGGTCAACACCTACAAACTCAAGCGCAGACTATTTGCAAAGCCGGAATGGCAGACATATCCTGCCATTCCAACAATGGGCGGTGGGGTCGTCACATCCCTACGCCCATGATGACCCGTATGATATTTACATAACTTGCACTTATGGAACAGCTGTTTTTTTTGTCCAGTAACAAAGTTAGTCCCGTACAAAAATTTATTCGTAATCATGGGAAGATTCATCCCTGATAGTTAGTACAATGCTTTAGATTTCACGGTGTATTAAACATCAGTATAAATGGTAAAATTAAACAAAAAAGATTGTATAATACTAGGAGCAAGTATGTATAATTATATGATTGCAGGTAATAATATAGTAAACAGTAAACCTTTACAATAAATAAAACGACGTAACAATAAATTGACGTAATCAATTTTAAATTAAAAAGTAGCTTTTAGAATGGTGATTATAGTATTTTGGGGTAATTGTTTTCTAGTGATCGCAAAATTACAGGGAAAAATATTGCTATCTAAAAGAGGTACTCTCCCGTTGCATTATGACTCTGTCTATAGTGTTCATAGTCAAAGATATAAGTGTTTATTTAATTTTATAACTAGTACTGTTGAGCAGATTTAATGTTGTTGTGTTTAAATTTAAGTTCTTATCTGTAATTATTTTAGTTTAGTTTATTTTACCTATGTGATGTGTGAGTATGCCTATGGACTTGTTTCAGGCGAATAAATGATTTAAAAAAAAAAAACATATTTTTAGGTTATGCTATTAAAAAATTGCTCAAAATAACTAAAGAAAATGTTAGCAATCTAGTTCAACGTAATTAACATTTGAATCACTTACTTTCTGATCGCGCAATACAGAAAAACAAAGGGATTAGAGCCCACGAAGTGAAATCTTATTCGGGAGCATTTTCCCACTTCCCGTAACCCGCACCGCTATAGTTATGTGCGCACAACTTTTCGGACGGTGTTAGCCTACTTAGATAAAATTTAACAAAATAAATAATAAATTTCATATTTTTTTATATTGAATACTGGAAATAAAAGCGTTTATTAATAAGCAAAGATACGTCATAAAAATAAATGTCTTTAGAAAAAAAGTTTCCACTACAAAAAATATTAATGAAAGTGATAATTTATTATATACGTAGGTCACCCTATATTTTTTATTTAGTTGAGAACTAACTGACACTAGGCTTGGGTAGATCCAGCTCCGCGAGGGGATTCGAATCACCAGGTTCAGGCTCAGTTCCGGTACTGAATCCTCTTAACCGGGCCGGACCGCTTATCGAATCCGGCTCGGTTTAGAAATTAGGAACTGAATCAAACAACAAAAAAATACCACGCTTACTTCGCGGAACGTAACGATTGCTATTGACATACATTTAAAAATCAATTAACTGATATGTACAATGATTCTGTTTGTGTACAGGCTAGGTTCGCTAACATACAAATATCCATATGTAAAAAAATAAATAATATTTAGAAACATCTTAACAACATCTTATAACAATATCTACACATGTATGCAAATCAGAAAGTTACACAACATAAAACACTATCGTATTTATAATATCACAATAAACACCATTATTTATGAAAAGATTGATAAATCTATTAAACGAAATTGGCAAACAAAGAATAAAAAAGGACAACTCTCTTTTCGTCTCTGTCTCCCGAGTTCAAATTGTATTACATTCTTGTCTCGCTCTCACATTCAGCAAGCAAAGCAAATGTAACTGTAATAATCGAACCGATCCTGAACCTGATGCCTGAGCCTGTTGTTCGAAAACAATAGAACCGAGCCGGTGCGGAGCGGCCCGGTTAAGGGAACTGCACCTGATAAGAAAGAGTGGGGCCGGTTAGGCCAATCAGGCTCTCGCAGAGATTCGAATCATATGAATCCACCGAGCCGGACCTACACACGGCTAACTGACACTGACAGGCGGATATTTCAAAATGGCGACAGTAGTACCGTAGTAGGTTGGCTAACTGAGATGTTTTGTGACATGACATGGCTCTCACTTCTCAGATGACAACTCATGCTACCGGGGCTGTATGAGGGGTTTTCAATCTAATCTAAGACATACTAAAAATTACAGTTAGAAAACCCCTTATTGGCAGACTGATCGAGTATTTTGCATGGTTACTAGGAATACTGGTATACGCAACTTTAGTTTTGTCCTTTTTCTCTTTTGTCTGGTCTGGCTTGTCTATGGAAGGGGATGTTTTGGCTCTGTCCGTCTGTGTAGTTTGTGGACGTTCTATATTCAATGAATCAATCATATTTCTGGTTTTGTTTGCGATAGCTGCTGTCAGACATCATATATATATATACATTTCGGAGTGCATAGATTGCATTACCTTACCACCTAGCACCATTAGTTCTGTAAGTCCAAACAGTCACCTCCAACAGTGCTAGTAATTGTTATTAAACTTCGTTTTATTTTTGATCAACAAACTAATTGCATGCAATACCTACCTGATGCTCAGCGGATCGGCCGGTGTTTGAAAATTTAAGTAAGTTTTAGCCACGGTTTTTTAAATTCCTTATTCGCAATAAGTACCACGTGATCCAAACAAAAAGCCCGAATCTGTAAAATGTATTTTTTAAATGAGCATGATGAAATTGTTTTCGTTATTTTAGTGCTTTGAATTTATTGGGTCATCATTATTGTTCATGATTATGTTTAAGAAAAAATGGTATTTCTGCCTCTTCATCTCTGATAAGCGGGTTAAAGTGTCTTCGTATTATTTTTATTTTAGCCGAATGCGTATGAAGGAGGGTAATGATTTTCGTGCGTAATGATTAGTACCCGTGACTACACCCGCGTATAATACTTTTGTTGCGTCGTTAACATTACATCCGTAATACTGAATCACTATCTCACCTTCTGTGTTCTTATATTTATATTTTTCCATGGATGTTGCAACAGAAGATTTATATATTGAGGATTTTTAAAGTTATTGTTAGGAAATATGTTTGGGATCTTATCACCAATGATCTCTAGTTTACAATTGCTTCTCCAAACAACTTCCAAAGTGGCTGATCAATTCTTAAAATAGTTTTTAACAAAAAGAAAACCGACCTCATAGTTTGAAAAACAACCGAAAATAAACAATCTAGTTCTAAAAAGTACGAAATAAGTTTTTTAATTGAATATGAGTACTGTGATTAATACCTTAGCAATTTCTTTATTCCACACGCATCAGTTAAACCTACCTAAATATTAAAATTCTCTTAAATTTATTTTTGAGTCGGTGCCAGTCAAACAAAAGTAAATTCTATTATTATATTCTATCTATCTCTGATTATTACAATCTTAACAATAACAATATATACTCGTATATATATATATATCGCCTAACGTTTTAAATGGTAATACCACAGATAATATAATGTAATACGTACAAAAATCAATTTACCCTACAACTACAAGGTATCCTACATTGTACATGTATATGAAGTGCGAAATACACACTTATTATTATCAATCATCACGCAGGCTGGCACCACCGGCTCACAAATTAATTTAAGAGAATTTTAAGATTTAGGTAGGTTGAACTGACGCGTGTGGAATAAAGAAATTGCTAAGGTATTAATCCCAGTAGGTACTCATATTCAATTAAAAAACTTATTTCGTACTTTTTAGTACTAGATTGTTTATTTTAGGTTGTTTTTCAAACTATGAAGTCGGTTTTCTTTTTGTTAAAAATTATTTTATTTATTAGTGATATGATAATCCCCACATGAGGTTTTCATGAACAAAAACATTCAAATTATGTGATAGTTAGGTGTTCTCAACATTTGCATTATATCTGAAAAGGAAGACAAGTGGCCTTCCGAATTGGTAAAAATTTCGGAGGTAGGGAACGCAAGCACTACTTAAACGTGTAAAAGAAACAAAGGATAGAAGAATTTCGCGCTGGCAGCCATTGATACGGTAGCTCAATTGGCAGAGCGACGCACAGTGATTCGCGTAGAACAAGCTAGGTGGACAAAAGTCATTGTCCAATTTCCTGGAATTGATCGTTTTATGTTGTCAAGAACAACCCTATTATCTCATTTCCAAGAATTGATTGTGCAAAGTCCCGTTATGGCTTGCTAATGAGGTGTTAAAGGGTAAGTAATGACGATTATTACTAATTTGTAATCGTCTCAGTTGCAATTTTGCCACACATTCGACAACACCTCATGACTTGTGCAGTAAACGAATCAGTGTTTTGTGCTATGGATCCTATTAGTACAGGTAAGAACATTATATTTTTATATAAATCTTACTCCTAGGTAACTAAATCCAATAAAATTTTACGGTCTAAAGGATAGTGGGAAAAACACAAAAAAATAATTTCATTTTAAATGTTTTATAGACTGCAACTTTTTGTCTCCACATGTCTCCGGGTTAGATTTTATATATGTCGTAGATCTAAGCCTAAACTTAATATTAAACATCATTCTCCATGCTCCTTTTTTGCTCTAACATTTTTTTTTATTTTTTTTACAGAGCAAGTGCTTAGTGTTTCGAAAATTGAATTTTTCGAAGAGTGGATCAAACACGATAAAGAAAACAGAAATTCACGCATTTTCGATTATCTTTCGGTTAAATTTGATCTCTCAAATATAACCGAAGTATCCTTGCGTGAAATCACCAAGAGCATCGCTGCTAGTAGCACGAAAATAGCCCAGAAATGGAAAAGTGCTAGTCGCATTAGGGAAAGGTTTCTCTCTATGCATAAAACATGGCTGGAAGGCACAGACTTTCATTTCAAGGTGTCTGTTAACCCTCCAGTTGCCACCACTTCTACTGAGGGTGCTCAGCGACCGGGAAGACCTCAAAAGAGCTTTGAGGAGTCATCATATAAAACAAAAAAACGACGTGTGGACGGCATCGTTTCTGAGTGGAGTGCAAAAGAGTTGGCAATTGCTGCAGAAGTAGCTAGTAGATCGGAAGGCAAGCGGAACGTTGCCCAAGCTATAAAGCGAGCGAGTGATGGAACAAGTGTTGAGCAAAATGTATCCTGCCCTAATGGAAGACTTCTCACCAATATTGAAGCGTGTGCCTATTATATGGACGCTAAGTGTACAAGTCACACGTACAAAGCTACGAGGAAGTGGGAAATGAAGGCGGGACATAAAGTGTTTCCATCATACTATAGTATACGTAAGTGTTTTTTATCCTGTTATCCCCCTTCGGAGCACATTTCTGTAACGGAAACACGCGCAGAAATTAAGCTACAATCGATTTTAGACAAAACTGCTGAGAGATTAGTAAAAACACAGGAAGAAGTTATAAGAAGTGTGCTTCCACAAAATTCGTCATTCACTTTAATAAGTAAGTGGGGCTGTGACGGTAGTTCCGGCCACAGTACCTACAAACAGAAATTTGAAGATCATGAGGCCACAGATGAGTTCTTGTTCGTATTTTGTTTCGTGCCATTACGTTTATATCATGGTGATATAATTATTTGGCAAAATCCCCACCCTTCTTCGACAATGAACTGCCGTCCTATAAAATTTATATTTTCCAAAGAAACCACCGATTTCACTGTAGCTGAAACTAATAAAGTGTTGGAAGAAGTTTCGCTCCTACTTCCAACACTATGTTCAGTTGGTGATACTCAAATTTCTGTTGAACATAATTTTATCTTTAGTATGGTAGATGGTAAGATTTGTAACGCGTTGACGGAAACACGCTCTTCTCAAACTTGTTATATATGCAAAGCAACACCAAAAATGATGAACGAGCCCTTAACGGACACTTTTAGCGTAGAACACGATTTTGGCTTTGGTTTGTCCACTTTGCATGCTTGGATTCGTAGCTTTGAGTGCTTGTTACACATTAGTTATCGCCTTGACACCAAAAAATGGCAGGCCCGAAGTGCAGATGAAAAACAAAGTGTGAAACAGCGCTCAGACAAAATCAAGTTGTTATTTAAGAAAGAAGGGTTGATAGTGGACAAACCAAAGCCAGGATACGGAAACACAAACGATGGAAACACAGCGCGTAGATTTTTTGCTAATGCAGATAAGAGTGCAGAGATTACAGGTTTGAATGTTGAGCTCATAAGAAAATTTGATATTATCTTAAGAACCCTTGCCTCAGGCTATGATATAAATTTAGAGAAATTTGAAGAAGCTTGTCGTGAAACACGTGAGCTGTATCTAAGTCTGTATTCGTGGTATTTCATGCCCGTTACCGTGCATAAGATCCTTGTGCATAGTGTACAGGTAATAAAGACAGCACTTCTTCCGATTGGACAATTCTCCGAAGAAGCCCTAGAAGCGCGTAATAAAGACCTGCGCCGATTTCGCTTGCACAATACGCGAAAGACGTCTCGCATTGCCACGAATACAGACTTATTACACATGCTTTTAACTACATCCGACCCTTTAATTAACGCCTTCAGAGATATACCCAGGAAAAAACCTGAAAAGTTAAATTCGGAAGTTTTAAAATTAGTTATCCCGCCTTCAGTGCCCATTTCGCGACCTTATGTAAATATCCCTCGTAATGAAAATGATTACATAGAGTCGGATTCTTCAGATGATGATAGTGATAGGGAATGATTGTAACATGTATAGAATATTATTTTTTAAGTAACTGACTTGTAAACATTTGTTTTTTATATTAGTTTTAAGTTTAGAAAAATGTTTAATGTGGAAGAATACATGATTTTTGCATTTTTTTAAATATATATATATTATTTTTTCATTCTTTGTGTTTTTATTTACACTACCCCCCTCCCATTTACCTTAAGTCATGAAATGCAAAACAAAGTACAGAATACGTATGATTAAGCACATATAGAGCCATTCGAGTCGAAAAATAATTTTGTCCATTAGCTTGTTCTACGCGAATCACTGTGCGACGGGGGCGTATACCCGAGGTCGCGGGTTCGATTCCCACCTGTGTCGATTTTTTTTCCTTTATTTATTAGTAATAAAATAATCCCCACATGAGGTTTTCATGAACAAAAGCATTCAAATTATGTGATAGTTAGGTGTTCTCAACATTTGCATTCTATCTGAAAAGGAAGACAAGTGGCCTTCCGAATTGGTAAAAAATTCAGAGGTAGGGAACGCAAACACTACTTAAACGTGTAAAAGAAACAAAGAATAGAAGAATTTCGCGCTGGCAGCCATTGATACGGTTGCTCAATTGGCAGAGCGACGGGGGCGTATACCCGAGGTCGCGGGTTCGATTCCCGCCTGTGTCGAAATTTTTCTTTCCTTTATTTATTAGTAATAATCCCCGCATGAGGTTTTCATGAACAAAAACATTCAAATTATGTGATAGGTGTTCTCAACATTCGCATTCTATCTTAAAAGGAAGACAAGTGGCCTTCCGAATTGGTAAAAAATTCGGAGGTAGGGAACGCAAACACTACTTAAACGTGTAAAAGAAACAAAGGATAGAAGAATTTCGCGCTGGCAGCCATTGACGCGGTTGCTCAATTGGCAGAGCGACGGGGTGTATACCCGAGGTCGCGGGTTCGATTCCCGCCTGTGTCGAAATTTTTCTTTCCTTTATTTATTAGTAATAATCCCCGCATGAGGTTTTCATGAACAAAAACATTCAAATTAAACTTGATAAACATTTAAAACAAGTGCAGTGATATACAGGCATCAACATAATATTGCTACATAAATAAATATAATAATAATTACATCCAGTTATCTAAAAAGAGCTGAATACTTTTTCTTTCAAGGTGAGGTGTTGTAAAGTTTTGCTGTGTAGTGTGGGCTTAGAATAGCACTACCCCATTTTTTCCCATGGGTGATTATAAGGGGCGACTTAGGGTATTCGGGCTTTTTAAGTGCTTTTTGGGCGATGCGGTTCCATCATCAAAAACATTCATTTTACAATCTTTCCCCACTTTACTTCCAAAAGTGGCTGAAGATTTTCTTATTCTGAAGCTTTGCCTACCCCTTCTAAGGATTTATAGCCATGAGTATATTTATATGTCATGCATGTGATCTAAAATACAAACTCATACATTTCAAGCATATAACATAACATAACATAAAACATAACATAAACGTTCACGCCGATTATCCTCGAAGGGGTTGGCAGAGGTACTAATACTTCTGAACATCACGTGACTTTGTCACCTGGTGTTCAGAGTACCCACGTTTTGCATGGACAGTGAACTCACGTGATAGGGGGCAGGCCTATCGCCGTTTTGTACGAATACACTGTCACATGACTAAGTACAACTCAGCCATGTAGGTTTCCTCACGATGTTTTCCCTCACCGTTAACAACCATGATAAATTAACCACACATTTGTCTTTAGAAAAGACAAATTGGTGTAGGCCCGACCCAGGATTTGAACACTAGTCGTTTGCACGATAACCGAGTGTTCTACCCACTGGGCTATCACGGTTGTATTAAGATAAACTTTATTTTGTTGCAGAATATGTCTTCAAATGCATGTACCATTTGTGCTGAAGCTGCGGTAGGCCCGGATCACTATGCGACCCCCAAACATATGAAAAACTTGACTTTGTGGGAATATTCTTCCAATAAGTAAGTATGTCCGTGTCCATGTATTGTTTTGGTGTTTAATAAAGTGTATTTGTATTGTATTGTATTTGGGTTTTGATTAATTTAAGTGTGGGTTTATTCCTTGTAGTGCCGGCTTAGAACGCCACTACTTGCGGGTGTCGACTAAGAGGTGACTAAGGGTATGGGGCTTTTTAAAGTAGTTTTTGGGCGATGCAGCTTCAACCAATCACCAACGATACTTTATTCCTACCATCTTGTCTCGTGTAAACTCCCAAATGTGGCTTTTTTAGTTTCTAGCTCTGAAGCTCTGGCTACCCCTTTTTGGGATTTATGGCCGGCAGTTTATGTATGTATGTATATATTTAAGTTTGAGTTTGGGTAAGAACTGGCTATGTATGTAACTTAAATATGTGTACTCACAGCTATACATCCCAGAATGAGGTAGCCAGAGCTAAATATTTAGAAATTTCTCAGACACTTTTTGCTGTTGAGTGGGTAATATACATACATACATACATACTCTCACGCCGTTAGTTCCCATTGGGGTAGGTAGAGACTATTGATCGCCACTTTGTACGATCCTGGCAAACCTCTCTGGCTTCGTTTACATCCATCAATCTTTTCATACATCTCTTTTATTCTTCATACTGCGGACACCTGCCTTTTTGAGCATATTTTCTATTTGATCCAAATGTGTCCTCCGAGGTCGTCGTTAAGTGGGTAGTATATTGTTAAATAAAGGATCCTAGTAAACATACATATATAAACTCATGAACATAAGTCCTTGAAAGGGTTAGCCATTTAGCCACTTTTGGAAGTTCGTTGCGCATCGCCCAACAATCACTTTAAAAGTACCACTATCACTACCCTAAACATGTTTGTATACAATTGACAACAAGTACAGTGCGCATTGCTTCGAGAATGGAAATTAGTATACACGCTCTCTGCAAACGGACATTGATCTTATCAATCTATTCATATGGTAAAATCTCGGCCTTTCGTTGGGGAAATATGTGAGCTGTGGTAGAATATAGAATAGAAATGAATATGGTACGCCTAAGAGCCGAAGTGCGGCTGCACCTATGTTTAGCCGGCTTAAACTAGGTGCAGCCAAGGGTGGTTGTCATATCGGCTAAAACTAGTTGTAGCCAAATCCCAGTGGCTAAAGTTGGTGTTAAAACTTTTCTTCCTGAGTAAAAATGAAAAAAAATTTTTTGAACAATCAATGGTTTAATTAACATAAAAAACTGAAAATATAAATAACACAACATTAATTAAATATTTTCTTTAGAAAAAACGATAACAAAATTGAACTAAAAATGGAATTTCTCCAATCAACATAATCAAGCACACACTCAAAATAACGGAGGACACAGGTAATTAAATATAATATTACTTAAAAGTTATACTTATTGCTTAACAAAATAGACCAAAAGTAATATCAACAAAAATAAGGTAAGTAAATGAAATATTGGTTAATGAACAGAACACAGACATCTTCTACTTATTGTTACAATTTAAACTTGAATGACATTTAGAATTGCACAAAATACCGGCAGCTTTAGAAAGAAAGAAAGAAAAAAGCTTTATTCAGTGCACAGGGAAATACACAACAAATAAAACGTAAAAATAAAACACAGTGTAACACAATAACAACAAAAAAAAAATAAGTAAAAAATAAATAAAAAAGAAGCCCTATGCAGTGAATTGGTCACTGGCTCAGCATGTTGCCACAGATGATGATGTCACCAATCGTGGCGCTGATTTTCAGCCAGTGCCATACAATTTAATTCGGCCGGCGAAAGTACAAATTATATAATACAAAACAGAGATAAATAAATAACAAAACAAACAGAGAGACATACATGTGTAAAAAGTGCTTGTACAATTAAAACTTAAAACAATAAAAGAACACGTAAATAAAATAATTAGATACAAATATTATTTAAAAAAATTAAAAAATTTAAAGCTCGCAGAGTCAGTCTGAGTCCAGTCAGTAAAATAAGTCAAAGTGCTAAAAATGTTTACAGTTAGTTTCTCGTCGTGTCTCTTTGCAAGTTTAGTAAATAACTCCTAAACTTGCGTCCAAAAGTAAACTTGCTGCCTGCATCTCGGACCGGGGGAGGAAGATCATTCCAGCACTTTGATGCCGCAAACCTAAAACTACCCCTAAAAGCTGTACTTCTGTGAGCAGGAATATGCGCCCTTATTTTATAAAATCGTGGTTGGTTTGACCATTTAATCTTTTTATATAAATAATCTGGTGTTTCCTTTTTAATGACATCAAACAACAAGCTTGCAAGGTGTAATTGCCTTCGAGCTGTGGTGTTAAGTAAGTTTGCGGCATTCAAATACGGAGTGATATGGGATCTAGGGGGAATTTTGAAGCAGAAACGTGCGCATGCGTTTTGTACACGTTGGAGTAACCTTTTAGACTGGCCAAGAATACACCCACCATAAACAGCATCACAATAGTTAAGTCTAGACAATATCAATGATTCACACAGCTGAATACGCAAATTGTCACTAAGGTAATCACGAATATTGTATAGAATTTTGAGTCGATAGAAGCAATTACTCACAACTTTTTGGACGTGGTTTTCGAACCTAAGCTCCCCGTCCATAAGCAAACCAAGATTCATTGCTTCTTCCACTCTTTTTATTGGTCTACCCATGATGGATATATTGTTGTCAGCCAAGGCGTTAACTGTATTACGGATTTGATACTTCGTTCCTAACACCATGTATTTGGACTTGTTTACACAAGTACTTTTTATTTCCACATTTAGTTTTGCAGTGGCATCTGGGCATTAGCTATTTGACGAAGCGATTTTTTCTCCGGGGAAACATCTTCAATATATCAAGAAGTTTTTTAGATACTTCTTCCGCAGTTTTACTTTGCAAAGCATGTAGTTGAATAAATTTCGTAAGGTGATCCTGATAAACTAATATAAACCTGTATGGACCATCTGGGTTTGTCTGCATGTTTATGAGACCTACCTGGCAACGGCTATTTAGTTCGTTTGATAAAATTGGTTTCACTACCAGGCCTTTTCGGGTTGATTTTTGTTTCATTTGACAAGGCTTGCACAAACGAAGATACAGAAGAATGATGTCCTGAGTAATATTAGCGTACTTTTTTTTAGATTCTACAATCATTCTATTTCTTCCTCCGTGTCCGATACTCACGTGTATTTCGTGAAGAAAGTCGAACATTTCTTCATTCTTGACGTAGTATTTGAGATTATCGGTATTTTCAACAGATAATGATACAGGTATAATTAATTTTTCAACGTCACCAATACAACACACACCGAATCATTTTAGACGGCGATATTGTAACGTTGAACGTTTTGCAGACATTTTCGCCTCTTTAACTTCTTTAATTTTCAAATACTGATCATTATTCAAGTAACTGACGTTATCTCCATGTTTATTAGACAATAAGCACTGAAATTCCGTTAAAAACTTGATTTCATTGACGACAAATCTTCATTAGCAGCCATTTAAATTTTGGGGTGTCATACATTTCACCGAATGTCGCGAGCTCGACGCACGCGAGCTCGAAAATTTATTTGAGTGGTACGCCCCAGCTTGAAAGTATGAGAATCCGAAAACCGCCAGCTCGAAAGACGTTGGCGCGAATTACGTTACACCGAAAATCTTTCGTATGGTTTATCAGTTTGAAAAGCAGATTATAATTAATGTCTTAATCTTATTAGTAAACATATTTTCTTTAAAGGTACTTTGTTTTCTTAGTTATTGATTTTATTTGCACCCACCTTCAGTAAAATAATTACGCTTATTAGAAAATCACCTTACTACCTACCTGAACTTACCTAAAAAACCCAAAAACCAATAATACATAATACGCATGGCTATAAAGCACTAAAATGGATAGCCAGAGAGAGTGAAATAGTAATTCCTGAGCCATTTCCGAATGTTATAAGGGGAAAAAATAGTAAAATAAAGGTTGTTGGTGATGGGTCTTTTACCGCATCGCCCAAAAAGCCTTTAAAAAACAGGTAGCTCAACTCAACAGTAGTTACAGCTTTACTAAAAACTCTGAAACGTTACATATACATATACTCAAGGATTTAAATCCCAAAAAAGGGTAGCCAGAGCTGAGGAATAAGACATTAGAAATTCCTCAGCCACTTTTGGAAGTTAACAGGTAGAGAGGGAGATCGCCCAAAAAGCCTTTAAAACCCCAATATGTCGCCTCTTACGTACACCCACGGAAAGAAATTGGAAGCTAGGTGATTTTCCAGTAAGCGTTATTAATTTACTGAGGGTGGATGCAAATAACATCGATAACTAAAAAACAAAGTACCTTTAAAGAAAATATCCTACTTACTATTATAAAGGCGAAAGTTTGTAAGTATGGATGTATGGATGTTTGTTACTCTTTCACGTAAAAACTACTGAATGGATTTAAATGAAACTTTACCACAATATAGCTTATACATCAAAATAACACATAGGCTATAGCTTATACATCAGAATAACACATAGGCTACAATTTTTGAGGTTTTTAATGTGAGGTCGTAAAAAAAACACCTTTTTTGCGCTCACATTGCAAACGCTGACTGAATCCTACAAGATAGATCAAAAAAATTTACTACGGTATTGTACAACTTAAAAAGGTCTACAAAAAAGTCCGTGATGGTATATGTTTATCTCTTAGGAATAACCCACAATAACCATTTTTTATCCTTTACTATGTACGAAAAATAATGGCTTATTTACGAAGCGATTTTAAGCAATACAGTATTAATCCTTATCCAATTAAGTATCTTAAATACATTGTGCATTTAATAAAGATCAATATGGCTTGTTACAGCATGTAAATTAAATAAATATTTTCGAAGATATCACAGATTTAAAATGCAGAGTCATAGCAATTTCGGCGATAAATACCGTTTCGGTGATAAATACCGGCAGCGGCGCCAGGCGAACGGGGCGTGGGGGGAGCGGGGTAGGTGCGGTGGGGAAGAAGTGGCTCATCGCTGAGTGCGCGACCCGAACGCGGGCAGACGCGTGAGGGCAGATGTCGTTGACGGTTGTGTCCGTTTTGCAAATTTTCAAGGCACTAGCGATTGGATAAAACGTATGGTCGCCTGCTTCTATACATAGTATAAAATGAAGTTGCGAAGGGCGCCCAAAATGTGTTTGTTACCTAGGATCTCAAAAACTACTATATCAGTAGCTATGCGATTTTCAATAATGGCAAGAAGACATTTCAGGAATTCTATAGGTGTACCTACTTAAGAAATTATTAGAGTAATCGTAACAGTTATCAGACGGACGGAAGAAAAACGAGCTTTTTGGAGGCTTGCATTGCGTCCACTGCTGAAATAACTAAAAATACAGAATGAATGTATGGGGGAATCATTTTTCTCTAAAAGTTCTATAAAAAAGTCAGCAATAGCATATGTCTATCCTTTAAGGTTTAGCCACAATAACGATTTTAGTGGTGTTCAAGTTTAATTTACGAAATATCTTATTTTTCAATTACTCGATGTTCCTACCGACATAGACCAATAAACATAAAACAAAATGCATATCAAATTAAAGCTGATGAAATGAGGATTCCGAATATACAAATATCATAACACTTTTATGTGAATATTAATACACAAGATGCATTTACAATGCCGAGGGCAGTGATGGCGGCGGCGGCGGCTGCGTCGTTGTGTCAGTCGGTCGGTCCGCATAGCACGACAGTGGCGGCGAGTGGCGGCGCGCGGCGGCGACGGCGGTGGTGGGGGTGGGATAATGTTGAGGTGCACGACCCGTACGGGCAGACACGTGAGGGCAGACAACGTTGATGGTTGCGTCGAATTATAAAATTTTCAATGCGGCGCGGCGCGGCGCTTCGTTTCAAGTTTACAATTGATTTTTAAAATTTAATTTATGTGATTCATTTTTCAATTCAACAGTTTCATTCATTCCAGTCAACGGGTCGTATTTTAGTTTAACGACGTGAAAGTCTTTACTTTTGACAGTACGAAGTCTGTCGGGTCAGCTAGTGCTTTATAATAATAAGATTAAGACATTAATTATAATCTGCTTTTCGAACTGATAAACCATACGTAAGATTTTCGGTGAAACGTGATTCGCGCCAACGTCTTTCGAGCTGGCGGTTTTCAAATTAAACGTACTTTCGAGCTGGACTACCACTCAAATAAATTTTCGAGCTCGCGTGCGTCGAGCTCGTGACATTCGGTGAAACGTATGACACCCTAAATTTTGGTATTAACGAGAGAAAAAGTACGTGTGATTTGCACGGTGTCACAGATAATATTGACATCTAATTGTTTTCTTTTGCAGGAATGCATTTTTAGCCAATAAAAATGGCATTGAGATATCGTGTAGTGTTTCTTCACCCCACACCAGCATCAACTCCTGTACTGATGCAAAGATTAATATATCTGTAAGTTTTTGATATTGATTTCAAAAAACAGGCAGTTTTTTTAAAAGCTACTACTAACAAGACGTTTTCAAAATATCATACAAACTGAAAGTAAGAAGAAGTACTTATTTGTTTAAGACTAGTTGCGATATGTTGCGATTTTCACCATGCTGTTGCGCTTTTATTAATATCTTATTTCTAAGTTATGTATTCTCGATAGTTTATGCCTATCCCAATTGGAACAGAGGGCTACGTATGTATATGTCGTAGGAATGTTTGATATTTAGGTTTTTTGCAAAAAACCTAGCATTCTGGCAGAAACACGGATAATTAGATAACGGTGATATTATTGTTTAATCTTACTAGGTTTTTTGTACTGGTTTATTATTATTGTAAAAAGAAATGTTAGTTTTTATGAATACTGAACACTGATTGGTCAATTGCAGTGCCGCATAAACACATCATCTCTGATTGGTTGTTAATATGACGTATTTACTTTATTGTTCCTACCTACATTTAATGTGATTGTTATTTTAGTTAAGTTAGTCATTAAATTATCCTAAGTATAAAATAGTATTGTCATATCCCTTTATATCTAGCTATAATACCTCAATACCTCAATACTACAATTTAAGACGTACTTACTTTACTGATTGACGACGTCCGTGGCCGAGTGGATAGGTGCCTAGCTTCTCGGTCTGGAGGTTGCGGGTTTGATCCCCGCTGAGAGCAAAATTTATGTGACGAGCATTCATTTAGATTAAGTCTTAGTCTTGGGTGTTATTTATATGTGTATTATATAATATTAAATGTATCGCTGAGTTAGTATCCCATAATACAAGTCTTACTTATTATGTGGTTAACTTTATCTGTGTATAATATATCCGTATATATTTATTGAACGTGATTGTAATAGTACTTCAATAAAAAAGTTAAAAATATGAATAGAGCTCCTGAGTATAGAATAGGTATTGTCATTTCCTACCCTTTATAACTCTAGCTATAATATATCAAAATTACAAGGACAAACCAGATCAGAATATGAGTAGACGAGGAATCTGAAATCAGCCAATCAGCATTAAAGAAGTACAATCATATTAAAACAACTAGTTTTTTTTGCAAAAAAACCTAGTAAGATTAAAAGATATTATCATCGTTGTCTAATTATCCGTGTTTTTGCAAAATGCCTGGGTTTTTTGCAAAAAACCTAGACATCAAATCATCCTACGACATAAATATGTTTATTTATGTAAGACAGTTTTTTTATAAGATGTGATATTTGACTACAGACTTTGATTCCAAACTAATACTGGTAGAGTGTGTATTACATATTTCATTGATTTCATGTTTTTATTTTTATGTTAGGGTAAAACTATCTGTTATAATAAGTTGGTATTACATGACATGGTAGAAAGCTAACGATATCAAGTGAACAACAAGTGTATTAACCTGAGTAAGTCTTAGCTGGCTAACCACTCTACACTTTTGGTACCATACTCTTTCTACCATGTTGTGTTATACCCACATATAGAGAGGATGGATGACAGTAAATTGGTGAAAGAGATATATAGAGCCAATGTGGAAGGTAATGTTAGTAGAGGACGACCTCGGAGGACACATTTGGATCAAATAGAACATGTGCTCAAAAAGGCAGGTGTCCGCAGTATGAAGAATAAAAGAGCATGTATGAAAAGATTGATGGATGTAAACGAAGCCAGAGAGGTTTGCCAGGATCGTACAAAGTGGCGATCGATAGTCTCTGCCTACCCCAATGGGAACTAACGGCGTGAGAATATGTATGTATGTATGTATGTATGTATGTGTTATACCCATTATAACATTCGATGCAACAGCAGCAGCACTAAACATTCAATGACGATTCAGAGCAACTCGTTGCTTGGAACATATATATACAAGCAACACAATACATAGTGGTAATGCAATGCGAAGTCCTTAACCATTAAATATATTATTTATTTTAAAGAAAAATATACTAACACTGTAAATTTACGAGAAATTAACTTTGTTTCGCAGGCAAAACCAACAGAGATAGTCCGTTTTACTTTCTCTGTGAAAAATCAATCTAAAAACGAAAATGTGCTGGTCGTTGGCGTCGAGATCGCCAATCGGAAATTAGGTTTCCAGATGAATAATCATGGCATCGTATTTGGAGGGCCACCGGTTCTTCTTAAGTCAAGTAAATATATACAAAATAATACATGGATACATATACTCACGGCCATAATTCCCAAAATGGGGTAGCCAGAGCTTCAGAGCTAGAAAATCCTCAGCCACATTCAGAAATTTATAAGGGATGGTAAAATAAAGTATCGTTGGCGATGTGTCTCCAACCGCATCGATCAAAAATCACTTAAAAACCCCATATCCTTAGTCGCCTCTTACGGCACCCGTGTCAAGTAAGGGGTAGTGACATTCTTAGCCGGAAATTAATAATATACAATACACATATACATAACATCATATCCCAGACTAAGAAACAAACGTCTATATTCATCATACAAATGATTACCCTTTACGGGAATCGAACCCATGACACGAATGAGAATAGCACCATCCTTTCTATAATATTGCAAAAGGCTACTGCGAGATCTGTTTCTTAATGAAATCAGAGGATATGTTTTTTAAATTTAAACATACGTATTTTTTTGCATTATTATTGTTTCAAAATATCTTTATTGATAATGAAAATACTGACAAATAAAATTGTTACAGAGCAAAAGTTAAAACCTGTAGAAATAACCTACAAGGTCGGAGAGGTTGGACAATATAATATGCCCGTTATATTTTTCTTTCAAAAGAGAAATGGTGGGAATTTTGTCATCATCAGGGAATTGGTAAGTTGCATGTTACTATCAAAATCATCAACATGTTGCTTACATTATATTAAATACAAAACATAATAATCAGACGTAGATAATAATAATTCGGCTAATAACTTCGCTAGCCCCTACGCGAAGATAGGGTTGTGATAATCTAGTAAAACATCGAATACATTTTCGAATAGGATGTATACTCGGAGCTACAGCCTGAAGTTCACTTAAAGGAGGTTACTCCTAAGAAGAAGCTTCCTGTTCAAGCAGACAGTCTTATTAGAAGCCAAGATTTTACGTAAGTGCTTTTACTAATAATCAATTTTTAGCCCCTGCTAGTGGATAATAAATAGCCAGTAGAGGCAAAATAGTCGCTACGATAATTTCAAACTTATCTACCTTCAAATGGCGATGAAATACTATGAATTTTTACTGTATCATTTATCAAACCGAATATATTGAAAATAATTCCAAACAAGTCCCAAAAGGAGTGTCTATTCAGAATAACTTTAAATAATTGTTTTCATGATTTCATTCATTTCATGTTTGTTATCTATCATACATCACTTGTTTAATATCATTAAATATACATATTTAAGTACAAATTACTAATAAAAAAACAGGTTCTTCACTTATTGGTAATTCGAGTTAAAAAATACATAACATAACATAAACGTTCACGCCGAATATCCCCGAAGGGGTTGGCAGAGGTACTAATACTTCTGAACATCACGTGACTTTGTCACCTGGTGTTCAGAGTACCCACGTTTTGAATGGACAGTGTACTCACGTGATAGGGGGCAGGCCTATCGCCGTTTTGAACGAATACACTGTCACATGACTAAGTACAACTCAGCCATGTGGGTTTCCTCACGATGTTTTCCCTCACCGTTAATAACCATGATAAATTAACCACACATATGTCTTTAGAAAAGACAAATTGGTGTAGGCCCGACCCAGGATTTGAACACTAGTCGTTTGCACGATAACCGAGTGTTCTACCCACTGGGCTATCACGGTTAGTTGTTGAAAAATACATTTGACATAAAGGATCGGTGAAGATGGGTTTATATATTTATTGCCTCCCAATCATCTAAGATACCAAATAAATAAATAATAAATAAATCACTTAGTACAATAAGAATGCAATATACCAGGATGATATAACATAACCACCATAAAGAAAAACATCGAAAAGTGCTAAATAACAAAGTCTCGTATTCCTTCCACAGCAACCAAATAACATGTTTTTATTAATCTCAATCAACAAATACACTCAACAATTCTTATCGATAGTTCAAGATCGCACTTAATCTTTTTCTTAGAACTGTTATCGCAGTATATTCATCCGCTTAGCAATGGAGCATTAAGTAATATGATACAAGTTAATCTGCATGACTAATATGGGAATAGCCGTGTAGTGTCGGCTTAGAATAACACTACCCCATTTCTACCCGTGGGTGATCGTAAGAGGCGACTAAGGGTATAGCGGCTTTTTAAGTGGTTTTTGGGCAATGTGGTTGGAGACCCGTCACCAAAAACATTTATTATTACCATCTTTTCCACAATCAACTTCAAAAAGTGGCTGAGGAATTTCTCATTCCAAAGCTTTGGCTACCCCGTTAAGGGATTTAAAGCCGTGAGTATATGTATGTATGTATGTAATATGGGAATGCAAAACTGATAAATTTGCATGCCTATACAGTGTATGTGAAACTCTTAGACTTATTCACTACTAGCTGACCCGACAGTCTACGAACTGTCATATTATATGCATTCCGGATATCCACCCCGTTCAGGGTGGATAGACGGACACGCGTTTCCGAATATCCGCCTTAGGGAGGATTTTTTAGGGTGGATAAACGGAATAAGCCATTCATAACCTATTCCACTTTACTGCTTATTTATTTATTGCTTTTCACAAATACCTAGTTGTGAAATTAAATACGACCGCAGGCAGACCTTAACACTTTATTTTTCTAGTTGATATTTAGCCTCGGTTTGCCCGGGGCGAAGGGAGATCGTCTTTTAGTACCTTAATGAACAAAATATACATAATCATCAAGTTTTAGTTAATCTGACACTGGTGGTGGACTGACTGGTGGTTTTTTATATTAGTAGATTATAGTCACAAACTATAAAGAGATTACTACGTAATCAGACTAACCACTGCCCTAGCTATCGACAAGACTTTAGTCTATGACGTGGGAACGTTTGCTTTTGGCATGTTTTGTTTTTATTTTAACGAAAGAATGATTAATTGGCTCTCCAATGCGTTATAGTGGTAAGTTATGCCAGCTGCGAACTAGAGGGACCACTCAGGCCCTTGGGGGAAAACAAAAGTGCTTATTTTTTACATAAATTCATATACTCACTTCCATAAATCCCAAAAAGTGGTAGCTAGAGCTTACATTTTAGATTTACATCCAAAATAGTTTTAAACTTTTGAAAAAATAGTTTTCAGTTCAGTAGTTGAGGTATTAAGATTGAATGTAGTCGCAACATACATTACATTAAATTATACGTACTTGCTTAGCAGTCAGAAGATACATACATATAAAGAAAGAAAATGTGCACTCATTATAAAATAAATAGAACATAATGATAAATACTGGCCATTTTGCGGTTTACGTCGCATTTAGTTCGACGACATCGTCATCGACATCGAGTAGCGACATGATAGTCCAGTGGGTAGAACACCCGCCCGAAAACAGAAGGGCGTGAGTTCCAATCCTGGGTCGGGCCTACACCAATTTGTCTTTGCTAAAGTCATATGTGTGGTTAATTTATCATGGTTGTTAACGGTGAGGGAAAACATCGTGAGGAAACCCACATGGCTTAGTTGTACTTAGTCATGTGACAGTGTATTCGTACAAAACGGCGATAGGCCTGCCCCCTATCACGTGAGTACACTGTCTAAGCAAAACGTGGGTACCTTCTCTGGACACTAGATGGCGCTGCCATGTGAGTTCAGAAGTATTGGTACCTCTGCCAACCCCTTCGGGGATAAACGGCGTGAACGTTTTTGTTATGTTATGTAATGATAAATATAAGTAGCGTCGAAGAGTGTACCGGACTATTTTTAGTGCCACAGGTTCTTACACATCCAACATTTTTATGCATACGACAAAGATTACCTTCCTTGAGTTAGTTTTGGTTTATATTTATACATCTAGGATTTATGACTCACTCAACACTATAGGCTGCATAGTTTATATCTTACCCTAAAATGAAACAAGGATACAAACAAATAATACTGTCAGTATCAATCTACCCCATATCTACCCTAAGGTCAAGAACAAACTAGAGGAGTCATATCATAAGGCCGTGATTATAGTAAAATGTTTGTTATTTAGTTATTATATTGTGTATGTGTTAATGTGAAACATGATCGAATTAGATATATTACCTGTAATGTTTATGTTTTTATAAATAAATATAAAAAATAATGACTGTCCCTTAGTTGCTTTGCACAATGCCGTTTGGTAATAAATCAGAGCTTTCCAATACTACGTTGTCATTATTTAATTTATATAATTTCTTTCAGTGGGAGAAGCAACACGTTTGGTATACCAAATAAGACTTATAAAAATGTGTTTGGTTGTGCCCTCAGCGATAAGAATTTAAAAAACCCTGAAGAAATAAATGTAGCCAAGAAAATTAAGTAAGTATAAGGGCCGATTTCTGAATTGAGTATTCCGGCTGAGAACAACTTAAGTATCGTTCTGTCGCATTGAAATCTTAACAACTGAATGAGACGAAACGATACTTAAGTCGTTCTCAGCTTGAATACTCAATTGAGAAATCGAGCGTAAGTATTTTTTGTATTTCTATAAGTCTCTTTATTTAGTACTTGCATTTAAAGAAGCCTTTCATTACTGTATTCTACTATACAACAAAATATTTTGAAATCCAATATAGTGTCCAAATTCCCACTGTATTTGTATTGAATTTCATGTTCTTATTATCACTACTTGCTATCAAGACCAATCTATAAGTTATGCTATCCGAGACCCTTCCTTGCGGTAAAACTCGAACACAACGACATAAAATTTGGATTACACCGATCGTTGATACAAGGGTGCTATGATATATGCAGCAGTTTATCATTACAGAGATAAAGTACATAAAATATAAATAAAGGAAAGAAAAATTTCGATACCGGCGGGATTCGAACCCGCGACTTCGGGTATACGCCGCCGTCGCTCTGCCAATTTAGTTACAGTGTCAATGGCTTCCAGTGCGAAATTTTTGTATCCTTTGTTTCTTTTTTTTACACTTTTAAGTAGTGTTTGCGTTCCCTACCTCTATTACAAATTCGGAAGGGCACTTGTCTACCTTTTTAGATAGAATGCAAATGTTGAGAACGCCTAACTTTCATATAATTTGAATGTTTTTGTTAATGAAAACCTCATGTGGGGATTATTACTAATAAATAAAGGAAAGAAAAATTTCTACATCGGCGGGATTCGAACCCGCGACTTCGGGTATACGCCCCCGTCGCTCTGGAAATGGCTTCCAGTGCGTTTTTTTGTTTTTTGTCACATTTGGAAGTTGATCGGGGAGAAGTTGGTAAAATAAAGTATCGTTGGTGATGGGTCTCCAACCGCATCGCCCAAAAACTACTTAAGAAGCTTACTTACTTAGGGTAGAAAGGTGTAGTGACATTCTAAGCCGGCACTACACGGCACCTAAGCCGGCACTACACGGCACATCTCATCATACTTTAATCTTATTATTCTTTATTTGATATATTAATATATTTATATTTTATTTTTAGGGATACTTTCGCGTTGGGAGTCACAGAAAGCAATTATGCGAATTACTTCCACAACTTGCTTTGGTATGAAGAGACCATCGTCAGAATAAGCCTCAAGGTTTGTATAGAATTTATTCTAGATTTAATTTCTTAGATTTATATACTATCTAGATATAAATACGGCTATAAATCCCAAAAAGGATATCCAGAGTATTTCAAATTCATCGGTGTAATTAATTAGCGTCATTTGTGCTAATCAACAGACGGTCCGGGAATTTAATACACATACATACATTTCAGTCCATAATTACTTTCACGCAAATCTGTCAAACAGTCATCCATGAACAAATTGAAAAGCCTCGGTGCTGCACATCCTTGTCGAACACACCTGGATTCTATATCAAGGTGTGTTGTTATTTTTTTATATTTCAAATATAAAAAATAACAACATTATTCAAAATGTCTAAGAAGACGTGAATTCTTGTGATTTTTATATCATATTTGCAATATTTTTTATCTTTTACTTTAATGAGATATGAAATGGTCTTCGTTAACAAAAAGACTCTAAGTAAGGATATTGTCAAAGCCGGATAAACTTGGCAGAAAGCCCGGAAAAAAAAGCAAGATCTTTATTTTATATTTTTTTAATTAGACAGCTCGTTATTAGAACATAGGTAAACGCAACAAATAAAAGTCATTTAATTTGAATGAATGTTTATGCAAACCTCATGTGGGGATTATGATTAATAAAAAAAGGAAGGAGAAATTTCCCCGTCGGTTGTCGAAATTTTTCTCACTTTTATTCATAATTTATTTATTAGTAAATAAAAGTAATTTATAAGGATTGTTTTGTATTATTTTTAGCCTATCGGATTGTTACTAAAATATATATTTTTCCAAAAGAGGAACTTTGTAATTTCCTTTTTGTTAATTTTCTCACTTATTTTAAAAATAAAGATTGAATATTCGCTGACGGATAGCCACATTTATGTCCAACTATGAAAAATTATTTCCTAAATGTGATGTATGTTAGAAAATAATAAACATCGATAGGAATTCATAAATAAAAGATGTTATTAAAGGAAAGAAAAATTTCGACACTGACAATTTAATAACATCTTTTATTTATGAGTAATAATCCCCACATGAGGAATTCATGTCAAAAAACATTAAATTATCGATAGGAATGTCCAAAATGTATATATGAGCCATTATTTTATTAGATTATCCGATGCTATATAATTAATAGAGTTTCACCTTCTTATTTTGCTTTTTTAGAAGTACAACATGTCAAGAGTTCCATTACTGGCATCCGATAACTTCACCTACGAACTTAGCATTCCTGGATTGGCTGAAAAACGCCCGTCAGTATTAATAGGTAATTATTACTTATTTTTATTATCTTACTTTTTAAGGTTGCGCAGCTGATTGACAAAAAACTAAACTCTATTAGATTTGTATCTCTCCGTGTATCACACACAGCAATGTATTTCCGAAGCTATAAAGACTGTACTCAAAGCTGAAAATTTCTAATTTGTTACAAACGGTTAACTGTTTCAAGCTTTTAGGACAAGAGAACAGAAATAATAATAATAAAAAAGGAGGGGAGCCATCCTTTTTATTATTATTATTTCTGTTACATACATGAAACTAAATTAAATTTTTGTTTGCATTGAACCCGTACTTGTATAGGTTATTAAAAGATGACATCAAACTATATTTTTCAAAATCCATAGTTTCGAAGATATAAACTCCCATTTTGGTGGAATTTGTGTCCCCGACCCTTTAACTTTTAAAACAAGTGAAAAGTCAAAGTTATAAATATTTTGTAAATCTTGACATGAATTTAACGACGAAATTTGGTTTGAACAAAATTATTCAGCAGTTTTTGAGGTGCAAAACATTTTGTAAAACTGCAAATGTAACTTTGTATTTCATACAAACATTATGAAGAAAAAAACATATGATACACTTTATATTTATATACTACAATTGGAATTGCCTGTGGCATCTTTTAAAAAGGCAATTAAAGCCATGTTTTCAAAGAAATCTTACTACAGTGTTCAAAATTTTTTGAACGACAAGGATCCAACGCGCACATGACCGTGTCCGTAATTTTATAAATCTTCCCTCGTTATTCCTAGGAATAATTGTCTGGTGAGGATTTTTCTTCTCACGTTATGTGATTGGTTTTTTATGACGGACAATTTATTTTAATTATGTCAAACTAGCGTTTGGTTTGGTCGCATAGAAAATATTTTATAAAGTAAAAACATGTTTATAAACTGAAATTGTACAAACCATATTTTGAAAAAATGTGAATGTAAAGAGTTTCTTTGTTGCTTCTTCTCTTTACGAACACCTTCCGAAGCAACGGATTAACGATTAATTTAAAACTTTGACGTTCAAAAAATGTTAGTATTTAACTTAATTTTGAAAAATAAACGTTTTGACTTTTGACTTACACTCGCTACTACGAAGCCTTTCACGGGTCAGACTGACTCACACTTGTCAAATTTTATTTATTTCAACATTTGCCTCTGGATTCAATCTAGGAATAATATTCCCTTTTTTCTTTCGAATAAAATATCGTAATATAGTTATGTATAGACAATTATGTCATGTATTGTATATTATGTGTTATGTTAATACATAACATAACATAAACGCTCACGCCGTTTATCCCCGAAGGGGTTGGCAGAGGTACCAATACTTCTGAACTCACATGGCAGCGCCATCTAGTGTCCAGAGAAGGTACACACGTTTTGCTTAGACAGTGTACTCACGTGATAGGGTGCAGGCCTATCGCCGTTTTCTACGAATACACTGTCACATGACTAAGTACAACACAGCCATGTGGGTTTCCTCACGATGTTTTCCCTCACCGTTAACAACCATGATAAATTAACCACACATATGACTTTAGCAAAGACAAATTGGTGTAGGCCCGACCCAGGATTGGAACTCACGCCCTTCTGTTTTCGGGCGGGTGTTCTACCCACTGGACTATCATGTCGTATATATATATATAACTTAATACCTATATATATATATATATATATATTGCTGTGTAGTGTCGGCTTAGAATAGCACTACCCCATTTCTTCCGGTGGGTGTACGTAAGAAGCGACTAACGGTATTGGGGCTTTTAAGGGATTTTTGGGCGATGCGGTTGGAGACCCATCATCAACAACCTTTATTTCACCATCTTTTCCCCAATCAACTTTTCAAAAGTGGCTGGGGAATTTCAAATCCTTAGCTCTGGCTACCCCTTTTAGGGATTTATAGCCGTTAGTATATTTGTATGTATGTATATATATAGGTATAAAGTTGTTGGTGTATAGTCGTGTTTTTAAATACAATACGTGATGATGACACGTGATGTTCAGATGTGTAAGTACCGCTGCCATCCCTTCGGAGACACACGGCGTGAACGTTTGAGTCTTTGAGTCTCCGGATCCTGAGTTTCAATGTCTTTTCTAAACCCCTTTATGTAGTTAATTTGTCATGTTATAACGATGGGCGAAAAAATTGTGAGCTAGCCCACATTGTTAAGCTGTACTTAGTCAATTAAAACATACATTTCAGCGTCATCTTTTAGATGGATAGAAGATTAACCTCCTATAAATTTCAAGATCATCATCATTCTCCTGCCCTTATCCCACTAGGTGGGGTCGGCACAACATGTGTTTCTCTTCCATTCGTCTCTGTCATACGCCATTTCGGAGCTTACACCTTTTATTCCCATATCATCGTTCACACAGTTCGTCCACAATTTATTTGGTCTTCCTCTTCCCTTGTATCCGTCTACACTCATATTCATCACTTTTTTAGTCACATGCATTTCATTCCTTCTCATTACATGACCATACCACCGTAACCTATTACTTCTAATCTTTTCTGTCACTGGAGCCACTTTCACACTTCCTCTTATTAACTCGTTTCTAATCTTATCCATTCTTGTCACACCACACATCCATCTCAACATCCTCATTTCTGCTACGTGCATTTTGCTTTCATCCGTCTTTTTCATTGCCCAACATTCACTTCCATACATCATACATCAATATCCTATAAATTTAAGGAATATAATTCTCCTATATATATATAATAAATCCTGAGTTTCGGAGTTTCAATGTATTTTCTAAACCCATTTATGTAGTTAAATTGTCATGTTATAACGATGGGCGAAAAAATTGTGAGCGAGCCCACATTGTTAAGCTGTACTTAGTCAATTAAAACATACATTTCAGCGTCATCTTTTAGATGGATAGAAGATTCACCTCTATAAATTACATACATATACTCACGCCATTAGTTCCCATTGGGGTAGGCAGAGACTATCGATCGCCACTTCGTACGATCCTGACAAACCTCTCTAGCTTCGTTTACATCCATCAATCTTTTCAAAAATGCTCTTTTATTCTTTATACTTCGGCCTGCCTTTTTGAGCACACTCTCAATTTGGTCCAAGTGTGTTTTCAGTGGTCGTCCTCTACTAACATTACCATCCACACTAGCTCTGTAGATCCCTTTTACCAATTTTCTATCATCCATCCTCTCTATGTGCCCAAACCATCTCAACATTCCTTTTTAGGGTTCCGTAGCCAAATGGCAAAAACGGGACCCTTATAGATTCGTCATGTCTGTCCGTCTGTCCGTCCGTCCGTCCGTCCGTATGTCACAGCCAGTTTATTCCGAAACTATAAGAACTACATTATTGGAAATTGGTGCGTAGATGTATTCTGTAAACCGCATTAAGATTTTAAAATAAAATCTGAAAAAAAACCAAAATTTTTAGGGTTCCCCATACCTAGAACTGAAACTCAATTTTTTTTTTCATCAAACCTATACGTGTGGGGTATCTATCAAAAGGTATTTGAAAATGGTGTTGAGGTTTCTTATATCATTTTTTTCAAAACTGAATAGTTTGCGCGAGAGTTTTCCAAAGTGGTAAAATGTGTCCCCCCCCCGTAACTTCTAAAATATAACATAACATAAACGTTCACGCCGAATATCCCCGAAGGGGTTGGCAGAGGTACTAATACTTCTGAACATCATATGACTTTGTCATCTGGTGTTCAGAGTACCCACGTTTTGCATGGACAGTGTACTCACGTGATAGGGGGCAGGCCTATCGCCGTTCACTGCCGACACTGTCACATGACTAAGTACAACTCAGCCATGTGGGTTTCCTCACGATGTTTTCCCTCACCGTTCACAACCATGATAAATTAACCACACATATGTCTTCAGAAAAGACAAATTGGTGTAGGCCGGACCCGGGATTTGAACACTAGTCGCTTGTACGAGAACCGAGTGTTCTACCCACTGAGCTATCACGGTTGCTTTCTAAAATATGGGCATGATAAAACTGAAAAAAATATATGATGTGTATTACTATACAAACTACTAACGAAAATTGGTTTGAATGAGATCTAGCCAGTAGTTCTATTTTTAAACGTCATAAATCAAATTACTTACCTAATTTATTAATTTCACTGAATTAGATAACAATAATTTTACTATCACAGGCCTTACGCATAAAACGTGAGCCATTGTTTTCTTATAGTAAATCAGTGATAAGTAAATAACATTTTAAACTAAACATTTCAAACTTGTATATTACTGTGTTACCTACCTGCTGCTAGTGCTGCTACGGAACCCTTCATTAGCGAGTCCATCTCGCTCTTGGCCGCTTTTTCTATCTTTCTTACAATAATTATCTTTCACACCACACTTTTCACGAATAACACTATAAACTTACAATAAATTATCTTTCACACCACACTTTTCACGAATAAAATATAAGGAATATAATTCTCCGCTCACAGATATTTTTAATGATCACCTAAATTTCTGAATGAGCATCAAATCTTAGATATCAAAGAAGGATATTTTGATGAAACATCAGTTTTTGGTTAGTTTAGATGAAACTTTATTGATGTATGATTACTGTTAAATACTAGCCTTAATTAAAGAATATATTGTTTTCAGGAGACATAGTATTCGTTAAGCCTTCCAAAAACCCCAACGTGATGTTTGAAGGTATAGTAAAAACCATTGATGAGAATGTCGCTCACATTGGAGATTTCGATGACAGGTAATACAACGCACTTAAATTATTAAGCATTTATTAAGTTTTAAATGAATGTTATTTTAACTTCCAAATGTGGCTTAGAAGTTTCTAGCTCTAAAGCTTTGGATACCCCTTTTTGTGATTTATGGCCGTGAGTATATGTATGAATGTATGCTCTTTTCAACGTTCTTTTGACTAGGTCCGTGGTAGAGTGGATAGGAGACTAGCTGGTTTCTTAGACTTGAATGTTATTTATATGTGTATTATATAATATTAAATATATCGTTGAATTAGTATCCCATAATACAAGTTCTACTTAGTTTGGGGCTAACTTGATCTGTGTATAATATGTCCGTGTATTTTATTTTGTAAGGAAATTCACAATCTATTTAATGACAAAGGTTTAATTAATGATAGGGTAGTAAGAAAGTATTTGTGGAAGGTGTTGTCTAAGTTCGGTTTGGGGAGCCAACTTATACGTGCATTGGAGTCACTCTATGAGGATTCCAATGCATGTGTGAGAGTAAACGGAGAAGACACGGACTGGTTTGAGATCTCTAGGGGTGTTCGACAGGGTTGTGTGGCTTCTCCGTGGCTCTTCAATTTGTTTATGGATGACTGTTTGAAAGAACTGCGCGAAAGTGATTATGGAATGAAAATGAGTGAGTTCATCATTAAATGCCTCTTGTACGCTGACGATCAAGTATTACTTGCATCAACGGTAAATGAGTTGCAGGAGATGGTGAACATTGCGTGTAAGTCTTTCGAAAGAAAGGGAATGAGAGTGAATGTGGACAAAACCAAAACAATGGTTTTTGAAAGAGAGAAAAGTATGACAGAATGTGACATTGTTATAAATGGTAAGAAAGTGGAACAAGTGAAAGAATTTGTATATCTGGGGAGTTTGTTTACTAGGGATGGAAAATGTGAGGAAGATATTGAAAGGAGAGTTAAAAAGGAAAACGCGGTGAATGGAGCCATGAACAGCCTGATGTTGAGCCAGTCGTTGTCAGAAAAGGCTCGAATGGCTGTGCATAATGCTGTTCTGGTTCCCACGCTGATGTATGGTAGTGAATGTTGGGCATGGCAGAAGAAGCATGAAAGTAGAGTTAATGCAGTGAAAATGAGATCCCTCAGAAGTATATGTAATGTTAGGCTGTGTGATAGAGTGAGAAATACTGTAATCCGTGAACGAGAAGGTTTGAAAGATGACGTAGTATGCAAGATAGAAAAAGGAATGTTGAGGTGGTTTGGGCACATAGAGAGGATGGATGAAAATAATGTAGCGAAAGAGATATATAGATCCAATGTGGATGGGATTATTAGTAGAGGACGGCCTCGTAAAACGTTTCTTGACCAGATAGAAAACGTTCTTATAAAGGCGGGGGTCCGAAGTGAGAAGAATAAAAGAGCATGTATGAGAAGAATAATGAATGTAAGGGAAGCAAGAGAGGTTTGTCAAGATCGTACTTAGTGGCGATCGATAGTCTCTGCCTACCCCAATGGGAATAATGGGCGTGAGTATAAGTAAGTAAGTAAGTAAGTTTAATTGTAGATTTCACGAGTATGGCCAGGATAAGGGATCTTCCTTCGATATTAGATTCAGTTTGTCTCGCCGGCCGTTGGAGAGAATGCATGTCGCCTTACAAGGTATCCATAAGTTGTCAAACAAGTGGCATGTGCTGCCAAAAAAGATAAAAAGTTCATCACCACCGCTGATGAAGCAGTAAGTATGTCTCAAGATTTCATTAAAATTTATTTTTTCGCGAAATTGTCAATGGATAAGTAATATTGATGAAAGTTATTTTATCCATACTTACTTATTAATATTATAAATGCGAAAGTAACTCTGTCTGTCTGTCTTTCTGTTACGCTTTCCCGCTTAAACCTTTCAAACGATTTTGATGAAATTTGGCACAGGCAATCTTAAGAGCCTGAGAAAGAACAAAGGCTACTTTTTATTGCGAAAATAAGGGATGAAGCGGTGGAAACAGGGGTTGAAAGTTTGTACGGGATATTTTAATTTAAAAAGATATGACCATGAAATTTTATATTCAAGCACTTCATAAAAAACAAAAAAACGTCGTAGCGTTTTTGAAATTTCACCGTGTAAAGGAATGAAAAAGGGGTTGAAAGTTTGTATGTAGTTGAATGAAAAACAAATGAAAGTTAATATAGTGATTATTGTCATTTTTTTACCCAGAAACATAAAACTTGGTGCGATGGAATTTATGAAATTCGTCAATCAATCATTCATGAGTATATATCAACGGCCATAAAGTCCATAAAAAAGTAGCCATAGCTTCAGAGATAGTAATTCTTCATCCACTTTTGGAAACAGATTGGGGAAAAGGTAGTTAAATAAAGGTTATTAGTGATGGGTAACTGCTGGCACTAACTGCATCGCCCAACAATCACTTTAAAACCTTGATGTCCTTGATGAACGCCCGTGGGATTATAAATATAAAAAACTGAATTTTAGATAGTGTTTCGGTATTTTGAATGTAAGCCGGATGCATAAAATGAAGTCCACGCGGGCGAAGTCGCGGGCAAAAAGCTAGTAATAAATATCGAATAAATAAAGGGAAGAAAAATTTCGACACCCGCGGGAATCGAACCCACGACCTCCAGGTATACGCCCCCGTCGCTCCGCAAATTGAGCTATAGTCTTAAGTGGCTACTCGTGCATAATTCTTTTTTCCTTTGTTTCTTTGACTACGTTGGCGTGGACTACATTTTTTGCATCCAGTTTACATCCAAAATACCAAACCTTCTTTAAGCAAGTCTACCAAGCTCAAACAGAAAAAAATACTGTTCATAATAAATTATTAAATGATTAAAATTTTCATATTGGTCTGTTTGAAACATTTTTGACCAATGAACGCGCGCGGTTGGCGGGAAATTTGGCAAGGGCTTCGCCGTATTCGAATGTGCATTTTTCTTTTTTTCTTTTTATTGCTCACTTGTAATTGGGACACGGGTCGAAATTGTTTTATGTGTGCACGAACTGTTCACGAACAATTTGGTACTTAATAGAATGACTAAATCACTATAGGGAATTAAAATTGTCGGCAGATTATAATAAATAATAAAATTTATTCAGTTTTCAAAAGTACATAATATTCGTCTTAACCTAGTTAGTTATTTAAAGTACAAAATATAACATTTTCCTGTTCCTGAGCTAGGTAATTTACCTGTATTTCAGGCAACAATAAACAAAAAAGGCTTAAACTATCAGTTTTCATATAATGGTATTGGTAAGTAGTGTATAAATTATTATCAGAATCGATTGTATCTAACTAATTGTATTATTATGATAAAAAATAAATAAAAACATCTTATATTAACTTATTATATTAAGCAATTCCTCTGATTCCGTGTATGTAAGATTTAATAGCCACGATTGAAGTTTTTTCTTGCATTCAAAGTTGTTTAAGTTATATAATACTAGTAATCTATTAATTTTATTATATAAGTATGGTCCTAAAAATATAAAGAATCTATTTGTAATGGAAAATTTTGCACTATAGGTATTCAAACATACTATATCCTTTCGCCTCCTGTTTAGTGTATCAGGGTTAAAGTATAAGCTAGCATGCTGTTTTAGAACAGTGAATAGAATAAAGAGCTGGCGCACAGTTAGCACTTTGCATTGTTTATATAGTTCGGTAGTATAGGGCGCGCAGTAGCTACTTTAAGTAGCGCTCTTTGAGTTCGTTCCAGTTTTAACATAGTGGTTATGCCAGCACCTCCCCAAGATTTTATGCAATAAGTCAGTAAGGATTGACCAAGCGCTTGATAGATTTGCTTTATTAAAGCGTAGTCACATATGTGTCTTAACTTTTTAAATATTACTATAAGTTTTCTAATTCTATTACAGAGTGCATTAATATGGACCTTAAAAGTTAAAGTAACGTCGAGAGTAATTCCAAGATATTTGATGTTCATTGCTTTGGAGATAGTTGAGCATAGGCATGGTGCGCTATCAGTGCAAGTGCGGTGATGTGCATAAAGCGGGGTGTTATTGAGTAATGGTGTAGAAGTGTTCCTTGCGAAAATCATATACATAGTTTTATCAGTATTCAAGGACAGAAAATTATTAAAAAGCCAGTCATTCACTATACTAAAGCCAGATTGAGCGAATTTATAAGCTTCGTCAATTGTTTTTGCAGAAAAAAGTAAGGCTGTGTCATCTGCATATGAAACTATGGTGCCGTTATTAAGTTGATTGAAAATTGCTCGCGAGCGAATCAATTTAATCTCGTGACTGAAACATTTGCGTGCGCTTTTACCCCAGCAAAGTCTTTGGGCTTGACAATATAAATCGCTTATAATTTCACTAATTTAGTTATGGAAAATGTATGAGTATTCGGTAAAACTTCAGATGGAGACCTTCAATTTGATACCTGAACCAATTTTCTAGCTCTTAGCATCGCGACACAGGCTGGTTAACAAAATCCATTCTCTCTCGTTTAATATATTAGGATTAAATTATCTATAGGTGTTTAAAATCATAGCGAGTAATATAAATTAATTTTAAAGCTGTTCTAAATTATTAACGTAAATTAAGTAAGTAAATAAATGTATGAAAGTCAACTAGCAAAAAGTCGTATAAGATTTTTCTCTTATGACTATAGATCGAAAGACACTCGTATAAAAGCTCGTATTTTGTCAAAAAGCCGTATAAAAGAAGTTTGCAAGATATATTAGTATCCAACTCTTTTTAGTTTTCTTAACATGTTGAGTAAACGTTTACTTGACCAATTCATATCGCGTTTACTCGATAACCGTATAAAGATAATTCTTATTGCCTACATACAACTGTAACTCGTATGACAGCTTTTTGAAAGCAACTTAAATGCGTTTTTGTCGTAAAAATTGCTTTTACAACAGCGTTTTTCGATATATTATTATTACAGCATTAATGCAGAATAAAAACGGTTCTATCAACAAAATAGCATCTCGGTTACTATAATAGCACATATTGTCGTGTAATTGTTGTTTGAAAGGCTATCTCTCGATTTGAAAATATAAGTTAGGAAAACGCTTTTAAATAATCTTTTATAGCCCCAGGGATCCTATGAATATTATATGAAAGCCATAATACAGCGTGAACGTTGCATGATAGTTGAACAAAATCTTTTACAGAACTGAGGACGCCATTTCGTCGAGTTTTAATAGTATAAAAAATACGTTAACTTAATTGGTTTTATATATCAAAAATCTAATATAATCGGTAAAAAAACTAAAATAAGTGGAGGTTTTTGACGGAAAGTAAATAAAATGTACTTAAGACTATAACTATGTTATTTAGAATTAGAATACAAATAAAATGTTTTATATTTTCTGTTATTACCATGATACTTAAAAAATTTAGCCAACAATTAAGAATTAAAAACATACATACATACATATACTCACGCCAATTGTTCCCATTGGGGTAGGCAGAGACTATCGATCGCCACTTTGTACGATCCTGTAAAAATAAAAAAAACACATTTAATGCCAAAAGATGTTTGTACTATTTTAAAGACAACAAGCATAATTATATTTTCTGTTAAGTGTGGTAATATAATGAATCCACTGAAGTAATACGTAACATCGTTTATTGTTATTTATAGAAGCAACCACATTGTAAAATACTTTTACCCACAAATATATAATTAATGTTTGTGATAGCTCAGTTGGTAGAACACCGCTTGTCGTGCATGCGTACGACTCGTGTTCTAATCCCGGGTCGGGTATACAACAATTTATCTTTTGTAAAAGACACGTGCGTGGTTAATTTATGATGGTTGTTAACGGTGAGGGAAAATATCGTGAGGAAACCCACATGGCTAAGTTGTACTTTTCATGTGACAGTGTATTCGTACATAACGGCGATAGGCCAGCCCATTATCACGTGAGTACGCTGTCAAGCAAAACGTGGGTACCTTACTCTGGACACTAGTTGCCGCCGTCACGTGATGTTCGGAAGTATTGGTACATCTCCCAATCCCTTAGACGATATTCGGCGTGAACGTTTGAGTTTTGTTTGAGAATATAATTAGTACTTCTTGAATAACACTGACTTATGACAAAAACCAAATTCAATAAAACGAAAGTTAACGACAGATATTCTTAGTTAATAGGATACCGACGTTAGAATCTGTAATAATTATTGAGTTTTAGTATGTGGAACTCTAAACTGACAATTATGGCGCCCTGATTAGTTGTAAAATGGCAACAGCAACACTATTTCTCGACTAAAAGTTGAATAAGTACTCTGTTAAAGCATTTGAGATTAAACTGTTAAATTAATATTATTTTTAAATCATTAATTATGCAGAAATCTTGCGGCCCATGGAAATTATAATAATAATGTCGACAATATAGACGACACAATTTAATTTCCCACATGAAAATACCTACGGGTAAACTTCAAATAGCACAAGCGCGTAACCTATAAAGATGGATAAAAAAATATATGGCGCGTGTAGAAAATACAAACTTCCCTACATCAGTTAACTTATTATTTTAACTGATACAGCAAGTATAACTTGGTTGCACTCATACGATTTAAGAGTCGAGTGATTGCAACAGCATTACTTTGATACGACACATAAGGCGAATGAAAAAGTATTTTTCGACTTGAGTAAAGCTAAAGAGTAGTATAAAAGCAAACTTATGGCTTACATAGCACTTTTTAACTTTTGAGTTGCAATTACTCGATATTCTGTCGACTATTTAGCTATTGCTATGACAATCTTACAATAATTACTGCACTTAAAGCTGAAAATTGTGCGCCCAAATCGCATTGAAAGAACGTGCATAGAGCTTTCATACGACATTTTCGAGGTCCATCTTACAACTAATTGCTGCAACGGAAACGTGCTGGTGACTTTCTTTCGATATATTTTGCTAGTTGGATAACTATGTAATGTAAAATTATTATAATACTAGCTTTTTGCCCGCGACTACGTCCGCGTGGACTACATTTTTTTGCATCCGGTTTACATTCAAATACCAAAACACTATCTTAAGTTTTGTTTTTTTTTATTTTTATATTCCCGTGGGCTTTGTAATGTAACCTTTTTTGGGATTTATTAGTGCATACTCAAGAATGATTGATAGATGAATTTCATATATTTCTTTTTGTAGTGGTTATATCAGTCAATCGCATAAAGTTTCAAATCTCTAGATACAGAAATGCATAAAATCTGTATATTAAATTTTAATCCTTTAGGAAGTCAGTTCCAAAAAACTTTTTTTAATTGTTCATAAGAATCATGAAACAAACCATTTTGTACAAAGTTTCTATGTTCAAAAATGAGAATATCTTTAATAAGTATGAATAGCAGTTTGGCGGAACGGTGTCAGCCCTGTGCTGCACACTGTCCGTTGGTGATGTGTGAGAGATTGCAGCCAAACAGTCATTGATGGCGGTACTAAATTAAAATTGAGATATGTGCTATTACCAACTATGCATTCTGAGGCTTGAATAGAATATTAATTTATGCGTAAGTATAGCATAATATGTCTTTGGGAATATTAGTTTAAAAGTTTAAATACTTAAAAAAAATAAAAGTAAAAAAAATAATCTCATACCTACCAAATGAATATGCAAAATTCATACAATATACTTTCAATCATCTTTATTCATACATATTCGCATAGTTGAATGTGAAAAAGAAGGATTAGTGCTTCTTATTATTCTAAGCTAACACAAAAGAAAAAAAGATTGTGATCCCCGGGATTCGAACCTGGGTCTTCCGTTCATTTAGTACTAACCCAATGGTATACTGCTACGCCACGAAAACGTTGGTGTAGGGTTCAAATTTTTAATAACCTATATATCTAGTAGGCATACTATTGACAAACAATTAAATGGACATTTATTTTGATGAAAATGGATAAAACCTTTATTTTTTCCAAAAAGACTATTAATAAAGAGTATGATAAGTCGTTCGATGAAAAAACGAATCGTATATATATAGGGAATATGTAAAAGTTATGTTTTTTTTATGCTCCTGTGGGAACCCTTGCGAAATCCGGGATAAATTATATCCTATATGTTGGCCAGGTATATAAGATACATTCATACCAAATTTGATCAAGATCCGTCTGGTAGAATTAACGTGATGACCGGATATACAGACAGACAGACAGACATATTTTTTTTAAAAAAAGCGCAAATTTGGCTTCGGTATCGATAATTAAACGTAGTTTTTATTTATTTTTCTTCAATGTAAAGTTTTGACCTCGGTACAGTCATATTATAGTATAGATTGTAGACATCAAATTATATGACAGACAGACAGACAACGCAAAACTTATTTTGTATAGTTATTTTCGATGAGTCGAGTGGAGCACTGGATAGTCTCATGTCTAGTCAATCGGTGTCCGAAAAGGCCCGAATGGCTGTGCATGATGCTGTCCTCGTTCCTACGCTTATGTATGGCAGTAAATGTTGAGTGTGGCAGAAGAAGCATGAAAGCAGAGTAAATGCAGTAGAAATGAGATCCCTCAGAAAAGTTTATAATGAAAGGTTATGTGATCGTGTGAGGAATGATGTGATTCCTGAAAGGTGTGGTGTAAAAGATGATATTGTAAGAAAGATAGAAAAAGGAATGTTGAGATGGTTTGGGCACATAGAGAGGATGGATGACAGTAAAGTGGTGAAAGAGATATATAGAGCCAATGTGGAAGGTAATGTAAGTAGAGGACGATCTCGGAGGACACATTTGCATCAAATAGAAAATGTGCTCAAAAAGGCAGGTGTCCGCAGTATGAAGAATAAAAGAGCATGTATGAAAAGATTGATGGATGTAAACGAAGCCAAAGAGGTTTGCCAGGATCGTACAAAGTGGCGATCGATAGTCTCTGCCTACCCCAATGGGAACTAACGGCGTGAGAATATGTATGTATGTATGTATGCATGTATGAGTCGAGTGTCCGTCAGCGGCAGCGCGTGCGATTACGTAGTTGCTTCTTATCGCAGATCAAGTGTTCAAGCGAGAGCGATATTTTTGCCGTTGTATTCGCACGCGGCTACCTGGGCCCTGTTCAATAAAACTGACAATCCGACATATATGTCAAGTGTGACAATTTTACAATTCGACAAGTTTCTGTTCAATAGACAATCCGACGAATTTGTGTTCAATAAAAATTTTAGCGCGAAGTGATAGGTGACAATTTGTCGTGAAAAACTTGTCAATTCTGCTTTATTGAACAGATAATTGTCACGACATATTTTTTATTTGTAAAATTGTCGGACAATCCCGACAGGTGAAGTACTGTGTGTCACACACTCATCTGGAGGAATTTAAAACGTTATCTCCTTCCATTTGTTTATTTTTGTCAATCGATCACTGAACTTTCCAAACAGAATATTTTTATTTTCATATATTAGTCCCAAAGTGGTTAGTTTGTTGCTCATATCCATTTTAGCACCGATAGCGAACGAACAATCGGATAGTAAATAGCGGCCTTTACACGTACGCTCTATCGCTAAGGATTGGAGTGTACAGGATAGCGCGCGGGGAAGCGCGACCGCTTAATCGCGCGGGCATAGAAATATAATGCGCGCGGGATTGTAAAATGTAAGGTTTTTACGCTCCACGTTCTTTCGCGCGCGATTGCTCATGCTTGTTTTCTTCAGGGGAAAGAGCGGCCGTGTAAAGAGTAATCGCGCGGGATAGAACGCGTGAAACTGGCGCGTGTTGGATTGTGTGCAGTTCACAACTTTTTCCCAAGGAACGCAGGTTTTGCTGTGAAATATGGATAGAAGATATCGTGTAGCGCAAGTTTAGATGTTTGCTGGTATAACTCAACTCAATAAAAAGAAGAAAAGGTCAGTGTGGGTTAAAAAATATAGTCATATGCCTTTAATTGAAGAACTACGAGAAAACTACCCGGACGATTTCAAGAATTATTTGCGCATGTTATTTAATATGTTGTTAACTGAAATTCTTGTAAAGAGTAATTAACTCCACTATTAATTCTTTACTCCACGTCCGCCATCTTGTCGTGCGCGAAAGAATTAATTGTGTAAAGACAAACAGAGGAGACGCGATTGCGCACACGACTGGCGAGTTGGGCGCGCGTTCTTTCCCTTTCCCTTCTTCATCCTTTATACGCACGCTCTTTCGCACACGATTGTTGTTTCACGCGCGATAGAATGTGTGTGTAAAGGCCGCTATTATATTCGTTCATAATCTTGTTCTTATTCTACCCTCATGCATTTTTTATTCTACTTCATAAAATAAACAAATATGTCAAGAATTGACATCTATGTCGTGACAATCCGACAATATTGTCAGAGACAATTATCATCGAACTCGACAATGGTTTGTGACAGTTCTAAGTTTTATTGAACGCATTTCGATAGTGACAAAATTGTCGTGATTTTACCTGTCAATGTCGGACATATTTGTCATCTTTATTGAACAAGCTAAGCCTGACAATCCGACAAATTTGACAGTTTTTGACATATTTGTCGGATTGTCAGTTTTATTGAACAGGGCCCTGCAGGGCCCGAGGTCAACAGTCTGTTATCGCGCTCCACTGTACCTAATTCTAATCTGTTGTATGTGCTATCTTTGATGTGTTATTCGTCCTATTGACTTTCTACTCCTTCTTGTATAAACTCTTGTGTCGTGTACAGTTTGCAATAAACTTCCCTTCTTTACTGTGAAATTGGAGTTTGTAATTATTATCATACTGCCCATCCCACGACACTATAACTTGTCTATCTTTACAGATGTAATGCAAATGTTAAGGTTTTCATGAACAAAACATTCTAATTAAGTTATTTTTATATTGTCTTTGGCACTAGCAATAACCACCCTAACGATGCGCACTCTTTTTAGATTTTTTATTTTCTGGTGTTTCAGTATTTTGTTGTTATAGTGGTATGAAAACATAATATGTGAAAAACTTACAGACAAACCACGATTTTTTCCCGGACATTGTTATACGATCTCTGCTCACTTTTTATAACTTTAATATGTTCTATGTTGCTGTGTAGTGTCGGCTTAGAATAACACTACCCTATTTCTGCCGGTGGGTGTACGTAAGAGGCGACTAACTGGGGCTTTTAAGGGATTTTTGGGCGATGCTGTTGGCGACCCATCACTAACAACCTTTATTTTGCCATCTTTTCCCCACTCAATTTTACAAAAGTGGCTGAGGAACTTCTAGTTCCTTAGCTCTGGCTACCCCTTCTAGGGATTTATAGCCGTGAGTATATGTATGTATGTATGGTTTATGTTTCCTTCTAAAGGTTTTCTATTGTTCAAGGAAAATTTCGTTGAGATGTTTTGGAATCTATTAATTTCAGACAAACAAACAAACACGGGGTTTTAAAAAGACCTAATGTTTTAATTTTAAAACTTTCGAAAGAATAATAGCCTACGAATCATCACGCTAAATATCATTAAAGGTTTACTAGTGCAATATGGAAACAGAGAACTTAATAGAGAAGAAAACATAGTATAGAGCTGATCCAAACTTAGTGCAGTACAAAATATATGCATAATAAATTCAGCCAAAAACGAATTATGATGATAGTAAATTGTCCTACGTCCTGATTGGTTGATTCAATGTTTTGACTTGTAAGCCATATATTTGCTTCAATTAAGTAAATAAGTAGTCTTCCAGTTCGGATAGTGGCATTCTATGTTTCTTCTCTATTAAGAGTATCCTATGCATGCGTACCACTAGTTTAATAGAAAAATCGCTGCAAAAAAAACTCTCCTGCCCTTCTTGTTTTATTGTTGTTGTTAATATGTACCCACATTGTGATGAGCTTGATTAAATTGGAACATGTTAATAACTATACCATATAGTAGTACTGTCTCTCACACTACGGCAACCCTTTTGAGAGACAGTTTCATAATAATAGTGTAATATGTTATGATGTTTTTTTTTAGGTTTTTCAACACCCGCTTAAGCGCTAATCCGGAGCAGCGCTTAGTAGTGAGCGCAGCGGTAGCGGGAGCGGGGGTGGGCGCTCCCTTTTTACTGATTGGCCCGCCTGGCACTGGGAAGACCACGGTGGTCGTTGAGATTGTATTGCAGGTATATATACCACTTAACTAAGAATCTCGGTAACTAAGGTTTTTCAATCCCACGTAAGTAGCAATCCGGAGCAGCGCTGGGCGGAGAGCGGAGCGGTAGCGGGAGCGGCCTTCTTGTTTCATGGCCCATCTGGCACTGGGATGACTACCGAGGTCGTTGAGATGGCATTGCAGGTATATAAACCACTTAACTAAGAATTTCGGTAACCAAGGTTTTTCAAGCTCGCTTAAGTAGCAATCTGGAGCAGCGGTGAGCCGAGCTGTAGCGGGAGCGGGCGCGGTATTCTTATTGCATGGCCCGCCTGTCACTGGCAACAGGTACAGGGTATAGTAGTCACTGTGGTCGTTGAGATTACTATCTGACATTCATAAATATACTCACGGCTAAAAATCCCTAGAAAAGTAGCCAGAACTTGAATAAGACCTGACAATTTTGCATGTTCAGTTGTATCCTTACCACCCTTTGCTTACACACGCACTTCAGAAAAGACATACATATCTACGTCGGTCACTTAAATGTTTAATAATGTTTCCTATCAATAATGTAGTAACCTAGTAATGTTAATACCTGAAATTACCGTCTATATTTTCATTTTAAATGTTTTCTTTAATAATATTATATACACATAATTAATGAAGTAACATTGATCTATTATTGCAGATATGTTCTCTATTTTTTTTAGCACAGACAAGGAGTTACCTAAACCATTTTATTCTGTCTTATACATGTCTTAACTTTACTTCGGTGTAGTGTAGTGTGAGTGCGTCTTGTTCCCCTCTTGCCTCTATATATTGTAAGTTAGTCATAAGTCTTTGAGCAGTAATAAACATACATTCAACCAAGCAACACGTCTATCAATTACAACATTGCATGGCGACCCTGCCAGTGCAGCCACGCGGCTGCGCTGCGCACGAGTACATACAATATGTGTTTAATAAAGTGCAAAATTATTAGTGGAAATATGTGATGAAAACAAATGATTCGATTTGAAATTGAATTGAAAACATTATCAGCGCAAGAAAAAACAACCGTAATAGTTCAAAATATTAAAATAAACCGCGGGAGACATAGCATGATCAAGCCTAAAGAAAAAAATATTATAATATGTGAAGCACAAAGAATTCCTGGACACTTCCAAATCCTGACATGAAAATAGTAAAATGATTTGTTGATAATCACCTAAGTTAAAGTTGAAGATTGAATATATTTTCTGCAAGTGACTTGGTGAATATAACAATTAATGGTGAAAAACATAGTGATTTTAGTGTCTATGAAACGATATAGCCAGTATACGTAATTATGTCTTACGTTTTTTTTTTCAGTGAATATTATTATTAAAACATGATTTTACTATATATTTTTTTTTATAGGATATGGAATAGTTAGTTTCATTATAATTATTTTAATATTGTAACAATACACATGTTGATGTATAAAAATAATAATAGTATGTATTTAAATCATATACAAGTTATGTTTGCGCAATTCCCAATTTTGTTTAGTTTGCAGTTTCCATGCTACTCACTGTTAGGTTCTCAGTAATGTCAACTCATTACAAAATTAATATTATCATATTACATTATTTAGGTCAATATTCAATTGGTTATTTCATGTGCCATTCTTTTATGTTCAATATTTTTTTTATGATTTTGTTGCTAGACTGTGTTGTTCAAATTGCATGTTTAAAACATTAATAGTTTTTACATCATTTTAGAAGTTTATTTTAATTAAATACTGTTATGTTAACTACTCATATGTTATAAAGGAAAATATTTAATTAGCATGGCGGTAATGGAATGAGTGAAAATAATAATTTAAAGATGATTATGAAGAAAAGGGATACAAGATAAGAAATTAAGAATATGAAGTTAATGAAGTGTTATCATATACCTAGTTGTTTGTTACTAAGCTGATATTGCGTATTTTATGTTATGGCAATGGAAGATGAGAGCAGAGCGTCGTATACATATATGGAGTGAGGAATGTTTTAGTGTTATCGATGTGTGCGGTAAGATTGAGTTGGTAAGGTGACGTGATTGTTATGATTTAATAAGGTAATGGAATGTAGCCAAAGTAAGTATGAAAGGTTTGAAAGTTTATGAAATGTAGTTTGTAGAAAGATAGTTTCAATTGATAAGTTTTTGATGTACATTTGACTTGATCACTCAAATGTTTTTTCGATTATTTATTAATTGATAACTAAATATGGAATGTAAGAATAACAGAAGGTTTTTGAATGCAGTATAAAAAGTCATAAAGGTACACCAAGGTACAAAGCAGATCTCTAAATCCTTTTTATCTGATCATGACGAGGTTGAATACCCTTCGTGAAGAAAATTGGACACCAAAAGAGACTGTAGAATAAGTAAATGAATGGAATAAATAAATGAAATATAATAAAAATATTTTTACCTTGAAATGAAAAGAAATGAATGATTTATATCATGTAATGAAGGGCGGCCGACCCAATAACAATATTAGTGTATCTTGATAAGAAATGAAATATAAATAAATAAAAAATATGACTTGAGAAGGAAGCATGGTTGTCCACAGCTATTTTAAATATATGATAAAAATATAAGAGTGAAACTATAAAAAATTAACGAAATATAATAAAGTTAATGACTATTGTGAAGGTGAAAAGTATAAAAAATATATATGGGGTAACAGTACTATGGCATGTATTTAATAAATTACTTGATTGTGTGATTACGCGGCAAATTGTTTGGCCTACGATTTCTTCGACTTGTCCCGGATTTTACTTATACATTTAATTAAGTATAATAGTTAAGTTTTATTACATAGATAAATTAGTTTTAAAAAGTATGAAACATTTTTTTATTTTATACGATATTCCATTCTTATTTATATAGTGATTTAATAATTAGATTAATGAATAATAATTTGTTAAAAAAATATATGTTAGGAAAAATATTTTTTTATTTGCAAAGGGGGAAAAGGTAGTGTAGTGTAGTGTGAGTGCGTCTTGTTCCCCTCTTGCCTCTATATATTGTAAGTTAGTCATAAGTCTTTGAGCAGTAATAAACATACATTCAACCAAGCAACACGTCTATCAATTACATCATTGCATCGGACTATATTTGCAGATATAAAGGTAAGGGACCCTATTACTGATTTCAAAACACATAATTGGCTCGAAGTTTTTGCCAGCTAGTCACTATCAACCGTTTTGATTCAATAGATTTAAGATTTCTTCGTCATCTTTCATTCCATCATTTATTTATTTGGAAGACTTACAGCTAAATAATAACGATATAAGTAACAGTAGATAGCATCGATGCTAATTAAAAGTCTTCACCAGTAGTTTATATAAACGGAAAAATATAATAATTGCGCTTGATTTGCAACCATTATAGTGCCTATTCTAAAATAAAAACGAATTATATGTATGTTGTTAACAAGTACAAAGAAATATATATATGTCGCAGGAAAATCGTCAAACGCGTTAACTTATAAGTTTCCTAGGAAACTTGTAAGTTGTCGGAAAACCGTCAAACAGCAAGCGAATTTACATCTTACCTGATAGGTTTTAGGAAACTTGTAAAATAACGAACTCACCTCAGGAAAATTGTAAGTGGGGATCATTTTTGACAAGTTTCCTAGTTTTGAATTTAGGAAATTTGTAAGCCTCCTAATGGCTGCTAGTGAAATTGTTAATAGAACCAGTTACTTATGATGATTGGTTAAGAAGTGAGTTGAGTAAAGAAAACAGCATGAATTTAAAGTAATGACAATGTTTTGATATTTTCAAATATAAATGAGGAATTGGAATAAGAAGGCTTTCCTGGCCGTTAGTCTTACGTAATAATAAACGAAAACTACGAATAATTTATTACGATGACGGATTTTTACACTAGTTTCCATTCGTTAATCAACCAACCTTCTGACGTGCTTTTCGTACACTCACATCACAGTAGCGAATTACTACTAAAATCAGAAGGTGGTGCTGGATATGCAGCCCCTTCACCTAACAATCACTTAATGATTGTTTGATTTCCTCTTAGGACAACCGCGGGATAAAATTTTATGAATGCAGTAAATTTGTAAGAGTTTAAAATCTTACAAGCATCGGTTAAGAATAGCACTAACATATTTCTGGCGGTAATCTATAACAATGGATGTCATTGGAGGTGATGCGGTTGGAGACCTATCGCCAATAATGTTTACATTACAATTTCCTTTTCCCCTTTACTTCCAAAAGTAGCTAAGAAATTTCTTATTCCGTACCCACCCTTTAGTATAGATATGTATGTATCGGTATAAAAACGCTCTTTGAAAAAAAGATCTAGAAGGTACTCATACTATATAACAATAAAGTATCACGGTGTATACTCATACAATTTATATTTAATAAATACTCTTAAAACTTTAAATTTTATGTCAGTAACAGCAAATAATAGCAAATTAATAGATTAGCATTAGTAAAGCAAGGAAAATATTAGTGTCGATTGTCGAGTTGATGAGACGCGCGAATGCGTCAGGTCACGTGACCGCCGCCAGCCAATCCGCATTCACTAACATCCCTCTCTCCGCGCCGTCAGTGCTGCATTGACAACTTTCCTAGCGGGATTCAGGAAACTTGTAAAGTTCCTAAAATACAGAATTTTAAACTCGGAAACTTATAAGTTTCCTAGGAAACTTGTAAGTTGACGGAAATCCGTCAAACAGTAAACGAATTTACATCTTACCTGATAGGTTTTAGGAAACTTGTAAAATAACGAACTCACCTCAGGAAAATTGTAAGTGGGGATCATTTTTGACAAGTTTCTGAGTTTAAAATTCTGTATTTTAGGAACTTTACAAGTTTCCTTAATCCCGCTAGGAAAATTGTCAATGCCGCGCTGACTGCGCGGAGAGAGGGATGTTAGTGAATGCGGATTGGCTGGCGGCGGTCACGTGACGTGACGCATTCGCGCGTCTTGTCAACTCGACAATCGAAACTAATATTTTCTTTGCTTTACTCATGCTAGTGTAATAATTTGGTATTATTTGTTGTTACTGACATAAAATTAAAAAGTTTCAAGAGTTTTTATTAAATATAAAATGTTTGAGTATATATCGTGATACTGTATTGTTTACTGTACTGTAATATAGTATGAATACCTTCTAGATCTTTTTTTTAAAGAGCGTTTTTATACCGTTACATTCATACCTATACTTGCGACAATAAATCCCTAGAAAAGGTGGGGTAGCCTGACTGTCAGAATAAGAACATTCGTAACTACTTTTGGAAGTTAAAGTGGAAAAGATTGTATTGTAATGTAAACATTATTGGAGATAGGTCTCCAACCGCATCGCCTCCAATGACATCCATTGTTATAGGTTACCGCTAGAAATATGTTAGTGCTATTCTTAACCGATGCTTGTAAGATTTTAAACTCTTACAAATTTACTGCATTCATAATATTTTATCCCGCGGTTTTCCTAAGAGGAAACCAAAGGCTTTTTAAGTGATTGTTAGGTGAAGTGGCCGCATACCCAGCGCCACCTTCTGATTTTAGTAGTAATTCGCTACTGTGATGTGAGTGTATGAAAACCAAGTCAGAAAGTTGGTTACTAAACGAATGGAAACTTGTGTAAAAATCCGTCATCGTAATAAATTATTCGTAGTTTTCGTTTATTATTACGTAAGACTAACGGCCAGGAAGCCATTCTTAGTCCAGTTCCTCATTTACTAGACTTTAGAAAAGACAAATTGGTGTAGGCCCGTCCCAGGATTGGAACTCACGCCCTTCTGTTTTTCGGGCGGGTGTTCTTACCCACTGGACTATCATGTCGCTAATTATAAAAATATAATAAGTATAATAATGAAAATAGTAAAAACAAACTTTTTTTTTAACTACGACATAATATATAAAACTCTATTGAGAGCTTTCTTTTGAGAAAAACAAAATAGTGAGTAAACGCTTAACTGTTGAAGTGCTGGTGTTGAAAATATCAATTTCATTATGAACCAAATTGTATTCACGACAAGCGCGTATCAAAAATAATAAAATCATTCCAGCATATGTAGTACGAGCGACTTTTTAACAAGATATCTCGTGATATAAAACAGCTATCCTTTTTGCACTTACTTAATATCGTAGACTGTCATCTCATTCTTACAGACATAGTGGCGATAAAATAGCGTTCGTGCTCGGCCTTCTGGAGGTACCATATCAAATACTAATGAAAAACTAATCACTAATTAAATTCTACAGCTGTTAAAAAAGTCTGCCTCGAACCGCATCCTCATTTGCACCTCATCCAATATGGCTGCTGACAACGTCGCTGTGATGCTGTCCAAATATCATCACCAGTTCCAAGATCTACCCAACTTCATGCTGCGGGCTAACTCCCTCTACCGAGAGTGGTATGTGAGACTATAAGTTACAAACATACATACATATACTTACGGCCATAAATCCCAAAGAGAAGTAGTCAGAGCTTCAGAGCTAGAAACTCTTTCGCCACATTTGGAAGTTAATAGGGGACAAGACGGTAGAAATAAAGTATTGTTGGTGATGGGTCTCGAACCGGGTCGCTCAAAAACACCATATGACACCCGTGGGTAGAAAGAGGTAGTGACTTTCTAAGGCGGCTCTACACGGCTAAGTTACAAAGGAAATGATAATATTCCATTCCTTTATCTATTTTTGCGAGTTAGCTGTGTTGTATCGACTTAGAATAGCAATACTTCAGTTCTTCCGTAGGTATTGGGGCTTTTAAGAGTTTTTGGGCGATGTGGTTAGAGACCTATCACCAAAAACCTTTATTTTTAATTTTTCCTTAAACAATTTCTAAAACTAAGTAAGTAAATGAATGTATGATATCTATTACTATTTCTGATTAATAGGTACTGTAATAGGGTGGTTATTAATGTTACCATCCTATAACATTCAGTGGGTGTAATACGAAGATACCATAACAACTTGGCTTTAAAGTTACTATTGGGTAATGTTCCGAAAGACCAAATGATTTTCAATTATTTTTCTTACTTCAACCTTTCAAACGGTCAGGATCAATAGATTCAGTAGCTATACCTTTAGGGGATATTATTCGTTGTAAATATAATAGGATAGGTAGGTTAGAGGCAAAATATTTGTTTGTACATTATCAACTCAAAAAGTTGTCTTTGTTTCCTTCCTCTTTAGCCACCTGGCTTAGATAGTAATCAACTATGCCCGGAGATCTCCACACCGACAAGAATTACAGTTCTCTCACCATCACCTTCCCAAAACCTTTAAAAAAAGGGCTCATCTGTGATACATACATATGAATACATATACTCACGGCTATTATTCTATATTAAAAGTTATGATTTCGATTTACAGGTCTTCAATGCCAAAAGAACTAGACAAATACTCGAATGGTACAGACATGATAAGTTTCAAAAATGTCACCACGAAATTGTTTGATTCATACCGCATAGTTGTCTGCACTTTATCGCATTCAGCTAAATTTGCCAGGTTTGTGTTTGTCAAATTAAAATTCATGCATACTTAAGCTCAAGACACTAAAACTCACATACATATACTACTCTGTGTAAAAAGTATCGGGAATATGTCAATAAAAAGACCCGCGTAAAAGAGGTCGTTCGAATTTTAAACATTCGTTTAAATTTACTGCATGTATCGTGCAAAATTTGTGCGGGATCAGTCATTTAATTTGTTTTAAACTACATTTTTGTTGCTCATAGTTTTGAGTCCTCAGCTATTTTTACAATGGAAAATATTGTTGAACGAAGAGTGTGCCTTAAATTTTGTGTTTCGAATGATATTTCATGTGGTGAATCTAAAAATGTTGCGAAATACCTACGGCGAATCGTATATATCGAAAACAAGGGCTTATGAATGGTATAAGGCTTTTAAAGAAGGCCGAAAAGTAGTAGTAGACTAGCCTCGTTCTGGTAGACCTTCAACCGCTACGACCAAAGAAAACATCGACAGAATCAAGAAGCTAGTGCTCGAAAAGCGACGTATGAGTCTGAAAGAGTTGGCTTGTGAGGTGAACATATCTTTTAAGTCCGTCCACAACATTCTCATTGACATTTTAGGCATGAAACGCGTCGCCGCTCTACTAGTTCCAAAAGAGCTCAATTTTGTTCAAAAAGCGCAGCGAAAGCATGTCGCTGAAGACATGGTTTCCCGAGCTTCTACGGATCCGAACTTTTTTAAACGTATAATAATTGGCGACGAGACATGGGTTTATGAGTACGGCATGCAAACAAGCCAACAGTCTTCAGAATGGCGTCTCGAAAACAAGCCGAAGCCCAAAAAACCGCGGCAAATTCGCTCCAAAATCAAGGTGATGTTGACAGTTTTTTTTGACTACCGTGGTGTGGTTCACACTGAATTCCTTCCAGAGTGAGAAACAGTGAATAAAGAATATTATTTAAGCGTCATGAAGCGTTTGCGTGAGAGTATCCGCCGAAAACGTCCAGGTAATGCACCATCACACAAAGCCATTAATAGTGAAAGAGTTTTTAGCGAAAAATTCAACAAAAGTTCTCGACCAAGCACCGTATTCACCTAATATGGCTCCGTCTGACTTTTTTTTCATTTCCCAAGTTAAAATTACCACTTCGAGGAAAATGTTTTGAGTCGATAGAAGCCATAAAAGAAAATTCGCTGAATGAGCTAAAGGCCATACCGCAAATAGCCTATGAAAAATGTATGGAAGACTGGGTGAAGCGGTGGAGATGTTGTATTGCAAGCGATGGGGCCTACTTTGAAGGCGATAAAATAAATTTAGATGAATAATTTGTATTTTTTGTTCTATTGACAAATTCCCGATACTTAGTACACAGCATGTACTCACGGCTATAAATCCTCTACAACCAGGAACGCGCAATTAATCATTCCTGAGGCACTTTTGGGTAGCTAGAACCGTATTACCCATTATACATACATACATACATATTCTCACGCCGTTAGTTCCCATTGGGGTAGGCAGAGACTATCGATCGCCACTTTGTACGATCCTGGCAAACCTCTCTGGCTTCGTTTACATCCATCAATCTTTTCATACATGCTCTTTTATTCTTCATACTGCGGACACCTGCCTTTTTGAGCACATTTTCTATTTGATGCAAATGTGTCCTCCGAGGTCGTCCTCTACTAACATTACCTTCCACATTGGCTCTATATATCTCTTTCACCAATTTACTGTCATCCATCCTCTCTATGTGCCTAAACCATCTCATAAAATAAAACATAAAAACATAAACGTTCACGCCGTTTTATCCCCGAAGGGGTTGGCAGAGGTACCAATACTCCTGAACTCACATGGCAAGCGCCATCTAGTTTCCAGAGAAGGTTCCCACGTTTTGCTTAGACAGTGTACTCACGTGATAGGGGGCAGGCCTATCGCCGTTTTGTACGTATACACTGTCACATGACTAAGTACAACTCAGCCATGTGGGTTTCCTCACGATGTTTTCCCTCACCGTTAGCAACCATGATAAATTAACCACACATATGACTTTAGAAAAGACAAATTGGTGTAGGCCCGTCCCAGGATTGGAACTCACGCCCTTCTGTTTTTCGGGCGGGTGTTCTTACATAATATAACCATCTCAACATATCTTTTTCTATCTTTCTTACAATATCATCTTTTACACCACACCTTTCACGAATCACATTATTCCTCACACGATCACATAACCTTACATTACACACTTTTCTGAGGGATCTCATTTCTACTGCATTCACTCTACTTTCATGCTTCTCCTGCCACACCCAACATCCACTGCCATACATTAGCGTAGGAACGAGGACAGCATCATGCACATCCATTCGGGCCTTTTCAGACACCGACTGACTAGACATTAGACTATCCAGTGCTCCATTTACCGCATTACCCTTTTTCACTCTTCTCTCGATATCTTCATCACACTTTCCATCCCTAGTAAACAAACTTCCCAAATATACAAACTCTTTCACTTATAAATAAAAGATGTTATTAAAGGAAAGAAAAATTTCGACACTGGCGGGGTTCGAACCCGCGACCTTCGGGTATACGCCCCCGTCGCTCTGCCAACTGAGCTGCAGTGTCAGTTGGCATCCAGCGCGAAATTTCTCGATCCTTTGTTTCTTTTTTACACGTTCAAGTAGTGTTTGCGTTTCCTACCTCCGAATTTCTATATCTCTTTCACTTGTTCCACTTTCTTACCATTAATCTCAATCACGCATTCGGTCATATTCACCTCTCTCTCTAAAAATCATAGTTTTTGTTTTATCCACATTCACCCTCATTCCCTTTTTTTTAAAAGACGCACATGCAATATTCAACATCTCTTGCAGTTCTTCCACCGATGATGCAAGTAGCACTTGATCGTCGGCATATAAGAGGCATTTAATGATGAATCCTTTTTCCTCATTGAGTGATACCAGTGCACGTATAAGTCGACTCCCCAAACCGAACTTAGATAACACCTCCCATAAACCATACCCATTATATTATATTATATTAGATGGGCGGTAAGCGCCACGGGTTTCCGCACTGAGCCCGGCATGGCAAGCCATTGTACGTATACCAAGTGGTCATTATTTTTACCGTACCGTACTACTACCGTATTATTACCGTATTACCCATTCCTCAGTAACTTTTGGAAGTTACTTGGGGATAGAGATGGGCGGAGGGAATAAACCCGATGGGAAAAAACCGGGAATTTACATGGGAAAAAACCCAAACGACGGGTATTTTCATATAATAATAAATAAAGAAAAGAAAAATTTCGACATAGGAAAAATTTTTCTTTCCTTTATTTATTCTTTATTTATTAGTAATATTCCCCACATGAGGTTTTCATGAACAAAAAGATTAAAATTATTTTCATATATGTTACTATCAAGCATTTGTAGTTGTTGGTAACCCGCAGTGCTGTGAAAAACACTGTAAATTACGATTTAATATATTACCAGTATGGTGTAACAGATATAAGTATGGAATTATACACAATAAAAGAAAAAATAATAATCATATTTGTTTATTACACAAATTTTAGTCGCTATCGCTGTTTTGATAAAAATCTGATATTCTTGCTGTATCAAAAAAATCTATTTCTGCTTCGTTTCCACGCGATGTAGATGGTAGCTCATCAGGAATTGGACTGCTTGGAACTGTTGGAGAAGATACGGCGTCGTCATCTTCGTCGTCTTTATCTTTGTGTTTATTAAGTAGATTCCAATTATATGAGATAAATGAAATCTTTACTGCCTTGTCTGTAGTCAATTTACATTTCTTTTGCAACTATGTATATGTGCATGAGTACTAAAAGACCGTATGGTGGCTGCAGAAGTACAGGGGGCAGTCAAAATTCGTACTGCAACCCTTCTCAACAATTTGGAACTGCAAAGTCCTTTCCACCAAAAGACTAAATCCATTTCGGCAACATGTTTCCATACAAATGGTTTGCCCCATAAACCAGTTTTGGCTCTGGAATTGGCTAAATCTACGCCTATGTCGATTTTAAGAGCTGTTAAGCCCACGTCATGAATGAATTCCATTGCATCCACCTCACTCTCTTCACTTAGTTCAATGCCTTGCGATCTCGGGTCTAACATATATGCAGCATAATGTATTGGTTTGATACAATTATTTGTTCGTCTGGTTAAAACTTCAGTAATATACCCTTTGTGCTCGTCATTTAATATAGGAATTTCGGGTAGTATAAAATTTAATGTCGATTTAATATCCTTGAAAGCCATGAATACCTCGTTAATCAGTATCCCGTTACCTTCTAATTTTAAAAATTTGTTCGTTATCGGTTGCAGTAATTTAATACAATTTTCTGTCATGGTCCAGAAATTGAGATCTAATAAATTCGACTTTATGTCTTCTGGAATAACTGCATCTTCGTGAACGGTTAATGTTCTTAAACTTTAAGTGCCGTACAATAACTACCCCAGCGGGTTTTTCCTGGCAATTTTAACGTTTCGCCTGACCTTTTATCTTTAATTATCTGGGCTAATAAAAAACTCATGGCTTGGCTTCTTTTGATTGCCTTTATAGTGTCAATAGCAATCGATATGAATGCTTTAAAATAGGTTATGGCTTTAAACAATCTTCACAAAGTAAATTTAATGTATGTGCTACACATCTAAGCGGCAATACTTGAGTATAGGTCTCTTGTACCATCTGAAATGCTCTTTGGATATTATGAGCGTTATCTCCGATAAGCGTTACAAACTTTGGTCCTCCCTACTCAGGCATAATTTTGATTATCTCTTGGCAAATGTATTCACTTGTGTGTCGGTTGTTAAGAGTGTTGAGACTTTTCACAAAACTGGCTCCGGCTTTGCAATTATAAAGTTTATAATTCCTTCTTTGCGTTGATTGCTCCGGCCATCACACTGCAGATGCAAATTATTTGAAGATTTCAGCTCTTTGGATATTTCTTTCATCACCTCGTTATAAGTGGTTTCCAAATGTGTAGTTGATATTCCTTTTTTGGATGGCAACTTGTAAATTGGTTGCAGTTCATCAAAAAAGCGTACCCAAAGCGGATGTTCAACCATGGACAAAGGAGAACCGGTGACAAATATTGCCTTTGACAAAAGCTGATCTAGATAAAGTTTATTTTCTGTGGATATTTGTCCCGAAGTTATTCTAGAACTAGTATCAAAATCCATCACAGTGTGATCTTGTGATGTTTCATGCAGTGATATATCTGACCGGGAAACATTTATCGCAGGTGTATTAGTTTCCGGTATCGTCTTTAGTTTTTTCTTGATAACAATTGAGCATTTAAAGCAATTCAACAGATGGGTGGCCATCTTGCTGACGTTGGCAAATTTATAAACTTTATCGCAATGTTTGCACTTAACCGTTTTACTGATTTAAATCTTTTTGTTCATGAAAACCTCATGTGGGGATTATTACTAATAAATAAAGAATAAATAATGAAAGATTTAAATTATGTGATAGTTAGGCGTTTTCAAGATTTGCATTCTATCTGAAAAGATAGACAAGTGGCCTTCCGAATTGAGACGCAAACACTACTAAAACGTGTAAAAGGAATAAAGGATAGAAGAATTTCGCGCTGGCAGCCATTGACACGGTAGCTCAATTGGCAAGAGCGACGGGGGCGTATACCCGAGGTCGCGGGTTCGAATCCCGCCTGTGTTGAAATTTTTCTTTCCTTTATTTATTCTTCGTTTTACTGGTTGTTGAATGAAAATAATTTTCCCATACATCATTCTTCTTCCTTCTGGGCATGATGTCATCTAAAACAACAAAAAAGCGGCCAAGAGCGAGATGGCTCGCTAATGAAGGGTTCCGTAGCAACACTAGCAGCAGGTAGGTAACATAGTAATATACAAGTTTAAAATGTGTAGTTTAAAATGTTATTTACTTATCACTGATTTACTATAAGAAAAAAATGGTTCACGTTTTATGCGTAAGGCCTGTGATATTAAAATTATTGTTATATATTTCAGTGAAATTAATAAATTAGGTAAGTAATTTGATTTATGACGTTTAAAAATAGAACTACTGGCTAGATCTCATTCAAACCAATTTTCGTTAGTAGTTTGTATAGTTATCTATAGTTGTTAGTACACATCATATATTTTTTCAGTTTTATCATGCCCATATTTTAGAAGTTACGGGGGGGGGACACACATTTTACCACTTTGGAAAAGTCTCTCGCGCAAACTATTCAGTTTTGAAAAAAATGATATCAGTTCTAGGTATGGGGAACCCTAAAAATTTTGGTTTTTTTTTCAGATTTTATTTTAAAATCTTAATGCGGTTTACAGAATACATCTACCCACCAATTTTCAATAATGTAGTGCTTATAGTTACGGAATAAACTGGCTGTGACATACGGACGGACGGACGAACGGACAGACACGGACAGACATGACGAATCTATAAGGGTCCCGTTTTGGGTATACGTAAGAGGCGACTAACGGTATTGGGGCTTTTAAGGATTTTTTGGGCGATGAGGTTGGAGACCCAACCTTTATTTTACCATCTATTCCCCACTTAACTTTCCAAAAGTGGCTGAGGAATTTCTAATTCTTTAGCTCTGGGTAACCCTTCTAGGGATTTATAGCCGTGAACATATGTATGTATGAGAAAATTGAGTATTCAAGAAATTTGTCATCAACGCGCGTCGGACTTCTTGATATTCTGGAAATCTCGCGTTTGGCCAGTAGACATGAGTAGAGTCGTTATTTTACGATCACCGTGAATGTCGTTCCGGATTCATAAAAATTGGTTTAGTAAGTGTCTGTTGCTTGGTACTCGGTTCGTGTCGGCTTCTCTCGGAGCGGCCATGTTCGTAAAAATGTTACTCCTATTTTATTCGGCACTTGTGTGTACGATTTTTCGGAGAATTTTATAACTACCAGATTAGATGTATTGTTGATAAATGAATGGGTAGAGTAAGTAGTAGAACGGTCGATGGTTGTTTATTACACTGTCATAAAAATAAAAAAGGTATCGGAATTAGGGTCTTTTGTTATTCTTAGAAACGAAACACGTGCGTGCCGGTGAGTCAAAGAAGCGCTTAATCATACCTGTGTGAAGTTGGCAGCCAAAACTGGCAGCCATTATAATACGACCAAATCAAGAAGTAAAATACTTTTTGGTTCCATTTACCAGAATAACATGTAAATCCAAAGTTTTTACTAGTTATAATGTAATATGTATCGATACTCATCCGGACATACATCCATGCCCATGCACAGTGCCAAAGCCTGCAGATAAAATGAAATTAAGCATGGGAGCCGCTCCAGAAAAATCCTCACCTCTCCTAAACCAAGACTCGTAACACTTTGTGGTTACATTCATTGTAAAGCCTATTACATAAGCTATCAAATGATGGTATAACAATATCCCGTTTTGCCGTGCGAGTAAGGAATATTCGACGGAGAAGATGACAGCGTATACTAGTATAAGAAACATAGCGGCCGCTCCAGAAAAATCTTCACCTCTCCTAAACCAAGACCCGTAAAACTTTGTGGTTACATTCATTGAAAAGCTTATTACATAAGCTATCAATTGATGGTATAACAGTATCCCGCTTTGCCGTCAGAGTAAGGAATATTCGAAGGAGAAGATGACAACGTATACAACTGTAAGAAATATAGCGGCCGCTCCAGAAAAATCGTCACTTCTCCTAAACCAAGACCCGTAACACTTTGTGGTTACATTCATTGTAAAGCTCATTAAAAAAGCTATCAATTGATGGTATAACAGTATCCTGCTTTGCCGTCAGAGAAAGGAATATTCAACGGAGAAGATGACAGCGTATACAACTGTAAGAAACATGGCGGCCGCTCCAGAAAAATCCTCACCTCTCCTAAACCAAGACCCGTAAAACTTTGTGGTTACATTCATTAAAAAGCTTATTACATAAGCTATCAAATAATGGTATAACAGTATCCCGTTTTGCCGTCAGAGTAAGAAATATTCGACGGACAAGATGACAGCGTATACAACTGTAAGAAACATGGCGGCCGCTCCAGAAAAATCGTCACTTCTCCTAAACCAAGACCCGTAACACTTTGTGATTACATTCATTGTAAAGCTTATTACAAAGGCTATCAATTGATGGTATAACAGTATTCTGTTTTGCCGTCAGAGTAAGGAATATTCAACGGAGAAGATGACAGCGTATACAAGTATAAGAAATATAACGGCCGCTCCAGAAAAATCCTCACTTCTCCTAAACAAAGACCCGTAACACTTTGTGGTTACATTCATTGTAAAGCCTATTACATAAGCTATCAAATGATGGTATAACAGTATCCCGCTTTGCCGTCAAAGTAAAGAATATTCGACGGAGAAGATGACAGCGTATACAACTGTAAGAAACATGGCGGCCGCTCCAGTAAAATCCTCACTTCTCCTAAACCAAGACCCGTAACACTTTGTAGTTACATTCATTGTTAAGCTTATTACAAAGGCTATCAATTGATGGTATAACAGTATCCCGCTTTGCCGTCAGAGTAAGGAATATTCGACGGAGAAGATGACAGCGTATACAACTGTAAGAAACATGGCGGCCGCTCCAGAAAAATCGTCACTTCTCCTAAACCAAGACCCGTAAAACTTTGTGGTTACATTCATTGAAAAGCTTATTACATAAGCTATCAAATAATGGTAAAACAGTATCCCGTTTTGCCGTCAGAGTAAGGAATATTCGACGGAGAAGATGACAGCGTATACAACTGTACGAAACATGGCGGCCGCTCCAGAAAAATCCTCACCTCTCCTAAACCAAGACCCGTAACACTTTGTGGTTACATTCATTGTAAAGCTTATTACATAAGCTATCAAATAATGGTATATTATTATCCCGCTTTGCCGTCTTAGTAAAGAATATTTGACGGAGAAAATGACAGCGTACACAACTGTATTCTTCTCCGTCGAATATTCCTTACTCTGACGGCAAACGGCAAAGCGGGATAATGTTATGCCATCATTTGATAGCTTATGTAATAATTATTTTGGGTTTATCTTTGTGGTACATAGAGATAGATGCTAGGATGCGCCAAACTTAAATATTAATTATATTATTTACTAGTGGATCGGCCCAGCTTCGCACGGGTAGCGTTGTTTTATTCATATCTGAGGTTTCTTCAAACACTGCTCAAGATTTGTGAAATTTAGCGCAATGATTACTACTTAGAGCACTCCTGAATAGTGTAGCCATAGAGTTAAGAAATACACTGGAAATAGAGAGCCTTCTTGCTTAGTGATAACCCCTCACTCGTGAGGTACCTCGTTTGAGCTACTCGTCGCGAGAAAATGAGGGAGTTCTCGTATTTGAAATATAAACCACCTCACGTAGCTCCTCACTTTTTCGAGGCGCGAGTCGAGGCAGCACTCGAATAGGCTTATTCCGTTTATCCACCCTAAAAAATCCTCCCTAAGGCGGATATTCGGAAACGCGTGTCCGTCTATCCACCCTGAACGGGGTGGATATCCGGAATGCATATAATATGGTTCTTCCGATTTTCTACCCTGCCTACGTACAGTCATTTACAGAAAAAATGACCCTAACTTTGTAAGATATTTTTATTCAAACTGTAAGTAAGAAAGTAGGTATGTTTATCTTAAGTATTTTAATGTTCACGATGTTCCTTGGACCCATTATGTGTTGTGTATGTTTCTGTAAATTACTGTACTTGGGGTAAAAATTCGGAAGAACCAGATTATATGCATTCCGGATATCCACCCCGTTCAGGGTGGATAGACGGACACGCGTTTCCAAATATCCGCCTTAGGGAGGATTTTTTAGGGTGGATAAACGGAATAAGCCCTCGAATAGACCAAAGTGAGTGAGTGAGTTACCGACTATTTAAATGTTGAGTCCATACATACATTATACTCGTGTCGCGGTTGAAGGAGTCGGGTCAGTTTAATGGAATGATTAGTCAGTTTATTTTAGCGTTTTCTTACAAATACTACCCATTTAATTTTACCTTAGATTAGCTTACATACATACATACATATACTCACGGTCATAAATCCCAAAACGGGGCAGCCAGAGCTGCAGAGCTAGAATCTCCTCAGCCACATTTGGATATTGATAGGGGAGTAGATGGCAGAAATGTAGTATAGTTGGTGATGGGTTTCCAACCGCATCGCCCAAAAACCACTAAAGGCCCCATACCCTTAGTCACCTCTTACGACACCCGTGGGTAGAAAGGGGTAGCGACATTCTAAGCCGGCACTACACGGCAATCTAAGCCGGCACTACACAGCTATCTAAGTCGGCACTACACGGCAAATTAGAATAGCTTAATGATATTAATGGGCCGAAGTGAGTAAAAAAACTAATAAAGCAGTTATAGAAAGTTTGTTTCAATTTACAAATTTTGAATAATTTAATTAAGGGCGGGCGTCCCCGGAAAAATAGGTTGATATTGATTGTTTGAAAGTTCTATAAAGTCTGATTTGATGATATTGATATGACATGAATAAAATATATGTTGGTGATTAGTTCATGGTGTTAAAATTTGATGTTTAACATTTTAATAAATTGCTGAAAAATATGATGAAAAAAATTAAATTGGAACATGCTTTGTTTTCATAAAAACCGTATAGGCTCCACTGGCATAACATACATGTGAACTCATGTGTCTACATACGCATAGCTTTAACATCTGTAACTTTGATGTTGAACTTTTCATTTAAACACTAGTGGATCGTCCCAGCTTCGCACGGGTAGCGTTGTTTTTTAAATATCTGAGGTTTCTTTCTTCAGTCACTGCTCAAGCATTGTGAAATTCAGCGCAATGTTTTCAATTTATTAAATTTATAGCACTCCCTAAACAGTGTAGTTTGGTGATTTTGAATGCGCTTTAATCAACGGTTCAGTATTTCCGCTTAATAGCAAATTTTTGAATAAAACGCTATGAAGTATTTATAACAATCTTAAAAATAAATCATTACGTGATGTAGGATGCAACTACTGGCGCCATCTAGTATGTTATATGTAAATTAGTAAAGATTTGGTTTTGGTCACGGGCGCGATGGCTTATTTTATGTATAATTTCAGTGTTTGTCTTTCGATTTCTATGATTCTTTTTTTATTGAATAGGTAATAATGTTACCTTTTTTAAATTAGGAATGAGTGAGAGGTTTACAAACGTAAGAGTAAACAAATATAATCAGAATGTTCCGAACTGCTAAGCTATCAGGAATTACACGTGTCATTGTGAGTCAACCGTAAAAGATAGACATAAACTGTTGAGTATTTTTTTTTTAGATAATTTTATGAAGAATATTTCCGTCATACATAATTTCTATGTAAGTTTAACCATTAAGGCTGCACACGGGACGGAAGCTTAAAAAATGGAGTAACTTCTCTCGTTTTCCCAAAATTTCTTAAAATCCCCCTTTACTACTCGGTTGGAAAGTATATAAAAACCTGCCCAGGAGTATGAAAAATAATTGTACCAAATTTCGTTAAAATCCGTCGAGTAGTTTTTGTTTCCATAAGGAACATACAAACCGACAGACAGACAGACAGACAGACAAAAATTTTACTGATTGCATTTTTGGCATCAGTATCGATCCCTAATCACCACCTGATAGTTATTTTGAAAATATATTTCATGTACAGAATTGACCTCTCTACAGATTTATTATAAGTATAGATTATAGTTATTCAATAAAACTAAATAAACTACATTTATCCTGCGCGCGCGTTTTTTCCGTCCCTGTCACTCTCAGTAAATTTGACGTAAGAGTAAGTGCAATAGCTGCAAAATGCGGGGATGCCCTTAAGTTTATTTATAAAAAAAAAGTATAAAATATTACACCTTAGAACTCATTTTCCCTCATTCAGTGCACAGCGGCAACATTACGCGTGCCTCACTGTTGACCCGTTAATAGAGTATATTTCATTCTCTTTACCTCGCCTCAAATGAGGGCTACCTCATGAAGTAAAATGAGGCTCTCACTCAATACTCATTAAAAGAGTGAGATATACAACGCTACGTCTTGCTGGATTTCAATGATACTCAGTTTATGTTGCCCAATTAACGCCATTTCGGTTCGAACTTCGAAGGAATCACCCGATCGAAATTCTTATACCATATAAACTACTACATACAATACATACCTAATCTATTGTATCGTACGTACGTACGTTCATCATGACATCACATAATGCTAACATGATCCATGCCATGACACATCTTGATACAATGAGACGCTTTTTTTTTGTTTACCGGAGGGGAAATCCTCATGGATATGTCGGACTTTTACCGACTAAAACCCCTCCGGCTCGGTGCTGCTGGCCCTGCGGCCTATGCGGCGTCACCTTGATGTGTTGTGCCGGGCGGCTGAAGGCCGCCCTGGCGCGGCAAAGGAGTGTACCTAAGCTAAGTCGGATAGGGTGAGTATAAAAATAAAATAGACTCTAGTTGAGTCTGGTGTGACTCTAAGGTTAGTGTTAGGTTCTACGACCTCGCCGGCGGGGTCGGTGTCGGGAGTGGTAATGGTTGTTGATGAGTCCGCGAGCGCCGGTGGCCCCGAGCTCGCGGGTGATGTCGTAGTCGGGATCCGAGAGCACGCTACGTGGGCGTCGAATTCCGGCGTCCGGGGGAACATATCCCGGCGTCCGGGGGAACAATGACCCGCGAAGAATTTTTTAGTTTATATACTCTAATAAAGAAGAAATCATACCGAGATGTAGCAATTACCGACAGTGCCATCTATTGGTGAATATGCAAATCACAGCGCGCTTTTGTATGAGGTTTGCGCTGTTAAAAACTACAAAGTGAGGATGGAGGGAAGTTTTTATTTCCACCCCCTGAGTGTAGCTTTGTGATTTCTGTGAAAGCGCTCATATGAACGGTTTAGTATTTTCGAACATAAACTAATTTTTAGAATGAGTTGAAGTTGAGTTGAGTAAAACGCAATGAAGTACTATAACAACTACAACTACTGGCGCCATCTAGTATTTAATATGTAAATTAGTAATTATTTGGTTTTGGTCACGGGCGCGATGGCTTATTTCATGTGTAATTTCGCTGTTTCTCTACTGATTTCTATGATTTTTTTTTATTGAATAGGTAATAATGTTACCTTTTTTAAATTAGGGATGAGTGAGAGTATTATAAACGTAAGAGTAAACAAATATAATCAGAATACTCCGAACTACTAAGCTATCAGGAGTTACACGTGATATTGTGAGTCAACCATAAAAGATAGACATATGCTGTTGAACATTTTTTTTAGAAAATTTTATGAAGATTTTTTCCTCCATACATACATTTTATGTAACTTTAACCATTAAGGGCCTCCCCGCATTTTGCAGCTATTGCGCTCACTCTTACTTCAAATTTACTGAGAGTGACAGGGACGGAAAAAACGCGCGCGCAGGATAAATATAGTTTATTTAGTTTTATTGAATAACTATAATGTTTAAATGAAAAGTTAAACATCAAAGTTACCGATCTTAAAGCTACGCGTATATAGACACATAATGAGTTCACATGTATGTTATGCCAGTGGAGCCTATACGGTTTTTATGAAAACAAAGCATGTTCCAATTGAATTTTTTTCATCATATTTTTCAACAAATTATTAAAATGTTAAACATCAAAATTTAACACCATGAACTAATCACCAACATATACTTTATTCATGTCATATCAATATCATCAAATCAGACTTAATCGAATTTCCAAACAATCAATATCAACCTATTTTTCCGGGGACGCCCTTAAGGCTGCACACGCGACGGAAGTTTAAAGAATGGAGTAACTTGTCCCGTTTTTCCAAGATTTCCCAAAATTCCCCTTTACTACTCTGCTGGAAAGTATACAAAAACCTGTGCAGGAGTATGAAGAATAATTGTACCAAGTTTCGTTAAAATCCGTCGAGTAGTTTTTGTTTCCATAAGGAACATAAAAACCGACAGACAGACAGACAAAAATTTTACTGATTGCATTTTTGGCATCAGTATCGATCCCTAATCATCACCTGATAGTTATTTTGAAAATATATTTCATGTACAGAATTGACCTCTCTACAGATTTATTATAAGTATAGATTATTATGTTAGGTGTGACAGAAGAAGCACGAGTCTTGAATTGAATTTAAATGACACATTCTTTGGTAAAAAATCATGGCAAAAGGCCATTCAGGTCCAAAAACAAAGAATCTAATAACTAATAGACGAAATGCATTATTTTAGATCATAGATCAATTTACAAATTGATAAAACTATCAAATACATGAGTTTTTATCCATTTGAGTAGGGCCAGTATGGAATCCGCCACACTAATATCACGTTCCCACACTAATTTACATAGATCGTAATGTCTTTGTTATGGTTTCGCCGTCATCTTTTTATTGCCGATATATTTATTGTGACTGCAGTTATTGGAACCAAGAAACAAATAAGATGAAAATAAGAAATGATGTTGTTTTGGAACGTAGTTATTTTTTAACGTAGTTATTTCATATCGTATCACGTTTACTTTTGAGGATGGAAGAACACGGTGAGACACGGTGAATATATAACTCATGTTTACTGGCCAATGTACTATTTCATAACGTACGAGTATAACTCGTTTATGCTTGCTTTTATCTTTATATATTATTTCTTTCCAATCCTGGGTCGGGCCTACACCAATTTTTTCTTTTCTAAAGTTAATTTATCATGTTTGTTAACGGTGAGGGTAAACATCGTGAGGAAACCCACATGGCTGAGTTGTTACTTAGTCATGTGACAGTGTATTCGTACAAAACGGCGATAGGCCTGCCCCCTATCACGTGAGTACACTGTCTAAGCAAAACGTGGGTACCTTCTCTGGACACTAGATGGCGCTGCCATGTGAGTTCAGAAGTATTGGTACCTCTGCCAACCCCTTCGGGGATAAACGGCGTGAACGTTTATGTTATGTATGTTATGTTATGTATATTATTTCTGTAAGCCTCTTTCTTGCCCGGAAGCCTGTGACGCGATAAGTTAAGCTAGAAAATTGGTTCAGGTATCGTTTTGAACAGTTCGCGGCCGTGGTGTGCACAAAATTCAGACATCTGATGTAACTGGATTAAGTTAATTGTTACAGAATTTCAAAGTTTCGATTTTGGCCCATAGACTTTGCTTGAGTGTCATAAGCGCGCGCAAACTTTAGTCGATAAGAGATGCGCTGTGATTAGTCGTAATTTTTTCAAACCGGCCAATCAGAAAAAATCTTTAGAAATTCAAAAGAGCTGCGCTGTGATTAGTCGGAAAATTTCAAAATAAACTCATTCTATAGGACGTGACGTAGTCGCGCCAGGGTTACCCACTAGTTAACATAGTTTTAGTAAAAACAATTATATGATGTAAACTACTCTCTCTAGTAGGGCGAGGCGGGCTACTCTCTCTCAAACATTATAATATTATTAATTTATTATTCATCAATTTAATAGATGTATAAATATTGAAGTCCATTAAGGTCGCAATTGTCGTTAATCCAATGTATATCACGTTTTTTCACAAGGCAAACGAAAGTCCACAATACAAAATCCAGGTCATCAGTATAATTTATAAATAAAAGATGTTATTAAAGGAAAGAAAAATTTCGACACTGGCGGGGTTCGAACCCGCGACCTTCGGGTATACGCCCCCGTCGCTCTACCAACTGAGCTACAGTGTCAGTTGGCATCCAGCGCGAAATTCCTCTATCCTTTGTTTCTTTTTTACACGTTCAAGTAGTGTTTCACCGCCAGTGTCGAAATTTTTCTTTCCTTTCATAACATCTCTTATTTATAAGTAATAATCCCCACATGAGGAATTCATTTAAAAAAAAAAAAAACATTAACATCAGTATAATATCAAATCGAGAGCAAACTAACATCACGTATGGTGCAAAGCAAAACCAACATGTGATTGAGCTCGAACGGGAACAACGCAGCACAAAAGACCAGGCTCGGCTCGCGCGGGATTGGCGTCGGGGTTGCCCCCCATGGCCCAGCTTCGTCACGGGGGGGAACGTCCCCCCCGGTCATTGAGCACCTCCCCAGGTGATGGAGGGGAGGGGTGGCTATCCCCAGAAATGGGGATAAGCCACTAAGGAGGGTGACCGATGTCGGGGCGGTGGGCACTGGAAGGGGTGGTCCCCGGGGTCGCGTGTCTTGCGACTCCGGGGAGCGCGCGAGTTCCCGAGCCAGCGGTCGCCCGTCGGGCGGTCGTGCGTGTAGCGGGGCAATTCCGCGGAGGTGCTCGTGGCGGCAGTTGTCCGCCCGGTTGTACAAACGACGGGCCAACCCCACCACGAATTCCTCCACGGTCTCGACCCGGAGATCACGGTGAATCGTGCTATTACGCACGTACCGCCAGGTTTTCACCAATTGGCGGAGCACCGTGTTCTGGACGCTCTGCAAGCGTAGCTTGTTCTGGGCGGAGAGTAGGCCATACCAGGCCGGCGCCGCGTAGGTCAGGCGGGAGTGTATATACATTATGTATATACGCAGTTTGGCTCGTAGTGGCAGGCTCGACTCGAGCACCAGCCGCAAGACCAACCGGGCCCCGAGGGCTCTGGCGGACATGGTCCACCATAGAACCCATACGGAGGTTGCGGTCGATCTTGCAGCCCAGGTACTTGACCGAGTACTGCCACTCGATGCTCTCGCCGCCCAACGTAAGCGGCACGAGCCCGGTCGGCCGTCTCACCCTGGTGATCAGGGGGGCCGTCTTCCCGACGTTGACGGCCGTCCTCCACCGACCAAGCCAAGTCGGCAGAAGGTCCAGGACACGTTGCATCTTGGCAACCGCTACCCGGGGCCGACGTGAGGAGGCGAAGAAGGCGCTGTCGTCGGCGTAGAGCACCAGCGTAACGTCTTCCTCACCCTCGTATAGGGTGTTACCCTCTAGGGTGGGGATGTCGTTGGTGTACAGCGCGTACAGCAGTGGAGAGACACAGCTCCCCTTGGGGGTTCCCGCACGGATCGGCTTCTCCTCGGACCGGGCGTCTTCCACCGACACATAGAAGGACCACCCCTCCAAAAAGGAGGTGATAATCCTTACATATGCCGGCGGTACCCTCACCTCCAAGAGTTTCAACAGGGCCGCACTATGCCACACACGGTCGAACGCTCTTTCTATGTCTAGAAAGACGGCGACCGTGTAGCGTCCCCTGTTCATCTCGGAGGAGAGGTGTTCGACTACCCTCACGAGCTGGAGCGTCGTACTATGGCTGTCGCGAAAGCCGTCTTGTTCGTCCCGCAGCTGAATGTGGGGACGAAGGCGTCGCAACAGCAGATGCTCAAACAGCTTCGCGATGTGCGGCAGCAGAGTGATGGGTCGATACCCGTTCGGCTGCCGCCGGTCCTTATCCTCCTTAGGTAAGACAATAATCTTACCGTCCTTCCAGGAGGGTGAGAATCGGTCCGTGTGAAATACCCCGTTAAAGAGCCTCGTCATAGCGACGAGGGCTCTACAGGGGAACTGCACTAGGGACTCGACGGGAATCCCGTCGGGGCCGGGAGCTTTTCGCCTGTTAAGGCTATTGACCAACTTCCGGACCTCCGAGGGTGAGATGAAATCATCCCCCCTGATCGGAGGTAGTCGGGCAAAAACTGCTGCTGCTGCTGCAAAAACCGCCGTTCCACGAGGCTGTTGTGCTCTTCGTCGACGACAGGGTTGGGGGAGTATTGACTCTCGAAATGATCCGCCAATATCGTGGCTCGGTCCGACGCTGAGTAGCAGCGTTTGCCACCCCGGTCGAAGATGGGACAGACCGGGGCCGGAGCCCGGCTGAGCTTAGAGTTCAGCCGGTAGAGGGTGGCGTCGTCCTCAGAGGCTTTCTCAATGAGGTTTTCCCACGACCATTGGCGGCGCAGCTCCCGCTTGTCGCGAAGCTCCCGCTGGAGATGCCCCGGCAGGAGGTGGCGACCCGCGAGAGCCGGCTGAGGCCGGGCTATTGTTGCGCCATCCTTGGTCGACGCGATGGCCGAAGCTAAAGCCTCGGCCAGCTCGTCGACGTCGGTGGCGCACGATATACCCCCCGTTGGGTGGAACTCCTCCATTTTGGAGGAGTACACACCAGTCAATCTTGACCCGGGGAGGAAGGGGAGTGATTGAGCTGAGTTGAGATTACCCTTACCCATGCTGCTGGCGCTTACCAGCCGCGATGGGCGTAAGCTACCTCTCTCTCTCCCAAAATCCAGCAAGAGACTACCTGCTTTCCCCCTTCCCATCTTCAGTTTTATTATTCATCATTAAAACGTTTTTCTCCTCATCTGAACATAAATTACGTAAATATTTATATAAATTAGAAACAAAAATAAACCAAAAAACAAAGTTAAATTATATTTTTTTACTTAAAGATACATATATAGGCGATTAAACAATGTTGCACACACGCACTCATGTTTCTCATCTCAAAAAACCCGAATATTTTCCCAATTGGGAAATTTCCTTGGAATTTTCCCGGGAAAAACCCCACATTTGGGTTTTTCCGGGTAAAATCCCATCTCTACTTGGGGAATAGATTGCAAATAAAAAAAGTATTGTTGGTGATGGCTCTCCCAGCCACATCACCCAACTTCCACAGAAATAGCCCCTTACTCGTATTCGCCTCGCAATCTGAGGGTAGGTAAATAAATAGATGAAACACACAAAGTACAACAACATGATCATAAAATACATAACAAAAACAACAATAACAGAAATACACACCAGTAGAAGAAGAAGCTAAGATTATAACAGCAATTTTGTGTGTCACGGCCATGAAAATGGGATCTAACTCAGGGACACACACACTCAGGAAGACACACTCTGCTCATATCCATCTCATAAATATTCTCTTCTACTTTTCTCACTACTTACTTCCAACTATAAAAATAGCCAATGAAACTAGAATACTTATATTGAAAGACATTACATTACATCAGTTGAGATATCATATGATGTTCTGAAATATTAGTATCTCAGTCAAAAATTTATTTATTTTTAAAAATTAAGCAAATACCCTTTTTGAACATCTAAAGTTTTAATTTAAAAAAACCCTACCGTAGCTTCAACAGTAGTTTGTTAGGAGAGAAAACAACAAAAAACTCCCCACATTCCCTTTTTTTATTTTCTCAAATATATTTAATACAACTTTGTGTTTAACATAATATATTATTTACTTTTAAAGATTTTCTATAAGTTTTGCCTCGATATACGGCGTGATCGTTTGAGTTAAGTTGAGTTTCCATTTGCAGGAATGGCGGTCCTGCACCTATAACCCACTTGATAATAGATGAGGCCGGCCAAGCTTCTGAGCCAGAAACCGTGATTCCTATAAACGCATTGCTTGCTAAGAAAGGAGCCCTTATATTGGCTGGGGATCCGAAGCAGCTTGGGCCAGTCGTTATATCGCATAGTGCTGCTAAGGAAGGACTTGGTAAGTTCACGACTTGCTTTTACGAATTTTAGAAAGATATTAACATGATATATGCCGTGTAGTGCCGTCTTAGAATGTCACTACCCCTTTCTACCCACAGGTGTCGTAAGAGACGATTAAGGGTATGGGTTTTTTTAATTGGTTTTTGGGCGATGCGGTTGGAGACCCATCACCAACAATACTTAATTTCTGCTCGCACCATCTTGTCCCCTATCAACTTCCAAATGTGGCTGAGGATTTTCTAGCTCTGAAGCTCTGGTTACCTCTTTTCGGGATTTATAACCGTGGGTGTGAGTATGTATGTATTTATTTTTTATATTTTACTCTTTTCATATATTGAAAAATCTCACTTCGAAAGTCTGAGAAGTCTAAAATAATCTACTAGTCTCACAGATGCGTACCAAACGTTTCAGGTATATCACTGATGGAGCGGCTCGCCACAACTTGCCCGCTTTACAACGGCGAGCGCGACCCGTGGTACTCCGTCATGTTGAAACATAACTTCAGATCTGACAACGATATTCTCTTGCTGCCCAACAAATTATTCTATAATAATGAGTTGAAGGTATGCTATTTCATACCACTATAAACTGTTTCATGTTAAAAGTGGCCAAGACAAGACCATAGTACTCGCAGTTTCAAAAGTAATTAGTACTCTTGAAAAGCCAAATTTCTAACTTTACAAGCTACCTATACTAAACTTCACAAACTACACCTCAGTTAAAATAAGTTGTTCTTAGTCATGTGACAGTGTATTCGTACATATATACTGTCCAACTAAAACGTGGGTACTCTGATAACCACGTGACAATGTCACGTGATGTTCCGCAGTATTCGCACTTCTGCCACCCCTCAATGGATATACGGCGTTTTGAGTCTTGATTAACAATTCAGATATAATTTGAATGTTTTTGTTCATGAAAACCTCATGTGGGGATTATCTATACTTATAATAAATCTGTAGAGCGGTCAATTCTGTACATGAAATATAATTTCAAAATAACTATTAGGGGTTGATTAGTGATCGATACTGATGCCAAAAATGCAATCAGTAAAATTTTTGTCTGTCTGTCTGTCCGTCCGTCTGTCTGTCTGTCTGTCTGTCTGCCTGTCGGTTTGTATGTTCCTTATAGAAACAAAACTACTCGACGGATTTTAACGTAGTAAAGTGGAATTTTGGGAAATTTCGGGAAAACGGGAGAAGTTACTCCATTTTTTAAGCTTCCGTCGCGTGTGCAGCCTTAATGGTTAAAGTTACATAGAAATCACATGTCACGGAAATATTCAACATAAAATTGTCTAAAAAATATCCCACAACAGCATATGCCTATCTCTTATGGTTAACTCACAATAACACGTGTAACTCCTGATAGCTTGACAGTTCGGAGCATTCTGATGATACATGTTTACTTTGACGTTTATTATACTCTTACTCACCCTTAATTTAAAAACGATAACATTATTACCTATTCAATCAAAAAAGAATCATAGAAATCGGTACAGAAACACCAAAGTTATACAATGAAATAAAATGGACCAATACCAAATCCTTACTAACTTGCATATAACATACTAGATGGCGCCAGCAGTTTCATCCTACATTGTTTCTTTTATAGTTTGTTTAAATCTTTCATTATATTTTACTCAACTTCAACTCTAACTCAACCTGAAAATAAGCTTATGTTCAGATATACAGAACCGTTCATAAAAGCGCTTTCAAAATCACAAAGTTACAATATTCTGAAGTGCTACAAATTGTTATCTAGGCAAGGCGCTAAATTTCATAAATATTGAGCAGTGATTGAAGAAACCCCAGATGTGTTTAAAACGGCAAATATTTAACACGGCAACTGAAATTCTTTTTAGGCAACTTTCTATTTAGTCACAAAAAAACTAACTTTGCAGTGATTAAATATCTTAGCAACCATTACACTATACAAGCAACAAAATGCTAGGATCAAAAAACTAAAAAAACGGCTGCTTCTGTAAGGTATCAAATATATCAAGCGGGATCAGTGTAAAACTGGTTAAGGTATTATAAAACCTAATGTGGCGAATAATTTTTCCGAGGGGATATCATACATTCTTCACTGGCAACTATTGGATTTCATTATAAAAAGCACATCTAGCAGCGATTTTTAGGTAGCTTTAAAACTGAAAATGGGTATTATAATAATGTATTTGGATATTAGAATATTGTTTGCAAATTCGTAAATTCTTGAAAAGGCGGCAAAAAATGTATTGTAGTAGCTCATCAGAATATTCGAAGCATAAATAAAAACTTAGATGCTTTATCTCTGGTCCTTACAAACACAAGTCTCAACTGTCATGTAATTGCCCTTACCGAATGCTGGCTCAATACATCCCCAGATGTACCAACCCTATTAGGATATACTTCGTACCAAACTCACAATAACAAGAACCAAAATGACGGTACAGTGTTATATATTAGGAGTGATATGGGCTTTACAGTAACGGAACCTATATTCAAGGAAGCAAATTGCCTATTATGCACAGATGAAAGTAAAAAAAATGCCATTATATCAATTTACCGCTCTCCCTCGTACAAAAATCTAGAGTCATTCTTTGTAGATTTGGACAATCTTTTAATTTCCTTAAACGGTTTCATAAATATTATGTTAGTAGGAGATATAAACATTAATATCTGCGCTAATACCAAAGATAAATTCAGTGAGCAATATCTTACTATTTTATCGTCACATGGTATGCTCGCGGCTTACAATTCTTCAACTCGCCTCAACAGCTGCTTGAACCACGTTTTCTTAAAATGTAACAATAAATGTTCAGTCCTAAAATTAGATACCGGGACTACTGATCACATGCTAGTTTTAACTTGTCAAAATACAGATATCCATCGTTTTAATATTAGGGATCAGCACACCAAGGTGGATTATGACGCTATTCGAGCAGGTATTGACTTGCTTGACTTTTCACCCATTTTGAACTCTTCCGATGTTAATGAAGCTGCAGAGACATTGATAAATATGCTCACTCCAATTTTAGACTTGCATACTAAACAAATTTCCATACCAAGAAAAAAAAACCTCTTAAGCCATGGATTACACCAGGCTTATTACGCTGTATCGCACACAGAGACAAATTGCATAGAGAATCATCCCTTTTTCCAGATAACCTTAGAGCAAAGAGTATATATGTACGCTACCGGAACTTCTGTAATAATATTTTGAGCGAAACAAAAAAGAGATATGAACGGGAGCAATTCGGGAATGCTAAAAATAGCTCTAAATCCACATGGCGCGTAATAAAAAACATAGCAAACCTTAATAGCAAAACTGACAATGTAAAAGAATACCTCAAACTGGAAGCTACCCCAAAATCATCATTGAATACCATAAATAGTTATTTCACAACAATAGGTAGAACTCTGGCAGAAAAAATACTCAAAGACAAAAATACCAACAAAAAATCTTCTCTTCAATCGGAATCTTCTTTGCTGACTCATTAGTTCTCCTTGAAGTGGATGAATCAGAAATTGAGACAATCATTCTTAATTTACGCGATAATTGTGCTATTGGTTGGGACGGGATTCCAGCTAAAGTACTTAAGCTGTGTCGTTCTTCTTTATTGCAACCTATTACCTTTATATGCAATTTGGCTATATCTACGGGTACCTTTCCGTCCTCTTTCAAAACGGCCCTGGTGCACCCAATACCAAAAAAACCAACAATGCCAAACCTTGATAACTTGCGACCACTGACCTCCATTATACTATATAAGTACGCTGGACTAATGATACGTATCAAAATGACAGCTATTTACCGTGCCAATTTGAAGCGCCCCCAATGAAGGAACGAGGAACTAAATATGACGTAAACTGCAAAATGGCCAGTGTTTTTTTTTTCATAAAGCATAATATATCTATGGTTTTTAGAAACAATTATAAATCAATAGTGCTGTAAAGTTTCGTTTCGATAAAACTTAGCCTTTCCTTTAAGCAGAAACATTTTATCGATATATTTTATCTTCCTGTCCCATCTCTTTTATTAGTTCCTTGTTCCTTCACTGCTGCCGTAAGCGCCAAAATGGCGAAAATCAAATCGCCTCACTGTCACCCGGCCTATAATTAGTCCAGCGTACTTATATAGTATAATGGAGGTCAGTGCTTGCGACCCATTTCTGTTTTATCCGCCCTGTCAAAGGTCTTGGAGAGAGTAATGAACTCCAGACTCAACTCATTCCTTGTAAAAAATAACTTAATATCATCAAACCAATATGGATTCCAAGCAGGAGTATCGACGGAGGACACTGTTATAGATTTAGTAAACGAAATCGTACTTAATCTAGAACGTAAATCGAAATGTGTTGCTGTTTTTCTTGATCTCTCTAAGGCTTTTGACACAGTTTCAATAAAAAAACTCCTTAAAAAAATGTATAGTTTAGGTGTCAGAGGCATATGTTACTCACTTTTTGAAAGTTACCTATCAAATCGGACTCAGCTTGTTAAAATTGGTGAATTCAAAAGTGAACCGATGACTATCACGTACGGCATACCGCAGGGAAGCATACTGGGTCCTACATTATTCAAAATATATTTAAATGATCTATGCAACTTGCAAATACCAAATTGCAAAATTTTTTCGTATGCTGACGATACAGTTCTAGTAATGTCTGGATCATCATATCAGCAAATAAAATTACACACTGAAAAGGCACTTTCTATCGTTTCAGAATGGCTAAATTGCAATCTTCTTACCCTTAACATAGAAAAAACCAAATTCATGGCATTTACAATGGGGCGGGGAAGTGGACCTTCACAAATGTTTTCTATCGTGTTGCGCTCTTGCCTAAATGATGCAAAACCGTGTCAATGCCAGGAAATTACAAGGACTAAGAGCATGAAATATTTAGGTATCCTCTTGGATGAAAAACTAAACTGGAACGAACACATAAACGCTCTTTGCTCTAGGGTTCGTAAACTAATCTATGTTTTAAAAAGCTGAGGCCTTCAGCCGACTCAAAAACTCTCCGATTGGTCTACGATTCTCTATGTAAATCAATTATTTCCTATTGTATTCCGGTCTGGGGAGGCGCGGCTAAAACTTTATTATTAAAATTAGAAAGGGCTCAGAGAGCAAACCTAAAAGTAATGACGAATAAACCCTATAGATTCCCCACCTTCCAACTTTACCAAGAGTGCAGGGTCCTTACTGTCAGGCAACTATATCTGCTAAATACCATTCTACGACAGCATTCAAATATTAACTTACAACCTGAAATTACCCTCAACCATCGAAGACGAAAATAGGCTTGTGGAACAGTTAGGCCTAGAACGGTATTTGGCTCTCGACATTTTGTCTGTAGGTGTTCATTCATATACAACAAACTAGATCAAAAATTACAAATTCTGGAATGCAACAAGTACGAAGTTAAAAATAAGATTACAAACTATTTAATTACACTTAATTACCAGGAGACTGAGCAAATTATTACAAGATGAGTTAATTTTAATTTTAATTTTATAATCAATCATAATACATTATTTTTTATTGAAAACCCATTACACACACACACACACACACACACGCACACACGCGCACACACACACACAAACACCACACACATACTTTTTCAACTGTAAATAGTTAGGTTAGTTTTAATGCCTTCAATACGTATTCATTAATATCTGTAAAGACTTACTCTACTCAAAACTGTCTCCCATAGTACAGTTAAATCTAGTTTGGGAGACACGACAAAAATGATTGTAAAAAGTCGCCAAATTCCAAATATGAATTGTGTTATATATTATTTATATATATTTCAAATATAAACTAAAGGCACATAAATATATTTTTAATATTTTTTAAATGCGCTAGCTCGCTCTTTTATTTTTGTGACTATAATATTAAGTAAATTACATATTTTGTGCATTGGAGTAAAAATTAATAAAACTAAAGTAAATTAGGTTAGGTTAAAAGTTGCTTCACCCAGCCTAATGGGCAGATGCAATTAAGTTAGGGAAGGAAAACAGAGGAAGGGAGGGCGAAGCCCCTCGCATAAAAAAACTATTAATCGCCACAATTGTACTTGTGCTAGGTTAGGTTAGGGTTAGCTTGTGTTCCTTAGAGCGGGTGACGTCGACACCCTGTTAGGTTAGGTTAAGTTGTGTAGGTGTAGGTTTATTTAAAATAGGGAATGTTAATAAAATAGACGAAGAATAGTTTTACAGCATGTCACAATTTGGTTAATTTAGATCCTTACAAATGTAGCCAAAAGTATTTTTTTTAAATCTTGTTTGTATTTATTTCAGACCTTGGTCATGTTTATAGACAACCCCATTTTAGAATTTACGAAAGCCTCTTTTAACTTTTATATCTTAACTTTAATAACTTTTTTATCCTCCAATAATTTGTCGCCTTAGAAGAAATTCAATTGCCACAAAAGAAAATCACTGCCAGATAAAATTTAAATAAAATCTCAAAATTCATTAAGAAGCCGCCGCTTCCTAGTTAAGATGCTTATTTACTATCCATTTTCAGTTTTTTTACGACCCGGAATGGTATCAATTTGTCGCCGCGTTAAATACATGCCGTTTAAAACTACGCTACCCGTGCGGAGCTGGGCCGATCCACTAGTTGCTAAATAAATAAAGGAAAGAAAAATTTTGACACCGGCGGGGATAAAAGAATTTCGCACTGGACGTCATTGACACTGTAGCTCAATTGGTAGAGTGACGGGGGCGTATTCCCGAGGTCGCGGGTTCGATCCCCGCTGGTATCGAATTTTTTCTTTCCTTTATTTATCCTATATACATTAATTCAGTACGTCTACCTAGGTCAGACGCTACGACTCGGTAGAAACAACTTCAACAAAGAGGCTGCAAGACGCATCCAGCTGGGCTGGGCAGCTTTTGGAAAACTTCGGCATATCTTCGCCTCGGCCATCCCACAATGACTGAAGACTAAGGTTTTCAACCAGTGCGTCCTGCCAGTGTTAACGATGGTGCGGAAACGTGGACACTCACGGCTGGACTAGTCCACCAATTCAAAGTCACTCATAGAGCGATGGAGCGAGATATGTTCGGCATCACTCTGTTGGATCGCATCAAAAATGAAGTGATCCGACAGAGAACTAAAGTGGCCGACGTAGCTCATCGGATCAGCAAGTTGAAGTGGCAGTGTGCTGGTCACATCTGCCGAAGAACCGATAACCGCTGGGGAAGACGAGTTCTTAAGTAGAGACCACGCACTGACAGACGCAGTGTGGGGCGCCCTCCAGCCCTCTGGACCGAGACGACCGAGATGAGGCTGGCCGAGGATAAGAAGAGGTGGCGCGCCATGGAAAATACCTATGTCCAGCAGTGGACGAGTGTGGGCTGATGATGATGATGATGACATTAATTCAGATATAGGTAAAAAGGCTGTGTAGTGTCAGCTAATGTAGAAATCTAGTTCCCCTTCCTCCCTGACCTCTGAGCAGAGTAGACGTGCAAATTTTACTAGTCCATTTCTCTAATCGTTATTAAAAAGAATAGTTTTTACAAATATATTGGTGTAAAATAATAGGAGCGCAGAAATACCCAGAAGTCATTTTAACCACAAGAAGTTGTGCGGCGGCGAGTGAGGTGAGTCATCGAGCCCTACCTCTCCTAGCGCGTAGTACTACAATGCGTTTGTCATCTATCCGTCGCATCTACTGAGTGTGTGCGCCTTTTCTTACACCCATTCATCAAATTGAACGCTGTTCTATCGAAACCTGTTCTACTGTGTTGGGCTTGCTACTCTCGTTTCAATATTTACATAGTACCAGGCGACCAGCATTCACAAGAATTATTATCTCATTATGCCTAACAAAACTAAGCGCACTCCTCCTAAGCAGAGCAATTTGAAACCAACTTTGTCAATCTCCGATCCAAATGTTTCAAATATTCAGGAGGATTCGTCTAATATTAAGCAGAGAGCTAAACGACCCAGATCTGATAGTGAATCCATTTCTACTGAATTGAACGCTTTCAAAGCCGAATTTATGAGTTTATTGACCTCATTTATGTCCTCACAAAGTAGCCGTATGGACACATTGGATGAGCGTATAAAAGCCATACAGGTTCAAAACCTTCAAATTCACTCAACTAATCAGGACATAGAAAAATCCATGAATGCACTTTCACAAGACATTAAATTTATTCAAAATAAGATAATAGCTGTGGAATCCGAGCATAAAATCCTTGAATCTACTATTAATTCAATAAGTGACAGGATTGACTCAATCGAAATAAGTTCTATAAAAACATGCATCGAGCTTAGAAATGTCCCTAAAATACCTAGGGAGACTAAAGCGGATTTGTATACATATATTCAAAAACTGTGCAAAACAATAAATTTCCAAACTGACCCACGCGATATTCGCGACATTTACAGACTACCCTCTAGGAAGGAGAAGAATATATCATCGATTGCCGTTGACTTAAGCAACTCCCTGAGGAAATCATCGTTCCTTATGGCCGTAAAAAATTAAATGCCGACCACCCGTCCGAAAATCTTAACACCTTGAATCTTGGTATTCCGGATATTAAACAAAAAGTTTATATATCAGACCTTTTGATACCGAAGATGAAAAGACTTCTCTTCTTAGCTAAAGATTTTGCTATGAGTAATGGTTACAAATATGCATGGCCGTCAAATGGTCGTATTTATGTTCGCAAAAACGAAGGTACCCCGCACTTAATGATAAAAAGCGAAGCCCACCTTAATGAGTTGAAAAAAGGTTATGACGGCAATAAATGACTATACAAGTGTTTATTAATCTACTACCTACTTTTAATGTACTTTTTTTTCTTTGTTAGTCACTTGCACAAACAATATAAATTACCAGTGTCCGCCAACTACTTCCATATTAATGATGTACTGAATACGAATATACTACTATATTTTTATATATTTATGTTAAGTTATTTGCCTTATCTTTACTCACTGCAATACATTATATTTATAAAACCCAATTCTTATAAATTATTTTCAAACGTTCTAAGTACAATATATTTTATGCACTTAGAGATATCTAATAAATTCTATATAATATATATAACCTTAATATTATTATCTTTCGTTATGCACACGAATTATTTACTTCCATATTTACTTATGATAAAACATTGTACCCAACAAGTATTACCCTTTAAAATTTTAAGTTATACCCCGCCATTAACCGTCGAGCTCATACTTATTCATATCAGAGATAATGGATAAAGAAATGACAAACTGTATTACTAACATCCTAGACACGTATGAAATTGCAACCTCGGCAGTATGTGAACCTGGTCAAGTTAGTCTTCTTTTAAATAACTTTGGTGGTTTAAGCCTGCTATCTCAGAATATAAGGAGCATCTCCCATATTTTTTCTGGTTTTCAAATTTTACTAAGTAGACTCAATGTTTTGCCTGATATAATAACCCTCTCTGAATGTTGGCTGAATAGTCCTACTAATTCGGTTATTCCAATACTTGACGGTTATTTTCATTATCATACTAAAACAAATAGGAACCAAAATGATGGAGTAACAGTCTATGTGAGAAATAATATAGTTTGTGATTATTATGAACCTAAGTTTAATGAAGGTAGCTGTCTTGTCACTGTACTTGATAAAAAAAATGCTATTGTTAGTATATAGTTAAGTTAAGTTGATAAAAAAAATGCTATTGTTAGTATAGTATATAGGTCACCTGCTTACCATTCCATCGATGTGTTTCTGAATTCTCTAGATGAAGTTCTCAACTCGTTATCTCATTACACAAATATCATCCTAACAGGAGATATTAACATCGACATCAAAGGGGAAACCATCGATGCTAATGCTTCTGACTATATGGACTTGCTAGCTCACCATGGTCTCCTCCCTACGCACACTTTACCAACGAGGGGTGCTAATTGTCTAGACCATGCATTTTTAAAAAGCAATTTATCTGCTAAAGCTTTAGTGGTTGAAAATAGCTTAACGGACCATAGCACTGTAATGATGAAAATCAATTTTACCAGCTTCAATTCTTACGATAAAACAATTAGAAGCATTAATTTCCTTGGTGTAAATAATGATATAAATAATAATGACTTCAGTAAAATTTTAGATATGAAAGACTGTAACACTGCTACAAATGTGCTTATTAATGACTTGACTGCCATAATCAATAAAAACACCACCGATAAAAAAATACCGATTCGTAAATTTATAATCAAACCATGGATAACTCAAGGTATTCTTAGATGTATAAAAAACAGGGATCAGCTTCATCTCAAATCTAAACGCTATCCGAATAATGAAACATTAAAATTGACTTATAAGCGGTATCGCAACTTTTGTCATGAAATAATTAAAAAACTAAAGGCTCAATATGATCAAAATGAAATAGAAAAGGCTAGCAGCAGGGGTGTTAAAGAAACTTGGCAAGTTATAAACGCTATTGCACGACATAAAGCCCCTTCCGTAGCTCCCAATGGTCTTCTATCCCTTGCTAAAAGCCCAATGGAATGTGTTGAGCTCGTTAATAATTACTTTGTAAATGTAGGTAAAAATATAGCTGAGACTGTCAAAAGGAAAAGTAGCCCCAGTACCAATAAGTCTTCTACAACTAAGGCTTTCACTCCCTGTAATAGTTTTGTTTTACTCGAAACTAATCTTAAAGAAGTTGTATCTATAATAAATTCCTTAGAAAACAATCTTCAACGGGTTGGGATAACCTGTCAAACAAAATTATTAAATTGAATTGTACAGTTTTAGCTGGTGTTTTAGTCCATATCTATAATCTCAGCATTAGTGCTGGCATATTTCCCGACTCTTTCAAAAAGTCTATTGTTGTTCCAATATTTAAAGCAGGTAATAAAGAAACAGTCAGCAACTACCGTCCTATATCTCTTTTACCAACGATTTCAAAAATATTTGAAATTGTTATTAATAGACAGCTTACAACTTACTTGGAAAAGTTTGGTCTTCTGCTAACCAATTCGGTTTCAGGCGCGGGAAATCCACTCAGGATGCTGCCTTAAGTTTAACCAATTGGGTAGTTGATGCCCTTGATACTTCAGATAAGTGTATCGCTATATTCATGGACATTCAGAAGGCATTTGACACTGTTTATATACCAATATTACTAGACCGGCTCGAGGCCTTAGGCATTCGTGGCGTGCCGTTGGACCTCTTTATTAGCTACCTCAGCGAAAGATCTCAGAGCTTGAGGATCGGCTGTCATACAAGCTCAGCCAAAAAGATAGCTTATGGCGTGCCACAGGGTAGTGTCCTAGGGCCAACTCTGTTTTTGGTATATATCAACGAATTATGTGAACTAAAAATGCCTCAAGGAAAAATTGTCACTTTCGCCGATGACACTGCCTTGCTGTTTCGAAATAGATCTTGGATAGATGTTTTTCGAAACGCCCAACAGGGATTGGCTAAGGTAAATGATTGGTTGTCAGATAGTCGACTCGCGCTCAATAATCAAAAGACCAAGTATATGTGTTTTTCTATTACAAAATCTACGCAACCCTTGAATATCCATAAGCTCTTAGTTCAATCTGCTGATTGCCCCACTTCTTCAATATCATCTAACCAATGCACATGTTCCTCTTATTGTTTAGAAAAGGTTGATCACATCAAATATCTCGGCATCATCATTGATCATAATTTAACGTTTGAAAAACATATTTTGAGCGTATCTTCCAAAACAAGAAAATTAATTGCTTTATTTCGTAATTTAAGAATGATTGTTTCACAAAAACTTCTTAGAATAATATATTTAGCTCTCGTTCAACGTCTTTTGTCATATTGCATTCAAGTATGGGGGGGTGCTGCAAAGTCACACCTCCTTAGACTAGAAAGGTCGCAAAGAGCATTACTTAAAGTAACTCATAATTTGCCCTTTAAAACTCCAACCAATGTAGTGTTCAAGAATGCTCAAGTTTTATCTATGAGACAGCTTTATATCTTTATGTCTTTTCTCAATCAACACAAATTTGCTGTTACCAACAAAGGCCAGACTAACGACAACCCGGTATTTCCGAGACGCCGAGTTCATCACATTTTTCCTTCTAAGCGATGTAGAACAACTTTTGCTCAAAGATTCACTCATTTTTTAAGTCCCCACATTTATAACAAAATTAATGCCAAGCTACATTTACTTCACCTCTCTAAAAATAAATGCAAGACCACTTTAAATAACTTCTTGCTTACTATTGATTATAAAGCAACGGAAGAAATATTAACATATATAAAATAAGTTTTTAATTTTCATTACTCTTAGTATAAAGGATTAGTAATTTATTTATTTATTTATATGCATCACACTACAGACATGAAACATTACATGATAAATAACATGCTTAATGCCTTATAATCTAGTTACAATGTCCTTAATTGTGTGTTGACAGCTTTTTTTGTAATTTAATTTATGCGTGTAAACGTTAAACTCTTAAATATTTATAAAGTACACTAGTTAATAATAATAATATTGTGAAAAAACCTAACAAGACAGAGTAAAATAAAAATAAAAGTAAAATAAAATAACAACTAAGGAAGTAGAGTAGTAGTATCAACAATTTCAATTTTGTGACTTTACTTTTGTTTGTTTTGAAATATATTTCTTATTTGTGATCTAAAACGGTTGAGACCCACAAAAATGTCAAGTCTATTGTTCAAACTATTATATAGGCGTCTCATATGAATGAATGGGTCGTGCTGAGCTCTTAGGCTTTTACAAGTAGGTAAATTAAAAGTGTTTACGTTTTTGACAGCTCGAGGTCTGAAGTTAGGAATATTTAAATTCAAAGTAGAGGCTAATGTAGTACAAAGTGTACTGTGCAGAATCTTATGGAGTGTGATGAGCATTATTTCTGTTCGACGGTTTTCTAGCGTGCTAACTTTAAAATGCAGCTGCCGGCTTAGGTACGATCGTTGTGTATATTTTAGACCATAGCGATAAGTTAGCATCCTGAGAAATCTAGTGAAATTGAAATTGAAAGAAATTGTTGTGCATAATTATATTAAAATAGGTACAAATATAAGTATTCCAAGAACCATAAACCATTGTTAAGTATTATTTTTAATGATAAATATTTTACAGCTATTATTTATTTATTACAAATGTTTATTCTATTTCAATATATATAGTATATGTATATATATATATTTATATATCTATCTCTATTTATATATTCCATTAATTATACTTAATTAGTGTATGTTGAGTAAGAACGTTGTAAATCAAATATAAATTTATGTTATACTAAACTGTTTACTTTGTTAAATACAGATTAATTTTTATGAATCTCCTGGAAGGATCTGACGACTGTGATACAGGTTCGACCTAGTGCAGTCTCAGTGTTTTAAATATGATCAAGTGGTCTTATATGTTTTTTTTCTATGTATTAGTATAAGTCTTATTGTATCTTTACTGAATAAACTATATTTGATATTTGAGTTAGGGAACGCTTTCGCAGCGTATAGACTGAAAAAGTTAATTTCACATTTATAATATTAAGTACATACATGTTCTCACGGATATAAATATGGGCCTCTAGTCATATCGTCAAACTGTCACTTAAAACGTTCCAAATCGTTAAGTAGGCTCTTACGACACACTGGGGAAGGAGTTAATTAGTGCTATTCTAAGTATAGACTAAACAGTTTTTGCAATTTAATACACTTACTTGTCACTCTCAATAAATTTCTTCTTATACTAACTTTTGCAAAATTCTTTAAGAAGTGATCCGGCTCACACTTTCCCATTTTTTTAACAGGCATTTGCTCCGCTCGATCCGTTGAGTCGCGTTGACATCTTGGATAAAGGGAAGAAAAGTCGCGGTATTGTCTTCCATGGAGTACTTTCCAAAGAACAAAAGATGGGCCATACTCCAAGGTAACATACATTTATTTGCACAGTAGTTATTAAGCGTTTATTTATTCTTATTAGTATTTATTTTATTTAGTAGTAGTCATGAGTTTATTTCTAAAACAATAGTGTATATACCACTTACTTAGTTGTAAAACTAGAAAGAAACCTTCAAGGATCTTTTATACTTTGGTAGCAACATACATATACTCGCGGCCATAAATCCCAAAAAGTGGTAGTTGGAGCTTCAGAGTTAGAAACTCCTCAGCCACATTAGGAAGTTGGGAGGGGAGAAGATGGTACAAGTATAAATTAAGTATCATTGGGGATGAGTCTTCTACCTCATCGACCTAAAACCACTTTAAAAAGTCGCCTCTACGACACCCGAGGGTGGAAATGGGTTTTTGACATTCTAAACCGGGACTACGCGGCACGGTTTGGAAGCAACATATGACGTATTCAAATCTATGATTTTGGCAACGACATTCCTTGCAATTAACGACACAATCAAAGGGTGCTAAAGTTCACCAATCAGGGAGCATATGGCTTTCAGGCTTAACACTCTTGTGTCGAATATTAACATAGCTCTGTCAAGAATGATAACATTAAGGCTTTGGGTGATCATTTTTTGGGGCCATAAAGGACAAAAACTATTTCTGGGTGGGGAACTAAAGACTGACGTCCAAAAATGATACTTTTATACTGTATAGTACTTTACAATATTAAAGTAGTGCATGAAAATACCCCGGATGCGCTTATTTTCGGGAGATTTTGCTAGTGCTTTTAGTGTATTCGTACAAAACGGCGATAGGCCTGCCACCTATCACGTGAGTACACTGTCCATGCAAAACGTGGGTACTCTGAACACCAGGTGACAAAGTTACATGATGTTCAGAAGTATTAGTACCTCTGCCAACCCCTTCGGGGATATTCGCCGTGAACGTTTATGTTATGTTATGTTTATTTTGCTAGAAACCCATCACTATCTTTTCATATCCAACTCTGTATGTCCAGTCCTTAAGCCACCTCTTTTTGGGATTTATAGTCGCGAGTATGATTTCGCACAGTTGTCGTAAAATTTTCACTTTAATCTAAACCGATTTATTGTTTATTTCAGCTTCTATAATACGATGGAGATACATTACATTCAACAGTACATAAAAAGCTTGATAATGAAACATCACGTACGTGAAGAGGATATTGGTGTCATAACTCCGTACAAAAGTCAGGTATTTGTTGCTTTTTATAATCAGTCTAATTAAGTTATTGTATATTAGAATTACTGCCCATTACTGAAATAAAAAAAAACACTTAATGGAAAATAAAATTAATATCGCAGCAGTGGTACCGCCATAGGCCATTAATCGGTAAAGTCGACTATCAAATACTATTCATTTTATTGTTGTTACCGATAAACAAGCTATCTAAAAACAATGAGGTTATATTGTACTACGTACATAGAGCCGGCAACGCGAGTTCACTGTTTGTGACACGAGTTTGAGCCGGCTGGCTCAACCTTGGTTAGTCTGAGCCGGGCGCTTGCCGTGTCGTGACGCGTCGAGAAGTTTCAGTTTATTCTCAAAATGCCTTCGTGTGTGCTAAGATACTGCACCAATAACTCAGAGAAAGTAAAGAAAATACATGGAGTGACTTTTCACGGGTAAGTTACCTATTCAGTCAATCATACGCACAAGTTACAATTATATTATTTTATTTTGCAACAAATTCCCGCGCGTTCGGAGTCAGCTGCCATACTTCGGCGAAATTCATAGACTAACAACATTTTATGTACGTACAGATGTGACACTATCAACGTGACACTTTAAAAGTAGGTAGTATTTTGTTGTGGTGCGGGACTGCGGGATGATGATATCTGTAGTTAAATTTTATTTGAATTTGTTTTTAAAGGTTTCCGCGGCCAGGCCATGAAAAAAGAGAACTATGGATAAAATTTGTTCAAAAGGAACGAAGTGAAGAATTTTGGTTGCCTTCGGCCTATTCCCGCATATGTTCGAAACATTTCAAGGAAACTGTAATATTCTAATAATTAAAATACTGTGACGTAAATTACTATTTTTATTTATTCCCTAGTTATTAGTACTCACAAACAGTATCGAGTAGGCAAAATACATAATATGTCGCATCTGCGCGCGATACTCATTATCTATGAGAACAATACCCCCACTCCGCGCGTCCCGCGCCCTGCCCCGCTGCGCGCCCACGTGCAATGATTTTACTGGGAATAGCTCCTCTATGTACGTAGTACAATATAACCTCATTGTCTAAAAAGTATAAATATGTCACCCTTTTCATTTGAGAACAATTTGCTTTTGACCCTCAAAGTGAAAGCATCTTACCCTTATGCTCGCCGTTATCAGTGACTCATTAGAACATTGTTTATGCGGTAGTGAATTCTCAGAATTGCATTATTTGTGAGTGACTTCCGGGATATGGATTTCCAAGAACAAGGTATGTATTACAATTCAGGTACATTTTAAACCGTTATCTGTCATATTAGAACATGTTTGTCCCTTCTAATGTACAACAATATTTTGTTTAAAAATAAACATTATTTTAACTTTTCCTAAAGTTTTAAGAGTATGCCAGATATCGTCAGTGGTTCTCACATAGTACAATTTTAAGATTAAAGTGTCTTCTTTCGAATACAAAAACATTCAGCCGCCAAGAGCTGCCTATGTATAGCGTATATGCGTAGACTCAAAATTAGCAAATTCTCAAAACCCGATACAACAGTTTTAACTTTTCTTTCCAGGTTATACGATTAAATGTACCTTTACAAGGATGCATTTTTTTAGGTATGGCTATTGGAACATGGCGGAACAGTTGCACAGAAACATAAACATATTTTAAGTAATTTTCGAGAAATATGAATTAGCAACCGCGCGTCTTTTGATTCAAGAATATCCGTGGGTGAACCTTCCAGCTTCCGTCCACAAAGTGCTCATTCACGGGGTTCAGGTAGCGCAACACGTTTTAGTATCTTTCGGGGAGTTATCTGAAGAGGCAGCTGAATCAAACAATAAATTCTATAAGTCCTTCAGACGAGATCACACGCGCAAGATGTCAAGAGAAGTTAGTAATTCGGATTTGCTAAATAGACTTACTCAGTTTGGATCCATTTATTACTGGCCTTCGAAAACTCCCCCGTCAGAAGAAAAGTGTTATGTCTAAAGAAGTGTTACATCTATTAAAAGTTTGATTTATATTCCAATTTATTTGTAGTACTTTTTTTCAGTTTAGTAAGAGATGCATGTATATTTAGCTGTAAGTTTAAATAGAAATAGTTATAATGTATTTTTTATGGTAAAAATAGTAAATTGACAATTTTATTAAAACCAAAAAGTAGATATTTCGTAGTTATCATTAGAAATAAATTAATATATTTATAACTATTTATTTTATTTCTTTGAATTGTATAAAAATCATGGTGGTGGTATACTTTTACTTCTTTATTTACTTCTAACAATTAAATACATCATTAGTATACAATCTTAAACGTTATTTTATTGATTTACCCAAAAAAATGCAAATTAAGAGAGTAAGGTATTTATGACCGCCCTTGTATGGCGGCAGTACCACTGTGCGCAGTGGGAGAACCACCGCATCTCATGCCACGGACGCGAGTTCAATTCCTGATTCTGGCCTACACCTTTGATTGTTTCTGTTCTAAAGATATGCCAATTTATCAGTTAAAAGTGAGGGAACCCATTATAAGGAAGCACATGTAGCCGAGCTAGTGCATTTAGTTCGTCATGTCTGATTATTATTGTTTTGTTTATTAATTAGTTCTGACCCTTTACTGTCGGTTCAGAATGGCAATACCCCATGTCTTCCGCGGGTTTAAACCACTAACGATACAGAACAGTTGAAGAGTGAGTTATCAGCGATTTGGTTGAAAAACCCTCACTGACTATCCTTCATTTTACGATCTGCCCGCACTCGATTACCAAATGTGGTTGAGAAATTCGTTATTCTGAGGTTCTAGCTACCTTTTACTATTCAAGTCGTGAGTATACTTTCAGTTTTTTTTTTTTTAATTCCAGGCTACAAAAGTGCGCAAATGGTTGTCCAAAGAGAAATTTGGTGATAACATTGAGGTGGGGACGGTGGAAGCGTTCCAAGGCAAAGAGAAGCGCGTCATTATTATATCGACCGTTCGCGCGAACAACGCTCTTCTTGCTGTGGACTCCAAGTTTAAACTTGGCTTCTTGGTGGATGATAAGGTATCTATAATACATAGAAAATATAAACCCTAGCTCCGGCTTCGATTGCCGTGTAGTGCTGGCTTAGAATGTCACTACCCCTTTCTACCCACGGGTGTCGGAAAAGGCTACTAAGGGTATGGGGCTTTTTTAAGTGGATTTTGGGCGATGCTGTTGGATATCCATCCTCAAGGATATTTTATTTTCACCATCTTGTCCTCTATCAACTTCGAAATGTGGCGAAGAGTTTCTTGCTCTAAAGCTCTGGCTAACTCTTTTTGGTATTTACTGCCGAACGTATATGTATGTATGTGAGATGGCTTTACTTTATGCAGGTATATATTTACTAGCAAAAATCGTGTTTATTTAGTGGGAATAACGTTTCTAGGACTGATTGTATGTAAAGTCATAACTATTTCCGCATAAAGTTTACGAGCATAACCAAATTGGGCATAAAAATAACTTTGCTCAATGTTTTAGGACACATTTTTGGCACGTAGGTAATGTAAGAAAAGATGTTATTAAAGGAAAGAAAAATTTCGACACTGGCGGGGTTCGAACCCGCGACCTTCGGGTATACGAACCCCGCCAGTGTCGAAATTTTTCTTTCCTTTAATAACATCTTTTATTTATGAGTAATAATCCCCACATGAGGAATTCATGTCAAAAAACATTAAATAATGTAAGAAAAGTTTGTGGCTTATAGGTGGCCCAGGGGAAACCCTGCCGTACCTAAACCTACTTTAAAGCTAATTGGTTAACTACGAGTGGGAGGATTTGAAAGTTATATTATCTTCGTTCTGTTTTTAATGTGTTTGCTGTCGTTTTGTTTTATTTGCGTAAGTGTTGCCAAATCAATGTCTTATACTTTTACTTTACTTCAAAATGCATTAAAATTTATGCATCTCATCAACAGACAAATTGGGTATAGTGCAGCAGATTGTTATAATTAAAACAAAAATCAAATATACAGAAAATATTGATCGCCACTTTGTACGATCCGGGCAAACCTCTCTAGCTTGGTTAACATCCATTAGTCTTTGCACACATGCCGTTTTATGGTCCAAATGTGTCCCCTGAAGTCGTCCTCCAACATTATCTCTAACATTGGCGCTATAACTCTCTTTCAATAATATGCAAAAGTTAAAAAAGGTTATTTGAGTAAAGGTCACCATCACCCATAAAAATCTGATTTCATAAAATTTTCAAACGTCTTTGAAATAAACATTTAAGCTTATCGAGAAATTTTTTATTCAGATACTTTGCTGGAGAAGCTTTTTGAAAAAGACTTGTGAATTTGTTGGTCATAAATAATAATGAAATATTTTAAATAAAATATTTTCTTTTATTTCAGAGATTCAACGTAGCCGTAACGCGTGGCAAAGCCAAAGTGATAGTGATAGGCAACCCTCGTTGTCTCGCCAATGATGTGAAATGGTGCCAATACATGCTCCAATGCCGCGAGTTTGGCACTTATCTAGGCTTTGACGCCGACAACACTCTGGACTCGCAAGTGATGACCGAAGTAGTCGAGCGCGTGAAGGGATTGAACTTGTTCACCAAAACCGAGGACAAGGAAAAAAAGGAAAATGGCTCCGGAGATGCTACATACATTCGCAATTAGTCGGTTAAGAACAAGTATTCTATTTTTTTATACTTGAAGTCGTGATATTGGAAAAAAATATTTTATATCATATTTTGTGATACCTAAAAAAGAGAGCTTATTGTTAAAGTTAAGGACATGTGATCTATGGTAAGTAAGGGTTTTAATAGTAAGGTGTAGACGCCATATCGTAAATTTGCTCACTTCATGATATGCTCGAGTAGTTCATGAAATGGTCAATTCAATTTAACCAAATCATTTACGTTTCACCATATCATAGAAATAGTGGGGTCCCGTTAGTTTAGAGGCTGTGTCTTATTTTGTAACTGGAAATGTTATATATGCAAAATTCCTAAACAGTCAACGTAACATTCAATTTAGGTAAAATTTCAACTTGCTGCAGGTTATTAATGTAACTATTTTACGATATGATCTAATAATATAAACTACTTCATGAAGTCGTATTGCGTTTAGTTTTCCACATCGATAAACGATTTTAATCACTGATCAGCCTAAACCACATTATGATGTGATCAATAGACAATCAGCCATTTCATGACATGCATTGTTCATGATATTACCAAATTTGCGATATGGCTACAACTGGGGCGTGTAGTAATAAATACTTCATATAGTATGGAAACTTGAGAAAAATGAATCCGCATCTATTCTAACCCTTATTAGCATTTATTTCTGTCTCTCTCACACGAAACGAATACTCGGATTTTGCTAAGTTAGTATGATATTTGACAAATCCAACAATACCTCTTTAGTTGTCGTTGGTTTTTATAGCCTAAACAGTGCCAAAATTAATATTGTTCTATACTAGTGCCATAAAATTTGTTAGACCTTCGAAGCGGTGAGTGGGACACGAATATGTTATTCAAGCAGTTAGAAGAGGTACGAATGAAACTATAAAATTCCTGTAATATCGGAAGAGTGGGGCCAGGGGGTGGACATATTGTATGCAGTACTCATTACTATGCTATAGTAGCTAGAATCCTTTTCGTTATCTTTAATATGCTGTATTATTAGATAAATTAGTTTATGTTATTTTCGAGTAAGTATGTGAATTATGTTTAAGTTTGAAATAGTTGACAAAGAATTCATTTATTTGGATTTATAGTTTATGGAGTTTAAGTTTTTGTATTTTGAGATCTATTATTTAGAACTCACAATAGTTTTTTTTATGTAGTAGTTTCCTATGCATATATCTATACTTATTAATATCAAAGATATGTGTATGTGTATGCCCCGATGAAAAACATATATTTTACCAAAATGGTAATCAATAACTTGATATGGCGAGCATAAAATGCTACTAAATTACATAAGTGGTGAGCTTTAATCAAATATTACAATGCAGTAATATAGTAGTACCACTTAAAACTAAGATCCCGTGCAAAGTCGGGGCGGACCACTATTATTTATTAGATACTAAAAAATATATGAATAAACCTTTATTTGACGAAGGGGGCAGTTAATGGAACATAAATATGTATGTTACTGTTACCAGTAAATATTATAGAAATTTTTATTCATTATAAGCGTATATTATCTTAGATTTACTAAAGCGCAATTAATGGAACATTAATATGTGTGTTACCAGTAAATACTATCGAATTATCATTATCAATAGTTGTCCTTCGAACATTATTGTAAAACAATAAAAGAACCAAAAGACTTTTTGAATTTGCATTTGACAGATAATCAAAAGTGTAGTTATCTTATCTTGTTAACTTATCTCTATGTTGTAGCTCTTCTAGAGAGGTAAATCAGTGTTAGTTATATATACCCAAAAAAACGTTGCCGAGGTTTAGTCATATTTTTCTTAACGATACGTACGAAAAAAACAATCAATGTGATATGTAGGTGTACTAGTTATAAGAATATATATTGATGTTATGTTTATAAAAATGAGGGGATGTTTTATTATTTAATATAACTCACTGTGCTTAAGACTATTGAACAAATAAATAAATGAATAACCCCTAACATAGTTGTTTTAATAATTGTCATATACGAAACATTCCCGTGTAGTGCCGGCTTACAATTTCACTACCCCTTTCTAACTATGAGTGTACGTAAGAGTTGACTTCGATTGGATATATATTATCTGCGTAGTTTCGGCTTAGAATAGAACTACCCCACATCCCCGTGGGTGTTCGTATGAGGCGGCTAAGGGTATTGGGCCGTTTAAAGCGATTTTTGGGCGATATGGTTGGAAACCCGTCACCAAAAACTTTTGTACAACCTTTTCTTTACTCAATTTCCAAAAGTGGCAGAAGAGTTTCTTAATCTGAAGCTCTGGCTAACGTTTTAAGGGATCTATGTATGCATATATGTATAATTGAATATATGCTTCTTGGTCGGCATGAGGAAATTTATCTCGTTTTTCGTAATATCGTTAAGTCTCATCCTTGTCCACTTTCGCTGCTCTTGATTTTGAAGAAAGATTTTGACTCTTTCTCTTCAAAAACGAAGATTTTATGGCCACGGGCATTACGTTTTACAAATACGATGTTCCTCACACTCAATTTATTAATCTTAGGTTTGCCCAGTATTCTGTTGCCTCAAATAACAATGGTGAAGTGAGTTTTAGACGATGTACAACTCATCTATGAATGTTTCCTGACGATGTTTTCCCTCACCGTTTACAACCATGATAAATTAACCACACATATGTCTATAGAAAAGACAAAATGGTACAGGCCCGACCCGGGATTGAGCCCTCATCGAGCTGCCCTCATTTATTGGCTTCGCGGAAAACAACCATTTATGTATTTGATGATAAATGATTATGTTTCAAATAAATTTTGTGATACTACTATAAAAGGAAAGATTTTTTGCGTCTCTGACTCGTATTTCAAATTGAGTTCATTAAAAGTCACTGACTCGAATAAACTTCGTATAAATAAATAGCCGAGCACATTTGCTTTGATTCTGTTATTATATTTGTTAGTCGTTATTACATTGTGTTAGCGTTTCCATTGCGGCCTTTTATCGCGTGATTATTTGTGTCGGAGTATTGAAGCAGCATTGGAAACAGAAGTGGCAATATTATCGTTTGGCATTATAAATTGGTGACGTGGCAACGCAGACGCAAGCAAAACATGCCACTGCCCGCCCGCCCATACCCGTCGAGCCGCCCGCCCAACTGCATTACAGCTTTAGCTCTCTGTAAGCAAAGTCGTATTTTAAAGTCATTATTTATTATAAACAATAATTTTATACATTTCACTCTTCATTTATTAATATTTCTCTTCATTTATCATTATCAATGAATGGATAAGACATTTAGGTAAAAGAGACGATTATTACGTTCATGAGATTTTTCCGACGGTGAAACAATTAGGTCGATGTTACGAGTAATATCTCCAAGGATAAAAATGTTCCTGCATTCCGACATTGCGTTGAGATGTGTATCAAGACTGTTAATAAAGTTTGAAGCATTTGCATGAGAAGGCGAACGGTAGATCCCAAAAATAGTATAATTACAAATTGTTATCTGCAGTGCCGTGGCATCAGTGAATTTCAGTTCACTCACACTTGCATGATAACAGTTTTTTATATAAGCAACTACTCCGTCGTTTTGATTAAGTAAGTTTTTAGTTTGATAGGAATTGTAATTTTGTAGACAAGGAATTTGTTTTATTGGGTTTAGTCTACATTCTGTTAAAATTAAGATATCAAATTCCGGCTTTATTTGGGACAGTGTAACTTCGAGATCATCCAAATTTTTATATATACTAACAATATTTTGGGTGATAATTGTCATATTTAGGGAACTTATTGTGTCAGTTTGCAAATCTTGTAGCATACATTTAATCGAGTAAGAGACTTCAGAAACGTCTATTTCTTCCACTATATTAAAACTATCCATTATCAATAAGTAAATTATATGAGCTATAGTTATAACAAATGAATGAATTTATCTATTTATAAACTTATTATTTGAGGATATTTGCCATATATGTTCGGTAACATTATATGTTTGTCGTTATTGAAAGCATGAGAAAAGCCTTACCAAATTACCACAAGCGAGGCAAATTTGTTTTTATGTCAATACCGATTGTGCGAAGGAGAGACAGGGTGCCACGCGCGTTATCTGTCTACAGGGTGCCAATTCTACAATTTTAAGAAACGTCACCTTTTTGATTCAGTCTGTAGGTCAAATAAGTACAATACTGTTTCTCTATTTTTAGTCGTTACAACGTAATCGGTTCTACTCATGGAAGTATTATTTAAACAGGAACGCGCGCTGGCGACCTAAAGTGTCCTGAAAAAGGATGGCTAACTAGCTAACTGTGTCTCGTTTTAAGTAGGGTGACCATCTGTTGGTCTTTTAAGAAGAGTTAGAAGGATACAAAAACTCTTATATTTACATATTTTGAATGTTTTTGTTCATGAAATCCTCATGTGGGGACCTGATGCACTCGCAGCCTTTGACACGGTAGCTCAATAGCACGGTGGCTGAGCGACGGGGGCGTATACCCGAGGTCGCGGGTTCGATCCCCACCTGTGTCGAAATTTTTCTTTCCTTTATTTATTAGCTATACTAGCTTTTTGCCCGCGACTTCGTCCGCGTGGACTTCATTTTTTGCATCCGGTTTACATTCAAAATACCAAAACACTATCTTAACTTCTATTTTTTATATACATTTATATTCCCGCGGGCGTTGTAAGGGATATAAAGGACATTGACCCTTTTTAAGTGATTGTTGGGCGATGAAGTTGGTGAGCCATCACTAAAATCTTTATTTAACTACCTTTTCCCTAATCTATTTCCAAAAGTGGATGAAGAATTACTATCTCTGAAGCTATGGCTATCCTTTTGTTGAATTTAGATAATTGATTGATAGATGAATATCATAAATTCAATCGCACCAAGTTTTATGTTTCTAGATACTAAAATGACATAAATCTCTATATTAACTTTCATTTGCTATATCAACCCCTTAGGGTTGAGTTCCAAAAAAAACCTTTTTAATTTTTCATAAGAATCATGAACCAAACCATTTTGTACTAAGTTTCTATGTTCAAAATGAGAATATCTTAGTAAATACGAATAGTAGTTTGGCGCTTCGGCGGCGGCACGGTGCTGCCTCTTACACTGACCGTTGATGATAGTGGGAGAGCTTGCAGCGATTGCTCGGGAATATGGGGACGGTTAGTGGTGGATCTCCATCCAAAATAATTGCTGAAGTGAAGGGTTAGTGCTTGCTATTATTATATATACTGCTATTCAAAACTAACAAAACAAAAATTATAATACAAAAAGCTTGAATCACCTGAGATACGAACCCGGAACGATTGATTAATAATAGTTCTGATTAAATATTCATAGTAGGTAGTTGTACCGCTACGCCACGGGGACGATACCGGGGCGGTGGCATGTTTTTATTACGCTATATTTATACTCTCCGCCCACAACTTCACCCGCGTGGATTTCGGTTATATTGCAGTATAAAACTTCTCATTACCACAGAAAAATCCGAGGAGAGCGATGTAACGCTGGATATGCTCAGCCATTTTATTCGGAATTCATGCACAACTTGTATAGAAAATGAATAAATTTAAGAGTAAACTATAAAAATCTAAACGACCAACAAAGCGACGAACCTAACCTAACAATTATTCAATTACTGCTTAAAACCTGAAATCTTTAAAATACACAATTCAATCTATAATAGTAGGAACCAAAAAATATCCCTAACTAAACTATAAAAATCTAAACGACGCGACGCGACGAACAAAGCGCACCAAACTATTATTCAGCCTACTGCGAAAAACCTAAAATCTATTAAATACTTCAGTATAATATAATAGTGGAAAGGAATTAAGGGCACTAAAGAAAGCGAGCAACACTCAATCATTTCTCATTATTATGATTTCAAGTTACAATTACCAAAATTTGTCGGTGCCATGCCTATGCTGTAAACAGTATCAATACGATTTTTTTATATAGTTGATGTAAAATATTTTGGGTTTATATACTCCAATAAAGAAGAAATCATACCGCGATGTAGAAAGTACCGACAGCGCCATCTATTGGTGACCATGCAAACAACGCCGAGCTCTTTTTTAAGGTTTCAGCTGAAAGGTTAAAGATTTCGCTGCTAAAATCCATTAGTGATTCCGGTATAAAAGTACTCTATAATTTAATTTGGACTTCTAACTATGTGTCTGCAAAATTTCAAAGCAATCGGTTCGGTAGTTGCGGCGTGAAAGAAGCACAAATAAACAAACAAACAAACTCACTTTCCGATTTATAATATTAGTATGGATTTACATACATACATTAAAAAAAATATTATAAAAACACTTATATTTACAAATATACATTGTTTTTAGTAAATCAACGTGTTTTTTATACATATTTATTCTTAATTAATAGATTATAAAAGAAAGGGTAGCCAATGCTTGAGAATTAAAATTTCCTCAGCCACTTTTTGAAGTTGAGTAGAGAAAAGATGGTAAGCAAAGGAAGGTGGTATTAAAAGGATGATAAAGTATCTAATAAAAAACTTCAAAAGACCCAGAACCCTCAGTTACCTCTTCCAAAGCACGCAGGTAGCAGAAGATTTGTGCTATTTAAAGCCGTCACTACACAGCATTTTATTTCACTTACATGTATACTTATATACTTACAAGTTGCGTGGGGAAAAGATGGTGAAATAAAGGTTGTTGGTGATGGGTCTCAACCGCATTGCCCAAAAATCCCTTAAAAGCCCCAATACCGTAAGTCGCCTCTTACGTACACCCACCGGAAGAAATGGGGTAGTGCTATACTAAGCCACCACACAGCTATATTCAAATTCAAATCGTTTAATGCATTCATGTGGTAAAGTTCGAGATGATACAGGTTATTTTATTTATTGTTCCATAACATGAACCCATATTTATCACTATATTTTCTTAATTAAATGATAAAAGCTCCAAAACACTCAAACAGATGATAAATTGTGGACACCACATTTATCTTGTTTCGATGGGGTTACCCGTGACAAATATTAATATCCCTTTTGCCAAACTTAACCAATTATTTATCTCCAAATCGAAAGGCGACAATAATAATAAAGAATAAAATACAAAAAAGGAACAGTTAATAACCTGCTTTTTATAAAATATTCCCTATAAATAAGTTTGAATTTGTTTTTCTTTGAACTTAATCTCGACTGGCAACCGCGCGAGCGGGACACACTTCTCTCTCACACGGCTCTCGTTCTAGGACGTTTCTCTGCTTGACAGTTTTTAAAAGATAATTAACTTTATTGCATGGTAATAAATTGCATTTTTGTTTACCATATTTTTGTAAGTACGCTCTCCTGTTTAGTAGCTTCATGGTTCTACTATCTTAGCTGTCGGAGCATGGTTTTATCAATTTTGACATTCCTAATCAGTCATTTATTCATTCTTTAATAAGTCAAATTAGTATTGTCATTTCAGTGATGTAAAAAATCTACCGCAATAGCTGTACCTACTTCTGTACCATCGCCAAGACTAAAGAAATATCATTTAAGTTTTATGTACTGTTTATGAGTACTTTTTGCTAGAAGATTCGACAGAAATATTTTTTTATCACTTATAGACAGCTTCAATATATACTCGTCACATTAGGTTAATTCTTTCCATGGGTGTCGTAAGAGGCTACTAAGGGTATGGGGCTTTTTAAAGTGATTTTAGGCGATGCGGTTGAAGACCCATCACCAACGATACTTTATTTCTACCATCTTTTCCCATATCAACTTCCAAATGTGGCTGGGGAGTTTTTAGCTCTAAAGCTGTGGCTACCCCTTTTAAGGGATTTATGGCCGTGAGTATATGTATAGTAAAATTAAAAACCTGTAACAATGTACCTACGAATACAATGTCACAGGACAGGACTAAGTATAACTCAGCCATAATAGTTTCCTCAGGATATTTCCCCTCATGGTTAACGTCCTCAATAAATAAAAAAGACGTTGGTCATGGCCCAACGAGAACTAAAAGTCAAACCGATGAAGTGAAGTCTCAAGAAAAAGAGTTGAGACTTTATTTCATCGTTATAAAAACTGAAAAATTTATGAGTATGTAAATGGTTAAATTTATGACCGGTACCTACTCCATGGCGATAGATAGTCTCTGCCTACCCCAATAGGAACTAATGGCATGAGTATATATATATATATATGTATGTACCTACTCCGTAACTATCATGTATTTTAATGGAATGTCTTCTAGGCATGACATTATTACAGAGGCCACCTGTCTTTTTGAGAAAACTCTCTATTTGGTCCAATTGTGTCCTCCGTAGTCGTCCTCTACTAACATCACTTTACAGTACCTTCCACATTGGGTCTATAGATCTCTTTTACCAATTTACTTATTCATCCTCATCATGCGGAAACCGTCTAAATATGATTTCTTCGAAATATGATTTCTTTAGTATTAGTATATGGGGAAATACTAGTTTTCATTGAAACAAACCTATCCCAAATTGTTTATTGATGTACAATAGTAAAAATTTTGTTTTATTTTTTTCCTCAATGATAGAAAGTCTCTAAAGGTACCCTGTGTTTTGAAAATAACATCTGTCTTTTGCTCTGTTTTATATTCTACAGATAAGTTAGTGGGTCTATATAAACTATATATTTATTGCGGAATAGTTATTTGAATTGTTATTATAATTGTGCCAGTGACAAATTGGTCAAGTAAACAAAATAAATACATTTAAATTTATCACACAACCTGTCAGGCGTCCGAAGTGTAAAGAATGAAAAAGCACGTATAAAAAGATTAATTAAACTAAAATAAGCTAGATAGGTTAGCCAGGATCGTACCAATCCATACCAATCCAACAAAATTAATAGTTTCTGCCTACTCCGATAGGAACTAATCTCGTGAGTTACGCTAGTAGGTTTATATGATTTTCTTTTATGTATTTTTTTTTATTTTGATAGAGAGAAAAAAAACTTGAAATTATTATTGTAATTGAAATATTTATCTTTAATTTATGATGGAATAAATATTTGTTAGAGAAGATGTGGCACGTTTAATTCTTTTTTGTTTTACATCAAGACTTTTTTTCCTTGGATTAGACTTTGTTTTAAGTTTGCCTCATGCTTGTTCATAATTTGTCGTATTCGTCAGATAACATTTTTAATTTATGCAGTCTGTTCAAAGTAAAGTTACACTTTTTCTTACAAACTCATTACGCAAAATCTTGGCCAAACACAAACTTACTTTAAAAATAAGAAAAAAACTTATTCCAACTGTCATAAACTTGACATGAAACCGTCAAAATTTTATCACATGTCACTAAACGTCACAATGCAAATTTAATTGATTTTTTTTATTGGTATTCACCACAGATCTGTATTTGAATAGATAACGCAAGTGTCATTTCTTGTATAGAAACCAAGCGTGCCATTATTTTTCCACCTACTGTGACGTCACATGAGCAATTTAGTGATGGGAACTCCCCGTCAGCGCGTAAACGATTCAATCGATTATATTCGAGTGCATCGACAGACGAATGATAAATTGACAGAAGAATGATAAATCTAGAATTATACCTGTTTTTTAATAACGATTTTTTATTCATAGTCTCATTTTTATTCTGAGCAACTCTTCCTACATTATTTTCCTCCACCACTACATCTCCTCGGAGAACAACGATCGAAATCAGTGAGTTAATGAGTCAGTTAGTCAGTGAGTAGTTCAGTAGCCTTTATTATTATAAAAACTTGTCCTTATTGATAACCTACCTAATTAACTAGTTTTAATAAATTGTTTTCGGAAAGTTACGAAATGATTTAAAAAACCCGAGAAGAAATTTTATCTACAAAAAGGAAAGCCAGTAGAAGGCGCTATGACAAAATATAATACAACCCAGAACTAATTCGGATTTGAAAAAAAAACAAATAAAATAACTTGTAGAGAAGGAAAAATAATCATGTATTTTTTTTTCGTTGTCAGTTTTTCTCCAGGCTAAATCTCATAGACAGTGATAACTAGAAAGCTGAAATTTTCACAAATGACGTATTTCTGTTGCCGCTATAACAACAAGTACAAGTAAAAAAAGGATTTTAAGGGGGGGGCCTTACAATAAACGTGTTATATTTACTTGTATATCACCTTTCAAAATAAATAATTAAATAACAGTAAAGTAAATTTCAAAGGGGCTCCCATACAAAAACGTTATTTTCTATTATAGATGATAGTACGGAACTCTTCGTTTGTTCAATATTGGAAATAAAAAAAACAAAGTAGTGTAACAAACTCTTCAACATTTGCTGAATATGTAGAATTATCAGAAGCAGTAACAGAATTAAATTTTCTCATTTGTGTAACGAATGATGTCTTTACTAAGGTTTGTAAACCAGTTAAAATCTATGAAGATAATTCAGCAGCTGTAGCTATTTCTTAGTATGGAAACTTTACAAAGAATTCTAAGCACATTGAAGTTCACTATCATTTTGTAAATTAAAATGTTTAGCAGGGAAGTATACAAAATAGAGTCAGAAAATAAAATTGCAGATATATTTACAAAACCTGTGTGAAATTTTAAATTCACTAACTTAAAAATGCTAAATTTAAAGGAGTATAGTTCCCTAATTGATTATAATTACTGTAGTACTTAAGAAGCTTTGAACTTATGTAAGGAGGCGTGTTCGTGTAAATATGTACATTTATATTGGCAACACTGAGTGAAGGAAGGAAGTAAATAAAGGCTGACACATACCACACGTTAAGAAATGTAGCTTAGAGAAAAACTTGTAACTAAAATTTAAATGTTCTTTTATTAAATAAAAACAAAGTTAAAACAACAGTATTCCAATTAATTATTTAACAGAAACATTGTAGTAATAAAAATAATTTAGATACATGGAACATCCATCGCGAATATTATCATTTCTCTGTTCCCAAAATCGATTAGAATTAGAATCGAATACAACTATTTGTGTAGGTACAACACATTTTGCTTAAAATGACAGAAATATGACAATAGCTACCGTACCATGTAGCTGATTGACAGGTGAAAATATCGTTCATTTTGATGTTCATTGCGTGTTTTAATAGACAAGCCATACTAGATAGCTTTGTAACTAAAAGCGGCAATGTATTATAAATTAAGCGATACACACTCGTTTAAAAGTTTTTCAGTGTAAAACCACAACCAACACGAAATAATTGATTTTGCAATAAAAACCACATAATCTAATAATAAAGTGACCTACCGATGAAAGGAAATCTTTCTATTAATTAGTCCCGCTTTATTTAGATAGTTTTTGCTACTCAATACGGCATAATTAAGCATTTTTTATATTTAGCTTGACATCTGTCACCGAGAACGTTCGAGCACGGACTCAATCAAATGGCGATAAACTAAGATAATTTTACTCAGTTTTTACACGCGAAGTACATGCACTTGCGGCATCTATTCAAATACATGTCTGTGGTATTCACAATCTTTTTAAGATTTAGCTTAGCTGTATGTCCCTGGTATGGTGATCCAAATTTGACGTTTTAGACTAGTTACTAGCTCATTCGGTCTGTGAGTTGAATGATTTAAAATCTATTATTGCCATTCTTATGCTACTATTGATATTACAAATACCTGCCACTTTATTTAATTCTACCGTATACTCTTAATCCAAAATTGTTCCTAATTTTGTAACTAATTATCAATTATTTCTATAAAATTTTATTGAAAAAGAATAAAACCATGTTTTAAATGTTTGACAAGTATGAATTGTCAGGTTGTTAAACCTTTCGAAACCCAGGATTTTAGACCTCCAAACCTCTATAGCCCAGGGGTATTTTGTACATTTTTGCGTGTCAATTCGAGTGGACGCTGGGCTGTCACGTAGATTGTCACAACTGTCAAACGGTAACTAGAGAGGACGCTGGGCCCCTTGATACTCACACTACGGGGTGTTCAAATAAGTGAAAATAGCAATAATTTTTAGATACTAGCTTTTGTCAGTGACTTCGTACGCGGTTTTCTAAAAAAAATACAACATTTAAATCCGCAGCGTTATTGTTTTATTACGTTGCGTTATTACAGTTATGTAGAACTGAATTTATAACATTTGTGTATGAATGTTTGTTCCATATACTGTTAAATTGTCAAATTAAAAAAAAATGCTACAATTTTCAAAAATAAGTATATTTTCTATTTAATAATTTTCTATAGACAATCAATAAATATACAGTTAACATATTGAAATAAAATAATTATGATTGTTTACTTTAGTTTACATTACATCGAAGAGATCTTTACCAAAACTTCAATAATGTAACACAAGGTGAAAAAAATACCTAAAAACTTTCTAACTTTACTTTCCTTAACTTATATGCCCGTGCGAAGCCGGGATGAGCTACCAGTCAATTAATATTTGTTATGTATATGTTACGGCTAAAAGCCGAAGTGCGGCTGCACCTAGGTTTAGCCAGCTAGTCACGTTTAGCCAGGGTTGGTTAGCTTAGGTTAGGTTAGGTTAGGCTATGTATAAAACGAGCGAGCGAAGCGCAGCGGAGCGAGCACTCTTAAATGCATAATCTGTATTTTATATATATGGAAAATGTTTTATAGAAATAGTATTATTCTTATTCAATATTTTCAACATAACATAAGGCTGCACCTAGTTTTAGCCGGCTAAACCTAGGTGCAGCCGCACTTCGGCTATTAGCCGTAACATATATATAAAATAATGCAACATTATTCGGTAAGTGTCAAAGATCCGTAATCGCACTGCTCCTGCAAGGTCCCTGGCGCAACCGATTCACAAGGCAAAAGGGTGATGTCCAACGGAGTTGACGCTGGGTTCTGAAAGTATGAAATAAAATTTGAACACACTGTATTTGGTAACTTTTTACAAAGATGGCGGCGACAGAATTAATCAAGTCGATTTACAAGCTTGATGTGCTAATAATCAAAGTTATTTTGAAAAACTTATTTCATCCATAGATTTCTGATGAAATTTTCTATATATGGAAGTGAAAATGATAACAAGTGTACTTTCATGATAGTAAAAATAAAACACTAAACCTGTGGGCTGTCGTACTGACCCCTTTTTTGATTCAAGTTTTTGACTTATAGACTACTATAAATTTACCCTTTTTTACACTAACACTAAATATACATTATTTAGAATTGAAAAAACACTTACAACACGTTTTCCACCAATGAACACAATTTATATCACAAGAAAAGCACGAGCGTCGTTCACGCGCGGTTCCGCCAAATAGAAACTAAAATAACGTCGAAATCTGTCAAGTGACCCATAGAGTATCATACATCATTTAATTGGTTATTTAATTTCCCATCATTCATTCAAACATTCTACATGCCGAAATATACCTTAAGACAAGCTACGATGGTTTAAAGATGGGTGATAACTGCCGTCCATCCGAGTTGACGCTGGGCGAATGTGCAAAAACGCGCTGTCAAACGGAGTTGACGTTGGGTTTCGAAAGGTAAATGAACATTTTTTTTTATTTATTCGAATAGGCTGTTTGTAAGTATATCCAAAGCTAAAACATAATTAAAGAGTAGAGACAAAATTTATGGTAAATAACACAAAATAAACAATTTTCATTTTCATTATTAGATGTTTTGAAAACCAATTAATTCATTTTTTAAACCCGAATAATAATTAATTAAATAAATGGTTACTATTTAAAAATATTTTTTTTACGTAACTAAACGTGAGATACAAACCTAACTATATTGCTGTGTGCTTAGATAAAAATAAAAGAAGAAGATGCGGCAACCTCTGCCCGCGCGTGGTCCTACTAAACTGAGTACAATGTACTTGGTTTGCTTCAGTCGAGTTTAGTCCGCTACGATACTTCAAGTCGACGAGCTGACATAATCTTTGACATCGAAATTAAAATTTTCATACAATTCGCGCTTAAAATGCCTGGCTGTGCCTTTATTCAGTGCACAAATCATTCAAGGCGTAAAAACAAATCACAGGGAATCACGTTTCATGCGTAAATACACCAAAAATATATTTACAAGCAAAATATTATTAATTTCGGCCATTTTATCCTTGAAATCTGACATGTTTAAGTGACAGAGACAGACTATACGAGCCCATCGCTCTATCTTTATCTTTGCGTCATGTCGTGTGTGTTCGTATCAGTTCGTATGGATGTAGTGCGGTGTTGTTGTGATAAACCGATAAGGCCCATATTTAGTTGACAATTTGTACGCTCACCCCGCATCTTCTTCTTTTATTTTTATCTAAGGCTGTGTGTTGCTTATTCGTGAAGATGAAGCTAAATTTGAAGATTGCAAACTGGAACATTCATATGGTGTCTCTATGTTTATAAGAATTCTTGACGGAAGATTCTTTACGAACTGAAAATTACCCAAGAACATATGAAGTTCTCCTCCATGACTATCGAATAATAAAGCGTATATTTAACATACAAAAACTTGTATCAATAGTTCTTTGCTTATCTTACAGTGATTATGCTTTAGTTACAAATATATAATAATATGTTCTAGATACTTGTTTCTTTATTCATTTACTAATGGACCTTCTCAAATTTGCACGATTATTATAAATTGAATATACGCCTGTGTTTCTTCGGGTCAATTTTTGCTGGCACAAAAACTTGAAAACTGTAATTATTTAATTAGGAACAACGTTTTTAGGGCCAACGGCAACGGTAATAAATAACTATAAAAACTAAAAGCTTAACTGTTTTTGCATAGTCTTTACATATCTGTTACCTAGCATAATTTACAATGCATAAATTTAGTACATAGGCAACAGGCAACCCATAATGTTTGCGGATTACGTAGTGTGGCCGCACATGAACCTAACTTTTTAAGTAAAAAAAAAATATAATATTTTTTATATTACCTTAAGGCTAGGCTATTAATATATATATTAAAAATTCAATTATTGATATTTGTTGGGGACGACCCAAACAATAAGTAATGCTGAATATAAAAGCTGAGGGATGCTAGCTAGGGTTGGTGACTGTAAAGAGCTATAAATAACCAAACCCGTTGAGTGATGATTTAACACTGATTTATTTATTCTACCAATATTCGAATGATTGCGACACAGCGTAATGCAAGCAATGCTAAAATTAAAACATATGTATTTTAAATTATAAATTAAATGTACTTGTGTGCGTTAGCTTGTACATCTTGCCAACCCAAAAAAGGAAGGAAAAAGGCAGCTTTGTTACAAATATCAATATGACAATTGGCCTAGACCTCGCTTTTATAACATACCCTTTTTATATTATAAATCGATAAAGAACATCATACTTAAAAACTTTGCCCATGGAATACCTATCTAAAATATTGTAATTTTCAAAAAATAATAAAAATAAAAAATTGTCGTACCTAGTTCAAACTGAGAATGTATAGAATGAGATTCCTTGCTTCAGTGAAAATAAGAAATAAAAAATAACATTTGATCTATGCTATTCGCTCTGTAAACAAAAATATTACTTCTGGTATTTTCCAGTTCTATTGATCGTCGTTGAAAAATAATATCATGAAAATAAACCGGTAAGCGAGCGATTGAATTTGAAAATACCGAAAGAAGTAATATTTTTGTTTACAGAGCGAATAGCATAGATCATGGAAGTATTATTTAAACAGGAACGCGCGCTGGCGACCTAAAGTGTCCTGAAAAGGGATGGCTAACTAGCTAACTGTGTCTCGTTTTAAGTAGGGTGACCATCTGTTGGTGTTTTAATAAGAGTTCCTCTAAAGGATACAAAAACACTTATATTTACATATTTTGAATGCTTTTGTTCATGAAAACCTCATGTGGGGACCTGATGCACTCGCAGCCTTTGACACGGTAGCTCAATTGGCAGAGCGACGGCGACGGGGGCGTATACCCGAGGTCGCGGGTTCGATCCCCACCTGTGTAGAAATTTTTCTTTCCTTTATTTATTAGTTATATTTACATACATACATTATAAAAAAATACATACATACATACATACATATTCTCACGCCGTTAGTTCCCATTGGGGTAGGCAGAGACTATCGATCGCCACTTTGTACGATCCTGGCAAATAAAAAAATATATTATAAAAACACTTACATTTACATATATACATTGTTTTTGGTAAATCAACGTGTTTTTTATACATATTTATTCTTAACTAATAGATTATAAAAGAATGGGTAGCCAGTGCTTGAGAATTAAAATTTCCTCAGCCACTTTTTGAGCAAAACCAAATTCAAATCGTTTAATGCATTCATGTGGTAAAGTTCGAGATGATACAGGTTATTCTATTTATTGTTCCATAACATGAACCCATATTTATCACTATTAAATGATAAAAGCTCCAAAACACTCAAACAGATGATAAATTGTGGACACCACATTTATCTTGTTTTGATGGGGATACCCGTGACAAATATTAATATCCCTTTTGCCAAACTTAACCAATTATTTATCTCCAAATCGATAGGCGACAATAATAATTAAAATAAAATACAAAAAAGGAACAGTTAATAACCTGCTTTTTATAAAATACTCCCTATAAATAAGTTTAATTTGTTTTTCTTTGAACTTAATCTCGACTGGCAACCGTGCGAGCGGGACACACTTCTCTCTCACACGGCTCTCGTTCTAGGACGTTTCTCTGCTTGACAGTCTTTAAAAGATAATTAACTTTATTGCATGGTAATAAATTGCATTTTTGTTTACCATATTTTTGTGAGTACTCTCTCCTGTTTAGTTAGTAGCTTCATGGCATAGATCAAATGTTTTTTTTTTATTTCTTATTTTCACCGAAGCAAGGAATCTCATTCTATACATTCTCAGTTTGAACTAGGTACGACAATTTTTAATTATTATTTTATTTTGAAAATTACAATATTTTAGATAGGCATTCCATGGGCAAAGTTGTTTAGTTTGGTGTCCTTTATCGATTTATAATATAAAAAGGGTATGTTATAAAAGCGAGGTCTAGGCCAATTTCAATAATATGTAATTTAAGGCTAAAGTTATGGTATTATCAATTATAGAAACAATATTAAATTAAGTTTGATGCTTATTAGTAAATTTATTTTCACGTAGCTGTCCATACTTATTTTAAATTTTATTATTAAGAAGAGTCAATAGATACGCTAAATGTAATTGTCCCCGATGGGCTCAACTATTTCACTGAGAGAATCACTTGGAATGGGGACCGACACTGACCGCGGGGGTTTGGGAGGTACTGTGCCTCTATTTACACTTAATATGCCCATGCTCAATGATTCACGCAATTCACTACACTGTGTTGGCACGTGGCGCGCGGCGTTGTCGGCGAACGCGGCGCGGGGGGCGGCGGCGTGTGTCGCGGGGCGCGCCCTGCCCTCCCGCCCGGCCGAGGAAGTTAACTGCATACTGCGCCGTCTCCTCGCTCGAAGACAGGCTGCTATAATTCCCATTACCACCAGTACAGCAATCATGCCATACATGATGGAAAACTGATGAATGTCATAAACGCTGAGCTCAGACGCTGACTGTTGTTTTAGGTTTTTGATCTCATTGACAATGTGACGATACGTCTGTTGGTGGTTTTCAGTCGTAAAGTTGAAGCTAGCACCAGGTGTCTTGATGACGCTGTTTAAAATAGATATCTCTGGGGCTTCGATCGATGGCTGAATAGTTACTTTTCGTAGAAAGTTCTTCTGAGAGTGAATCGTAAACATATCACTCTTAATTGTACAACCTTGACCTATATCAAGAAGGCCGGTACCCGATAAGGATGTCATAGATATATCAGCTGAGCAAAATGACCGAATATCACATTTGTTGCAACACGAATATAGATAGGAATTCGGTCGGTGCAACTTGATCCATCTGTTTACACAAGGTGCATGCTCGTATAAACAGGATGATATAAATTTGCTTGAATTTATTAAAGTAATATTACATATATTTTGCTGTAGATCTAAAGCATAGGTGGGTTTATCAAGATTACATAGTAGTTTTTCTTCTAATACATGGAGACAAGCTTGTAAATCGTAATTTGATAAAAAGATTACTGCGTCTTCGCGTAGGTTAAAAGCTATGTAAGGGTAGGTAGGTATGGTAAGGTAGGAATTTCCATTTTTGTTTTGTGGGACGCTAATTATTCTATCGAGCTCGTATATCTCATTGCTTACTAATGGTACTTTTATTTCGATTATAAGGTATTTTTTATATACCTTTGCGAACACTTTTAGTAATTTGTATATGTCTCTTATGTTGCCAGTTTCGGACGGTACCTTTAGATCGCCCTGCATATGGCCAGATATGAAATTGATTTGCTCTTCCAGTTGTTCGCTTGTTATGAGACGTGCATCGATTCTGCCGTGACTGATGTCTGTCACCGTGTCTATGAGTGACGTTTGCATGCGTCTCAGGTTCTCGAGGATAATGGTTGCAGATAAAGCTGATGACGTAATATAAAGACTGTTTTCTACATCAGATCTTATTCTATTCATGTCTGCTGATATGCTGTGTAAATGTTCGTTGATCAGAGAAAATTGTTTATTCATTATCTGCTCGTTGCGCTGTATGATGTTTAATTCGGCTTCAACCACTACTGTTTGGTTTATTATTAGATTTTTAAGATGATTTTCATTGTATGCTATTTTGTCGATATCTTTAGCGTATTGTTGGGCGAAGTTGCCATCTAGTACCCCAAATAAATAGTTAGCTGCACTGCCAATGCCATTTACTAAACCTCTTTTTTGTCTTTTGTTCTTGGAGCTATGCAATAGTTGGTTATAGTGCTCAATTTCAGTTAGGTCGTGTGTTAGCTGGTTAGTTATCTGCTGGTATTGAGTATTACATTTCATTGTCATGCCTTTCAGATGTCTCACGTAAGTCTCCATGTCAGTGATTGCTTGCCAGTAGCTAGTGAGATTGTAGTATACTACTAGCTTCCATTCATCTCGAATGTATTGTACGTTCGATATTTTGACAAAATATAGTGTCTTCGAATCGTTTAATGATATGGTACTGAAGTTAGAGACGTTTTGCTGTACAGTCGAAGGTATAATCATTGAAAATAGTAAAAGAACAACGGTGAAAAAGTTTTTAAATGTTTTACGCTTGCTTCCCTGTGCACCTTTGTTAGAGTTTATAGGCGGTGAAGTTTTCTGATTGGTATCATCTATTTCTGTCGATTCAATCGGTAACAGTATGAGCTTCGTTACTGGTCGCTTGATGATATTTGATTCAGTTTTGACAGACCCAACCCTAACGTATCCGTCGCTTCCAGGGTGAATGTCCACAACCCTGCCGAGTGCCCATTTACCTGGAGGTAGGTTCTCGTCTTTTATAATAACGATGTTGTTTAGTTCGAGGTTTTTTGTGGGTGTTCTCCATTTAGAACGAGTTTGAATTGAAGATGCTGAAGATAATCCATTGACCATAGCTTCCAAAAGTGTTTGTTCATGCTTTGTACAAGTTGCCAACGTGCTCGTAAGTTGATGTCATCTGGGTCAGTCTGAGGTCGTGTTAGTAAAGAGTCTCCTATTAAAAAGTGTCCTGGGGTAAGATAGGTATCCTCAGGATTCTCAGTCAGAGGAAACAAAGGACGCGAGTTTAAACACGCTTCTATCTGTTGAATCAAGGTAGTGAACTCCTCGTAGGTAAGTTTTTGCTCGCCTAAAACTCGTTTTAGATGTCGCTTAAAGCTTTTTACAGCTGCTTCCCATAAACCACCTGCACTAGGCCACGCTGGAGAATTGAATGCCCATTCCATATTAATTTCACTAATATGCTTAAAGAAATCATGATTTATTGAATTTAAAATCTGTTTGTATTCACTGTCCAAAGTTCGTTTGGCTCCGATAAAATTTGTACCGTTATCGCTGTACATTCGGCGGGGCATTCCTCTCCGCGCACAGAAACGATGAAAAGCTTCTAGAAATGCTGGAGTGCTTAGGTCGGACACCAATTCTAGGTGAACTGCCTTGGTTGCTAGGCAGACGAACACAGCCACGTAACCTTTGTTTGTTTTAACTCCCCTGCCCTTGCTGGCTTTAAGATCTACGTATCCAGTAAAATCCACGCCTGTATGCGTGAATGGACGTGAGGGCGTCACTCTGGCTTGTGGTAAGTCAGCCATGATCTGATGTGGTGTTTCTGTGCTGAAACGACGGCATTTTATACATTTACGAAGTTGTCCTTTGACTGTTCGCTTGCCGCTTAGAATCCAGTACTTTTCACGTAAATAGGATAGGGTAAGTCTTGGTCCGCCGTGTAAAGTTATAATATGAGCTTGATTGATAAGTAATTCAGTAAAACGGCTGTGACTCGACAAGATTATTGGATGTTTAGCTGAGCTGCTTACTGCTGAATGACCAAGACGGCCACCCACTCTCAATATCCCGTTTTCATCCAAATAAGTAAGTTCGCTAAAGGGCTGTTGGAACAAGGATATCCTTTGGTTTTCACTTTATCCAAGTCCTTTTCAAAGTCTATCACTTGCACGTGCTTTATAATAATTTCATATGCTTTGTTTATTTCTGAAGTAGATAGAACTGTATCATGTCCCGTGTGTTTGCGTCGTAATGCTGCCACGAAACGTAATACCCATGCAACTACCTTCACAGTGTGAGTAATTGAGCTGTTATTTTTTAATAATTCATTTATAAATGAAGAGCTATAGTATTTTCTAAGATTTTCACGATTGCACATTATAATTGAAACAACTATTGATTTTCGGATATTTTAATCGCGTGTAATTACATTATTTTTAATAGCCCGACGTTTCGAAAACTTTTCAGTTATCATGGTCACGGGAAGACTGAGGTGTTATTTGTCATTGTACAGTACTATAAAATTATTAATACTAACTACCTTCACAAAATTTTTAAGTTACATTTGCTATGAAGAGCTATGTTGATGTAAAGTTGAGTTTAGTTTGACCTTTTTTGTTTCAAGTGTTGGTGAATCATAATTTCTTTCTTTTATATTGTTTGTGTCAAATTTAGACAATGATTCCGGCCCGTTCCACCAGAGCGTGTTGTTTTGAAGCTTATTAATAGTTAGTCCTCTAGTGGCACAGTCAGCTGCGTTGTCCTCAGATCGGACGTGGTTCCAGTTTGATGCTGGTACGATTTCAATTATTTGTTGTACTCGATTCGCGACGAATTGCTTCCATCGAGATAAGTCGCCATGAAGCCAACCCAAAACCACTATAGAGTCAGTCCATGCGTATACATCATAATTCGTACTTGTTAAAGATGTTTTTATTATTAGTATAAGCTGAGCTAGAAGTAAAGCACCACACAGTTCAAGGCGTGGCAGTGAGATTTTCTTCTTTAATGGCGCTAGTTTTGTTTTAGCTGCAACGAGCTGTCTTGTGCACTCGCCCTTATCGTTTTTTTCGATACTAGGTACACGGAACAAGCGAAACATTTTTCCGACGCGTCGCTATAACCATGCAGTTGGAATGACTTTTGTGTGTCACCTAAGTACCTCGGTATATTGAACTGGCTTACATATTGAAGGTCATTTCGTAGCTGTACCCATTCGTTTTTGATATCTTTCGGAATAGGATCATCCCATCCTACGCAGGAAACCCACGTGTTTTGGAAAAGTAGCTTCGCTCGAACCGTTAGTGGTGAGAGCCATCCCAACGGGTCGAATATTTTAGATATTTCTGAAAGTAGCTGGCGTTTCGTATTACATGACTCGGCGTGCTCTATTTTGTTTGTAAATACAAATGAATCGGATGAGGGTATCCATGTTAGACCGAGTGTTTTACGAGACTCTGAACATTTAAAATCGAATGGCTTGTCAAGTTGATCTGAAGATAAATCTTTTAACAGTTCTGGATTATTTGCTGACCATTTACGTAAGTTCATTCCTGCACCTCTCAATATCTCAATTAGCTGGTGTTGGAGTTCTTTTGTAGCTTCAATAGTGTTTTCACCACTAAGTAGATCATCCATGTAGAAATTGTTTTCTAACGCTGTCGCTGCGAGTCGATATTTCGAAGCGTCGTCTTTAGCTAGTTGGCGCAAGGTTCTCATCGCTAAATAAGGAGCTGCTTTCGTTCCGTATGTCACAGTGGTTAGTAAGTACTCCTGGATTGGGTTACGTGTAGATTCTCTCCAGAGAATACATTGTAGATGCTGATCGCTTTTCCTTATTAAGATCTGACGAAAAAATTTTTCGATGTCCGCCGTGATGACATATTTATATTGTCTCCAATTTAAAATTAGTGTTGGTAAGTCATGCTGTAAGTTTGGACCACATTCCATTACGTCATTGAGGCTGAGTCCTGAGTTAGTCTGAGCTGAGGCGTTGAAAACTACACGCAAACTGGAAGTTGTAGATTCGGGACGAAAAACTCCGTGATGCGGCATGTGGTATGTAGTGTGGTCACCCTGGTCTGCTTGACGCATATGACCTAATTTTAGATAGTCGTAAATAAATTGTTTATAACTTTCTGAGTAAGATTCATTCTTTGACATTTTGCTTTCTAGTTGTAAGTATTGTGCTGTTGCTTTTGTTTTCGAAGATCCTAATTTTTCTTTAAAGTTAAGTTTCATCGGTAGGGCTACCTCGTACCTACCGTTGTCTAAGCGCTTAGTAGTAGCTGTATAATGTTCTTCGCAGAATTGTTCCTCTTTCGTAAGGTCGCTCGATATGTTAGGCAATTCCTCTATCTCCCAATATTTAGCTATTTCATCAAGATTGTTAATAACAACACTGCAGTTGAAAGTTTTCACGTTACCAGACAAAATCCAACCAAGCCTTGTTTGTTGTGCTATTGGCGCGTTGTGTGACCCTTTAACTAGACCACTCATAATCACTTCCGAGTACACACAAGCGTCAAGCAAGATATCAACTGACTTAGACATATTGTAATCAGGATCAGCTAGGTTCATATGCTGTATGTGTGGCCAAGATCGCTTAGAGAATGAAATATTGGGAAGGTCACCAATAACTCGAGGGATAATACAAGCTTCAGTCGTAAAATTGTAGTCATCGTAAATAGATTGGGATTCAAGTGATATAAGCTGTTTGCTTTGTTTTGGGGTGGATATACCGACTCCAGATACCGATGCGCTAAATTTCTTGCGTGGCAACCCTAGTAGCTGGGCGGCGTTCTCCGATACTAGAGTAATCTGAGAGCCTTGGTCAAGTAATGCTCGTAGAGTTACGTAGTTTCCTCCAATCGTTTTAACTTTCAATAAAACCGTCGCTAGTAAAACTTCTTCATCGTCGGCAGCCACGTGACTGGCTGTGTGCGCCTTGTTGTTAGTTTGCTTATTTGGCGGTGTCGCAGTAGTCGCTAAAGTTGGGATTTGCTCGGCATTAGACACTGTTGTCGACTGCTGTGACCCGTGACATGCATCATGTAGAAGCGTATGATGTGCGCAATTGCATTCTTTGCATCTTTTCATTGAAGTGCATTTATTTGTATGTTTAAAAAGACAGTTTTGACAAAGTTGTAGTTTTGTAACTGACCTGAATTTAGTTTCCGCTGGCATGATGATGAACTTTGGGCATCGGTAGAGCTCGTGATCAAATTTACACAGAGGGCACTTGCACGTGGATGTAGACGCTGCTTGATATCTCGATGTATGCTTGTTGCTATTGTAGCTCGATTTTATGCTAGGCTTTCCTTGGTGAAATGAAGCTGGCTTAGCTTGATACGATGAAACTGGCTTAGCTGTGGCTGTAGTTTCTCTTTCTCTTTTGTGAGTAGGCTCGAGTGCCATGAACTTGCTCTCGAGAAAAGTCATTAGCTCAGAGAGAGAAGGCAACTCTCTAGGAGACTTACGCGATTCCTTATACGCGTTGTAGGTATCGCTGTCTAGCTTTTTTGTTATTAAATGGACTAATATGGGATCCCAAGTATTTGTATCCACACCTAAGTTATGAATGGCATGAATACTCTCAGTAGTAGTATCGTAAAGACGCTTGATGTCATATGATGTTTGCTTGCTGATGCTGGGCTGATTCAGGAATGTTTCGATTTGCGTAGTGAAGAGTACTTGAGGATTATTGTAGCGATGTGTTAATATTTCCCAAGCAATATCATAATTTTCGCTTGAGATATTTAAATGCTGAATTAAACGCTCCGCTTCTCCCTTGACTTTAACCTTAAGGTGTTGCATTTTTTGAGCTTTGGATAGAAAATTATTGTTATGAATTGATTCGCAAAATAAATCGTAGAAAGTAGGCCAGTAAGTATATTTTCCAGAAAAGGTTGGTATTTCAAGTAACGGAGTAGATTGTTGCATATGAGAAGTAGCAGAAAGTTTTTGATTTAATGCTTTTTTAAGTTGTTTAAAAGACATTTCCTGTGTGATAAATTCGTTTAAGTAGACTTCATCTTCACCTTCGAAAATATTATCTATCTCGAAATGAAGCTTATCGATAGCGTTCCATCTTGATTGGATGCTGCGAAGTTCGTCTTCTAACTCCCATTTCTCGCTAATCTCGCTAACTTTAATGCTAGATACTAATCGCTTAAATGCTCGAAAGTTAGTCCGCTGTAGGGACAAAAGCTCGTCTACCTTTTTTGGACCAGTCTCGGTTTTAGTACCTGACCCTGTTGGTTTTTCCATCTTATAAAATTCATAAGCTTCAATTTTTGTTCGAATTTCGTTATAACACGTAGACATACGAGAATAAATATCCTCTTGAAAGTATCGCTGTGATTTAGTAGGTACAGTTACAAGAATAGCATGATTATTTTCGAACTCTCCCCAGAGATTATCTAAAGCCTCTAACCTTATTTTCAAATACTCCGAGGTTTTTCGCTTAGCTGAGTCCTTATCGAAGTTGGTGCCGATGCGCTGAAGCTCGGTGACGATCGCTCCTTGGCGGTTGAAGAGAGCTTCGAAGTCCGTCATGGTAGCTAGTTAGTCAAGTAAATAATAAACGATCTTACTTGAGCGCTGCTGCTAGGCAAGTCTCCCGACTCACGGAAGAAGTTCTGTTGGTGATGCTATGTGAGTCCCAGACCCACACGGTTGCTCTCTATGCAAGTCGCTTCACCTTCTCGCACGCTGATATGTTGAAAGTGATTGCCGCTTACCACTTATAAACGTCAGTAAAAAACTAAATTTTCACAAATTTCACGCTAAAGTTAATACACCCTTTATAACACAGTAAGTTACAGTTCGCTAAGACTCGATATTTAGCTCGCTAGGAAATGATACGTGTAAGTTTAATGCCACGACGAAACTAGGTCAATGTACGAATGCAACACTGACGGAAAATAATCCACTCAATATAACACTCCCGAAAACGTTTAGTGCGCTAGGTAGAGACACGTTTAACTTTAAATCCACGTCAAAACTAATTCAATGTACGAATGCAACACTGATGGAAAATATTACACTCAATATAACACTTCCGAAAACGTTCTGTGCGCTAGGTAGAGACACGTGTAACTTTAATTCCACGTTGAAGCTGGATCAATGTACGAGCGCGAAACCGACGGAAAATGTAACACTCCCGTTGAGTCCCGCTTGTACAAAAGCACGAAGGACCAATGTTGGGGACGACCCAAACAATAAGTAATGCTGAATATAAAAGCTGAGGGATGCTAGCTAGGGTTGGTGACTGTAAAGAGCTATAAATAACCAAACCCGTTGAGTGATGATTTAACACTGATTTATTTATTCTACCAATATTCGAATGATTGCGACACAGCGTAATGCAAGCAATGCTAAATTTAAAACATATGTATTTTAAATTAAAAAAAAAAAAAAAAAAAAGATTTATTGGATCCAAATATTACACATAATATAAAATAAAATTACAATGCACTGCCTCCCAAAAGGGTTGCCCGTAGTGCGGGAGGCAGACTTCCCAGGAGGTCTTTACATTGGGGTCCAGGACTTATTTACTAATATTTGAATGAAAACAAAACAGTCAATTAAAAAATTGAAAATATGAAGACAGTGAAAAAGAAAGTAATCAAATAACAAATTGACACAAATGCAGAACAAAAAAATAAAAAATACAACTTAAAGGATACTTAAGGGCATTCGTTATACAGGTAAAGGTAAATTAAGAATATAAGGTAATTATAAATTAAATGTACTTGTGTGCGTTAGCTTGTACAGTATTTAAAAAAACATTGCAACGAGTTCGATCTTTAAAATAATCAGCCAATCATTTTTAAATCTCTTGTCTATAATATCTAATTTCCAAAAGGAGAGGTATTTTTTTGTATGTAATAGGTTCCTAATTTCCCAACAGCTCAACCGATATACTTTTCAGTTTCTTTCAAAAGTAACATAGGCTATATATCATCACACGAAATATCATAGGGGTGTTGGTTATGAAACTGACATACATATATGGCTTTAGAAGAGACAAATTTCAACCCTCGACGCGGGTATTCTACCCATTGAGCTATCGCTTTAGCTTTAACATACATACATATCAACTGGTTTCCCATAATACAGGCCTAGACTAGTTTGGAAACCTCTCCTTAAGTCTGTACTACTTTGAATGCTTTATCAAATGTGTTTTTTGTTTTTTTGTATTATTTTTTTTAAACGGCGATAGGCCTGCCCCCTATCACGTGAGTACACTGTCTAAGCAAAACGTGGGTACCTTCTCTGGAAACTAGATGGCGCTTGCCATGTGAGTTCAGGAGTATTGGTACCTCTGCCAACCCCTTCGGGGATAAAACGGCGTGAACGTTTACGTTTACGTTTTTTGTATTTTTCGATTTATTCACGGCTATAAATCCCTAAACGGTGTAGAACTAAGCTAAGCTTTGGAATGAGAAATTCCTGAGCCATTTTGGAAGTTGAGTGGTGAAAAGACGGTAATAATATATAATTGTTGGTGCCGGGTCCCAACCACATCGCCCAGAAATCACTTAAAAGCCCAAGCTAAATCACTTAGGGTATAGACATTTAGACTCCTTTTATTAAGATAAACCGTCGGTAGAAATGGGGTAGTGTTATTCTAAGCTAAAACTACTCGGCGACACTTTTGTTTTGCTATAAAAAACATATTTATCTTATATTTACTTTGACTGGGACCTCATAGTATCACAACATGAGCAAACGTTTACTTGAATAAGTGTAACTGCATTTATCGTATTGATTTTCATGAAGCCCTTCCACATTGAACCGAAATCTAATTCGGTACATTTGAATTGGATGAGATGAGTTCTATTTTCCACCGACTTTAAAAAATGAGCTACTCAATTGGATTGTTTATATGTGATGTATGTATGATGCGTGATTACCCGTTAATCTGAACCGTTTATAATCAATCAATTTCTAAAATTGTATTTCTTTTCGTTTGGATATGCTTCTGACGTTGTCCTAATTTAAAATTTATCGGGTTTGGTTGCGTAAATAAAATTTTGCCTTAAAAATATCAAAATGCATGGACTACTTTGCTGTTTTTATTTGCCAAATTGTTTATCCATCAAATGGTTGAAGGAATTAAAAAAAATATTATGAAATTACTGATTTACACTAAAGTTGAGAATGTGAGTTACTAATGTTTTTAGACGATAGTGCATTGGCTGGCAAAAACTTCTTAAAAGGCATTGTGCAATTACTAGCTGACCCGACAGATTTCGTACTATAATTGAAACAACTTTTGATTTTCGGATATTTTAATTAAAATATCCGAAAATCAAAAGTTGTTTCAATTATAATGTGCAATCGTGAAAATCTTAGAAAATACTAGATTTCGTACTGTCAAATTTGCTTACGACAAAGCTTTAGGCGTTTTCCTGTTACTCTTAGTTCCATCAGGCGTGAATATTTTATTGGTTCATATAATCAGGGATAAAATATATTAAATGTTATAATTGCATTTAAATTCCATTTATATACATTATGTACCTGGGAGCCTTTTTGCCTCAAACACACAAACATCCATCCAAACATCTAAACTTTCACATTTATAATATTAATAGGATTATATACTTTCAATCGGATTACTTATAAAATGTCGTGCCGTGTAGTGTCGGTTGTGCCGTGTAGTGTCGGTTGTGTCGTTTAGTGTCGGTTTAGAATAACACTACCCCATTCCTACCCGTGGGTGATCGTAAGAGGCGACTAAGGGTACAGGGCCTTTTTAAATGATTTTGGGCGATGTGGTTGGAGACCCATCACCAAAAACATTTATTTAAACCATCTTCTCCCCAATCAACTTCCAAAAGTGGCTGAGGAATTTCTCATTCCAAAGCTCTGGCTACCCCGTTAAGGGATTTATAGCCGTGAGTATATGATGTATGTACTTATAAAATAAGAAACTAGTAAATATATACTCCGTTAAAAAGGTGGCCTTCAGAAACAGAAATTACATTTTAGTTTGTTAGTTAGTAGAGACAACGACGAGAGACGGAGGACACAATTAGATCACAGAGAGAATGTGCTTAAAAAGACCACCGACTGAAATTAAATAATAAAAGAGTATGTTTGGAGTATCGAAAAATATAAACGAAACTAGAGAGGTTTGCCAGGGCCGTACAAATGCGCGATCGATAGTCTCTACCTACCCCAATAGGAACTAACGGCATGAAATAGTGAATTTTAGGATAAGATCTTTGCCGTGTAGTGTCGGCTTAGAATAACACTACCCCATTTCTACCTGTGGGTGATCGTAAGAGGCGACTAAGGGTATAGGGGGCTTTTCAAGTGATTTTTGGGCGATGTGGTTGGAGACCCGTCACCAAAAACTTTTATTATAACCATCTTTTCCCAATGAACTTCCAAAAGTGGCTGATGAATTTTTCATTCCAAAGCTCTGGCTACCCCGTTAAGGGATTTATAGCCGTGATTATATGTATGTATATATGTATCTTGTATACTTAAAACGATTATTTTTTTAACTTTGAATAAAATATATTTCTCAAAAAAAAATTGTCATAAAAACGCATATTTTATTGATATTATTAAATTTTCAACAAAATGTAAATGGAATACAATAAAAGATGTGTAAATACATTGAAAAAAATATTAATAGTCATTTTCTGCAAAAAAAAAATTTTTTCAAATGTATGAAACAATAAACAAAAAGCTATTGAAAAGAAAAAAAAAAGAATTTTTTTATTTAGCACACACATACAGTATTCAATGACATAATTTAAAGAAATGGTTTCCGCTAAATTGGGCCCACAATCAGTAATTTCTGATTTGTGTATGGGTGTACACAAAATCAGAACTGGTTTTCATTATGAGCCCTACATGGTGTTGACAGTACGTCAGCAGCTATTTATATAAACTAGAAAATTAAAAACAAGTAAGAACAACCAAACAAACATATTTTCACTTATTACTAAGTCAATAATTATCAAAATTCTGAATAAAAAATAAAAAAACAAACCCTACTAAGATTTAGGTCAGATAAATCCATCAACCATAATATATTTTACATACATACATACATACATATACTCACGGCTATAATTCCCTAGAAGGGGTAGCCAGAGCTAAGGAATTATAAATTCCTCAGCCACTTTTGGAAGTTGAGTGGGAAAAGATGATAAAATAAAGGTTTTTGGTGATGGGTCTCCAACCGCATCGCCCAAAAATCCAATAAAAAGCCCCAACACCCTTAGTCGCCTCTTACGACACCCGTGGGTAGAAAGGGGTAGCGACATTCTAAGCCGGCACTACACTACACTAATATATTTTATATACATATATATAATAATACATAATTTCGAAATGCTAACACTATATTTAAATTTAAGTATGAGAAAATAGTCAATAAATAATGTAATAATTATATAAATTGTACATACATACTATATATAAATAACACTATTATATGCAATACTCGACTAAAAGTTTTGGCCGCCGTTTAATTGTATGTTTAATAAATATTTCTTTAATTTAAGTTTAAAGCTGTTAACGCTCATTATACTTCTTAGTGGTGGAGGGATGTTGTTCCAGCATTTTGTGGCGGCGTACTTAAAACTTCCACGAAATGCAGAACTGCGGTGTCGGGGAACTTCCAGGACATTAGACGCAGCTCGCGTGTGGTATTTATTACTTTCACCAAGCCATTTTAGTTTGTGGTGTAGGTAACTTGGTTCCCCACCCTTCACCAGTCCAAACAGCAGCGTAGCCAAGTGCAGCTTTCCACGTGAGTCCATTTTCAATAGTCTGCTCTTGTTCAAGAATGGCGTGACGTGTGATCTAGGGGGAATATTAAAACAGAAACGCGCACACGCATTTTACACTCTCTGCAACTGTTTTGAAGAGGTGGAAAGGAGTCTAGGACCAGTAACGGCATCACCATAATTTAATTTTGACAATATAAGTGACTCACACAAACTAATCCGGAGTTCCTCGCTAAGAAATTCACTTATTTTGTATAAAATTTTCAATCTGTAAAAACAATTAGTAACTAGTTGTAAGACATGTTTTTCAAACCTAAGGTTGCAATCCATTAAAATACCCAGATTACGAGCCTCATAAACACGTTCTACCAAGCTGTTATTGATTTTAACTTGCGGATCATAAGATGAAATTATACGGATCTGCTCTTTACTTCCCAAGACTAAGAATTTAGATTTTTTGGGATTAAGTACGAGCGTATTGTCTTCACACCAGTTAACGATTCTAGCTAAGTCAGTGTTAATAGAATGGATAGCGTTTTATGTATCTTCTGCCTTAAAAGATAAATATAATTGAACATCGTCAGCATAGATATGATAGCTACAATTTTTTATACAATTAACCAAGTCTGCACAGTACATAATAAAAAGTATTGGCCCTAAAATAGAACCTTGCGGGACACCTCGGGTAATAGGACATGCATCAGACGAAGAAATGGATCCATCACTTTTATTTAATTCGACTATTTGCATTCTATTAGTTAAGTAACTTCTGAATAGTTATATTGTGTTCTGGGAAAATCCATAGTGTAGGGTCAACTTCAGGGAGTGTGGAGGTTTTGAAATAAAAACCCAAAATAGCGGTACACTTCGTATAATTTCATCTTTCACAACCACTTGCCGATACAACGGACTACTGACAATTGCCCCCGCAAAAACAGAGATCGTATATTTATACCTTACCTAACCTCGAATCAACTGACAGTCTTATTAATAATACTTTACTCAAATCTACATAATCACTATTACAACTCATTTATAAATAAATAATAACATTTTAGAAATGAGTATTTACTAAAATTATGGATTTAATTACAATCATTATTTTAATCAGCGTGAGCTGTTTTGAAGTAAAGTCAAACAAGTATCTCATTATTCATACACGATACCACTAATACTTATTAAATAGGTAAATAATATGATTACACAATAAATCTATACAGTTTATCAATTATAAATAGTATAAACTATACAGTATAATAGCCAATCATAGCACACTCATTATTATAAGCTTACAGCTCGGCCTTCCTGTTATAAGCGAGTCCCTTCGCTTTTGGAAATATTTTTTTAAAGAATTAATAAAACTTTATTATTTTATATATTTTTTTTACACATAGGTAAGTTCTTGAAATAACTTGTAAATCCTGGTAACAAGTGATTCAAAATTAACAGGTCCTAATGTGTTAATCCGTACTAATGTTTCATAATTGCGATTGCATTAACTTTTTATACATATATATGCACACACATATCATACACATAGTTTTACAGACATTTACATATCATTTACACATTCAATATACATATATATTTTTATTTACATATTCTACATTACACACTTACAATGTATTTTTTTATTTTTTATTTATACGAATTGTAATACTAAGCACATAAATATAGAATAGAATAGAACCCATAATGGTACTCATCACGTACCTCCTCCTCACAGTCCATATATGTCCCCACCAAGGGGCTCCAGCCCACCCTACATAGGGCGATCTGGCCACAGTCCACCACGCCGGCCAATTGCGGGCTGGCAGACCAACGACCACCACCGCAACAGTAGCCGGGAGCGACGGCCCAACGTGCCCTCGGAAGCACGAAATCATCTTAATTCTCGGATAGTCAGGTGATTCAAGCCTGCAATATCCCTCCAAACTCGGTCAAATCTTACAAATCAAATTTGTAAGGTGATCACCCCCCCCGGGGATCGAACTCGAGACCTCCGCACCCGAAACCAAGCGCTTAACAGCGAGGCCACGGAGGCAGTCATCACAGTTAAAACATTTTACAAAGATTACACTGCTAAACAGAAGCACAATTGGTGGCTTAAAACTATCTCTTCCAGACAACTCTTCAATGGAGAGATCAATACGTTAGTAAAAAGAATAGGCAGATTCACAACTCACATACTCGTGAGGTTATAACTTAATTATTAATTATTTGTTTATATATTATATCGTACTTATGTGATTTTCTTATATATATTTTTTTATTTATTCACTATTTAAATCGCTTAGATCATTACTGCCTTCTAGGTATGACTGTCATTAGGGAGTGCTTTTAAGACGCGGTACGAGCCTTAATGTCACAATCAGAACTACTATGGTGGTTGCTATGGAAATTTATTATACTGTATGGGACCCCATGTATCAAGTTTATATAAAAATGCTTCAACAAAATCGAAATAAGTGTATTAAACACCTCACTATAGATTTCCATATTTAGACAACCTTCCTAACTTCATCATCATCATCATCATCATCAGCCACTGGGCGTTCTAACTTTAAAATCCTTAAGATGTACAAAGGACACTAGGGATCAACTAATTTTAATGAAAACCATCCATAAAAAGGACTTGTAATCAAGGTTAAACTTCAGCTGTTCGCCCTACAATACTAGAATCCGATTCACATTCCGCACCCCATTTTCCGAAGCTGACATTTTTTTTTTATTAATCATTTATTCATTTTAAATACTTTTGTAAACAGTTGGACTTTGTTGAATCAGCCGATCAACCTTTAATGTTCGAGTCCTAAAACTTTCTCATGATATAATTATTTAGATTATGAATTTATTTATTTTAAAGTATGTATTTTAAGTACTTTTATCCAATCCATCGATATATGTATCTTATCTTGCCATACAACGCGGTAACGCTTCCAGCATCTTAGGTACCCTTTCCCGATAAGAGGAACTGGAAGATGTTTTTAGATTTTAAGTTAGGTTTTTTTTTTTTTTTAATAATATAAAATTTTTCTTTTTTAAATTTATATATGCCTGACCATGATAATTTAATGTACAGGGTTTATTAATTTTTCCTACCTTGACTTTTATTTAGTAAGCTTTATGATAATGGTAAGCTAGTTCTAAATAAGCTCTTATTGATTGTGTACCGAAAATAATAATTTCCTTGGAAAATAATAGTTGCACGGGGATTTGCTATAACTAACTCATATGGCCAATAGAAAGGAGTTTCCCGTTTCTGATTTGACTCAAGAGCATTCTGCTCCCGGAAAAACTGTCCGTCCACTCTTGGTCTTAGTACCTATGCTGACATGTAATGTACCTAGTCAATAAACTTCGTACCAGATACCTTAAGTTGCTAGATTAATAAATCGCGCGCATAGCACACTATTACGCTGAGCGATTTCTGATTTATTCTCTGATTGATTATTGTTACTTTTGTGTTTAAATTACACCATCTGAATTTATTACTGAATAAACTTTTGTAACATAAATTACCCTTTTATTCCCTCAATATGGATAACTTTATATATTATCTTACATATATATTTATTTTTGTATTTGATGTTTATTACCAGTTTTTAAATATAAATATACCTACTTCAAAATCAGTACCATATATGACAAAGAATCTTATTTAGGTATACTTAATAATAATAATATCATAATTAATTATACATGTACATGTTTTTAAAATCTTGTTATATTCGCTTGGTCTGGTGGGGATGACAATCTGATGCCTTCAAACGAATTCATCTCTATAAACTATCCATATCATAGCCGATGTACAATTATTTTGTTTTAAATACTTATTTTAATTTGCAATTTTCTATATCAACTTCAAAATTAGTATACTATACTATAACTATTGGTAGAAACTTTAGAGGTCATCCTTGCTTGAAATATTGTGTACAGTTTGTTTCTCTAATAAATATTAAGCTATGGTAAAATGTACATAATTTTGATTTATACCATTTTAATTTATTTTTACCTTCCCCTGCTCGTGGTTCTAATTATATTTTTAACAAATGGAAGCAGGGCGAAGATTTGAGGTAAAATCTACAGTTATAGTCTTAACAGTTATGATGAGCGGCACTTTTAAAGTACAGAAACAATGTTAAGATTATATATTAATTGTGCTTCACTTATGTATATAGATTGACAAGACAAAGATGACAGCGATATCCAAAAATAATACACGGTGTGCTTAAATAAGTGTGAGTGGGTGACCCTAGTGTGGCGGATTCTATACTAGCCCTATAAAAATTCACGTATTTGACATTTTAGCCCATTCGTACACTTTATCGTAATTGATATATTGTGATGATAGAAGTTATTATTTGTTTTATAATATATTTGCATCGAAATCTTTTATTTCGGATCCAAAGCAAAGCATATAAAATGGTAATAATTACAGTCTTAATTTGGACATGAATGGCTAAAAATTTAATATTTCCCGAAGGATATGCAATGGATTTAGATTCTGTGCTAATGATTATGACTTAAATACCAGAATTAACGAAAATAAGACAATTATAATTCACACAGACAGTTCATCTTGATGCCTAAGCCGTTGTAGGCAGCTATCGTGTCCGCGAGAGGATCACAGGTATACAGGAGGTATACCCTTGTTGACGTTTATGCTATGATGTTTATCACTCTCTACCAATCCATGCACCTATACACCAGCATATCTATTATGGTTAAGATATCTCAAAGCTACTAAAGATTTTGGCTAAAAATTACTTAAGATTTAAGAAAACTTCAGAAGAAAAGTATTGAATGTTTGTTGCTGATTTGGTTTATATGGCAAATAAAACATAGTCTCCACCGATGTACGTCTTTATCGTTCGTTTTACGTTCTGAACTTCTACGTTGTAGTTGTAATGCTCACGGGATTTATCAGAGCCCTACCTATAGCCCTGAGTAGAGGTATACCCTTTGGAACTATCATATCAAAGTTGAGCTCTGCTGGCTTTAGTAGGTTTTATGACAGAGCGTGACTTACAACCTCTACACAGCAATTTAGTGCTACCCCATTTACTTTGATGTCAGTTAAGTATTTATCAAGTTCCAGGTCTAAAGCTGAACTTGAGCTATTTCATTGTTTTTCATTTTTATCCTTCGGATTACCCTTCTTGGTATGTATATATTTTTTTTTGTTCGCTGCAGTGAACTGACAAATGAGAAGACTTTTCCAGCCAGACCAGGTGAACAAGGCGGTCATAATTATAATAATTTATCTTTGATATTGTTGATATTATTTAATTTAAGTAATGTAATTTAGTTTTATTATTTAAATACACTATCTTATTAATTTGCAATACTGAACACTAATGTAAAAAATATAACATGTATACAAAACAGGAACAATACATTCACAAATTGTAACTATGATCAATTTTTGAAACAGAATATTCAATTTATTAAATCAGTAGTAGTCCCCATTTGATGTAAATATTAAATATTGGTTTTAATATCATTACATCAATAAGGCCTCCGCGACAAAGTGAAAATTCCGGCATCTGCCCAACAGGTTCGCCCAGTCCGGAGACCAAATATAACAAACTTTTTGAAATTACCCGAAAATTCAAATCGTTTTCTATTATTATTATTTTAGATTGAGCTACAATTAAACATATTCGTAAAACCTTACATTGTTAAGAATTTGTAAATCTACCTAGCATTAATTGAGTTTATATAGTTAAATAATTACAAGTTGTATTTTGCCCTTTTCGGTAAATAAATTTGAATTTGAAGCATCTTGTCCATCGCAAAAGCAAAGTACATTTGCGATCAATTTTTCGCCTTGAGAATCATTCAAGATGGTCACCATATTGACCAACTTTGACCGTATTAAAGAAATTAAAAACTTGTTCGGGTTTAAGCAGCTGCCTGAGCACCTACCCTACACCGTGCAGCAGACAATCTACATCCTGGCGCCCATTAATTTTACATTAATTTAGTAGATTGTTTTTGGCGTAATAATATTGATCAAGCGATTCTCCGTACTGAACTCTTTCAGCCAGCATCTCAGACAAAATAAACAATAGCTCATCCATTATCATTTACCCTACGTCGTTTCAAACTAAGCGACCCAACCAAAGAGCTGCGGTTACTGTCTATTTTGTTTTGGGAATAGTATCCACCCTCGCGTTTGCGTGCACAATGCTGTGAACATCGCTCCCTGCTATTTTCTCGTCCTCGCGCTAGGCGAACGCTCTCGTGTACGCCGAACCGGCTTACGAAGAGACCTCTCCGCTGTTATTGGACTATTCGTTGTTCACCTGTTCACCTCGATTGACCTCGGTATCATGCTCCCGTAATACCCACGGTCGATTTACCTCGGTATCACGCTCCCGTAATACCCACGGTTGTCGACTGACCTCGGTACCACGCTCCCGTAATACCCACGGTCGTTCAGCATAACGCTTCCTGTCATCTCCAACACCTCCGTGTTGACTGGCTTTTTTTTTTTGGCACCTCCATGCCAATTCTGCGCTCAATCTATCGTAACTGAGGCTACGACTCCTGCTCTCTTCTCGATCCATGGTGGAGAACTGAAACTGACAAATTTCAGCTTAGTAAACAATCAAGCCAACCCTCAGTACACATACTTTAGCTTCTTTGATCTCAATGGGCCTAAGAATTAGTATAACGCAAATCCAATTTTCTTTTATTGAAATTAAAGGCGACCTTCGCAAATGTAACTTAAATATTTCACTGATAACAAATGTACGGCTGACTATTTTATTAGAAGGTAGTTGTTAAAAGTTTCAAAATGTTTAATTCTTACTTTGTATTGCAAACTAATATTTAAACAGTTACTGTATTAATCCTTGGTCATGTAATTCTCTTACAGATTCACGGTATTATCTTACACACGCTTTGTACAGCTTTACAGGGGGCCGAAGAAAATGTATAATACCTACTTGGTTTAATAAAGAATATTTTGATTTTGACGTTTTTACCTCTTACGTGAATAATATGAAGACACTACAATAAGCGGGTGACTATCTCAAATTTAAAATAAATAATAAAGATATTATGCATCATGATGAGTATTAAAACAACTATGTGTTCCTTCGTATTATGTTCCAAAACTAGATTTATAAACATAAAAGGCCTCAATATTTTTTTATTTTATTTTTTTAAACTTACAGGTTTGCTAAAATTTTAGTAGCAGTAGTAGTAGTAATTTGTAGTAAACCTATAGTAAGTTTGCAGTTGAGTTGTACAAAATATAAAAAAAACAACCTGGATACTCACAACCAGGCATGGTGTAAGCAATGCGAGCAATGCATCACACGTAATATCGCTCGGACGCGTACTGATACATTACACATTACTCGACCATTCCAAACATCACACTTAGCATGGCACTACATTTCATTCCATTACACTACCATAGAGCACTGCAGTGTGATGCTGCGTGATTGATCGGTAACGAACGTATGGGTAAGCAAATGAAAGTGATACTTAAAACGATAGCAATAAAAATATCCTAAAGTCAATAGTTGTTTTAATTATAATAGCAAAAAGTTTTAAATTGTATTCAAAGAGTTCGGTTAACATCGATGAATCCCGTCAACATTCGTCTTAGGCATGTATTTTATTTAATTCAGTGTAACTAAAACTCTTACTACATTAAAATCAAATTGTAGTTTTCTAGGTTTACAACTAATGCATTAAGTTTTCATAATTTTGGATTAGCACCGGGACATTCAATTTATTTCTAAAATCAAGTTCAATATAATTTATTGATTGATTTTGATAATTGTTTGATATTTAAAATCGTGTTATCTTGACATACATTTCGAATCTTTGTAAACATCAAATGAATCCATGCACATTGCTAGTCCTAAGCCTGGACCACACTTGAGTTAAATAAACGCGAGTAAAAGTATGATGACAAAATAACTTTATTCAAAAACGTATAAATATTTAAAAAGTAATGGATACATTTCTTCTCTAATCCCGTCTTACTCGCTCACGTAATTCTATAACTACCTATAACACTGCTATTCTACCTCATGTGATATATTTATATTCCCATTACACGAAATATTTAATTAATTACACAACACCACACGCCTGATAGTAGGAATTGTTAGATCGTAGCATCACATGTAATGCTTTAAACAGATGTTGTAATGCCATATGTCATAATTTCAAAGTGTACTGTTTTCGCACGTGTACTCACAATCATAAACGAAAAATGTTTTAGAAAATTCACTATACGGTATATCGATCCAACATTTCAATATTATTCGATAATCAGAGCTCTATACCAATCTTCAGATCGATAAGTTGACAAACAGTAGCTTTGAAAAAAAAAAACAATCTGAGCTATCGGGAAAAAAAGGACTAGATATCTGGCTCAAGTATGTAACAGATTAACACTCTTATGTATCGCCCCTGTTTTTGAGAATAAATGAAAATTCTTTTAAAATACTTTCTTGCCTTCAATTGAAATAGACTTTATTATTTACGACTGTTTATGGATGCTATTTTATAAAGAAGAAGGCAATTTCAACATACCAAGGATTCTAATTACGCAAACACAAAAAAAAGAACAGGGTACTTACGTAGGCGCAGTACGAAAAACGTGATATTTTTCGCCTATCCTCACTTCTGAGTTGTAGGGTCAACTTCAGGGAGTGTGGAGGTTTTGAAATAAAAACCCAAAATAGCGGTACACTTCGTATAATTTCATCTTTCACAACCACTTGCCGATACAACGGACTACTGACAATTGCCCCCGCAAAAACAGAGATCGTATATTTATACCTTACCTAACCTCGAATCAACTGACAGTCTTATTAATAATACTTTACTCAAATCTACATAATCACTATTACAACTCATTTATAAATAAATAATAACATTTTAGAAATGAGTATTTACTAAAATTATGGATTTAATTACAATCATTATTTTAATCAGCGTGAGCTGTTTTGAAGTAAAGTCAAACAAGTATCTCATTATTCATACACGATACCACTAATACTTATTAAATAGGTAAATAATATGATTACACAATAAATCTATACAGTTTATCAATTATAAATAGTATAAACTATACAGTATAATAGCCAATCATAGCACACTCATTATTATAAGCTTACAATAGTATAACATTTTGGATAGTGCAAGGTCTATATTCATGCAATCAAAAGCTCTAGTAAAGTCTAGTAGCGTGAGAATAGTCCCTTTACCCCTGTCCTGTTCTGTCAAGATATTGTCAACTACATCTAGTAAGGCTGTTGTGGTGCTTCTGTTTTTCCTGAAACCAGATTGCAAGACGGGTAGAATGTTATTCCTCTCAAGATATTCCGTTAGTTGTAATGTTATCACTTTCTCTATTATCTTGACAAGCATGTTAAAAGACTTATCGGTCGAAGTTCAGAAACTAGTGTGGGGTTTAAAGTCTTAGGTATCGGACGAACAATAGCTGTCGCCATAAATCGGGGAATGTTGCGGACGCTATAGAAAAGTTGACAATACTTACTATAGCATCTACTGTTATGGGCAAGGTCATAAAAATCATGTTTAAAGACAAACGGTCAATGCCCTGCGCATTAGATTGCAAGTTTTGTAAAATTTTTAAGATATTATCAGATGTCACCTGATTGATTTCAAATATTGATGAGGAGAATCTATTGGAGTTATAATATTTGAGCTTGGATGAATTTGCGTAAATATTTCCTGGGACGGTCAAAAAGTGTTTATTAATAAGATCTGGTGTATTTAAATGATTGGGAAGACTTTTAAAATCATGAGTTTGGAGCACAGTAGCTTTAAGATTTTTCCATAGTTCTTTAGAGTTTTTAATATTAAGGTTGATCTTATTTTTGAAATAACCTGTTTTCTCGTGGTATAAAGATTGTATAACTATTTTTTTAAAACTTTTATAATATTGAATATGTGCTGCCTTTTTAGTTTTTTTACATCTAGCATGTGCTCGGTTTAGCAATTTTATCATAAGTCTTATAGTATCCGTATGCCACGGCAATCTTTTTTCCTTTATAGATTGTCTTAAGCGGTGCATGCTTGTCAAACAACGATGTTATTAATTGGGTAAAAGTATTTACTTTTTCATTTACACTATGAAGTGATATAATGAGGTTCCAGTCTATTTCCTGTAAATCACTGTTAAAAAGGTCTAAATTGATTGCTTTTAGCTGCCTGAAAGTAACAGTTCGTGGAAATTGTTGTTTTTTAAGAGAAAAACTGTATCATTATGGTGGATTGTAGCTTCTGACAGCTGTCAAGAGAACTCTTAAAAACGCTTAGAATACCGATTTGGCTAATCATTCGTTCAATCATCATAATGCTGAAAAAATTCGTTAATTTGCAGAATACCAAATACGTGAATGTGTCAAAAAGTGACGTAAAATGACCTTGTAGAATAGCAAATAAGATCTTAGCTGTCTCACTATTGTGACAGTGACACAAATGACATCTGTCAATTTTGCGTCGAGCGAGAATGCCAAAACCACAGTTTTGATACACCTAAGACCGACATACAGAAAAGATGGTCGTGTAGAATTGGGCCCCAGGTAGTTTTACTCTGTGCAGGTAGTTGATCTGAGTTATTGATGTATTGTGTTGTGACTCAAGACTTCAAACGTCTCTTCGTCCCTCTGCCGGGGTAGCATGAGACATGTGAGAGCCTCTGAGATAGGGCTAGGTCACCGTTCAAGGGCGAATTGGCCGCCATATTTGACCGTTTTTCGCACGCCCGAGCATGATGTGAGAGCGCTAGTGACTCGCCTTTGAAATCGCAGCGCCGAGTCACATGTGCGAGCATGAGCGGCGTGACAGCGACATAAACTGAGATGTTTGTCATTTTATGTCTAATTTTTGTCGATGTCAAAATTGAGCGCGAGAGCCAGTGAGAAGGATTACTTATTTATTTTATTTTATTCGGAAGATTTACAGCATTAAAACTTTTTGATACAAACTTAATTAATTATCTTTTAGCCATTTACAAATCTTCACACATAATATCTTGCTATATAGGAAAAAACAGGTTATGTTTACTTTGTAATAATCAATATGATTATACTGCAGAGAACTTTTTTTTTTTTAAATGAAATATAAATCTATTACAAAACAATATTTAGACATTAACAAGGTGCCTGCTACTGGTTGTCGTTAAAGTACTGCCGGGTCAAACTTGACTTTATAGATGTCACCGTGCTATCAAAAATATCTATATTATTATCGTTAATAATTTTGGATGCCCTAACGATGAAAGAATTTTTACGGTAGTTAGTTTTAAATCAAGGAACTGCCAGTGGTGATTGCCTTCTTTGCGTCCTGGCTGGAACATTAATGTTGATCCTGGAAGTTAGTTCAGGACAGTCAACCGCTCCATTTAATAGCTTTATAATGTAACAGATGTCAGCAATATCTCGTCTTTTCGACAGTGGCAAGAAGTGATACCGCTTGCATCTACTGGTATAATCCGGAGTTCTAGTATGTGCCTTGAAATCTAGAAACTTTAAAAACCGTTTTTGGATGCCCTCAATTCGGTTCTTATAAATATCATATTGCGGATTCCAGACTTCAGATGCAAACAGGAGCATTCAACAAGACTATTTCCACACATCAGAGCTTCACTAGCTATTGGGAATATAGGATATTGTTGAAATTGAAATGTAGTGAAGGTTGTTAAGTTAAATAATGCTCATCTGCGCGATGGAACTGGCGAATGGGAATCTGGGAATGGACTGGCAGGATGGAACTAAGATGTTATAGGCAATATGTGCCGCCATAGGCTGCACAGCATTTCTTCAATTTTCTCATCAAACACTCATATAACTGTGCTATATCTGCAAACAAAACACAATACAAATCATTAAAAGTATGCTGCTCACTTTCTAGTTAAATAATTGTTATATAGAATAATAAAACGTTATTACTAACTTAATACTTTATGATTCCCCCATCATTGTAAGGAAGATTAGTTGGACATTCCCTACAAACTAAACTTGTTATCTTAAAACTTATGATTTAAATTGGAAATTTGGGAACTTATATTGAGAAATTAAGTATTATTTATGTTTTATTATTATTATTATCTTGTTCATTGGCCCTCGTATACAGTTTATACATTCTGCCAGCGTCAGAGTGAAATAGAAACAGCTTACTTTTTGAAATAAGTCCGATAAAAACGAAATTTAATTATTACTGTTTTTAAATATCTTAGAGTCAGAAAGAGATTAATAGATACAAATATATGTATATTTTAAGATGAAATATAGAAATAAAAATAGATAATATTTTTTTAGTATTTACGTTTTGTTTACGTTGTTTGGTTGCAAAATGTTAATATTTGACGTAAAATTAGTGATATGCTATGCATATGCTATGCAGTAGCTACTATTTTGGTTCGAAAGATCGTATAAAATAATCTAGTTTGCAATAGAATCCAACAATCATGTAAACAAACCAAATTGTCACGATTACTCCGTAATCCCATACATTTGACGATCAATTATGAACATAGTCTGATTTCAACGAACGCACCATTGTTTTCACATTATCTTCAACACGATTTAACTTGTATTTATAAGTTAAATTTGTTAAAACATTTGCAACGTAAAAATTTCGAAGTATTTGACAACAAAGAATATAATTGACAAGCTGTCATCTTAGTTTTTTACTCATCGAACTCTATAAGTCATTGAAAAGTTAGTGTTGTTCGTAATCTGAAGTTATCCTTTATTTTTAATTTAATAAATTATTTTAATATAATATTATTTGAATAAAATGAAAAAAGAATTTCAAGATCTTAATATAATTAACCAAAACGGATTGTATCCTAAGCCATAAAAATAATGGTTAGTTTTTAAAAATTGGCAGGTGGTTATTTTGTTAGAATTGTCATTCACAGTCATTCACTGTTCTGTGGATTCGCTGTGCATTAGTGTTTTCTGTTTCCGTTTTCTGTTTCCGATTTCTACGACTTTGCATTCTCATTTTGGACTTTTGTTTTGCTCTACGATTTGGCTGGACATATTTTTCTTGGAACGACGACCTATGCAAGGCATCACGGACTTTGATATAGCATACGATTGGTATTTTTTAGTCAGTTTTATTTTAGTACCTATCCTACCATGGGCCATAGTCTATGACTTAAACTTAAAATAATTAGAAAAATTAATTTAATTAAAATTAAATTAGAACACTATGACATCACTATGGGCATAAACAATACGCTGTCAATGTCAGTCCGCCATATTTGTTTACATGATTGTTGGATTCTATTGCAAACGATTTTAGAGAAAAAATATTCACAGACCAATGATGGCAACAATGCTCTATCGATTCGGTGACAGGTCTCTCAAGCGGCCAGTACACAATGGCAAGTGATGGGCCACGACCACGACCCGCAATGCACAATTGTAGGCCACGATCACTTGGTGTTCACACACACAATGGCCCATTGCTCATTACTGCCTGGCAATCCACTTGCGATGGACGTCGAAGTAATAGGCTATTTGACTAAGTTTGGAAAACTATCTTACGGTGTTAATTTGTTTATCAGGAGCCCTAAAAAAATTTTTTTCTGCCTTCATTTTAGTTATTTTATTAAAAAAAATCGAAAAAGAAAATGTAATATTCAAATGTGCCGCGAAAACGCGACTTTAAGTAATATGGCGGCTGTAGCACAAATTACGTCAATTCAGCATTAAACACCAATGAGCGAAGCGAAACACAGTCTGTTTATGTGCAATCTACGTCATTATAGAAATATCCAATCACGGTCGTTTTTAGTCACGTGACAGTTGCATCAAAAATACTTATTTTAGAAGACGGATTATAGTGAAATAATGCAATATTTTGATCTCGCATTATTACATATTGCTCCAAAAAAGAAATATTAAGACTAGTGAAATAAAAGAAATGTATATTTTTATTACAGTCAAATAGCCTATTATGGTTGCAGCTATTTATTAATTATTATGTATGTAATTTATTTTATTTATGGCGCTATTTATATTATTTTTACGTCATATAGTGATTATAAATTCATTTTGAAATAAAATATTCCAAAAATGTATAAGTATCTATGAGCGGCCGGTGACGAACTAAACAATGGCCAACTGTGGAAACACCACCGGCCGCGCTACGCCACGATTCCTTTGAAGTGTGCCCAAAAAACCGACAACTTCGCCATAGCGCGCCACGATCGGCAATTGTCCGCCATCATGCACCATTGCCCCCTGTATACAGTGGCGATGGCGAGCAGTGGGTCATCGTCGGCCATTGTGTACTGGCCGCTTCAGATCTCATCCGTCTGTCATATTGACGCTCATGCTCGCAAAAATGACATAGGTTGGCTAACTGAGATGTTTTGTGACATGGCTCTCACTTCTCAGATGACAACTCATGCTACCGGGGCTGTATGAGGGGTTTTCAATCTAATCTAAGACATGCTAAAAATTACAGTTAGAAAACCCCTTATTGGCAGACTGATCGAGTGTTTTGGGTGGTTACTAGGAATACTGGTATACGCAACTTTAGTTTTGTCCTTTTTCTTTTGTCTGGTCCTGGTCTGGCTTGTCTATGGAAGGGGATGTTTTGGCTCTGTCTGTCCGTCTGTGTAGTTTGTTGACGTTCTATATTCAATGAATCAATCATATTTCTGGTTTTGTTTGCGTTGCGATAGCTGCTATCAGACATCATATTATATATAAGTCGAAGTGCATAGCATAGATTGCATTACCTTACCACCTACCACCATTAGTTCTGTTTCTGTAAGTCCAAACAGTCACCTCCAACAGTGCTAGTAATTGTTATTAAAAGTACCAAGTTACGTTTTATTTTTGATCAACAAACTAATTGCATGCAATACCTACCTGATGCTCAGCGGATCGGCCGGTGTTTGAGAATTTAAGTAAGTTTTAGCCACGGTTTTTTAAATTCTTTATTCGCAATAAGTACCACGTGACCCAAACAAAAAGCCCGAATCTGTAAAATGTAATTTTTAAATGAGCATGATGAAATTGTTTTCGTTATTTTAGTGCTTTGAATTTATTGGGTCATCACATCATTATTGTTCATGATTAATTTTAAGAAAAAATGGTATTTCTTTCTGCCTCTTCATCTCTGATAAGCGGGTTAAAGTGTCTTCGTATTATTTTTAGCCGAATGCGTATGAAGGAGGGTAATGATTTTCGTGCGTAATGATTAGTACCCGTGACTACACCCGCGTATAATACTTTTGTTGCGTCGTTAACATTACATCCGTAATACTGAATCACTATCTCATCTTCTGTGTTCTTATATTTATATTTTTCCATGGATGTTGCAACAGAAGATTAATATATTGAGGCTTTTTAAAGTTATTGTTAGGAAATATGTTTGGGATCTCATCACCAATGATCTCTAGTTTACAATTTCTTCACCAAACAACTTCCAAAGTGGCTGATCAATTCTTAAATCTGAGGCTCCAGGCATTCATAGAAAAAGTTTATGAATATTTTTTACTTATATCTGATCTACGCTCACATATAGAATATATCCTAATGAATATTTTGTTTGGAATTAACCATTCCTCATCCACTTTTGAAGGCTCAGTGGTTAAAAAGTGGTAAAATAACAGATTGTTGATGGTGGTATTCCATTTCCCTTCTATATCACCCATAAATAAAATAAATACACTTATATAATAAATAGTCGTCTCAAATAACACCTATGGGAGGAATATGGGTAGTGGTTTTCTAAACTAAACTGAAAGTACTTATAAGTATGGTTATACATTAATGTTTTGTCTTCTATTACTAATTAAAAATATGAACTTTTGTAATTCAAACCTAATGGCTGCTTTAGTGCAAAATTATATTGTTATCATAGATTTTTTATCCCCTACACCAAACCCATATACTAAAGGATTCTTTTTTGTGGCTTTCAACTGAACAGATCATTTAAATTATTTAATTGATTTATCAAGCACTTGGTCAATCATTACTGACCACTACTTGACAATTATTTGGCATAATTACTATGTTAAAATTGGAACATGCTCAAAGAGAGCCACTTAAAGTAGCAGTAGTAAGTACAGCGCACCATTCCTATTTCCCTACATCAAAACTTTATAGACAATGCAAAATGCTGACTGCATGCAAGCTCTTTATTATGTATACTGTTCTTATGATATAGTATGTATGACTACCTATAGTGCTAAGTTTTCCGTTTATTTATTTATTCATTAGGTGAGTAAAACAGATAACAATCTTAGACTTACAAAATTATAGGCAAACTAGGTATGGTATTAGACTATTCAAGGAATAGGTACACATACTTGCAATCAATTGTTTACATGCACAATTCTAATATAAAAAACATAACATAAACATAAAACGTTCACGTCGTTTATCCCCGAAGGGGTTGGCAGAGGTACAATATTCTGAACTCACATGACAGCGCCATCTAGTGTCCAGAGAAGGTACCCACGTTTTGCTTAGACAGTGTACTCACGTAATAGGGGGCAGGCCTATTGCCGTTTTGTACGAATACACTGTCACATAACTAAGTACAACTCGGTCATGTGGGTTTCCTCACAATGTTTTCCCACACCGTTAACAACCATGATAAATTAACCACACATATGACTTTAGAAAAGACAAATTGGTGTAGGCCTGACTCAGGATTGTAACTCACGCCCTTCTGTTTTCGGGCGGGTGTTCTACCCACTGGACTATCATGTCAAAAAAATGTAAAATTGCCTTTCTTTATTTTTAGGAACTTCTGTACATAATATTTAATAAAATAAATTTATTACTAGTTTTATACTTATTACTTCAAAAACTTTGAATGCAAGAAAAATCTACTGATTACTTAATATAGTATTAGGTTGATGAAAGATTTTTTTTAATTTGTTTGCTGCATTTTACAATTTAAATAATAATTTATATCCTTACTTATGGATACTATTTAACAAAATCTGATAGTTTTAGCTTTTTCTGTTTATTGTCACCTGAAATACAGGTGTAAACCTGTTCTGATTTTGTATTTATTTAACTAACAAGGTTAAGACAAATATTTATGTGCTTCTGAAAATGAACATATTAATATGATAATAAATCCTTTTTAAGTGATCACTTTCATTGTTAAATAATCATATTTATATATTTCTATCAATTTTTAGGCATAGAAATAGAAAAATTTTTGAGAATTAATTTTCTCATTTATACTACACAACACAGTAAAATACCATGCCACAAATTTATATAACAATCATTATACTTTAAAGTGCTTAATTTAAAGAAAAACATCCCTTGATTTGTTTGAAACCCTTTGGAGATGCTACTTACTAAAACAATTATGTGTGGTCATAAGAATAATTGAATAAACCATTGTACCAAGAGTCAAGTCTCTAGATACAGAATATAAAAAAACATACTTTCATTTGCTATTTCAACCCCTTTCAGACATATTCAGCAATAAAAGGTCCTATGAATGTTTAGCCAATCTATATATATCAATCTATATATATATATATATATATATATATATATATATATATATATATATATATCAGTATCAATGGTGGTTTCAACTTGAATGCATGACAAGACAGATAGGAAACTTCTGCGTGGAAGTAGTAATACAATGTTCTGAAACCTTTTTACACTTACCTCTTTCACAGAGGAACATAAAAGAGTTTTTTTTTACTAAAATTAATAGTGTAGCTTTTGTTTATAAATAACCTCTTTCTTATTTTAATTTAAGTTATGTAGTTATTAATAAATAAAGGAAAGAAAAATTTCGACACCGGCGGGAAGTTTTTCTTTCCTTTATTTATCTTTTATTTATTAGTAACTAGCTGTGCCCGCGACTTCGTTCGCTTGATTGTCGAGAACAAAAAAAAACGTCGTTTAGTTAAGAGTATATCACCTTTTTGAAATAAAATAAAGAACCAATGAAATCTAATGCGGACACTTATTGTGATGTAGGAACTATTGAGTATTTCTTAATGATATTTAATTAATTACAGTAGCCATTATCCAGTTGAAATAATCCCACCAAAAACATTCTGTAAAAAACTAGCCAAGTATCAATAGATCTGCTTGTTTATCCCTAAAAAGTAATGAAATCTCTAAAATAAGTGGAGCCAAGTCTAAGGTTCCTTACTGCGATTTATTTATTATAATAGTTAATTTTACGTGACTTGGCCGTTCACCATTCTTTACACGTTTAGTATGTACAAGTTTATTTACTAAGTTATTTGCAGATTTATTTAAATCTTCTAAAGTTCTTATGCCGATTATGTAGAGAGTCCACTTAACATTTTTTTGTGATCCTAATCTATCTTTATTTTTAGTTGTAAGAACTCTGGTGATTGTTTCATGTTTCCCTAAAACTTTAATAATAATCTACTTATTACAAGTCAACGGCCAAGTCACGTAAAAATAACTATTATAATAAATAAATCGCAGTAAGGAACCTTAGACTTGGCTCCACTTATTTTAGAGATTTCATTACTTTTTAGGGATAAACAAGCAGATCTATTGAGACTTGGCTAGTTTTTTACAGAATGTTTTTGGTGGGATTTCACTTCTTTTTGACAGGACGTAGACTGATTGAATGGTTACATTTCCTTATTAGGCAGTTTTTTCTTTTAAGAAGTAGTTTTTTTATTATAAGTTTCTTGTACAGTAGTAACAGTTTTTCGTTTTGCCCATTCTCGTTCATTATTTATTCTTCTAGATAGATTGGACGGTTTAATTTCTGAAAAACCAGAGCAGTATTTACGCCTAAGCCGGTTATATTCGGTAATCGCTAACACTTGAGCCTTTATACTATTGAAGGAAATATTTATAAGGTGCACCCCATGAAGATTGGTTACTATTGAAAGCGCCACGTAGGTTTAGCAACAAGAGAATATAGAGGTTCCAATATCCATGAGGGCACTTTCTAGGCTTAGACCTTGGCTCTTGTAAATTGTTAGAGCATACGCCACGCAGATTGGGAATTGCTCTCTGTAAACGTATGCTCGAGGTATAATCTCAAATTTTGACTTAATAGGCAATAATTTATGAATCAAATTATCGCCAAATTTTATTATTAATTTTGGCTTTGTTTGGTCTTCCGGGTCCCATTTCACTTTTTGTATAACGCCTATCGACCCATTCACTAAACCTAAACTAACATCAATGTTTCTCCTAAGCATTACTTTAGCTCCCTCTTTAATGATTATAGTCTAATCCAGCAGTCATCGACGCATCATCTTCGTATTTATTTATTTAAACACGCCCAGGCTTTCTTTATCAAACTTTTTGAACAATCCAAGGAATCTTTAGCTATCAATTTTATCTCGGGGTGCGGAATCGCTTTTAACTTGAATGGGAGAGACATGATCCGTCTTTGAGCATACCAACTACACGGTAGCCATAAAATTCATCGTCGCCTTTGAATATTGTGGACATTTTTAATGATATTACCTTGTGAAATCAAATAAAAACAAATTCCACGACTTCTCAATAATACACTCTTTAAAATTGGTATGACACGTTTTACCGAATGTCGCGAGGTGATTTTTCAATAAGCGTAATTATTTTACTGAGGGTGGATGCAAATAACATCAATAACTAAAAAATCAAAGTACCTTCAAAGAAAATATGTTTAATATTTCGCGGATCTTTGTTCCCCTCATGGGCCACTTTGTTCTATCTTTAGCGGATAGATGGTGTAAATTAAATGCCCAGATACTTTACAAATTCATATATTTTAAAAAGGATGTTAATTGTACAATGGTCGTAGGTCAAATGACATGAGTAGACTAGACAGATTTGTATAAGTATCTTTAAGCGCCTGAATGTGTTTGCCGTGTAGTGTCGGCTTAGAACAACACTACCCCATTTCTACCCGTGGGTGATCGTAAGAGGCGACTAAGGGTATAGGGGCATTTTTAAGTGATTTTTGGGCGATGTGGTTGGAGACCCGTCACCAATATCATTTATTATTACCATCTTTTTCCCAATCAACTTCCGAAAGTGGCTGAGGAATTTCTCATTTCCAAGCTTTGGCTACCCCGTTAAGGGATTTAAAGCCGTGAGTATATGTATGTATGTTAAGCGCCTGACGTACCGGTGACGGCAATTGTTCTCGCGATGGTATTTTTGCGTAATATTTGTTCAGGCGTTAAGTCTGAAAAAGTACTCTTATGTTTTCTTTCAGATCTTCCATAAACCTTGTTCTGATAGTTTTTTCTCTATGTGGGCGTTAAAATCTACCTCGGTACCAAATTTCAGCTCTGTAGGTCTATGGGAAGTACTAGTTCTATTTTGATGATCAGTGAGTCAGTCAGTGTCGAAAATGCGAAACTTTGGATTAACTTAACTTGGGAATTAATTAATCTACCGACTTGAAATTTTGGATTTCAAGTGTGTGATTACGAATTTCTAGGTGACGAAAATTTCAGCGATTTAATCCTATCCAGAGGTTCTCGAATGGGGGCCTGAAAATGCGGCGAAACGGTTCCAGTAAAGGATGGTACGGCAGTGTTTGCTTTTTGCTTCGCGCTCGACTTGGCGGGGGCACTGTCGTGCCCCCAGATAAAAGGTCGTACCTGTGTGTATCTCATTTGAATTAGTGTATATTTAGATACAGTTACAGGGTTAGCCAAAGATTATGGATCGCTACCTTGTACGATCCTAGCAGAGCTGCATAATGCATCAATATATTTATAAAGCCCTTTTGTTCTTAACACTTCGGAATTTTGCATATAGATCATATATCAATCCCGCCCGATTTCGGCCACAGCAACTTCTGGTATCCGGCTATTTAGAGTGTGTTCATGTGCTCTCATGTGACTGACATAGCCAATCTTTCCGACAAATGTTCTATGACGTATGTTGAAAAATCAGTAACCCTCCAATATATAGGTAGTTATTATTGATGGCCGCAGGTGGTCGGGCCTTGAGCTCATCACTCTTTGCTTCGAGCTCATCACGTCTTTTCCTTCCGAAAAGAAATATTAACCGGTTGACAGGAAGGGGGTAAAATTTAAATTACTAAATTTCACTCAAGAAAGAATAAAACAAACGGGGTAAGCTAAATAAAACCGCTCAAAAAAGGTACTTTACTATTATTAGGGTTTACGGTTGTTGGTTGTACTATGATAATACATTGAATTAATTCGATTTATCAGTGGCATAATATGCACTGTAATAGCTGTGTAGTGTCGGCTTAGAATAGCACTACCCCATTTCTTCCGGTGGATGTACGTAAGAGGCGACTAACGGTATTGGGGGTTTTTAAGGGATTTTTGGGCGATGCGGTTGGAGACCCATCACCAACAACCTTTATTTTACCATCTTTTCCCCACTCAATTTTCCAAAAGTGGCTGAAGAATTTCTAATTCCTTAGCTCTGGCTACCCCTTCTAGGGATTTATAGTCGTGAGTATACGTATGTATAATATGCAAATATAACTAAATTAAGGTTCGTCACTAAGGTCACTACATCATTTTAGTGTTTAAAAAAGTAGAACTTAAAAGATGTCTTATGTTTCTAATGTTTAATACATACATACATACATATTCTCACGCCGTTAGTTCCCATTGGGGTAGGCAGAGACTATCGATCGCCACTTTGTACTTTACACTTTTTGTATCGCCAATGTGGAAGGTAATGTTAGTAGAGGACGACCTCGGAGGACACATTTGGATCAAATAGAAAACGTGCTCAAAAAGGCAGGTGTCCGCAGTATGAAGAATAAAAGAGCATGTATGAAAAGATTGATGGATGTAAACGAAGCCAGAGAGGTTTGGTGTTTAATGTAGACCAAAATTCAGTTTTTTATTATAAACGTTCACGAAAACTGGTTGTGAAGTGACGTGCATTTGAAGAATGGCTAAGAATTTCAAAATTCTGCTCACCAAATTGGATTTATTAATAGGCAGACTATTTACATAATATATTAATATTAATAAGCCTAATTTGAGAAACTAAGTAAAGATAATATTTAAAAGCATTTTAGTTATTTTAATAGTAGCACAACGCCATCTATCGGACTTTGGATTCCAACTATCAACATTAGTTCTATATTTAGACTTAAGATGTCGTTGCAAGTACTATACTGAATTGCGTAACGTAATATTTTTCTTCTTGAACTCACAAAATTAATCATATCTTTTGATAGAGTGAACCGATTTTGATGAAACAAAAACTAAGTTATACCTCAAGTTACGTTTAATTTTTGTATATAAAGATTTTCAGCATTGAATGCGTAGATTTTACGTGATGTGCGCACAAACAAACATATAAACAGACAAACAGACAAAAATTGAAAAAATGATGGAAATGGGTTCTGTTACTTATCTGTTCACACGCTGGCTATTTTTTTTTCAATTTCTTCAATGTACAAAAATGACTTTTCTACAGATTTATTATATGTATAGATAATCCCTATATGAGGTTTTCATGAACTAAAACATTCAAATTATATGTAGTTATGTTGCTTTGTTATGTTATGGCACCATACACAAAAAATATCTTTTGTAATAAGCTTGTTAAAATGATTTTATTTTCTCTACGAACCACGATTACTCACACACAGCTATTAATCCTGAAAATGGAGCTTGCGAAAAACTCCTCAACCAACTTATGGAAGTAGATTAACTAATAAAGATTGTATTTATTACCACATTTAAAAGCCCCAATGTCCTTAGTCACCTTGTATGATACCCACAGGAAGAATTGGGTTAGTGCTATTCTAAGCCATACAAAATATTGTATCACCTTACCACCCTTTTGGCTTAGGTATAGAACCTCAGCTGTGATTACAAACATTGCAGACTTGCATTTTGAAGTGTAATTTGTTTATTTATTTCAACTGCGATAGCTCAGTGGGTAGAACACGGCTTATCGTGCAGACGACGAGGGTTCAAATCCCGGCTGGGGTCTATACCAATTTGTTTTTTCTAAAGACATAGGTGTGGTTAATTTATTATGTTTGTTAACGGTAAGGGAAAACATCGCGAGGAACCCCACATGGCCAAGTTGTACTTTGTCATGTGACGGTATATTCGTAAAAAACGGTGATATGCCTGCCTATCACGTGAGTACACTGTCCAAGCAAAACGTGGATACCCTGAACTTAAAGTAACAATGACACGTGATGTTCTGAAGTATTAGTACCTCTGCCAACCCCTTCGGGGATATACGGCGGAACGTTTGAGTTATTTACTTCTCATTAATCTGTCGGCCCTGTCGTTCCGAATGTCTGGCAGATTTCATCTGAATCATATATTTTTTGCATCATTAGCTTAGTTTTGAGTTACTTTACAGCTCTGATCATATTTCCCTCATTATAATAACGAGATCCCAATCAAGGAGGCAGTGATCAGTGCTCCCTCAGTGAACCATTTTAAAAAGAAACTTGATAAACATTTAAAACAAGTGCAGTGATATACACGCATTAGCATAATATTGCTACATAAATAAATATAATAATAATCACATCCAGTTATCTAAAAAGAGCTGAATATTTTTTCTTTCAAGGTGAGGTGTTGTAAAATTTTGCTGTGTAGTGTGGGCTTAAAATAGCACTACCCCATTTTTTCCCATGGGTGATTATAAGGGGCGACTTAGGGTATTCGGGCTTTTTAAGTGCTTTTTGGGCGATGCGGTTCCATCATCAAAAACATTCATTTTACAATCTTTCCCCACTTTACTTCCAAAAGTGGCTGAAGATTTTCTTATTCTGAAGCTTTGCCTACCCCTTCTAAGGATTTATAGCCATGAGTATATTTATATGTCATGCATGTGTTCTAAAATACAAACTCATACATTTCAAGCATATAACATAACATAACATAAACGTTCACGCCGATTATCCTCGAAGGGGTTGGCAGAGGTACTAATACTTCTAACATCACGTGACTTTGTCACCTGGTGTTCAGAGTACCCACGTTTTGCATGGACAGTGAACTCACGTGATAGGGGGCAGGCCTATCGCCGTTTTGTACGAATACACTGTCACATGACTAAGTACAACTCAGCCATGTGGGTTTCCTCACGATGTTTTCCCTCACCGTTAACAACCATGATAAATTAACCACACATTTGTCTTTAGAAAAGACAAATTGGTGTAGGCCCGACCCAGGATTTGAACACTAGTCGTTTGCACGATAACCGAGTGTTCTACCCACTGGGCTATCACGGTTGTATTAAGATAAACTTTATTTTGTTGCAGAATATGTCTTCAAATGCATGTACCATTTGTGCTGAAGCTGCGGTAGGCCCGGATCACTATGCGACCCCCAAACATATGAAAAACTTGACTTTGTGGGAATATTCTTCCAATAAGTAAGTATGTCCGTGTCCATGTATTGTTTTGGTGTTTAATAAAGTTTATTTGTATTGTATTGTATTTGGGTTTTGATTAATTTAAGTGTGGGTTTATTCCTTGTAGTGCCGGCTTAGAACGCCACTACTTGCGGGTGTCGACTAAGAGGTGACTAAGGGTATGGGGCTTTTTAAAGTAGTTTTTGGGCGATGCAGCTTCAACCAATCACCAACGATACTTTATTCCTACCATCTTGTCTCGTGTAAACTCCCAAATGTGGCTTTTTTAGTTTCTAGCTCTGAAGCTCTGGCTACCCCTTTTTGGGATTTATGGCCGGCAGTTTATGTATGTATGTATATATTTAAGTTTGAGTTTGGGTAAGAACTGGCTATGTATGTAACTTAAATATGTGTACTCACAGCTATACATCCCAGAATGAGGTAGCCAGAGCTAAATATTTAGAAATTTCTCAGACACTTTTTGCTGTTGAGTGGGTAATATACATACATACATACATACTCTCACGCCGTTAGTTCCCATTGGGGTAGGTAGAGACTATCGATCGCCACTTTGTACGATCCTGGCAAACCTCTCTGGCTTCGTTTACATCCATCAATCTTTTCATACATCTCTTTTATTCTTCATACTGCGGACACCTGCCTTTTTGAGCATATTTTCTATTTGATCCAAATGTGTCCTCCGAGGTCGTCGTTAAGTGGGTAGTATATTGTTAAATAAAGGATCCTAGTAAACATACATATATAAACTCATGAACATAAATCCTTGAAAGGGGTAGCCATTTAGCCACTTTTGGAAGTTCGTTGCGCATCGCCCAACAATCACTTTAAAAATACCACTATCACTACCCTAAACATGTTTGTATACAATTCACAACAAGTACAGTGCGCATTGCTTCGAGAATCGAAATTAGCGTACACGCTCTCTGCAAACGGACATTGATCTTATCAATCTATTCATATGGTAAAATCTCGGCCTTTCGTTGGGGAAATATGTGAGCTGTGGTAGAATATAGAATAGAAATGAATATGGTACGCCTAAGAGCCGAAGTGCGGCTGCACCAGCTATGTTTAGCCGGCTTAAACTAGGTGCAGCCAAGGGTGGTTGTCATATCGGCTAAAACTAGTTGTAGCCAAATCCCAGTGGCTAAAGCTGGTGTTAAAACTTTTCTTCCTGAGTAAAAATGAAAAACAATTTTTTGAACAATCATTGGTTTAATTAACATAAAAAACTGAAAATATAAATAACACAACATTAATTAAATATTTTCTATAAAAAAAACGATAACAAAATTGAACTGAAAATGGAATTTCTCCAATCAACATAATCAAGCACACACTCAAAATAACGGAGGACACAGGTAATTAAATATAATATTACTTAAAAGTTATACTTATTGCTTAACAAAATAGACCAAAAGTAATATCAACAAAAATAAGGTAAGTAAATGAAATATTTGTTAATGAACAGAACACGGACATCTTCTACTTATTGTTACAATTTAAACTTGAATGACATTTAGAATTGCACAAAATACCGGCAGCTTTACACAAGTACTTTTTATTTCCACATTTAGTTTTGCAGTGGCATCTGGGCATTAGCTATTTGACGAAGCGATTTTTTCTCCGGGGAAACATCTTCAATATATCAAGAAGTTTTTTAGATACTTCTTCCGCAGTTTTACTTTGCAAAGCATGTAGTTGAATAAATTTCGTAAGGTGATCCTGATAAACTAATATAAACCTGTATGGACCATCGGGGTTTGTCTGCATGTCTATGAGACCTACCTGGCGACGGCTATTTAGTTCGTTTGATAAAATTGGTTTCACTACCAGGCCTTTTCGGGTTGATTTTTGTTTCATTTGACAAGGCTTGCACAAACGAAGATACAGAAGAATGATGTCCTGAGTAATATTAGCGTACTTTTTTTTAGATTCTACAATCATTCTATTTCTTCCTCCGTGTCCGATACTCACGTGTATTTCGTGAAGAAAGTCGAATATTTCTTCATTCTTGACTTAGTATTTGAGATTATCGGTATTTTCAACAGATAATGATACAGGTATAATTAATTTTTCAACGTCACCAATACAACACACACCGAATCATTTTAGACGGCGATATTGTAACGTTGAACGTTTTGCAGACATTTTCGCCTCTTTAACTTCTTTAATAAAGGATCATGGGCATTTTTGTATAGGAGCTGGGCGTTATACCAACAGTAATAAAATGCGTTGTAATTTACTTTATTGCACGTCTTGTTAACCCCTACATACTTGTTATCCCCAATATGGACCGGGTATTCTTGCAAAAAAAACACAAAGGTTGGTTAAATAATACTTTGCCGTCAGGCGAAAAAAAATCTTCGGTCATCGTCTTAAGGACTATATTCGTTTGATCGCAAATCTAATACTGACACCTTATTAGTTCACCTCACTTATGCATTGCTGTTCTCTCGTAGGGGAAAATAACTCTCCACACATGGTGTTAAGACCTATATTTACCTAGACTTATATTTGTTTGCTGTTAAATCACTATTCGTTTACACAAATACAAAAACATAAATATGAGGTTCAAGACCCGTCAATGAGTTATTTTTAATGTTTATTTTCTAATAGTGAAAATATTAGTAATGTTTTGGTTGTCAGTCCTAAGCCTGGAAAGTATGGAGGACAATCGAGATATTTATTCTTACTGATACTTCATGATAAATAACTATATTTCTGCAAAATTAAATATAAGTAATACAACATATGGGACTCATTCATTAAACATTATCAAAAGCATCATTTTTTTCATTCGCGAACTAGCGAATGTTATAAGAAAGATAAGAGAACGCGAGAAACGCAAGTTATTCATCTTTCCAACTCAATCTCTTCATTTAGTCCAATTCGTTCTGCAGTTTATTTAGTTCAACGGCTCTGAAGGAGCCTAATGAGCCGCTGAACGAAGTGGACTACTGGACTACATTACATTCGCGAAGTAGTTCTTTTAAGTGAAGGAACTAAATGAACTAAGTTCTTTTCACTGAAGCGTTATGCGCATGTCTAACTGAGACTAGTGTTGCCGATCGATAGCCCACTATCGATAGCCTTTCGATAGACTATCGATACTTTATACAAAAACAATAGTATCGATAGTTATCGATAGTGTCGATACTATCGATACTATCGATACAATCGATCTCTCTTTTAGTGCAATACTATCGGTAAACCACAATACTATCGATAGTATCGATAGTATTGATTCTGGGCAACGATAAAGTATCGATACTATCGATAGTATCGATAGTATTGTGTTTCAATATTACATGACTATCGATAGTATCGATTCTATCGATACTATCGATAGTTTTGTTCAATCGATTGTTACTTTTTTATCAATAGTATTGATTGCATTTATACTAGCAGGTCGGTAGGTTGAACAGGAGTTAGTACCGACAGCTAATTTTAGTTATTATACTAGTACTTCTCTACCTGTCGTACACAATCGGATATCTTGTTTATTACATGTGTGTAGTGGGTAGATAAAAAAAGTGTTCAATCTCATTTGGTCGTTTTATCTGGGTAATATTAGTTGTACGTGTATTCTGGTGATCGGCGTTGTATCAGATTGTGTTTTTTATAAATAAAAATATAAAATGGATTCAATTATTTCTGAGAGTGAACCAAATAAAAGGAAATCGTTGATGTGGAATTTTTTTGATAGAAAAACCGACGGTGATACTAATAAAGTTATATGTAACATTTCGCAAAAAAAATAACTGGATATAAAATTATATTTTTCCACTCATCACCCACCTTTATGCCTTACTTTCTTAACTAATACTATTGAAATAAATGTAACAATCGATCATTCAAATCTATCGATAGTATCGATAGAATCGATACTATCGATAGTTATGTTATATTGAAAAGCGATAGTATCGATAGTATCGATACCATCGATAGTTAAGTAATATCGAAAAGTGATAGTATCGATGTATTGTGGTTAACCGATAGTATTGCAATAAAAGACAGATCGATAGTATCGATATTATCGATAATATCGATACTATCGATAGGGCTATCGATATTATGGTGTTTTTAGATTAAAACTATCGATAGTAAAACTATCGATAGTTTGGCAACACTAACTGAGACGCGCAGTGACGCGTACGCACGCTTTCTTTGTTCGGTACCTGAGTGAGAGACGTTAGAAAGGGATGGAATGCAGTAATTCGTTAGGTTACCAACCAATAGATTGATATCTTTTGCCTAGTACTGCACGATATTGTCCGTGTTGTCTCTGCGGTGAGCGATTCTTTTGGATTCTATGCGTTTGAACATCACTGAATATCTCTGTTCTCCGGTTTTTTGGGTAATCGCCGTCATAGTATGATCATATATAGTTATGATCATTAGCTTTCACATAAAATATATTTTAACGCTGTTGGTGTTACGCCCATTTTGACCGAGACCCTTTCAAATACTGATCATTATTCAAGTAACTGACGTTATCTCCATGTTTATTAGACAATAAGCACTGAAATTCCGTTAAAAACTTGATTTCATTGACGACAAATCTTCATTAGCAGCCATTTAAATTTTGGGGTGTCATACATTTCACCGAATGTCGCGAGCTCGACGCACGCGAGCTCGAAAATTTATTTGAGTGGTACGCCAGCTTGAAAGTATGAGAATCCGAAAACCGCCAGCTCGAAAGACGTTGGCGCGAATTACGTTTCACCGAAAATCTTTCGTATGGTTTATCAGATTGAAAATCAGATTATAATTAATGTCTTAATCTTATTAGTAAACATATTTTCTTTAAAGGTACTTTGTTTTCTTAGTTATTGATTTTATTTGCACCCACCCTCAGTAAAATAATTACGCTTATTAGAAAATCACCTAACTACCTACCTGAACTTACCTAAAAAACCCAAAAACCATACATACATATACTCATGGCTATAAAGCACTAAAATGGATAGCCAGAGAGAGTGAAATAGTAATTCCTCAGCCATTTCCGAATGTTATAAGGGGAAAAAATAGTAAAATAAAGGTTGTTGGTGATGGGTCTTTTACCGCATCGCCCAAAAAGCCTTTAAAAAACAGGTAGCTCAACTCAACAGTAGTTACAGCTTTACTAAAAACTCTGAAACGTTACATATACATATACTCAAGGATTTAAATCCCAAAAAAGGGTAGCCAGAACTGAGGAATAAGACATAAGAAATTCCTCAGCCACTTTTGGAAGTTAACAGGTAGAGAGGGAGATCGCCCAAAAAGCCTTTAAAACCCCAATAAGTCGCCTCTTACCTACACCCACGGAAAGAAATTGGAAGCTAGGTGATTTTCCAGTAAGCGTTATTAATTTACTGAGGGTGGATGCAAATAACATCAATAACTAAAAAACAAAGTACCTTTAAAGAAAATATTTTACTTACTATTATAAAGGCGAAAGTTTGTAAGTATGGATGTATGGATGTTTGTTACTCTTTCACGTAAAAACTACTAAATGGATTTGAATGAAACTTTACCACAATATAGCTTATACATCAGAATAACACATAGGCTATAGCTTATACATCAGAATAACACATAAGCTACAATTTTTGAGGTTTTTAATGTGAGGTCGTAAAAAAAACACCTTTTTTGCGCTCACATTGCAAACGCTGACTGAATCCTACAAGATAGATCAAAAAAAATTACTACGGTATTGTACAACTTAAAAAGGTCTACAAAAAAGTCCGCGATGGTATATGTTTATCTCTTAGGAATAACCCACAATAACCATTTTTTATCCTTTACTATGTACGAAAAATAATGGCTTATTTACGAAGCGATTTTAAGCAATACAGTATTAATCCTTATCCAATTAAGTATCTTAAATACATTGTGCATTTAATAAAGATCAATATGGCTTTTTACAGCATGTAAATTAAATAAATATTTTCGAAGATATCACAGATTTAAAATGCAGAGTCATAGCAATTCCGGCGATAAATACCGTTTCGGTGATAAATACCGGCAGCAGCGCCAGGCGAACGGGGCGTGGGGGGAGCGGGGTAGGTGCGGTGGGGAAGAAGTGGCTCATCGCTGAGTGCGCGACGCGAACGCGGGCAGACGCGTGAGGGCAGATGTCGTTGATGGTTGTGTCCACTTTGCAAATTTTCAAGGCACTAGCGATTGGATAAAACGTATGGTCGCCTGCTTCTATACATAGTATAAAATGAAGTTGCGAAGGGCGCCCAAGATGTGTTTGTTACCTAGGATCTCAAAAACTACTATATCAGTAGCTATGCGATTTTCAATAATGGCAAGAAGACATTTCAGGAATTCTATAGGTGTACCTACTTAAGAAATTATTAGAGTAATCGTAACAGTTATCAGACGGACGGAAGAAAAACGAGCTTTTTGGAGGCTTGCATTGCGTCCACTGCTGAAATAACTAAAAATACAGAATGAATGTATGGGGGAATCATTTTTCTCTAAAAGTTCTATAAAAAAGTCAGCAATAGCATATGTCTATCCTTTAAGGTTTAGCCACAATAACGATTTTAGTGGTGTTCAAGTTTAATTTACGAAATATCTTATTTTTCAATTACTCGATGTTCCTACCGACATAGACCAATAAACATAAAACAAAATGCATATCAAATTAAAGCTGATGAAATGAGGATTCCGAATATACAAATATCATAACACTTTTATGTGAATATTAATACACAAGATGCATTTACAATGCCGAGGGCAGTGATGGCGGCGGCGGCGGCTGCGTTCCGTCGTTTTGTCAGTCGGTCGGTCCGCATAGCACGACAGTGGCGGCGAGTGGCGCCGCGCGCCGGCGACGGCGGTGGTGGGGGTGGGATAATGTTGAGGTGCACGACCCGTACGGGCAGACACGTGAGGGCAGACAACGTTGATGGTTGCGTCGAATTATAAAATTTTCAATGCGGGGCGGCGGCGCGGCGCTTCGTTTCAAGTTTACAATTGATTTTTAAAATTTAATTTATGTGATTCATTTTAAATAATAATTTTGTACAAAGAAACCTTGAATAGGTAAAAAATAGGTAGTTAAGTTTCAGTTAAAATAAATAAGTAGGTATAAAAAAGGTCTTTTCATTACTTACTGTAAATATTGATGTTATAATTTACTTAAATTATTCTCAGCTGGAATACTCAATTCAGAAATAGGGCGTTATAAACTTAAAATTTATTAAGTGAAGCTGTGTAGTGTCGGCTTAGAATAGCACTACCCCATTTCTTCCGGTGGGTGTACATAAGAAGCGACTAACTGTATTGGGGCTTTTAAGGGAACATTGGGCGATGCGGTTGGAGACCCATCACCGACAACCTTTATTCTACCATCTTTTCCCCACTTAACTTTCCAAAAGTGGCTGAGGAATTTCTAATCTAATCTAATCTCTAGCTTCCCTTTAATTCAACAGTTTCAATCGTTCCAGTCAACGGGTCGCATTTTAGTTTAACGACGTGAAAGTCTTTACTTTCGACAGTACGAAGTCTGTCGGGTCAGCTAGTGCTTTATAATAATAAGATTAAGACATTAATTATAATCTGCTTTTCGAACTGATAAACCATACGTAAGATTTTCGGTGAAACGTGATTCGCGCCAACGTCTTTCGAGCTGGCGGTTTTCAAATTAAACGTACTTTCGAGCTGGACTACCACTCAAATAAATTTTCGAGCTCGCGTGCGTCGAGCTCGTGACATTCGGTGAAACGTATGACACCCTAAATTGTGGTATTAACGAGAGAAAAAGTACGTGTGATTTGCACGGTGTCACAGAGCGAAAAGACGCGTTCGGTAGCGAGCCGGGACGCTGGCAGGGTGAAGCGGGTGGCGGGCGGAAGACGGCCGTGCGACTTGTTCGCACTTGTTTATGCAGGTACCTACGATTCACGATGGAACCAACTTTAGCCACTGGGATTTGGCTATAATTAGTTTTAGCCGATATGACAACGGATAAAACTAGGTGTAGCCGAAATCAGCCGGCTAAAGCTAGGATTAGCCAACCACCCTTGGCTGCACCTAGTTTGAGCCGGCTAAACCTAGGTGCAGCCGCACTTCGGCTATTAGCCGTAACAAATATAATTTACTTATACTCCGAATTCCTCTTAAACCGATCTGTATATTGCTAAAAAAGTATAAATCCCTAACCTTTTGAGTCTTTCGTGCTCAGTTAAATAGACTCAGATGGGACTTAGTATTTTGTTAGGAAACTTAGCGCATGCGATCTTATTCGGTTACTTAGCGCATATTTTGAAACAAGAATGTAAGTCGATCCTTATGTTACATTCAACGCAAATCCTGTTGAAAGATATAGTTATATTCATACATATATACTCACGGCCATAAATCCCAAAAAGGGGTAGCTAAAGCTTCAGAGCTAGAAACTCCTCAGCTACATTTGGAAGTTGGGCACAAGATGGTAGAAATAAAGTATCCTTGGTGATGGGTCTCAAACCGCATCGCCCATAACCTACTTAAAAAAGCCCCATACCCTCGGTCGCCTCTTACGACATCCGTGGGTAGAAAGGGGTAGTGACATTCTAAGCCGGCACTTCACGGCATGTATACACATAGTTACACATACAATATAATTTAGGTCATCAGATAATAATAAGAATAATAATAATAAAAATTCTTTATTGGTTTTATGAACGCCTGAAAAGTGTGCTTAATAGCTACTTGTCAGGCGTTAATAAGATCCGAGCCATTAACTCCTGGGTCATGCCTGTACTGATGTACACATTTGGCGTGCTCAGATGGACTCAGACCGAACTCGACGCTCTGGACAGACGAGTCCGCACGATGATGACCTCTCATCGAATGCATCATCCGAGGTCGTCGGTTATGAGATTGTATATCCCGCGGAAGTGTGGTGGTCGAGGCCTCTTGAGTGCCAAAACCATGCACAACCGCGAGGTATGCAACCTCAGAAACTATTTTTTGGCGATGACGGATGATAGTATTCGAGGAGAGGTGGTCGCTAGTGATAAAGGACTGACTCCCTTATCGTTGGCCTCACAGGATTGGCGAACCCCGGAGGTACTTAGCACCTCTGATCGGGAGTCCGTATGGAAAGAGAAGGAGCTGCATGGGAGGTTTTACAAGGTGCTTCACGAACCTTTCGTGGACCGTAAAGCCTCCCTGCATTGGCTGCGTTTCGGGGACCTCTTTGGGGAAACCGAAGGTTTTGTCTGTGCAATACAAGACCAGGTTATCAAGACGCGGAACTATCGGAAATACATCCTAAAGGACGGTACCACAGACATCTGTCGAGCATGTGGCCGTCCCGGAGAGTCACTTAGGCATGTTATTTCCGGTTGTTCGGCTCTTGCTAACACTGAGTACTTGCACAGACACAACCAAGCAGCCAAAATCCTGCATCAGGAGCTCGCTCTGAAATACGGACTCTTGCAACAGAGGCTGCCGTATTACAAGTATCTGCCGGAGCCAATCCTAGAAAACGACCGTGCCAAAATCTATTGGGACCGATCCGTTATCACGGACAGGACTATTCTAGCGAATAAGCCTGATATCTTGGTATGGGATCGGTCGCAGTCGAGGGTATTTCTAGTGGATGTCACTATCCCCCATGACGAGGGTCTCGTGAAAGCCGACGGAAATATCTCGATCTGGCTCACGAGATCACCGACATGTGGGGTGTGACTTCGACAGAAATAATCCCAATTGTTTTGTCCGCGAACGGGTTAATTCCAACCAGCCTCGCGACCAACTTGAGGCGGTTGGATTTCCGTGGCGTGTCGGTTCCAGCACAGATGCAGAAAGCGGTGCTGCTCGATACGGCTCGGATCGTCCGTCGGTTCTTGAACCTGACTCCCTGACCCCGACCGACTGTGCTCTTGTCGGGGAGTACCGCCTCTCCCATTTAAAATTCTAATTTTCTGTTTCGGCCATGGGAGAGGCGAGAAACTAAAAGTGTCCCCATAAAAACTCTTTATTGCACATCACAAAAAAACAACAATTACGAAAAAAAGATCGGTACAAAAGCCAAAGTACAACTGGCGGTCTTATCACTAAGAGCGATCTCTTCCAGACAACCCAAGAATGGAAAGATTTGCTGGATTAAAAAAATGTTCGATAATATTGACATCTAATTGTTTTCTTTTGCAGGAATGCATTTTTAGCCAATAAAAATGGCATTGAGATATCGTGTAGTGTTTCTTCACCCCACACCAGCATCAACTCCTGTACTGATGCAAAGATTAATATATCTGTAAGTTTTTGATATTGATTTCATAAAACAGGCAGTTTTTTTAAAAGCTACTACTAACAAGACGTTTTCAAAATATCATACAAACTGAAAGTAGAACTACTCTGTGGCATCGACAAGTGTTTGTGTCGAAAATTAAATTTTTAAATTATTTAATTGTATTTAAGATAGTTTTTGAAAGAATTCACACTGAAAGGAACTCCGTTTATTAAGGATAAGATATAATATAAAAGGAATATTGAGTTTTACAAATATTTCGAGAGTATATTAAAGTATTTTGTTTCAACGGTTTTTTCAGGCCAGTATTTTTCTCCATTTTACACATTTATAACATTAAATCAATACCTCAGTATAACTAAGTACTGCATTAATAAGTTATATTTCTTCTTATCTTCTTATATTTTCCTAGATATACTCTTATCATAAAATATAACCTTAAATTAGTCAATAAGTTATCTAGTAAATAAAACCTAGTTACACAATATCAAGTACCATTAGCTTAGAAATAGTTAAAATGCCTACTCGCAGTGAAACTATTAGTAATTTAGAAAAGAAGTTAAATTCAGCCCTTTTAGAATTAAAAAGTTTAAGACTAGTTGCGATGTGTTGCGATTTTCACCATGCTGTTGCGCTTTTATTAATATATTATTTCTAAGTTCTGTATTCTCGATAGTTTATGCCTATCCCAATTGGAACAGAGGGCTTACGTTATATATGTCGTAGGAATATTTGATATTTAGGTTTTTTTGCAAAAAACCTAGCATTCTGGCAGAAACACGGATAATTAGATAACGGTGATATTATTGTTTAATCTTACTAGGTTTTTTGTACAGGTTTATTATTATTGTAAAAAGAAATGTTAGTTTTTATGAATACTGAACACTGATTGGTCAATTGCAGTGCCGCATAAACACATCATCTCTGATTGGTTGTTAATATGACGTATTTACTTTATTGTTCCTACCTACATTTAATGTGATTGTTATTTTAGTTAAGTTAGTCATTGCTGTGTAGTGTCGGCTTAGAATAGCACTACCCCATTTCTTCCGGTGGGTGTACGTAAGAGGCGACTAACGGTATTGGGGCTTTTAAGGGATTTTTGGGCGATGCGGTTGGAGACCCATCACCAACAACCTTTATTTCACCATCTTTTCCCCACGCAACTTCCAAAGGTGGCTGAGGAATGTCTCATTCCCTAGCTCTGGCTACCCCTTCAAGGGATTTATAGCCGTGAGTATATGTATGTATGTATGTATGTTAGTCATTAAATTATCCTAAGTATAAAATAGTATTGTCATATCCCTTTATATCTAGCTATAATACCTCAATACCTCAATACTACAATTTAAGACGTACTTACTTTACTGATTGACGACGTCCGTGGCCGAGTGGATAGGTGCCTAGCTTCTCGGTCTGGAGGTTGCGGGTTTGATCCCCGCTGAGAGCAAAATTTATGTGACGAGCATTCATTTAGATTAAGTCTTAGTCTTGGGTGTTATTTATATGTGTATTATATAATATTAAATGTATCGCTGAGTTAGTATCCCATAATACAAGTCTTACTTATTATGTGGTTAACTTTATCTGTGTATAATATATCCGTATATATTTATTGAACGTGATTGTAATAGTACTTCAATAAAAAAGTTAAAAATATGAATAGAGCTCCTGAGTATAGAATAGGTATTGTCATTTCCTACCCTTTATAACTCTAGCTATAATATATCAAAATTACAAGCAGATCAGAATATGAGTAGACGAGGAATCTGAAATCAGCCAATCAGCATTAAAGAAGTACAATCTTATTAAAACAACTAGTTTTTTTTTGCAAAAAAACCTAGTAAGATTAAAAGATATTATCATCGTTGTCTAATTATCCGTGTTTTTGCAAAATGCCTGGGTTTTTTGCAAAAAACCTATACATCAAATCATCCTACGACATAAATATGTTTATTTATGTAAGACAGTTTTTTTATAAGATGTGATATTTGACTACAGACTTTGATTCCAAACTAATACTGGTAGAGTGTGTATTACATATTTCATTGATTTCATGTTTTTATTTTTATGTTAGGGTAAAACTATCTGTTATAATAAGTAGGTATTACATGACATGGTAGAAAGCTAACGATATCAAGTGAACACGTAGTGTGTTAACCTGAGTAAGTCTTAGCTGGCTAACCACTCTACACTTTTGGTACCATACTCTTTCTACCATGTTGTGTTATACCCATTATAACATTCGATGCAGCAGCACTAAACATTCAATGACGATTCAGAGCAACACGTTGCGTGGAACATATATATACAAGCATCACAATACATAGTGGTAATGCTGCAATGCGAAGTCCCCTATTAAATATATTATTTATTTTAAAGAAAAATATACTAACACTGTAAATTTCACGAGAAATTAACTTTGTTTCGCAGGCAAAACCAACAGAGATAGTCCGTTTTACTTTCTCTGTGAAAAATCAATCTAAAAACGAAAATGTGCTGGTCGTTGGCGTCGAGATCGCCAATCGGAAATTAGGTTTCAAGATGAATAATCATGGCATCGTATTTGGAGGACCACCGGTTCTTCTTAAGTCAGGTAAATATATAAAAAATATACATACATACATATACTCAAGGCCATAAATCCCAAAATGGGGTAGCCAGAGCTTCAAAGCTAGAAAATCCTCAGCCACATGCAGAAATTGATAAGGGATGGTAAAATAAAGTATCGTTGGCGATGTGTCTCCAACCGCATCGATCAAAAATCACTTAAAAACCCCATATCCTTAGTCGCCTCTTACGGCACCCGTGTGTAGTAAGGGGTAGTGACATTCTTAGCCGGAAATTAATAATATACAATACACATATACATAACATCACATCCCAGACTAAGAAACAAACGTCTATATTCATCATACAAATGATTACCCTTTACGGGAATCGAACCCATGACACGAATGAGAATAGCACCATCCTTTCTATAATATTGCAAAAGGCTACTGCGAGATCTGTTTCTCAATGAAATTAGAGGATATGTTTTTTTAAGTTAAATATAAGTATTTTTTTGCACTATTATTGTTTCAAAATATCTTTATTGATAATGAAAATACTGACAAATGAAACTGTTACAGAGCAAAAGTTAAAACCTGTAGAAATAACCTACAAGGTCGGAGATGTTGGACAATACAATATGCCTATTATATTTTTCTTTCAAAAGAGAAATGCTGGGAATTTTGTCATCATCAGAGAAATGGTAAGTTGCATTGTACTATCAAAATCATAAACATGTTGCTTACATTATATTAAATACAAAATATAATAATCAGACTCTTGGAACTAGCCAAGAAAAAAACGCATAAAATATAGTTAGTAATGGTTTGCTCTGCTAGCCACATATTGCTCATTAATCATTAGAAAAAGCTTGTTTCGCCTAATAACTTCGCTAGCACCTACGCGAAGATAGGGTTTTAATATTCTAGTAAAACATCGAATACATTTTCGAATAGGATGTATACTCGGAGCTACAGCCTGAAGTTCACTTAGAGGAGGTTACTCCGTACAAGGAGATTCCTGTTCAAGCAGACAGTCTTATTAGAAGCCAAGCTTTAACGTAAGTGCTTTTACTAATAACAAATTTTTTGCCCCTGCTAGTGAATAATAAATAGCCAGTAGAGACAAAATAGTTGCTACCATAATTTCAAACTCATCTACCTTCAAATGGCGATGAAATACTATGAATTTTTATTGTATCATTTATCAAACCGAACATATCGAAACTAATTCCAAAGAAGTCCCAAAAGGAGTGTCAATTCAGAATAACTTTAAATAATGGTTTTCATGCTTTCATATCATCACTTGTTTAATATCAGTAAATATACATATTTAAGTGAAGATTACTAATAAATAAACAGGTTCTTCAACCCCAACAGGCCAGGGGTGAGCCTGGTCTCTAGCGTGCCGCCGTCCCGGAGCTTGGTGCACTCCGGGTACTAAATAACCTTACCTAGTCAAGCGGGGCTCTGGCTAGGCGGACAGTTTATTTCCCTTGCTTTTCGTGGGGTCCAAATGTGTCTCCAAACAAAAATAAAACACGATGGCGGCGATGTGGCTCGCCACCTATCACGCCGTGGTTCCTCGCGGGGCGAAAAGTGGGCTAAAGAGACCCGCTTTGGTACGATGAATGTGTGTGGAGAGATGCATGCAAAATAAGATGAAGTATGTTTGATTATGGAAGAAAGAAACCTAGATTTTCTGTGTGTAAATGAAACGAAGCGCCAGGAAAAAGAGGTTTCACAACTTGGCCCATTTACATCTATCTGGTCGGGAGTTGCCGAGAGTGACAGAGCTTGCCAAGGCGTGGGACTTCTTACATCTGAAAGGATGACTAAGTGCATGAAAGATTATGCATGTGTGAGTCCAAGGCTCCTATGGATAAAGGTGAAAGTAGGGCTGGTCCGGATGCGCATAATTTGCGTGTATGCTCCGGACATGTCCAAATTCCGAGAGGGAGGAGTTTTGGAATTTGTTAGACGATGTTGCGAATGGGTGTGATCAGAATGAGAGAATTGTTATGTTAGGAGATTTTAATGGTTGGGTTGGGGTGTCACGCAACGGTTGTGAAAGAGTTTTAGGAAAGTTTGGTGATAAAAGAGTGAACGAGAATGGTGAGAAAGTGATTGAGGTATGTTTGGAGAGGAATCTTTGTGTTACGAACACGTTGTTTGAACACAAAGATATCCATATGTATACTAGACAGAGAGGAAGCGAGAGAAGTATGATAGATTTTGTGATAGTGGATGAAAGGCTAAGAGCAAAGGTTGTTGACACCAGAGTCCATAGGGGCATTAACGTTGGCACAGACCACTTTCTCGTGATATCACGATTGAGGGGACTGTGCACGCGTTGGCGTCACAGGGCCAAAGTGTCGACAACTGAATTTGCTAGAATAAAAGTGGAGAAATTGGAAGAGGATGAAAATATTAGAGATGAATATATGAAGAAATTGGACGACAGGCTAAGTTGCGTGGAGATGAAGGATGAATTGGAAATAGAAGAAGTATGGGATGTGCTCAAATCGTCAATGGTTGAATGTGCGACGGAAGTATGTGGATTGAGTAAAAGAACAAATAGACCACCAACAAGTTGGTGGGATAAAGATGTGAAAGAGGCAGTTGGAGATAAGAAGAAAGCTTGGTTAGATTTACTAGCGATTAAAGCTAGTAAACTAATGGATGCGAGAGTAACAGATGATGTAGTGAAGAATAGTGAAGATGAATATAAGAGAGTTAAGAATGAGGTTAAGAAGAAAATAGAAAAGAAAAAGCGTGATCTGATAGAATGGTGTGAGAGGAAACTCTCTGATAATTTCCGGAATAACCAAAAGTTGTTCTGGAAATATATCCGGAAAGAAAAGGGAGTTTCCCAAAACACGAGAGTGAATGTTGTGAGAGATGAACAGGGTGAATTGGCGACGGATGAAAGTAGCATAAGACGAGTATCGAAGAACTATTTTGAGGGACTCTTTGAAAAAGAGGATTCACATATTTCTTCGTCAATTGGCAGCAATGTTGACTGGAATGAGGCATTGGGTGACAGTAGTGACAGTGAGATTAGTATGGAAGAAGTAATGAAAGCATTGAAAAGTATGAAAGTAGGGAAAGCAGCAGGGTATGATAGGATAAGTATCGAAATGCTGAGGGCTGGTAAAGGGTTGATGGCTTCCTGGCTGTACTTCCTTTTTCAAAAGTGTTGGTCGAGTGGTAAAGTACCACGAGATTGGTGCAGGGCAGTAATTGTGCCCTTATATAAAGGAAAAGGGTCACACCAGGAAGCTAAAAACTACCGCGGAATCAGCCTACTCAGTGTTGTCGGTAAATTGTATGCAAAGGTATTGATTGAAAGAGTGATGAATGAAATAGATGACAAAATTTGGGATGTGCAAGCAGGATTTAGAAAGGGAATGGGATGTATAGATCAAATCTTCTCGTTAAGGAGCATCACTGAAAAGTTCTTAGCCAAGAATCGAAAGGTGTATTGCTCCTTCATAGATTTAGAGAAGGCGTATGATAGGGTGGTAAGGAAATATTTGTGGGAGGTGTTATCCAAGTTCGGCTTGGGGAGCCAACTTATACGTGCATTGGTATCACTCTATGAGGATTCTAGCGCATGTGTAAGAATAAACGGGGAAAACACAGACTGTTTCGGTATCTCTAGGGGTGTCCGACAGGGATGTGTAGCTTCTCCGTGGCTCTTCAACTTGTTCATGGATGACTATCTGATAGAGTTGCGTGAAAGTGATTATGGACTGAGAATGGGTGGATTCGTCATCAAATGCCTCTTATATGCTGATGATCAAGTGTTACTTGCATCGTCGGTTGAAGAGTTGCAAGAGATGATGAATATTGCATGTGCGTCGTTTGAAAGAAAAGGAATGAGAGTGGATGTGGATAAAACCAAAACCATGGTTTTCGAGAGAGAGGAGAATATGACTGAATGCGTGATTGAGATCAATGGTAAGAAAGTGGAACAACTGAAAGAGTTCGTATATCTGGGAAGTTTGTTTACTAGGGATGGAAAGTGTGATGAAGACATTGAAAGAAGAGTAAAAAAGGGTAATGCGGTAAATGGAGCACTGGATAGTCTCATGTCTAGTCAATCGGTGTCCGAAAAGGCCCGAATGGCTGTGCATGATGCTGTCCTCGTTCCTACGCTCATGTATGGCAGTGAATGTTGGGTGTGGCAGAAGAAGCATGAAAGCGGAGTGAATGCAGTAGAAATGAGATCCCTCAGAAATTTCTGTAATGTAAGGTTATGTGATCGTGTGAGGAATGATGTGATTCGTGAAAGGTGTGGTGTAAAAGATGATATTGTAAGAAAGATAGAAAAAGGAATGTTGAGATGGTTTGGGCACATAGAGAGGATGGATGACAGTAAAGTGGTGAAAGAGATCTATAGAGCCAATATGGAAGGTAATGTTAGTAGAGGACGACCTCGGAGGACACATTTAGATCAAATAGAAAATGTGCTTAAAAAGGTAGGTGTCCGAAGTACGAAGAACAAAAGAGCATGTATGAAAAGATTGATGGATGTAAATGAAGCTAGAGAGGTTTGCCAGGATCGTACAAAGTGGCGATCGATAGTCTCTGCCTACCCCAATGGAAACTAACGGCGTGAGAATATGTATGTTTGCCCGGGGCGAAGGGAGATCGTCTTTTAGTACCTGAATGAACAAAATATACATAATCATTACGTTTTATGTTATAAATAACATAACATAACATAACATAAACGTTCACGCCGAATATCCCCGAAGGGGTTGGCAGAGGTACTAATACTTCTGAACCTCACGTGACTTTTTCACCTGGTGTTCAGAGTACCCACGTTTTGCATGGACAGTGTACTCACGTGATAGGGGGCAGGCCTATCGCCGTTTTGTACGAATACACTGTCACACGACTAAGTACAACTCAGCCATGTGGGTTTCCTCACGATGTTTGCCCTCACCGTTAACAACCATGATAAATTAACCACACATATGACTTTAGAAAAGACAAATTGGTGTAGGCCCGACCCAGGATTCGAACACTAGTCGCTTGCACGATAACCGAGTGTTCTACCCACTGGGCTATCACGGCTGTTATAAATAGATTTAAGTTTTAGTTCATCTGACACTGGTGGTGGACTGACTGGTGGTTTTTTTATATTATATGTGTTAATGTGAAACATGATCGAATTAGGTTTATTACGTGTAATGTTTATGTTTTTACAAATAAATATAAAAAATAATAATATAAATATAAAATTAATTTATATAATTTCTTTCAGTGGGAGATGCAACAAGTTTGGTATACCAAATAAGACTTATAAAAATGTGTTTGGTTGTGCCCTCAGCGATAAGAATTTAAAAAACCCTGAAGAAATAAATGTAGCCAAGAACATTAAGTAAGTATAAGGGCCAATTTCTGAATTGAGTATTCCGGCTGAGAACAACTTAAGTATCGTTCTGTCGCATTGAAATCTTAACAACTGAATGAGACAAAACGATACTTAAGTCGTTCTCAGCTTGAATACTCAATTCAGAAATCGGGCGTAAGTATTCTTTGTATTTCTATAAGTCTCTTTATTTAGAACTTGCATTTAAAGAAGCCTTTCATTACTGTATTTTACTATATAACAAAATATTTTGAAATCCAATATGGTTTCCAAATTCACACTGTATTTGTATTGAATTTCATGTTCTTATTATCACTACTTGCTATCAAGACCAATCTATAAGATATGCTATCCGAGACCCTTCCTTGCGGTAAAACTCGAACACAACGACAAAAATTTGGATTACACCGATCGTTGATACAAGGGTGCTATAATATATGCTTATTTTTATATGCAAGCAGTTTATCATTTCAGAGATAAAGTAAATAAAATATAAATAAAGGAAAGAAAAATTTCGACACCGGCGGGATTCGAAACCGCGACTTCGGGTATACGCCGCTTTCGCTCTGCCAATGAGTAACAGTGTCAATGGCTTCCGAAATTTTTGTATCCTTTGTTTCTTTTTTTTACACTTTTAAGTAGTGTTTGCGTTCCCTACCTCCGAATTTTTTACAAATTCGGAAGGGCACTTGTCTACCTTTTCAGATAGACTGCAAATGTTTTGTTAATGAAATTCCATGTGGGGATTATTACTAATAAATAAAGGAAAGAAAAATTTCGACACCGGCGGGATTCAAACCCGCGACTTCGGGTATACGCCCCCGTCGCTCTGCCAATTGAGCTACAATGTCAATGGCTTCCAGTGCGTTTTTTTTTAGTTTTTTGCCACATTTGGGAGGTTGATCGGAGAGAAGATGGTAAAAACAAAGTATCGTTGGTGATGGGTCTCCAACCGCATCGCCCAAAAACTACTTAAGAAGCTTACTTACTTAGGGTAGAAAGGGGTAGTGACATTCTAAGCCGGCACTACACGGCACCTAAGCCGGCACTACACGGCACATCTCATCATACTTTAATCTTATTATTCTTTACTTGATATATTAATATATTTATATTTTATTTTTAGGGATACTTTCGCGTTGGGAGTTACAGAAAGCAATTATGCGAATTACTTCCACAACTTGCTGTGGTATGAAGAGACCATCGTCAGAATTAACCTAAGGGTTTGTATAGAATTTATTATAGTCATAATTTCTTAGATTTATATACTACTAGCTTTTTGCCCCGCGACTTCGTCCGCGTGGACTTCATTTTTTGCATCCAGTTTATATAATACCAAAATACCGAAACACTATCTCAACTTCTGTTTTTTATATTTATAATCCCGCGGGCGTTGTAAATGACATAAAGGATATTGAGGCTTTTTAAGTGATTGTTGGGCGATGCAGTTTGTGACCCATCACTAACAACCTTTATTAACCTATCTTTTATCAATATATTTCCAAAATTGGATGAAGAATTAGTATCTCCGAAGCTATGGCTACCCTTTTATGGAATTTATGGTTGTTAGCATATACTCATGAATGATTGATAGATGGATTTCATAAATTCAATCGCACCAAGTTTTATTATAAAATGTAAAAAAACTCTATATTAACTTTCATTTGCTATATCAACCCGTTAGGGGTTGAGTTCCAAAAATTCCTTTTTAATTGTTCATAAGAATCATGAAACAAATATACCAAGTTTTTATGTTCAGAAATGAGAATATCTTTAGTAAGTACAGATACGGATAGTAGTTTGGCGCTGCGGCGACGGCCCGGTGCTGCCCCCTACACTGACCGTTGGTGATAGTGGGAGAGCTTGCAGCAATTGCTCGGCAATGTAGGGATGATTAGTGGTGGATCTCCTTCCAAAATAATCGCTAAATTGAAGGGATAGTGCTTGTTATTATTATATATAGTGTTATTTTAAGCTAACAAAACATTTTTTTACAAAAAGCTTGAATTACCTGAGATACGAACCCGGGACGATTGATTCATAATAGTTCTAATTAAATATTCATAGTAGTTAGTTATACCGCTACGCCACGGAGACGTTACCGGGGCGGTGTCAAATTTTTATTACGCTTTATTTCATATTAGTCTTACTATTGATAAACAAATGTGTCATTTAAATTGATAAAACCCCTTCATCTTTCCAAAATGAACATTAACAAAGTGTCTGATGTGAATTCCATCGATGATAAAAATAATCGCTGCAATATTTTGAGCCATATATGAGTTAAGGTTTTTTGATGTTCCTATGAGAACTCTTGCGGATTCCTTAGTTTCAAGGAATCGTCGTCGTTTCATTTAGCTTCTAAATGTACATGTTAATATTCGTTTGCAATATAAGTAGATGTAAAAAAAATGTATACGATAAAAAAATAGTACATCATCCCCCGGGAGTTCCTTATTTTCGGGGATCCATTACCGTACCATTAAGCTTCTAAATTTTGATTTTTATATTAGTTTACAATATTTTACGTTGTTTTAAACGATACACAGCGCCATCTCCAATGCATCCAGCAAGCAAACCATATTTTTGATTTCCCTTGGGAACATATTTTTTCCGGGATAAAAAGTACCCTATCATTTAATTTAGACTTCTAACTACACGTCTAAAAAATTTCAAAGCAATCGGTTTAGTATTTACGGCGTGAAAGCGGAACAAACAAACAAACAAACTCACTTTCCCATTTATAATATTAGTATGAATATAGATATGATTACGGCTATAAATCCTAAAAAGGATATCCAGAGTATTTCAAATTCATCGGTGTAATTAATTAGCGTCATGTGTGCTAATCAATAGACGGTCCGAGAATTTAAGGCGCCGTTAGTTCAGCGAAAAATATCATCTCAGGGGGTGCTGCCCCCGCGGGCGGCGTGAGGAAGCGCTTGCGCACCGATTGGGCGGCCGTCTCCTCGACGCGACGCAGTGCGCGCGTTTTAATAACATACAGTAGGGTAAGCAAAACAGTTTTTGTCAACTCGACAGTTTTAGCCACTCGCAAATAGTTTCTATGGTATGGGTTCGGACACTTGTTTATGACTATTTACATTTTCTTTCTAAAATATTTGCAAGTGGCTATAACAGTCAGGGTGACGAAAACTATCGCTTACCCTTGATTATCAATTTCAAAAACAATCAAGTTTCTACCAGAAAATATGTTGAGCATTTGTAAATAACATAGTATTATTATATATCAATACACCTACACACACACACACACACACACACACACACATCCATAAGCTAGTAATGTAAAAATATAATATAATGGATTAAGTTCTAATTACCTTAATGTTTGTTTCTTTGTATTCTTAACTTAGTAAATATGTACATGTATAAGGTGAAGATCTTGATTAAATTGGAACATGTTAATTAATAACTATACCATATGGGAATACTGTCTCTCACACTACGGGCAACCCTTTTGAGAGACAGGTTCATAATATATTGTAATATGTTCTAATGTGCCAATAAATGTACTTTTTTTTTTTTTTTTTACCATGGCCGTTTACAATATAAAATGTAATGATAGGATAGATTTGTCTACCCGTCTGTCAGTTTATACAAAATTATTACAGTGTTAATTTCATAATTTTTGCCGTGTCGTGTCGGCTTTGAATAACACTACCCCATTTCTACCCGTGATCCTAAGAGGCGACTTAGGGTATAGGGGCTTTTAAAGTGATTTTTGGGCGACGTGGTTGGAGAACCGTCACCGAAAACATTTATTATTACCATCTTTTCCCAAATCAACTTCCAAAAGTGGCTGAAGAATTTCTCATTCCAAAGCTCTGGCTATCCCGTTAAGGGGTTTATAGCCGTGAGTATATGTATGTATGTATGTAATTTTCAGTGTACACCTGTAACTATTTAATATTATTAATTGAAATTAGAAGTTACTTTAACGATTTTGTTTTGTTTTTACATAAAATGTAAAAATGAGTGAAATCTATAAATTGAATGAATTCTTTTACATTTGCTAATGCTAACCGTACACACGGTCACTCTCACGCCTACATTGACGCGCATCGTATACAGATAGGTCTCTCGCACACTAACGGCGCCGCACGCGCATAAATTGTGAGATCTGTAACTCACGGCGCGCGCGACACAGGTCCATCCCCTAAGGCAGCTCGCCGAGCTCTGAGCGGGTGGCGGGCGGCGCTTGGGCACGAGTAGGACCTCGATTATCGATGTTTTTAAAATATTAGTTTTATTGAATTTATTAAAAAAGAAAAATAATCGCCAATGATTATTAGAAATACAAATGCTCAAATTATGATGCAAGTTATATGTAAGTAGGTAAAATAAATAAAATATAAAACCATTTTAAAGAGTGTAATTAGGGGTGTGTTGGCGATTTTTTTTTTGTATCGAGTGAAAATTTATTAATCATGTTTCAAATCGCCAATTTCACTGCAGAAAAGTCTCAAGATTTCGATGTATTTTTTCAAAACCATATTATTATAAACATACGCATAACAAAGTTTCAAAATCTCTGTTCGCTGGACTAACGGGACCTTAATACTCATACATACATTTCAGTCCATAATTACTTTCACGCAAATCTGTCAAACAGTCATCCATGAACAAATTGAAGAGCCTCGGAGCTGCACATCCTTGTCGAACACACCTGGATATAGAAATATCTCAAATATAAAAAAATAACAACATTATTCAAAATGTCTAAGAAGATGTGAATTCTTGTGATTATTATATCATATTTGCAATATTTTTTATCTTTTTTGATGAGATATGAAATGGTCTTCGTTAACAAAAAGACTCTAAGTAAGGATATTGCCAAAACTGGATAAACTTGGCAGAAAGCCCGGAAATAAAAAAATAAATAAAATAAGAACTTCGTTTTATATATTTTAATTATACAGCTCGTTATTAGAATTGAATAAAGAACGTAGGTAAACGCAACAAATAAAAGTCATTTAATTTGAATGAATGTTCATGCAAACCTCATCTATCTATCTATACTTATAATAAATCTGTAGAGAGGTCAATTCTGTACATGAAATATATTTTCAAAATAACTATCAGGGGGTGATTAGGGATAAATACTGATGCCAAAAATGCAATCAGTACAATTTTTGTCTGTCTGTCTGTCTGTCTGTCTGTCTGTCTGTCTGTCGGTTTGTATGTTCCTCATGGAAACAAAAACTACACGACGGATTTGTATGAAACTTGGTACAATAGGCCGTTTGACAATGCGAGAAATAAAGTGTCAATTGCTGTCATCAGTATAAATTAAGAGTTTAAAAATGGTTATTTATTAACGTAAGTTGAAAATAATAATTGATATCTTCAAAAATCCATAACTAAAAATGCAAATTTTTAAACGTTTGTCTCGTGACACACGTTCTTGAATGGTCGAGTTTATGATGACGTCACATGCCTGTAAAGAAACCTCGTGGCTCGTTTGTTGCCACAGACCAAATACAGGCAAGTGACGTCACTGACCCGTTTGCAGCGCCATGTTGTCAAAATAGTGTTTTGACGCGCTATTTGAATATTCAATTTTTAATTTGATATTTTTCAGCAGCAGCAGATTTAAAAAATATAACTTTGTCTGGGTTCCTAAAACTCTACTACATCATATAAAATGGATTTTAAAAACCTGTCAAATAGCCCATTATTCTTCATACTTCTGGGCAGGTTATAGTATAGTGAAAAATAAATAAAGGAAAGGAAAATTTCCCCGCCGGTTGTCGAAATTTTTCTTTCCTTTATTTATCTTCTTCTATCTATACTATAATAAGACTGTAACGAGGTCAAAACTGTACATTGAAGAAAAAAAAATAAAAACCGGTGGAATATGTTTTATTTTCGATACTGAAGCCAAATTTGCTATTTTTGAAAAAAATGTCTGTCTGTCTGTCTGTCTGTCTGTATGCCCGTTCATCACGTTAATTCTACCGGACCGATCTTGATCAAATTTGGCATGAATGTAGGTTATACACCTGGCCAACATATAGGATATAATTTATCCCGGATTACGCAAGGGTTCCCACAGGAGCATAAAAAAACATAACTTTTATATGGTTCCCCATATTTACACGATTAATTTTTTCAACAACCGACTTTATCGGACTCTTCATTAATAGTCTTTTTGGAAAAATGAGGGTTTCATCCATTTTCATCAAAATAATTGTCCATTTAATTGTTTGTCAATAGTATGACTACTAGATATATAGGATATCACATGAGACATACACAAATGTCTGCGTGGCGTAGCAGTATTCCGTTTGGTAAACACTAAGTACGAAAGACCCAGGTTCGAAACCCGGGTGGTCAAAGTCTTTTTGCGTATTTTTTTTGCTTTTGTGTTAGGTTAGAATAATAGGATGCACTAATCCTTCTTTTTCACATTCAACTATGCGAATATGTATGAATAAAGATAATTGAAAGCATATTGTATAAATTTTGGGTATTTTGAGAATATGTTTATAACTTTTGTTTATTTAACTATTTTTAACTAATATTCTCATAGATATATTATACTTTACTTACGCATAAATTAATATTCTGTTTAAGCCTCAGAATGCATAGTTTGTAAATAAATAATAGTAAATATCTCAATTTTAATTCAGTACCGCCATCTATTGGCCGATGATTGCAATCTCTCTCACATTACCAACTTCTTGCTCCCCATATTTACACAATTAATTTTTTTCATCGACCGACTTTATCAGACTCTTCATTAATTGAAAAAAATAAGGGTTTTATCCATTTTCATCAAAATAAATGTCCATTTAATGAATTGCTGTATAGTGTCGGCTTAGAATAACACTACCCCATTTTTGTTGGAGACCCATCACCAACAACCTTTATTTCACTATCTTTTCTTCTCCCGACGCAATTTTCAAAAGTGGCTGAGGACCTTCAAGTTCCTTAGCTCTGGCTACCCCTTCTAGGGATTTATAGCCGTGAGTATATACATATATATGTATGTATGTATTTAATTGTTTGTCAATAGTATGGCTACTAGATATATACCATATCACAAATTTGACAACATTACTAATGTTTTAGTGGCGTAGCTGTATACCGATTGGTTAAAACTATACTAACTACTAATTCAAACCACCCAGGCTTGAATCCTGGGTGATTAAAGTCTTTTTGAGACTTTTTTCTTTTGTGTTAGGTTAGAATAATAGGATGCACTAATCCTTCTTTTTCACATTCAACTATGCGAATATGTATGAATAAAGATAATTGAAAGTATATTGTATGAATTTTGCGTATTTATTTGGTAGGTTTGAGAATATGTTTATAACTTTTGTTTATTTAACTATTTTTAACTAATATTCTCATAGATATATTAAACTTTACTTACGCATAAATTAATATTCTGTCTAAGCCTCAGAATGCATAGTTTGTAAATAAATATCTCAATTTTAATTTAGTACCGGCATCTATTGGCCGATGATTGCAATCTCTCTCACATCACCAACAGTCAGTGTAGGGGGCAGCACCGGGTCGCCAAACTGCTATCAATACTTACTCAAGATATTTTCATTTTTGAACATAGAAACTTGGTTACAAAATGGTTTGTTTCATGTTTCTTATGATTCAACATTTCGCATTTTCCCCACTCAACTTCCAAAAGTGGCTGAGGAATTTATAATTCCTTGGCTCTGGCTACCCCTTCTAGGGAATTATAGCCGTGAGTATATGTATTTTTGTATGTATCCGATGCTATATAATTAAATAAATGATATTTTCATGATGAGTTTGTAGTTTTGAGTTTTACCTTCTTATTTTGCTTTTTTAGAAGTACAACATGTCAAGCGTTCGATTACTGGCATCCGCCAACTTCACCTACAGGCTTACAATTCCTGGATTGGCTGAAAAACGCCCGTCAGTATTAATAGGTAATTATCACTTATTTTTATTATCTTACTTCGGGTTGCGCAGCTGAACGGAAAAAAAACTAAACTCTATTAGATTTGTATCTCTCCGTGTGTCACAGCAATTTATTTCCGAAGCTATAGAGACTCATAGCTGAAAATTTCTAGGTTGTTACCAACGGTTAACTGTTTCAAGGTTTTAGGACAAAAGAACAGAAATAATAATAATCCCTATATACCAGGCCACTCAGAAAGTATTGCGAAAAAAGGTTTTAATGTTTTAAACACTGGCCGGTTGTAATGTATACTGAAAATATGAGACTTTATACATAAAAAAAGTACGTTCCAATTTTAAAATTTCCCTCTTTATTTTTTACACGCTATTTTAAATTGTCGTGTCTTACTGAAAAATGAATCTGAGCCGGGAACATTTACGCGCTATGATTTTTAACAATTTCAAATGTCGGTCGCTTAAAACCAGACGAATCATACGATAGACTTCAAATGGCGTTTATGGATGAAGGGCCTTCCAAGGCAACCGTGTATCGTTGGTATAACGAATTCAAGCGTGGTCGATTAACTTTGCGGGATGAAGAAAGAAGTGGTCGCCCTCTAACGGTTGTTACGGATGAAAACGTGGTGGAAGTAAAAAAATTAATTCATGACAATAGGCGAATAACGTATCTAGGGATTCAACATATTATGCAGATTGGATCGGGAAGCGTTCATGAGATTTTACACGAACATCTTCACGTAAGGAGGATAGTTTCACGCTGGGTGCCACACAACCTCACCGAGGTACAGAAACAGGCCCGGGTGGAATGGTGTCGTGATATGATTAATAAATTTGATGCTGGCTCGTCTCGGCGTGTTTACGAAATCGTTACAGGTGATGAGTCCTGGATTTATCAATACGATCCAGAAACGAAGCGCCAGTCGACGGTTTGGGTATTTTAAAACGAAGCGACCCCTACCAAAGTGAAGAGATCTAGAAGCGGTGGGAAGATTTTGATCGCAAGTTTTTTCAATATGACTGGCTATTTGGTGTCAATTCCTTTACAAGATCAAAGAAGTATTAACGCAGACTGGTATACTACTAAATTATATTTACTCTAATACTATATTTTTCTCAGTTGTGAGCAACAATCGACCAAACACAGGGCTCCGCGGACTTCCTGCAACAGCACGCCGGTCAAACTCTTGGGCCACCCTCCTTACAGCCCTGACCTGGCACCGTGTGACTTCTTTTTATTCCCTAAAATAAAAAATCAACTCAAAGGGATACAATTTTCATCGCCGGAAGATGCGCTCTGTCAGCGATTCAGCGGGCTGTAAATGAGGTGTCTGCGGCGGACTGGAAAAAGTGTTTCGAAAACTGGTTTAGACGTATGAAACTTTGTATAGATGCTGGTGGAGAGTACTTTGAAAAGATTTAATAAAAACATTTTTACCCATAGAACATTTTTTTTATTTTCGCAAAATTTTCTGAGTGTCCCACGTATATAGGTATAAAGTTGTTGGTGTATAGTTATGTTTTTAAATACAATACGTGCTGATGACACGTGATGTTCAGATGTGTAAGTACCGCTGCCATCCCTTCGGAGATATATGGTGTGAACATTTGAATCTTTGAGTCTCCGGATTTATTACTTATTTTGAATAACCGCGATACATGCTCATTTCGAAACCTGAGTTTCGGAGTTTCAATGTCTTTTTTAAAGCCATTTATGTAGTTAATTTGTCAAGTTATAACGATGGGCGAAAAAATCGTGAGCTAACCCAAATTGTTAAGTTGTACTTAGTCAATTAAAACATACATTTCAGTGTCGTCTTTTAGATGGATAGAAGATTCACCTCCTAGAAATTAAAGGAATATAATTCTCCGCTCACAAATATTTTTAATGATCACCGAAATTTAAGGATATTTTGATGCAACGTCAGTTTTTGGTTAGTTTAGATGAGACTTTACGAATAAATAAAGGAAAGAAAAATTTCGACACAGACATTATTTATTTATTAGTAATAATCGCCACATGAGGTTTTCGTGAACAAAAACATTCAAATTAGATGAGACTTTATTGATGTATGATTACTGTTAAATACTAGCCTAAATATATCGTTTTCAGGAGACACAGTATTCGTTAAGCCTTCCAAAAACTCCAACGTGATGTTTGAAGGAATAATAAAAACCATCGATGAGAATGTCGCTCACATTGGAGATTTCGATAACAGGTAATGTAACGCACTAAAATTATTAAGCATTTAATAAGTTTTAAATTAATGTTCTTTCAACTTTCTAATGTGGCTTAGGAGTTTCTAGCTCTAAAACTCTGGTTACCCCTTTTTGTATTTTATGGCCGTGGGTATATATGTATGTATGTTCTTTTCAACGTTCTATTGACGAGCTTGTTTCTTAGACTTGAATGTGTATTGTATAATATGAAATATATCGTTGAATTAGTATCCCATAATACAAGTTCTACTTAGTTTGGGGCTAACTTGATAACATAACATAACATAAACGTTCACGCCGAATATCCCCGAAGGGGTTGGCAGAGGTACTAATAATTCTGAACATCACGTGACTTTGTCACCTGGTGTTCAGAGTACCCACGTTTTGCATGGACAGTGTACTCACGTGATAGGGGGCAGGCCTATCGCCGTTTTGTACGAATACACTGTCACATGACTAAGTACAACTCAGCCATGTGGGTTTCCTCACGATGTTTTCCCTCACCGTTAACAACCATGATAAATTAACCACACTTATGTCTTTAGAAAAGACAAATTGGTGTAGGCCCGACCCAGGATTTGAACACTAGTCGTTTGCACGATAACCTAGTGTTCTACCCACTGGGCTATCACGGTTGAACTACGGCTATCACGGCTAACTTGATCTGTGTATAATATGCCCGTGTATTTCATTTTGTAAGGAAATTCTCAATCTATTTAATGACAAAGATTTTATTGTAGATTTCACAAGTATGGCCAGGGTAAGGGATCTTCCTTCGATGTTAGATTCAGTTTGTCTCGCCTGCCGTTGGAGAGAATGCACGTCGCCATTCAAGGTATCCATCAGTTGCCAAACAAGTGGCATGTGCTGCCAAAGAAGATAAAACGTCCATCACCGCCGCTAATGAAGCAGTAAGTAAATATCAAGATTTCATTAAAAATATTTGTTTTCGCTAAGTGATGAATGGATAAAAAATTTGGACGAAAGTTATTTTATCCATACTTACTAATATTATAAATGCGAAAGTAACTCTGTCTGTTACGCTTTCCCGCTTAAACCTCTCAAACGATTTTGATTAAATTTGGCACAGGCAATCTTTAGAGCCTCAGAAAGAACAAAGGCTACCTTTTATTGCGAAAATAAAGGATGAAGAGGTGGAAACAGGGGTTGAAAGTTTGTACGGGATATTTTAATTTTAAAAGATATGACCTTTTTGAAATTACACCCTGTGAAAGGATCAAAAAGGGGTTGAAAGTTTGTACGTAGTTTAATGAAAAACAAACGCAACTTAATATAGTGATTATGATTAATGACATTTTTGAAAAAATAGCCTATGTAACTTGTGGGTACTGAAGCTTTCGAATGGTGAAAGAATTTTCAAAATTGGTCCAGTAGTTTTTGAGCCTATTCATTACAATCATACAAACAAAGATTTTCTCTTTATAATATTAGTGTAGAAAACGTCCGTGGGAATATACATATAAAAAACAGAATTTGAGATAGTGTTTTGGTATTTTGGATGTAAACCGGATGCAAAAAATGAAGTTCACTAGCAAAAGCTAGTAATAAATATCGAATAAATAAAGGAAAGAAAAATTTCGACACCAGCGGGTATCGAACCCACGACCTCCGTGTATACGCCCGCGTCGCTCCACAAATTGAGCTAGTGTCAAGTGGCTACTCGTGCAAAATTCGGTATGCAAAGTTTTACAAAAGTGATGCTGATTACAAAACCATTTCAAGATATTATGTTTTTAAAACATATTTTCTTGAAATTAAATCAAACAAAGCTAAGATGGCCGTTATTTTAACAAAATAGTGTAACAGTATTTGACCTCCAGCGTTGTTTCAAAGACAATCGTTTTTGTAGTTTATTAATAAAATATGGAAAATCATAGGTTTCTTTAGTATAATATCCTAATAATTTCATTTGGGATCACAAATTCGTGAAATGTTTTGCAATCAGCAACATTTTTACTAAACATTTCGTTTTATTTGCATGTCGCTACGTGATATTTTCGATCGATGACGTCATTAAGTACAAAAGTAAAACAATCTTAAAAAAATCATAACTTTGCAATTACTCATTTTAAATGAAAAATATTCAAATTAGTCTTTTATTTTCGTGTTTACTATCGAATAACAATATTTTATAAAGGGTGTTATTTAAACGGTTAGCAAAGTATTGGTATATTTGTGAGCAGAAATATTTAATTGGTAAGCTAAAATTGATAGTTGGTCAGCAACTTGTGTTCAGCAAATATTAATAAATCAGTCTGCAATATATATCATTCTGAACAGCAGTTTTTTTTTGTATAGCTGTGTATATATCAAAGCTGCAATGAGTGACCTGTAGTTAATTAAATTTTGGTAAGCACTCAGAGAATAAGCGAAAAAATCAGTTTAGTGCCGCTAAAATTAATCTAGCAAATAATAAATAAATATCATACTTAAAAAGCACTAAATAGGCGCATCACTTACTGATGATTCATTTATTTATTCTCTCTCAGTAAGTAGGTTACTTTTAGTATTGTAGCAGAGATATTTTGATGGAGTAATAAAGAAGCCGTTTTAGTTTTATAATTATTATATTCAAGAAACAGTAACATTTTTTTTATTTATTGTATAATTAATGCTCGTTTTGCCTTTGAAGGCCGGCCACGTTTCCTCTTTTCCCCTATGGGAATATTCTTTGCTTCAAGTGGAGGTGGCTAAGCCAATCACGTGTTTACATACATAGGAAATAAAAAAAGCTAGACAGTCACATTTTCCCTCTCTCCATCCCTCTGTTTCAATGGGCAGTGAGACAAGCCACTTACTGAAATTTTGTTTCTTGAAATCATCAAAACTTAATTTAAATCTTTTTGTTCATGAAAACCTCATGTGGGGATTATTACTAATAATTAAAGAATAAATAAAGGAAAGAAAAACTTTTCGACACAGGCGGGGATCGAACCCCCGACGCTCTGCCAACTGAGCTACCGTGTCAATTGGTTGCCAGTGCGAAATTCCTCTATCCTTTATTTCTTTAACACGTTTAAGTAGTGTTTGCGTTTCCTACCTCCGAATTATTACTAATTCGAAAGGCCACTTGTCTACCTTTTCAGATAGAATGCAAATGTTGAAAACGCCTAACTATCACATAATTTAAATCTTTTTGTTCATGAAAACCTCATGTGGGGATTATTACTAATAATTAAAGAATAAATAAAGGAAAGAAAAAGCTACCGTGGCTCAGTTGGTACCCGAGGTCGCGGGTTCGATCCCCGCCTGTGTCGAAATTTTTCTTTCCTTTATTTATTCTTTAATTATCATCAAAACTTTCCCACTGTGCGTCGAAAACTTCACAATTAGTAGCTTGACCAGCTGGAATTTGATAATAATATAATTGTCATCTTTACGCAGCATAATTACTTCTTTGGTTTTTTTTTGCCTACTAATAGGCTTCTGTCCAGTGTTTTGTAGTTAAAGAGGGTATGTTTGCAATGTAATTGTCTTCTGGGTTAGTAATATATTTATTGGACCACTGGTATACCATTTCTTCTGCACCCACCAAAAATCTGGACAAAGGAAAGCGTTCTCGAAGAGTGTGGGTGTCCTTTATAACTCTATTAAAGGACTCCAAAGCGTTGTTGGTTGATGGAGAATTGGGGGCCACTCCCAAATACCAGTTACGATTTTGTTTTAACCACTGTGCTTTGAAATTAGTGATAAATTCAGTCTGATCTTTATATTTTTGCAGAAAAGCATTAGAAGCTGCGTCAAATACATTCTCGTGAGTTATAGAATGCAACGAATCAACATCATTCAAAATATTATCACGCAAAACCTTGCTTTTGATCCTTTCAACCCTTTCTTGAATTTTTCTTTTTGCGTGTGCCCAACACATGCGCACTACCACGTGATCTCCAAAAACTTCAAGAAATGCGTTTTGAATTCTTTTAGCAGCATCACAAACCAATACTTTTGGATTCCAAGAAATTTCAAAATTTTCGAATATTTTGTCCTTAAGCCATTGAAACATCAATTTGAAGTCTTCTTTTTGTTCATTACTTGAAACCGTTAAATATATAGGATGGAACTTGCGGTTTTGGTCCGTGGTTCCACAAACCAAAATAGGAAAACCCTGCCAGATGATTTTGTATGTGGCATCTGCATGAAAGACGCTGGATTTTTTTGAAATTTCAGTCAAATATTTTGTAGAAATAATAAAACGGAAAATGGTTTTTTTTTTCAATAAATACGCAAAACAATTATTTAAATTGCCATCCAAATTTAAAATATGCTATACAGTCAAATAAGTTGCGTGTAGAAATGTTTTCTCTGCTAACCGAATGTATAATCTTGCTGACCAAGTAATTATTCTTCGAGTGACTGTTTATTTTGCAGATACATAATAAAACTCGCTACCAGTTTGTGTTTAAATTACAGACCATTGTCATGATTATTTACAGAACACGAATTGCAGCCTGATTTTAATTATTGCTAACAAAATCTTTGTATGCTAACCACATGATTTATTAGCGGTTATTTCTTGCAAACCTGGCATACACAGTAATTACTTCTCTTTTATAAATACCAAAAAAAAACTTTGCATACCGAATTCTTCTTTCCTTTGTTTCTTTTACACTTTTTAAGTAGTGTCAGCGTTCCCTGCCTCCCGTTTTTTTTACTAATTGGGTAGGCCACTTAGTAGTGCCCTATGGCCTACTTACATTTGTTGTATAAAGTTGTTATTTAATTTTAGAAACTTACAATTAAAGGAAACTCGCTTTTTGCCCGCGTCTACGTTCGCGTGGGCTACATTTTTTTGCATCCAGTTTACATCAAAAATACCAAAGCTTCTTCAAGCAAGCAAGTCTTCCAAGCTTGAACAGAAATAATTTACTGTTCAAAAAAAAATATTACATGATTAGAACTTTGGAATTTTCTCATTGGTCCTGTGGCGACCTCTAGACGGCGAACTCACTCGCATACTAGCAGCGTCATAAAAAATCGTACATCGCGGTATCGAAATGTTTCTCTAGCTAAATATAAATACAAATTCTAAGTTGGTACACAGCAGGGTGTACTGGCCAGTATATCTTCGCTGTTCCCACAGTGGTGACCCCCGACAACAACATGACGAATCTTTCTACTACATTTCTCAATCTACCCACATCTAACACTCCTCGCTTACCTTACCAAACTACTCGACTCACCCTACCGAGCATCTACTGGCACGCTACTCTGCCTCACTGCTCACACTGCACTCTACTACTAGACGGCAAACTCGCTCGCACACTAGTCCCTCTCTACTATTGGTAACAGGTACCTCCTAGCTCTTCGATATCGTCTATCGACTAGGAGGGAAGTACTGTGGCGACCGCTAGACGGCGAACTCACTCGCATACTAGCAGCGTCATAAAAAATCGTACATCGCGGTATCGAAATGTTTCTCTAGCTAAACATGAATACAAATTCTAAGTTGGTACACAGCAGGGTGTACTGGCCAGTATATCTTCGCTGTTCCCACAGTGGTGACCCCCGACAACAACATGACGAATCTTTCTGCTACATTTCTCAATCTACCCACATCTAACACTCCTCGCTTACCTTACCAAACTACTCGACTCACCCTACCGAGCATGTAGAGCATGTAGAGCGAGGCAGAGTAGCGTGCCAGTACTGGCCAGTATATCTTTGCTGTTCCCGCAGTCCGTTTGAAAAAATTTCGACCAATGAGCCTGCGCGGTTGGCGGGAAATTTGGCAAAGGCTTCGCCGTATTCGAATGTGCATTTTTCTTTTTTTGCTTTTTACTGCTCACCTGTAATTGGGACACGGATCGAAATGGTCTCTATGTGTGCATGAACTGTTCACAAACAATTTGGTACTTAATAGAATGACTAATTCACTATAGTAACGCAATAGTAATTAAAATTATCGGCAGATTGAAAATTGCTCGCGAGCGAATCAATTCAATCTCGTGACTGACACATTTGCGCGCTTTTACTCCAGCAAAGTCTATGAGTTGTCGGTAAAACTTCAGATGGAGACCTTCAATTTGATACCTGAACCAATTGTCTAGCTCTTAGCATCGCGACACAAGCTGGTTCACAAAATCCACCCTCTCTCGTTTAATATATAAGGATTAAATTATCTATAGATGTTTAAAATCATGGCGAGTAATATAAATTAATTTAAAACTGTTCTAAAGTATTACGTAAATTAAATAAGTAAATAAATGTATGAAAGTAACTATCTAATGTGAAATTATTAAAATATTGTAAAAATCAAGATATGACAGACAGACAGACAGACAACGCAAAAGAGCGTGCACAAGCGAGGGCGATATTGTTGCCGTTATATTCGCACGCGGCTACATGAAGGGCCCGAGGTCAACAGTCGGTTATCGCGCTCCACTGTTACTAGATTAATTTAGGATAATCATTTTGTTTGCGCAGAGAATATTACTCCGCCTAATACAACCTAATTCTAATCTCATACATGCTGCTCTCATACTGCCCACCCCACGACACTATAACTTGTCTAACTTTTCAGATGTAAAGCAAATGTTAAGGTTTTCATGAACAAAACATTCTAATTAAGTTATTTTTAATATTGTCCTGGGCACTAGCAATAACCACCCTAACGATGCGCACTCTTTTTGGATTTTTTATTTTCTGGTGTTTCAGTATTTCGTTGTTATAGTGGTATGAAAACATAATATGTGAAAAACTTACAGACAAACCACGATATTTTCCCGGACATTGTTATAAGATCTCTGCTCACTTATAACTTTAATATGTTCTATGTTGCTGTGTAGTGTCGGCTTAGAATAACACTACCCTATTTCTGCCGGTGGGTGTACGTAATAGGCGACTAACTGTATTGGGGCTTTTAAGGGATTTTTGGACGATGCGGTTGGCGACCCATCACCAACAACCTTTATTTTGCCATCAACACACTCAACTTTCCAAAAGTGGCTGAGGAACTTCTAGTTCCTTAGCTCTGGCTACCCCTTCAAGGGATTTGTAGCCGTGAGTATATGTATGTATGTATGGTCTATGTTTCCTTCTGAAGGTTTTCTATTGTTCAAGGAAAATTTCGTTGAGATGTTTTGGAACCTATTCATTTCAGACAATCAAACAAACATTTAATTTTAAAACTTTCGAATGAAAAATAGCCTACAAATCATCACGCTAAATGTCATTAAATGCTTACTAGTGTAACATGGCAACAAAGAGAACTTAACAGAGAAGAAAACATAGAGCTGATCCAAACTTAGTTCAGTACAAAATATATGGTACATAAATTCAGCCAAAAACGAATTAACATTGTAAATTGTCCTACGTCCATCAGGACCAATCAGGTTGATTCAATGTTGTGACTTTTGTAAGCCATACATTTGCTTCAATTAAGTAAATAAGTAGTCTTAGTAAATATGTGTGTATCTATATTTTAATATATAATTATAAATTATTAAGGTTCTGGCAGAAAATCAGTGGTAAAGGTATATATATATATATATATATATATATATATATATATATATATATATATATATATATATATATGTCTTTGCTATATTGCTGAGCCAGATTCCTATTCTTGCCTCTTATTCGCATTGCACTATTTTTGAACTGAATTTGAATATGTAGTTTTGTTTTTATTTCTAGTTATACTTTGTTTTTAATATGTTTTTTTTATACTTGTTTTAAAAATGTTGTTTTCTTTTATAAGAGGCTTCGAATAAATAACTTCTTTCTTTCTTTCTTCTTTCTTTCTTCCAGTTCGGATAGTGGCATTCTTTGTTTCTTCTCCATTAAAAGTATCCTATGCATGTGTACCACTAGTTTAATAGAAAAATCGCTGCAAAAAAACTCTCCTGCCTTTCTTGTTTTATTGTTGTTGTTAATATGTACCTACATTGTGATGAGCTTGATTAAATTGGAACATGTTAGTAACTATACCATATAGGAGTACTGTCTCTCACACTACGAGCAACCCTTTTGAGAGAGAGTTTCATAATAATACTGTAATATGTTATGATGTTTTTTTTTAAGGTTTTTCAACACCCGCATAAGCGCTAATCCGGAGCAGCGCTTAGCGGTGAGCGCAGCGGTAGCGGGAGCGGGGGCGGGCGCGCCCTTCCTACTGAATGGACCGCCTGGCACTGGGAAGACCACGGTGGTCGTTGAGATTGTATTGCAGGTATATAAACCACTTAACTAAGAATCTCGGTAACTAAGGTTTTTCAATCCCACATAAGTAGCAATCCGGAGCAGCGCTTGGCGGGGAGCGGAGCGGTAGGGAGCGGCCTTCTTGTTTCATGGCCCGCCTGGCACTGGGATGACTACCGAGGTCGTTGAGATGGCATTGCAGGTATATAAACCACTTAACTAAGAATCTCGGTAGCCCAGGTTTTTCAAGCTCGCTTATTCTTATTGCATGGCCCGCCTGGCACTGGCAACAGGTACAGGGTATAGAAATCACTGTGGTCGTTGAGATTACTATCTGAACATTCATAAATATACTCACGGCTAAAAATCCCTAGAAAAGAAGCCGGAACTTGAATAAGACCTGACAATTTTGCATGTTCAGTTGTATCCTTACCACCCTTTATTTACACACGCACTTCAGAAAAGACATACATATCTACGTCGGTCACTTAAATGTTTAATATTGTTTCCTATTAATAATGTATAGTATAAGATCCCGCTGCTAAATCTCTGCGTTCATAACGTATAAAGTCCTTTTAGTTTTATACACACATTTTAACATAAGTTTATGAATAGGAGAATACACTGACAAGACGCAGCCAGGCAAAAGTGGCCGCAAGTAATTTTAATTTAATTAATGTTTATTATTTTTCGGAGACAAATTTCGTTCACTTGTTTTCGCAAAATAATAACATCCCCATCATAGCAGTGTATATAAAGAATATAAAAATCCATAGGTGCCGTTGCGAATTCGGCCGCAACTACCTCGCAGCCAGGTGTAAGTAGGTTATATTTTTGTGTGTTTTATACGTTCATAAGTTACACGCATATTTCTTATATGAAATTAAAGCTATTTTCATAAATAAAAGATGTTATTAAAGGAAAGAAAAATTTCGACACTGGCGGGGCTCGAACCCGCGACCTTCGGGTATACGCCCCCGTCGCTCTGCCAACTGAGTATCCGCCAGTGTCGAAATTTTTCTTTCCTTTAAAAAAAAATAATTTCTTTCCTTTAGTAACATCTTTTATTTATGAGTAATAATCTCCACATGAGGAATTCATGTCAAAAAACATTAAATTAAAGCTATTTTTTTCCTAATATGATAAAACATAGCTGGGTAAATCAACTAAATTCGATTCTACATCATTTTTTCAGAATATATTTTTATATTTTCGACGCATTTTTTTAAAACTTTTTTTTAGAACATCTTAATAAACGATTGAATAGGCGCCTTTCATAAAATAAAACTTAGACATAAAATTTTACCTAAAACATTTTTTTTAATGGCCTAAAAGTCATTCCCAGGTCAAAGAAAATTGTTGAGCAATAAGCTTTAAAATTTTATACGGATAAATCAGTAGAGCATGAGCGTTTTTGAACTATATTGAATTATTTGTGAAGTATGCATAGCATTTAGACATACTCGCCAATGCTAGGAACATTCGTTCATAGAACAAAAAAAATAGATTAAAAATTTGTCATCGTTTTTTCGTCATCACCAGGAAAGTGCATCAAACCAATTTTATATTTTTTTACTGCTATCCCTAAGTTATCATCGTGTACCCCCTAAACAGCCGCCATTCCCCTGTACGTAGTGAGTGCACGCGCTTGATATTAACAGTGTTTAAATTTTGGAAATACAGGATAATATATAGTGAATACAGATTTGTCATAGTTTTCGTCATTCCCAGATAAATAATTTGCAAGGTAAATGTTGACTTTAATCGTATATTATTTTAAATTTATAAAATGTGGTAGGAACGCTGTGTTCGATTTTGTTTTTCTTCTAGCCTCAATTATAAATTGATAACATAAAAGCATTTTTTATCGAAATAGTCATTCCCAGTAGCGTCATTACCAGTAAATTATAAAACCTGGAAATGATTTTTCACTGCTGGTAATGACTTATTTCATAGAAACTACTACTATGCAACCGTTGTTTAAAAACGATAAAGTGCCTATCTAGTATGGTACATGATAATGAATCGATGATAGCCGAGGCGGTTAAGGCGCCTGATCACCACCCGGAGGGTTGCGGGTTCGATCCCGCTTTAGCATGTTGCCATGGCACTCGCCTCGGTAAATAGCAACTCTGCCATTCAACACAACAAGCGGTCCCTGAGTTCTCCTGTTCTAAGCGGTATGAGCAACCGGAACCAACACCAGGTTGATATACCTATAAAGTGCCTATCCAGTAGTAAAAGTACAAATTTAACTATAAATTACAGGTAACTTAACTATGAATAAACAAAAAAAGCAGAAAGTAGTTTAGTGGATTATAAACGTAGGAAATATGCAGAAGTAGCAAAAGAGAAAGAAAGAAGTCGATATCAAAGAAAAAGAAAAGATGGAAAGGTAAAATCAATCAACGATTTATCAGCAAGGGAACAAAGGGCAAAGAGAAAGAAGTAGAAAGAAGCAGCAGAAAAATATAGACAAAAGAAAAAGGACCTGCAAAAGGAAATTGATGTACCTGAAGCTGTATTTTTAATCGAGAATGAAAACCAGGAAATTGAAACGACAAGCGCAGAGCAACAAAAGAGTTCTGATCCAATAAGCAATCATACGAAATATGATATGAAATTTAGAAATTTAAGACACACAGAATTGAAAAAACGCAAAAAGCTAATGAAGGTGATAGAAAAATTAAAGATAAAGATAAAAATATTTATTAATTGTCAAGAATGTTTTGAACAATAATTGATCTTGTCCCTTGCACTAGGCTCAGCCTGTATCGCAAACGGACAACTACATCACATATTTATTTCCACATACCATTCTTACAGAATACTAGGAAAATTGAAATAATAATTCCTTATTTAGAACACAGCGAATAAAATAAAATAAAAAGAAAACTGTAAAAGAAATTACCTATACAAAAATTAATAAAAAAATAAAAATAAATTAGCTGACAAATTAATTCATTTACTAAAGCGATATTTAAGAATTTTCTATACCTCAGCATTTGTGTGTGTGTGTGAGAGAGAGTGTGTGTGTGTGAGTGTTTGTGTGTGTGTGAGTGTTTGTGAGTATGTGTGTTTAGCGTCAATACATCTGCGTGAGTCAGTTTATTTAAGAAGTGATCTGAATCAGTGCTTCGGTCTCTGCAGACGTCATGTCCATCAGCAAGTTCGTCACTCTTTTTTTATTATTTTGATAGGATAGTCCTGTATATTGGGTATTAACTTAGAAATTTTAGTGTACACAAAAGGAGCCAAAAATGTTTCAGATCTTTGTGCAAAACTAGTATTTATTTTAGGCACATTTAGCATTAACTGACGCTTAGAAGTCCTGGTTTCGGAACGCATATGATAATTTAGGTTTGCGTGGGTCTTAAGTACCAGTCTTACGCCCGATTTCTGAATTGAGTATTCAAGCTGAGAACGGCTTAAGTATCGTTTTGTCTCATTCAGTTGTTAAGATTTCAATGCGACAGAACGATACTTAAGTTGTTCTTAGCTGGAATACTCAATTCAGAAATCGGGCGTAAGACAACAAAGTTGACGAACGGTCAACACTTTTGCCTCCCTGTACAATGTGTGTGTTGGAAACCTGCGAGGCTTTTGCAGAGCAGTTTTTAACACTGCTCTTTGGGCACGTTCCAGGACTATCAAAATGGAGCTTGCGCACCCACCCAAGCCGACATAGCATAGTGCAAAATAGACTAATTTTAACGCGGCACCGTTTGTAATATTGCGTTAAAGTCTGATAGCATTTGTCATTTAAATGATCAGTTAAAGAAGAAACTACAAAAAAAAAGAAACCAATAAAAAGCAAACAGGCAGACGAGCTGGTCCTCATCTATTTGTTTCATTTTATGTTCAGCAAATTATATCATCTTAGGGTAGATTTTTCAATAGTCAGATAACAAATATCTGAAAATAAATTGACAGCTCTTTTACTGTGAAAGCATCAATTTATTCTCCAGATATTTGTTATCCGACTATTGTACAACCGGCACTAAATGAAGGAATTAGTCATTTCCAGTAACAATAAATCATTACCAGCAGCAAGATTATCATTTTCAACCTATAGTCGTCATTACCGTCTTTAAGTAAAATTTTAAAATGATTTTATTTTAAGAATATTAGGTTTCTGTAGGTGCCTTTTCGATAAATCACTTGTCTTTTTTGTGTTTTTTATAACAAATCGACGAGGTATAAAAAAATATCAAATTTAAAAAAAAGTTAAAAAATATTGTTGTAGAATCAATTTAAGTTGATTTACCCAGCTACCTGTGAAAAAGCGGCCGCAAATTAGGGTTGCCATCTGTTAAAAACGCGATATATCCAAATATATTTCACAAACTGTGCTATTGTTTCTATTTATGTTTTATGACTTATATAATAACTATATTTATATTTTTTAAATTCTTACTTACCTTTACTCACGCCCATTATTCCCATTGGGGTAGTCAGAGACCATCGATCGCCACTTAGTACCATCTTGAAAAACTTCTCTTGCTTCCCTTACAATTATTCTATAGCATTAGGCTTGGGTAGATCCAGCTCCGCGAGGGGATTCGAATCACCAGGTTCAGGCTCAGTTCCGGTACTGAATCCTCTTAACCGGGCCGGACCGCTTATCGAATCCGGCTCGGTTATGAAATTCGGAACTGAATCAAACAACCAAAAAATACCACGCTTACGGAACGTAACGATTGCTGTTGACATACATTTTAAAAATCAATTATCCCATATGTATAATGATTCTGTTTGTGTACAGGCTAGGCTCGCTAACATACAAATATCCATATGTAAAAAAAATAATAATATTTAGAAACATCTTAACAATATCTACACATAAATATACGCAAATCAGAAATTGATACAACATAAAACACTATCGTATTTATAATATCACTATAAACACCATTATTTATGAAAAGATTGATAAATCTATTAAACGAAATTGGCAAACAAAGAACAAAAAAGGACAACTCTCTTTTCGTCTCTGTCCCCCGAGTTCAAATTGTATTACATTCTTGTCTCGCTCTCACATTCAGCAAGCAAAGCAAATGTAACGGTAATAATCGAACCGATCCTGAACCTGATGCCTGAGCCTGTTGTTCGAAAACAATAAAACCGAGCCGGTGCGGAGCGGCCCGGTTAAGCGAACCTGCACCTGATAAGAAAGAGTGGGGCCGGTTAGGCCAATCAGGCTCACGCAGGGATTCGAATCATTTGAATCCACCGAGCAGGATCTACACACGGCTATATAGCATGTATGAGATGCTCTTTTATTCTTCTCACCTCGGACACTCGCCTTTATAAGAATGTTTTCTATCTGATCTAGATAAGTTTTACGTAATTAATATAATGAAAAATCACTAAAAATAATAAAATATTTATTTATTATTTTTTAATAAATAAATATTTTCGTATTCGTGCTTCGGAGGGCACGTTAAGCCTTCGGTCCCGGCTACTATTACGGTAGTAGTCGTTAGTCTGCCAACCCGCAATTGGCCAGCGTGGTGGACTATGGCCAAATCGCCCTATATAGGGTAGGCTCGAGCCCCTTGGTGGGGACATATATGGGCTGTGAGAACTGTGAGAATAATACTAAAAATTGATCAAGTGAACAGGAAAAATGAATGAAAACAAAATATTGTTTATGTCTTATTTTTCACGAAAGAAAATATATACGCATACCACATTTGAAAAAATATTATTTTTATTACAGTACGTTCATACAATTTTTAATTACTCACTAAATATTAGTTAAAAAAACCAGCATATTTAAAAAAGTCGAGCCAGTCGTTGTCATAAAATGCTCGAATGGCTGTGCATAATGCTGTTCTGGTTCCCACGTTGATGTATGGTTGTGAATGTTGGGCATGGCAGAAGAAGCATGAAAGTAGAGTTTATGCAGTGGAAATGAGATCCCTCAGAAGTGTACTTCTGATTACATATATGTAATGTAAGGTTGTATGATAGAGTGCAAAAGGAATGTTAATGTGGTTTGGGCACATAGACATGATAGATGAAAATAAAGTAGTGAAAGAGATATAAAGAGCCGATGTGGATGGGTAGTAGAGAACGGCCTCGTAAAACGTATCTAGATCCGATAGAAAACATTCTTATAAAGGCGAGAGTCCGAAGTGAGAAGAATAAAAGAGCATCTCATACATGCTATATAATAATTAATGTAAGGGAAGCAAGAGAAGTCTTTCAAGATGGTACTAAGTGGCGATCGATAGTCTCTGCCTACCCCGAATGGGAATTATGGGCGTGAGTATATGTAAGTAAGTAAGAATAAATAAATATATAAATATAGTTATTATATAAGTCATAAAATATAAATAGAAACAATAGCACAGTTTGTGAAATATATTTGGATATATCGCGTTTTTAACAGATGGCAACCCTAATTTGCGGCCACGGCCATATTAGGAAAAAAATAGCTTTAATTTCATATAAGAAATATGCGTGTAACTTATGAACGTATAAAACACACAAAAATATAACCTACTTACACCTGGCTGCGAGGTAGTTGCGGCCGAATTTGCAACGGTACCTATGGATTTTTATATTCTTTATATACACTGCTATGATGGGGATGTTATTATTTTGCGAAAACAAGTGAACGAAATTTGTCTCCGAAAAATAATAAACATTATTTAAATTAAAATTACTTGCGGCTACTTTTGCCTGGCTGCGTCTTGTCAGTGTATTCTCCGATTAATAAACTTATGTTAAAATGTGTGTATAAAACTAAAAGGACTTTATACGTTATGAACGTAGAGATTTAGCAGCGGGATCTTATACTAGTAGTAACCTAGTAATGTATTAATGCCTAAAATTACCGTATATATTTTCATTTTAATAGTTTTCTTTAAAAATAATATATACACATAATTAATGTAGTAACATTTATCTATTATTGCAGATAGGTTCTCCATTTTTTTTAGCACAGACAAGGTGTGTTACCTTAACCATTTTATTCTGTCTTATACATGTCTTAACTTTACTTCGGACTCTATTTGCAGATATAAAGGTAAGGGACCCTATTACTGATTTCAAAACACATCATTGGCTCAAAGTTGTTGCTAGCTAGTCACCATCAACCGTTCTGATTCTATAGATTTCTTCGTCATCTTTAATTCCATCATTCCAGCATATCTAGTACGAGCGACTTTTTAACAAGATATTTCGTGATATAAAACAGCCATCTCTTTTGCACTTACTTAATATCGTAGACTGTCATCTCATTCTTAGAGATATAGTGGCGATAAAATAGCGTTCGTGCTCGGCCCTCTGGAGGTACCATATCAAATACTAATGAAAAACTAATCACTAATTAAATTCCACAGCTGTTAAAAAAGTCTGCATCAAACCGCATTCTCATTTGCACTTCATCCAATATGGCTGCTGACACCGTCGCTGTGATGCTGTCAAAATATCATGACCAGTTCCAAGATCTACCCAACTTCATGCTGCGGGCTAACTCCCTCTACCGAGAGTGGTATGTGAGACTATAAGTTACAAACATACATACATATACTTACGAACATAAATCCCAAAGAGAAGTAGTCAGAGCTTCAGAGCTAGAAACTCTTCAGCTGCATTTGGAAGTTGATAGGGGACAAGATGGTAGAAATAAAATATTGTTGGTGATGGGTCTCGAATCGGATCGCCCAAAAACAACTTAAAAACCCAATACTACACCAGTGGGTAGAAAGAGGTAGTGACATTCTAAGGCGGCACTACACGGCTAAGTTACAAAGGAAATGATAATATTCCATTCCTTTATCTTTTTTTGCGAATTAGCTGTGTGGTATCGACTTAGAATAGCAATACCTCAGTTCTTGCGTAGGTATTGTAGGGGCTTTTAAGTGTTTTTGGGCGATTTGGTTAGAGACCTATCACCAAAAACCTTTATTTTTTAATTTTTCCTTTAACAATTTCCAAAACTAAGTAAGTTAATGAATGTATGATATATATTACTATTTCTGATTAATAGGTACTGTAATAGGGTGGTAATTAATATTACCACCCTATAACATTCAGTGGGTGTAATACGAAGATACCAAAACAACTTGGCTTTAAAGTTACTATTGGGTAATGTTCCTAAAGACCAAATGATTTTCAATTATTTTTCTTACTTCAACCTTTCAGTCAGGTCAGGATCAATAGATTCAGTAGCTATACCTTTAGGGTAGGTTGTATATAATAGGCTAACCTAACCTAACCTAACCTACCTACGGTTAGAGGCAAAATGTTTGTTTGTACATCATCAACTCAAAAAGTTGTCTTTGTTTCCTTCCTCTTAACCCACCTGGCTTAGATAGTAATCAACTATGCCCGGAGATCTTCAAACCGACCAGAATTACAGTTCTCTAACCATCACCTTCCCAAAACCTTTAAAAAAATGGCTCTTCTGTGATACATACATATGAATACATATACTCACGGCTATTATTCTATATTAAAAGTAATGATTTCGTTTTACAGGTCCTCAATGCCAAAGGAACTGGACAAATACTCGAATGGAACCGACATGATAAGTTTCAAAAATGTCACCACGAGATTGTTTGATTCATACCGCATAGTCGTCTGCACTTTGTCGCATTCAGCTAAATTTGCCAGGTTTGTGTTTGTCAAATTAAAATTCATACATACTTAAGCTCAAGACACTAAAACTCACATACATATACTCACGGCTATAAATCCTCAAAAACCAGGAACGCGCAATTAATCATTCCTGAGGCACTTTTGGGTAGCTAGAACCGTATTAACCATTCCTCAGTAACTTTTGGAAGTTACTTGGGGAATAGATTGCAAATAAAAAAAAGGATTGTTGGTGATGGCTCTCCCAGCCACATCACCCAACTTCCACATAAAGAGCCCCTTACTCGTTTTCGCCTCGCAATCTTAAGGGTAGATAAATAAATAGATGAAACACACAAAGTACAACACACAAGTAAAACATGATCACATAAAATACCTAACAAAAACAACAATAACGGAAATACACATCAGTAGAAGAAGAAGCTATGATTATAACAGCAATTTTGTGTGTCACAGTAATGAAAATGGGATCTAACTCAGGGACACACACATTCAAGAAGACACACTCTGCTCATATCCATCTCATAAATATTCTCTTCTACTTTTCTCACTACTTACTTCCAACTATAAAAATAGCCAATGAAACTAGAATACTTATAATGAAAGACATTACATTACACCAGTTGAGATATCACATGATGTTCTGAAATATTTATCTATTTTTAAAAATTAAACAATTACACTTTTTGAACGTCAAAAGTTTCAATTTAAAAAACCCTACCGTAGCTTCTGAAGTAGTTTGTGAGGAGAAAAAGCAACAAAAAGCTCCTTACATTCCCTTTTTTATATTTTCTCAAATATATGTAATACAACTTTGCGTTTAACATAATATATTATTCACTTTTAAAGATTTTCCATAAGTATTCCCTTGATGTACGACATGATCGTTTGAGTTAACTCGAGTTTCCGTTTGCAGGAATGACGGTCGTGCACCTATAACCCACTTGATAATAGATGAGGCCGGCCAAGCTTCTGAGCCAGAAACCGTAATTCCAATGAACGCATTGCTTGCTAAGAAAGGAGCCCTTATATTGGCTGGGGATCCGAAGCAGCTTGGGCCAGTCGTTATATCGCATAGTGCTGCTAAAGAAGGACTTGGTAAGTTCACGACTTACTTTTACGAATTTTAGAAAGAGATTAACATGATATATGCCATGTAGTGCCGTCTTAGAATGTCACTACCCTTTTCTACCCACAGGTGTCGTAAGAGACGACTAAGGGTATGGGTTTTTTTAAGTGGTTTTTGGGCGATGCGGTTGGAGACCCATCACCAACAATACTTAATTTCTGCTCGCACCATCTTGTCCCCTATCAACTTCGAAATGTGGCTGAGGATTTTCTAGCTCTGAAGCTCTGGTTACCTCTTTTCGGCATTTATAACCGTGAGTATGACTATGTATGTATTTATGTTTTATATTTTACTCTTTTCATATATTGAAAAATCTCACTTCGAAAGTCTGAGAAGTCTAATATAATCTACAAGAGTCTCACAGATGCGTACCAAACGTTTCAGGTATATCACTGATGGAGCGGCTCGCCACAACTTGCCAACTATACAACGGCGAGCGCGACCCGTGGTACTCCGTCATGTTGAAACATAACTTCAGATCTGACGACGATATTCTCTTGCTGCCCAACAAACTGTTCTATAATAATGAGTTGAAGGTATGCTATTTCATACCACCATAAACTGTTTCATGTTAAAAGTGGCTAAGACGAGACCATAGTACTCGCAGTTTCAAAAGTAATTAGGGCTCTTGAAAAACCAAATTTTTAACTTTACAAGCTACCTATACCCAAGGATACTCTACACTATGGATGGGCCCCTTAACACTCTTAGAGCGTAGCAGGGGGCGTGGCCTATTGGCAATTAAAATGGCTGACCTAGGGTTATATCATGCAATAAAGAATCAGAATAGAAACATATGTGCTTCACTTGTAAGAAATCTGTTTTTTTTTAATTTTAATATTCAATAACCGCCTCGTAAGTAACAAGTGTGAAGAAAAGTGTAAACTATAAAATGTATGTCACCTACATTTTGGAAGGTATTTAGATTTTTAATAGGTTAACCAACCAACCAACTTAAACCGAATCTGATAGTACTAAAACATCGATAATACTAAATGATCAGTGTTTCACATCACTAGGTAAACAATGAGAGGAAATAAATTTGGAAGAAATCATGAAAACTAAGCCTTTTATGGCGAAAATATTACAATGATCATGAAATTTTCTCCGATCACATCGAGGAAGCATGAAATAAACCAAAAAAATACTCTTGACCGAAGTGAAAGCAAAGAAAATAATTACTTACTTGTGCAAAGTTAATCGAGGCTGATTTTTGCTATTACGGGCGCCACAATCTTTAACTGAGCAACAGGGCATTGTGCATTTATATTACCCATGTAATTTTATGGTCCAAAACTTGATTAATCAATGTCCAAAACACAATAAACACAATCAACACTTTTGTTTACAAAGCAACTTCACAGATCAAATGGCGATTAAGGCCCGGCGCTGACTGCCGGCATGGCATGGCAAAGGATTTCGTAATAAGATTAAAAATGCTATATCTGTACCGAAATCCTTTGCCATGCCATGCCGGCAGTCAGCGCCGGCCCTAAGATGGCCGATCTATGTACGCGCTATCATAATCGTAACGCCTTGACGAAATTTTGCCATAAACAACAAGAAGTAAACATGTATTGCTCTCTGAAGGATAGCAGGCTGTTGTGCGCCTGCTGCTCGATCACGAAGTTGATCCACGTTGTAGGGACCTCTCGAAGATTGTGGTGGAGTAGACTAAATAAAAAGCCGATTTGCTGCGACTAGGGTTTACTGCTTTTAAGTATAAAATAAATTATATAATATATGGACTTTAACAAATAGCTTCTCGTCTTCTCCGTGTCTTCTTGGTTGAAGTGATTTAATAAGGGGTTTTACAATATTTTATCCTAGTATTTATATAATTTTATTTGACATCTGTTTGTCTCTACTGTCAAAGTGACGCGCCTCTGGCTTCTCCCATGTTTTCCGCCAGTGTCAGCGCACTTCTGTTGAAACGCTTCAACATACTGGGGGGCCATTGAAGACTAGTCTTCAATCAAACTTCCACATCTCTCCAGTTGTCGCGGTAGGTCTGGTGGCTCTTGCTTGGTGAGTGACCTGCCGAGGAGAAAGTGCCTTGGTGTGAGAACTGCCAAATCATTTGGGAGAAGGAAGAAAGGGGAGAGGTAGGTCAAGTTTAGGATGACCTCAACCCGAGCAAAAAAGGGAAGATAGTTCCTCATATGTGAGGTGGGTGTTACCCATGTGCTAAATTAAATTGAGCTAGCTGAATGCCAGCCTCTGTGCTTCAATTGTTATTGAAGAAAGGATGCGTAAGCCAGAGAAAGATTATTAAAAATCATGAACACTAGCAATACACAAATGAAATAATTGAATTTAAATGGTTAAATTTGACAATGGCAACGAAATGTGTTCGTTGTCATGAAATATTTTCCTGGGCTTTCCCCTAAAGAAAATAAAGTATAAAGAAAATGATGATGACCATCGTGATGATGATGATGACCATGGTGATTGATCATCGCGCTGATTCAAATACATTTGATAAAAGAATCTAAAAAATAATATTACCAAAGTTCAAAGTCAATGAACTTGTAAGGTCAACTACCTCGATGTCAATGACCTTTAGGTAGTCAGCTGTTTACTGTACCTAGAAGGAAGAACATAACAAAATAGCAAATAGTGTGATTGGTCCATGTGTAGGAATCATGTTTGTAAAGTGTATAAGTGTATATGTATTGTATAAAATAAAATATTTGTAAATAAATTTAAATTAAAAGTTAACCTATAAACAATTGTTGAATGTTTGTTGTGTATGAATTCATTCAACTTAGGTTATTAATAACCAATTCGTTTTGGTAAGGTGTAAGTATCACCAAGACGGTAATCTGGTGCCTTGAGTGGGCTGAGAGGACAGAAACGTCTAGTTTTTAGTCTATGAGTTCTAGTTAACTTGGTAAAAGAACTGCTACTAACAAAATTACAAGTTTGTGAATTTTGTGGTAATGAATGGGAAATCTTGCCAGCTATAATCCAGCCTAGCTGTGAATGATGCAGCATGGGTAGGCCTGGACCTAAGGTGAGCCTTTCGGAGCCAAGTAGATCCCAGAATAGATCGCCTCCAATCATAATATCAACCTTTAGTGGTTGATTGAATTGAGGATCAGCTAATGTGATAGCTGAGGGAAGAGTGATATTTGAAACATCAATGGGTTGATTTGAATGCCTTTTTGCTATGGAAGGCAACACCAGAAAGGTGTGAAGATGTGAGTATGTGCCAGTGCCGGCACGAATCAACGCTGAGCACTGTTGTGGTCTCAGATTAAGAGAGGTGTTCCCAACGCCTGCAACACTGTTGTGTATTGAGGGTGTGGAAGCTAACTTAAGGCGATTCCTTAAGTCAGCGGAGAGAAAAGAGTAGTCAGAGCCGCTATCTAGCAAGCATCTGACTGTCTCCACCTTACCATTTTGGGGATTGATGATGTCAATCATGGCGGTGGAGCGAATGATCCCTGAAGGGGAAACTGGAGGACTGAGAGAAAGCAACTGAGGCATTGAAGTGACAGGATGGGATGATGGAGCAACATCATTTTGAAGAAGGGGAGAGCTGTGTATCAGAGTGTGATGGCGTCCACCACACTTACGACAGTCTCCATAGGGACACTTGGCAACCATATGGTCAGACCGAAGGCAATTTGTGCAAACCTTAAGCCCAGTGACCCTACTCCGTCTGTCAACCAATGTGAGCTTTCTGAAACGTAAGCATCGGAACAGTAAATGTTTACCCTTGCAAAGGGGGCACTTGAAATTAGTATTAGTTGTAACTGTTGATGCTAGAGTGGCATTGGGTAAACGTGAGGGCAATTGAGGATTGCTAGCCTCACCGCTTACATTACCTGAAGTTGAAACAATAAATGCTTGAGGTGGATTTATTGTTTGTTTAATATGATTGTTACTATGATGGTGTTTTAAATCATGATGATTGTTATTATGACTGTTATTTGAACCCTGTGATGTGTTAACCCTTACCTTACTTTGAGGTAATGTCTCTAAAATGTCAGCTCTTATCTTTAAAAATTCTTTTAAGTCATTAAAGGTTGGCAACTCTGAATGAAGATTGCCTTTGTATTCTTCCCATTTGATATTAGTATTTAGATCAAACTTTGAGGAAGCTAAATAAATTAAAATAGAATCCCAGTGTTGAACTGGTTGACCTAAAGTCTGTAAAGCCCTAACATTCATAGTGATGTGATCACTTAAAAACCTCAGAGACTTGTCTGATTCACTCTGCATAACCTTAAAGTTAAAGAGGGCACTGAGGTGATTATTAACTAATTGTTTTGTATTGTTATACCTTTCACATAATATATTCCATGCTTCTACATAATTGAAATCAGATACCTCAAGATTTGCTATAACCCTGGCTGCTTCACCTTGTAGGTATGAGCAGAGGTAATGAAATTTATGAATAGGTTTAATATGATTATTATTGTGAATTAATGATTCAAATGTATCTCTGAATTCAAGCCATTTGAAGTATGAACCATCAAACTTAGGTATAGTGATTTCAGGTAGCCTAAACCCCATTGTGCCTTGACCATTACAGTGGCATGGATGGGAGGCCTTTGACCCTTCAGTGGCATCTTGGAATTGGTCTGCAGGTTTGTTGACACCGAGCAGATTTCGAGCCTTCACAATACAAGAACAGAATTCATTTGATATGCGTTCTCTTTCATCTAATTCATAATCTAAGTTACTAAAATTAAGAGCTTCCATTTGTGATTGCAGGTGTTCAAATTGAGAGTTTAACTCCAAGAACTTATCTAGCTTTAATGATAACATCTGTTCATCCCTTGATGATAATTGATGGGATTCACTAGATTCTAATAGATTTAATAAATATTTCTTAAAGTGGGTTATTTGCCCTTTGATGGAACTGCGTTTATACTTGAGTGCAGTATATTCCTCACTAACCACTTTAGCAGGGCTAGAACCTCTGCTGTGTTGTGAAGTCATTGGTTTGAGAGTTGACTGACTGTCTGTCATGATGAAATAAGTCAACAAATGTATAAATTAAATGTAAAAAATTGTAAAATGTTTGTAAATAATAAGTTCCTGGAGTTAATATGTTGTGTTAATTGGGGAAATTTAAATACTAAAATTGTAAAATTGGCTTACGCTCCTTGTAAAAGTGAAGTGAAGCCACTGGAATGACAGGCTGTATGCAGTTGCTTGTTGTGCAGTCAACTACTTGTGGTACAGCTGGCTGTCTCCTCTGGTTGAGTTCAGTGTTAATATTGCTGAAATAGTTTAAGCACAAATAAGTAAATGCACTTTGAAATTGTTGCCCTTAAAGTAAAGAAAGACACAGAGACTGGCATGGACCTAAGCAATGTGAAAAATGAATAATTAAACAAATTAATTCAATAAAAGTAGAAGGCCACTATGGTTAGTGGTATGCCGGCACATGTGAGGTTAATCCTGCATGTGACAAACCTATATCAATATCTGCGCTGTTACTTCCACTGATTGAATGTAGATGAGTAAAGCGAGTATGTTGATCACAATGTGCACTTGGTGGCTGCAGAGGTGATGCCTCTGGTTGGTCAGACTGTTGTGCGAATGACCATGTGGTTTGCTAAGTTAAATGGCTCATGCCAATGGGACGGAAGACAAGATTGTGAATGTAAAAAGATAAATGTGACTGTGAGAGGCCTATATCCTACAGCGGACCATGGAACCCAGCAACAATGGATCAGATTGGCGTGAACAATGATAACAAATGTGTCATCAGTTCAGCTCTTTGTCATCATGGAAACCATGCGGCTGGGAACCTATTTCCTGTTGGGAAAATTAAATGATTTTGATAAAATTTCCTATTAAGAGGTTAGAATTTTACTATTTGAATTGAATAGATAAAAGGGGATTAAACTTGGAGGTAGGTTAAAAACTAAATATATCTACCCTGTATTTGCCCGTGGTGAGGGGGTTTTACGGTGAGGAAAAGAAAGGAAAGAATTGGCTCACGACACTCTCCTCGGTCAGATGCTAGCAGGCGGGATGGCTGCTGTGTCCAACCCTTGTCCTGGCTTCTTCCCGGCGGCGTGGCGTGGATTCGGCTCCTCCTCTTCCCCCGTGCGTATTGTTGGTAGTAGTTTTTGTTCGGGCGCCAAATGAAGGATAGCAGGCTGTTGTGCGCCTGCTGCTCGATCACGAAGTTGATCCACGTTGTAGGGACCTCTCGAAGATTGTGGTGGAGTAGACTAAATAAAAAGCCGATTTGCTGCGACTAGGGTTTACTGCTTTTAAGTATAAAATAAATTATATAATATATGGACTTTAACAAATAGCTTCTCGTCTTCTCCGTGTCTTCTTGGTTGAAGTGATTTAATAAGGGGTTTTACAATATTTTATCCTAGTATTTATATAATTTTATTTGACATCTGTTTGTCTCTACTGTCAAAGTGACGCGCCTCTGGCTTCTCCCATGTTTTCCGCCAGTGTCAGCGCACTTCTGTTGAAACGCTTCAACACTCTCTTTTTCAAAAGATTAAGCTCGGAAGGTTAGAAAGAGAAAACGGCATATGGAATATTTCTGTTGCGATATGATTATTATTTGCATAACGTTATTAGATATAGTACCACAGGGCCTACCCCAATGGGAACTAACGGCGTGAGAATATGTATGTATGTATGTACGACAGGGCCCATCCATAGTGTAGAGTATCCTCGCCTATACCTAACTTCGTAAACTTGAGTCTTGATTAACAATTCAGATATAATTTGAATGTTTTTGTTCATGAACACCTCATGTGGGCATTATCTATACTTATAATAAATCTGTAGAGAGGTCAATTCTGTACATGACATGAAATATAATTTCAAAATAACTATTAGGGGTTGATTAGTGATCGATACTGATGCCAAAAATGCAATCAGTAAAATTTTTGTCTGTCTGTCGGTTTGTATGTTCCTTATGGAAACAAAAACTACTCGACGGATTTTAACTTAGTAAAGGGGAATTTCGGGAAATTTTGAGAAAACGGGAGAAGTTACTCCATTTTTTAATCTTTCGTCGCGTGTGCAGCCTTAATGGTTAAAGTTACATAGAAATCACATATCACGGAAATATTCAACATAAAATTGACTAAAAATTATCCCACAACAGCATATGCGTATCTCTTATGGTTAACTCACAATAACACGTGTAACTCCTGATAGCTTGACAGTTCGGAGCATTCTGATGATATATGTTTACTTTCACGTTTATTATACTCTTACTTACCCTTAATTTAAAAACGATAACATTATTACCTATTACCTATTGATATTACAGCTTTTTGACGTCAAGAACTCAAAGTCATACGTGTTCGCTGCGGAGTTTTAAATAGTTAATTATTGTTTTTGTGCCATATTAAGTACTGTAAAGTGAAGTGTTGTGCTCGCTGGTTTATAACTAGCCTCAATAATTGTTTGTGTGGTTGGATTCAGTGTTTTAAATGGTTTTCGAATCTATTTAATTTAATACCACGTATTAATTTTTACAATTAATTTTTTTTTGAACACCCGCAACTAAAATACTCAAAAATTTTGGTTAGTGGCTCTATCTCTGCGCGCGTTCCGGAACTCCTTCAATTAGCGTGACACTAGTTGGCAAGTAATAAAGTGTGCGAGATGTCAGAAGTTGACGCAGGTGCGTACAGATGGCGCTGTTTGTAGCAAGTGTGAACTGTATTATCACCGCGCTTGCGTTGGTATTCGTTCGACGCAGCCCGCTCCGACTAATTGGTTGTGCCCGGAATGTACCCGTTGCATGCCGCGGGACAACAGGCTGACACTCCAGTTAAGGGTTTCATAGTGGAAGAGCAACGAGTTACCACAAAGACATCAACAGCCGAGTTAGCACTGGAAGATGCTCACCCACGTTCAACAGAGCAGTGCTCTATGTCTCCGGAAATTAACACCTTTAGGAGCGAAATTCGTAGCTAACGTGATGAACTCGCAACATTTCGTGCGGAGTTCTACATTTTTCGCGAAGCTATAGCAACCGTTACAAAGAGGTTATATACCATTGACGAAAGGGTTAATGATATGGAACGCCGGGTGTCCGATGGTACCAAGGCCAGTAATACCAAAATGCTGGAAGAGACGTTAGTGCAGAGCGGATGGGAGCTCTCCGTGAAGGCGGCGGCGCGCGGCCCATCGTGGTGCGGCTGGCGCGGCGCGCGACGCGGCACGAGCTGCTGCGCGCGGCGCGGGTGTCCGCCCGGCACCACCGCCGACATGGGGCTCAGTGGTCAGCCGACTCGGTTCTTCGTCAATGAAGGATTGACAAGACTGAATAGGTCTTTATTCAATAAAGCCCGCGAGCGAGCTCGAGCATCTGGTTGGCGGTATGTTTGGACCCGAGATGGTCGAGTGTGTGTCCGCCAGAAAGACGGCGCGCCGGTCTCCAAAGTGAGGCGAGAAGAAGACATTGATCATATTTTTGGGCATATTGTGGTTTGATTAGTCTTTTTTTTTCTATTGACATTTATTTTGAGTTTCATAATGTTTTAATAAAAAATACTATAATGTATGTTCTCTGTCCATATATATACCTACCTGCGCTTAATTTCTAATGTTATGTCTATTTTACTGTTACGCCAACGATTACTTATGTATTTATGTTGATCTATAAATCGATCCTTAATTCTATTCTATTTCTGGCAAGTATTTTAAAATTAATGTTTCAGCACACAATTATTGTTGCTCATGTATTATTTGACTACTCGATGTGTTATTTACGCTCCTTCTTGAGTCGCATTTAGGAGGAAGTGCAATTAATTGGCGAAACTATAAACAGACATGCACATTATTACCATATTGCATTTTATTTTATTTATTACCATGTATATATCGTATATGTGTACTTGCAATATATAAAAGAAATATATTACCATATTGTATTTACGACAATATTATATGTATTTTGTGATATTCTTATTTTATTAATATTCATAAATCGATTTAATAGTATCTGTATAGTTTATATATATTATGTATTAGTTTGTATAGAGGCGTCTAGTTACATTCTATTTACGAACTACTATACTGGCGCAAAATTATTGCTTGTATTATCATTATTTTTCTATAAAAATGACCGTACCCGATAGTAATAAAATTTGTAATTTTATAATGAAACGTCTAACACTGCGGTTATTAAATATACAGTCCATTAATACTGGTTGGGATGAGCTCTTAGAAGTCCTTAGGAATAATGAATTAGACATTGTGTGTCTTAATGAGACATGGCTACGACCGGACTCAGATTTGGCACGTTACACAATCCCGGGCTACCAATTCATACACGCTCCTCGGCAATGCAGCCGCGGCGGTGGTGTGGCGATGTATATTCGGAATGACATAAAGAAGCGCCGTCTTGACCATCTTGGCGGTGACTTGGAGCAATTATGGGTAGAGGTACGATTAAATGGATTAAAGTTTGCTATAGGAACTTTTTACCGACCGCATTCTGTTAACGCTGGGAAGGCTATCGATAGTTTGCATAACTCTTAATCTATATTTGGTCCAAAATATGATAATATTTTCTTGCTTGGCGATTTCAATGTTAATTATCTCTTAGATAACTCTGCCAATACCTTCACTCCCGCTTGTTTCGAACCTCTCGTCCCTACATATAAGCTCTCACAAATAGTTAACCAGCCTACTCGTATAACTCCGACTAGCTCTACACTTCTGGACGTTATATTTACGAGAAGACATTGTAAGTTGTGCTCAATTAATGTGATCCATAACGACGATTTGAGCGATCATGGTTTGGTGATCACAGAATTTTCCATTAAATTAAAAAGATTGACACCTAGAAGAGTATCATATCGTCCAATATCGGAGAACGTAGATTGTATCTCTCACGCTGCTCAATTCACTCCGTGGGAGTTCGTACAGGATTACAAAGATCTTAACGATATGGTTAGTTTCTTCTCTTTCTTAATTATTGACTTGTTTGATAACTTTGCCCCAATCCGTCACAAAATTTTTAGGCATCCACCAGCACCTTGGATGACCAATAACTTAAAGCACATGCGAAAACTCCGTGACAAAGCTTGTGAAACTGCAAAAAAGAGCAAGACTGAGAGTTCGTATAAATATTATAGAGACATGCGAAATACGGTCAATTCTGCTTTAAAGATAGAAAAAAAAGTATTTTTAAATAATTATGTAAATAAAAAAACATCAAATCCAAAGAAAATGTGGCAGCATATAAACAGAGTACTAAAGCCATCTCGTGTCTCCTCAATACCCTGCCATCTCTCGGAGCCTAACGTTTTAAATCGTTTCTTTGTCGATGCCGTTCCGCAAATCGATTTTTCTATCTTTAATAGTTCAGAAGATAACGCAGTCAAGTTAAGCGGTTCAGAGTTTTCCTTCTCGGAAATTTCGGAGGCGGAAGTATCACGTATTATCCACACGTGCTCATCTAAATCTGAGGGATTGGACAACATTTCCATGCTTATGCTCAAAGTCACACTGCCGTACTCACTTCATGCTATAACGACTATTTTGAACAAATCTCTACGTGAAGGCATTTTCCCTGACGCATGGAAGTGTTCTATGGTCACTCCCATCCCGAAGAAAAATTCAGTGGAACATCTTACCGATATAAGACCTATTGGTATATTACCGGCTCTTTCCAAAGTATTAGAAAAAAATGTTTTAAAGCAGATTATACCTCATTTGGAATCCCACGGTGTAATTCCGTCATTCCAATCTGGTTTTAGGGGTGGGCATGGCTCTACTACGGCTCTGCTTATCATCGTTGATGACATTTTGTCTTCTTCCGACCAAGGAAATGCCTCTATATTAGTGCTACTCGACAATACCCGCGCCTTTGACTGTATTTATCCCCCCCTTTTGATTTCCAGATTACAGGCAGCTGGTTTTTCATCGGCGGTGTGTAAGTGGTTTTCATCTTACTTTTCGGGCAGAACCCAGATAGTAAAAACTGTCGTTACTCAAGGAAATATCACTGTTTCGGATCCACTTCCTATAACGCGTGGCGTGGTCCAAGGTTCAGTCCTTGGTCCAACTCTATTCAGTATTTACACAGCCAGTATATCGATGATCATAAAGGACTCTAAATACCATCTATACGCTGACGATACTCAACTCTATGCTCATCTGCCAATAGATAGTGGTCAGTTCAGTACCGGTCTGTACAATTTTAATAGAGACCTCGAACGTATTGTTGAATGGTCTAAAAAGCATCATCTCATAATAAATCCGAACAAGACAACAGCATTGATTTGTGGTACATTGAGTCAAATATCAAAAATAAAAGAGTTTCTGCTGGCTGTTCAGGTGGATGGGGTCACGGTTCCTTTTCAAGATTGTATTAGGAACCTTGGGTTATATATAGATCAAGCTTTTAATTTCCAAAAACATATAGATTTAAAGATAGCCAAATGTTTCTCCGCTCTAAGCAGTCTATATAAGATAAGGCCATTTTTAAATTCAACCATTCGACTTAAATTATGTGAGAGCTTGGTCCTATCACAATTAGGTTACTGTGACGTCGTTTATGGTCCCTGCCTAAATAAAAAGACTGTAAATCAAATTCAACGAGTCCAAAACGCATGCATGCGATACTGCTTCAATATACAACGCCGACAACATATAACTCCATACCTTATCAATAATAACTTGCTCAATATGCATTACACGAGAGAACTTAAATTATCATGTTTAGTCTACAATGTCATTAAAAAGAAAACGCCTATATACTTGTACGAAAAACTTAATTTCTCGCATCGTGACCGTCGAAGCATTCTAATAATACCGAAGCACAAACTTAGTAGGACTAAAGGTTCTTTTAAAATAACAGCCGCAAAATGCTGGAACGTCATTCCGCCGCCAATTAAAAATGCTCAGTCTATTCACACCTTCAGACAAAAACTACGCAAATGGCTGTTATTATCGCAGTTCAATGAATTTGCTGTTCCCTATGGTTGTGCTTCCAATATCGAATGAGTTTCAATGTCATATGTGCTATAACTATATGTAGTAATGAAACGACGGTTGACATTTACGAACTGACCTTTAATTGACTTTAACACTTATACAAAGAAAGAACAAGATGGCGCTAGTTGTATTGATATTGTTATAAAAACAGACAAATAAAAACAACACCTCCACTTAACAAAAGCAATACATAATCTATTAATTAACTAACAAATTAACAGGTGAAATGCCAAGCTTTTTAGTAAAATAATTATGTTTGACGGAACCTAGACTTTTTGTTAAGATATCTGCAGGCATTTCAGCTGTTTCTAAATATGAAATTTTAATAAAATTTTTAGCTATAGCTTCTCTCACAAAGTGATATCTTATGTCTATATGTTTAGACCTTCGATGAAAAATTGGATTTAATGCTAGTTTTTGGGCACTTTGAGAATCATTATACAAAACAATAGTATTTGAGTTTCCATAGATTTCAGATAACAATCTACTTAAATAAATAGCTTCTTTGCTGGCTTCTGACATAGAAATGTATTCTGCTTCAGTACTTGACAAAGCAACACTGTTTTGTTTTCTACATTCAAATGAAATTACAGTATTTGACAATTTAAAGCAAAACCCTGAGTATGATTTTCTGTCAGTGATATCTGAACCCCAATCTGCATCTACAAAACCTTCAATAATAGAATCATCTTTACAAAATATAAGACCATAATTTTTTGTTTTCTTTAAATATTTTAACACCCTTTTTAAATGTCTCCAGTGAGTCTCACTATATGAATTATTAAATTGACTAAGATAGCTGACACTATAAGCAATGTCTGGCCTGGTGAGGACCGCCAAGTACATTAATCCACCAATTAACTGTTGATATGGATACTGACAACATACATTTAATGATTTTTCTAGTTTTAAATTTGCCTCCATAGGAGTATCTGCAGTTTTACATTGTGACATATTAAATTTCTTTAATAAACTATCAACATATTGCTCCTGGTCGACAGTAATTACATTTTTAGAAATATTAACTCTTAGACCTAGACATTGTTTTACTTGACCTAAGTTTTTAATTTTAAATTGACTACCTAGTTCTTGAACTAGCTGTTCAGTAGCTCTAGTACAATTTGAGAACACAAAGAAATCGTCAACAAATAATGCAATAATTAATTTAACATTATCTTTAAATTTAGTAAACAAACAAGGCTCATATTCAGATTTTTTATAACCTAGACTAATTAAATAATCATTTACTCTCTGGTACCAAGCCCTAGAAGACTGCTTCAAGCCATATATTGCTCGTTTTAATTTTAATACCTTAGTGTTATCTGTAGCATCACACTGAAAAGTAACAGGTTTTTTCATGTATACATTTTCATTTAAAATGCCATTCAGAAAGGCTGTAGTCACATCAAGATGACTGATTTCTAATTGTAACTTTGCAGCTAATGCAAATAATAACCTTAATGTGGAATATCTAAGCACAGGGGAAAAAGTTTCATGAAAGTCAACACCAGCTTTCTGAGAAAAACCTTTCGCAACTAATCTTGCACGATATCTCACATTATTTTCACTGTCATATTTCTTTTTAAACACCCATCGGCACTGAATCACTGAACTGTCCTTAGGATAATCAACCAGTTCCCATGCATCATTTTCTTCAAATGATTCTAGTTCTTCTTTCATACTTGCTCGCCAGAATTGACTTTCTGGTCCATTTAATGCCTCTTTAAGTGTAATCTCTCCTTGACTATCGTCTTCACACTCCACTAAACACAAGTTATTATAACCATACCGATCTGGCTTCACTCTAATGCGTCTGGGTAATTGCACTGGCTCAATTGGTTCAACTCCTGGATCCGAGGCTGTGTCAAATGAGTTATCATTGGAAGTACTCACTGAAACTTCAGATTCTGGGACGTAAGTCTCATCACTTGAATCGGCTTCGGAGGATATACTCTCAATATCTTCAAAGACATTCTCTTCCTCAGTTACCTCCACTGGATGCTTACATTCCAATGGTATATCTACCATATTCTGTGTTGGATTTTCCATGACAACTATATCTCTACTGGTTGTGACATTGTTTGTTGCAGGATCATATACTCTATATCCTTTAGTATTTTCTGCATAACCTACAAAAATCAACTTATTGGCCTTCTTATCCCATTTCAAACGCTTTTCCTTGGGAATGTGAACCATAACTACACTGCCAAATATACGCAAATGACTTAGGTTTGGTTTCTGACCTGTCCATACTTCATAAGGCGTTATATTATTCAGCCCCGTGACAACAGATCTATTTCTCAAATAAACTGATGTGTTGACAGCTTCTGCCCAGAATTTCTTCTCTAATCCAGCATCATAGATCAAGCATCTGGCCTTTTCAACTACAGACCTGTTCATTCTCTCGCAGAGACCATTTTGTTCTGGTGTATAAGCATTAGTTCTCTGGTGAATTATACCTTGCATATTTAGGTACCTTTTAAATTCATGATTACAAAACTCCCCTCCATTATCTGTTCGAAGAACCTTCACTTTCTTTTCTTTTTGGTTTTCTACCATTCTCTGAAAGTCTTTAAAATACTGGAAAACTTCATTCTTAGCTTTCATGAAATAAACAAATGCCATTTTGCTGAAGTCATCCACAAACAAAACATAGTATTTTGATCCTCCAATTGATTTATTTTCCATGGGACCTCCAACATCTGCATGAATAATTTCCAGCACATCTTCTGTTTTCGATGAATTTTTAGTGAAAGGCAACCTAGTTTGTTTGCCTTCGCAACAAACAGTGCATGAAGATTTGCCTATGTTTACCACTTCTGGATATGTGATTCCATCTACAGCTCCATTTTTCATTTTATTCAGGCTACTACAATTGATATGCCCTAATCGCCGGTGCCAAGTCTCACATGATATTGCCGCTGCTGCAAATATTTCTTCGACTTGTAATGTTTGTAATTTATACACACCATCAACTAATTCTGCTTGACCAACGAGTTCTTTCTGTTGATTATAGATATAACAAATATCTCCTTTGAAAATTACACTGTTGCCATTCTTAATCAACTGGCTCACAGAAAGCAAGTTTGTGGTCAAATTCGGTACATATAATACATCTGCCACTGTAACGTCGTATTCTTCACCATTGACAATTGTAACTATGTTTACGTCGCCGGAACATAACACTGGAACTCTAGTCTGATTTGCGATGATAATTTCTTTGGTTTCCTGCTGCTGCAATACATTTGTGAGGTTATCTTTGTTTGCAGTCATGTGTTTACTCGCGCCACTATCGATATACCAGCTGTTCTGATTAAAATTTCCACTCAGAAAAACAGCACTGAAGGCATTAGTCTGTTTTCGTTTAGTATTATCCGATTGCGTACATTGATTTTTATAGTGACCTGTTTGTTTACATTTGTAGCACTTTATAATTTTGACAGGTTTCGTTGTATGTGGCTGTCTATCAAAATGGCCGCTTTTAGTGTTGTCACTTTTTAATCTATGACTTCCTTTTCCTTTCGCAATAAATGCACTTTCTGAACCGGATGTAGTACCAACATAATCATGAGAGCACATGTCTATCAATTTTGTTTTTACAATATCTGCACTAACCTCAATTCCTGAATGCTCAATAGCCATAATCATAGGCGCATATTTTTCGGTCAATCCCGCTAACATTAAAGCTCCAATCCACTCATCGGTTATACTGAATCCTGTTCCTTGAAGTCGCTGGCTCGTTTCTACAATTTGAGTAACATACTGAGCCATTGAATCACAGTTTTCTAGCCGAATGTTAATGAGATTCCTCAGTAAACTAATCTTCCTTGTGAAGCCGGAATCATCATACATATGTTTAAGCGTAGACCATAAATCATATGCTGTAGCTGCCTGCTTGATATGAACATACAATGATGTATCGATTGTTAATATCAATTTTGCCTTGGCTTTAGCATCACTCTCAATATCACTAGCAGACGCCGACGCTGATAGTTGTGTCTTGATTTTATCCGCCATGCCTTCTAGCACCAAAAAATTTTGAGCCGCAAAACACCAGTCGTCATAGTTTTCACGACCCTTTAACTTCGGGACGTTGGCTATATAATTCACCGACATTTTAATAGCAGTATGGATAAAGAAAAAACACTTTAAACTTCCAAAACGCACTTAAACATGGATTAGCCCATAACCTGTAGTAATGAAACGACGGTTGACATTTACGAACTGACCTTTAATTGACTTTAACACTTATACAAAGAAAGAACAAGATGGCGCTAGTTGTATTGATATTGTTATAAAAACAGACAAATAAAAACAACACTATATATGTGCACCTGTGTGTAAGTATTCATATGGACGCAAAAGAGTATTTGTTTTTATTTTTGTTTTGAACATACTTCATACCTATAATTTTCATATGTAAATATTTAGAATATTTGTGTGTATTGTATATGTATATTCTATATATGTAAGTATATATGTATAAATGTTCTATGTTTGCATATATATATTGTACGTGTTTAGAATATTTCATATGTAAATGTCATCTTTTTATGTATAAGGCGCATGTACCCAAAATTACCCACATATTGTACATCTATTGGCTAAGAATATGTAGATTTGTACGCTAGTATGTTATTTTGTGTGTTTAGTTCTAGGTTAGTTTTTAAGTTTCATTTAGTTATAAGTATTGGTTAGAGCTGAAAACCGGAGCTTTCCGCTTTAAGTGGTTAGACCGAGCTCGTAACCATTTTGTCTTTTTTTTTTATTGTTATTTAATTAGTTCTTCTTTTTTAACTTCTTTTCACTGTATTATTGTATATATATTTTTGTTGTATGTGTAAAAAGACAAATAAAATCATTTTCATTTTCATTTATTTATTCATTAACAATATATCATTGTATCTGAATGTCACTTAATCTAAACAATAATTAATTAAATTACACAAATTTTCAACGAAATTGTAAAAAAAAACATCAAATTAAATTCCAACTCACTAATAATATAAAAAAAACAATTCTTAAAAAAACATAATCGGTAAATATAAATTAATATAGTAAATTAAAATTATGAGAAATTATGTTCATACATTATTAAGTTCATTAATGTCATTGTTCGCGCATGATTCATGCAAACTGGTGGGGCAGCCGCGCAGCGCCGGCAGCAGTGGCGGCGAGCGGGGATGACGGGCCGCGGGACTTCGCCATCATCGACCACAACGATCGGATCGCATACGCACGGTCTAATTTTGTAACAGTTATTTATATTGAAGTAAACCTATATTTTATAACTAGGTTTACTTCAATATAAATAACTGTTACAAAATTAGACCGTGCGTATGCGATCCGATCGTTGTGGTCGATGATGGCGAAGTCCCGCGGCCCGTCATCCCCGCTCGCCGCCACTGCTGCCGGCGCTGCGCGGCTGCCCCACCAGTTTGCATGAATCATGCGCGAACAGTCATACAGGCTCATGTCAATCAAAAATCTTTTTAATTTCATTTTAAATTCCTTTGGTGAACTTATCAACCGCATCTCGTTGGGAATTTTGTTATATAAACTAATAGTTTGAAACCGCGGAGCGTGCTCAACCACTTTAAAATGAGGAGTTTTCATGTCAGAGCTCTTTAAAAAAAAGGTCTTTCTGGGTTTGGATTCCCGTATTAATTTCTGTTCCGCACTCTCAACACTCATTTGTTTTTTCCTAAAATCCGTCAACAGTAGAAACACATACAGAGAGGGCGCTGTGAGGATTTTCAGAGTTTTGAAATGTTCCCTGCATGATTCCCTAGGACCCAGCCTGAGAATAATTCTTAACGCCCTTTTTTGGAGAGTAAAAGCTTTTTTAATATTATACAAGTAGCTATTACCCCAGTACTTTATACTATATCGTAGTTTGGATTCTACGAGTGCGAAATATATCAATTTTAAATTTTGTACATTTATTTCGTCACGTAGAGAGCGTAGTGCGTAGCACGCAGAACTAATTGAACTTTCTATGTAGCTTAGTTCTTTTTTCCAATTTAGTTGAGAATCAATGTGGATACCCAAAAACTTAACGAAATCTACATTATTTAGTTGTAATCCACATTGGTTTATATGTATTGTATCTCTAGAACTGATTGTGTTTTTAAACAACATTACATTAGTCTTTAAGAAATTTAAGTTCAAGTGATTATGTTTAAACCAGTAATTAAAAGCATTTAAAGTCGAATTAACCTTGGACTCTAAGTCCGGCAAGGTTTTAGCAGAAATAACAGAACTTGTGTCATCAGCAAACATTACAATACCCACTCCCGGTACTTGGTTTTCTATAAAATTAATCAAGTCATTGACAAATATTAAAAAAAGTATTGGGCCTAATATAGAGCCTTGAGGAACTCCCCGATTTATACTGACAATTTTTGATTGACACACTGTCTCAGTGCCTTTCAACATACTTTTTAGTTCTATAATTTGTTTCCTATTTCTTAAAAACGAATTTATTATTTCTAAAAAACTGCCAGTTATTCCATAAAATTCCAACTTGATGTCAAGTAAATCGTGATCTAGGGAGTCAAAGGCTGCCTAAAGGTCTAATAATAGTGCAGCCACTTTTGATCGCTCATTTAGATTAATAACTATATCATCTAGAAAGACATCAATTGCGTCGTTAGTACCAATATTTTGTTGGTAATCAAATTGCCTTTTATTTATAATATTATTATCTTGTAAATGTTTTAGTAACCGCCTTTATAATAGCTTTTCAAAAATTTTAGATAATACTGACAATAAAGAAATAGGTCTGTAGTTTGCAGGATCTGTTTTATCACCCTTTTTGTAAATAGGAAGTAGGCGGGCAATTTTAAATTGATCAGGAAATAATCTCTGGTCAAAACAATTATTATAAAAATTTGTTAATGGTTCCGCTAGTATGTCTATATTATTTTTTATAACGCATATAGGTATTTCATCTAAACCATAGGATTTTTTGTTTTCAATATTTTTCACATTTTTTTTATTTCGACTGAAGTTACTGTTTTTAATTCTATACTGTTATTTATTTTCTGGGTATTATTTTCAAAAATAAGTTTAGAAATTTTTATGTCATTAGCAATTTGATTTAAGTTTATGTCATTTTTATTACTATGGTCAAATCTAAGGGTCAAATTGATTAGAAAATATATTTACTATGTCATTGGGATTTGTCACTATTTTATTGTCATATTTGAGTTTTATTTTACTATCAATGTCATTATTTCTAGATTTTTTCTGGTTAACTATTTGCCACACAGTTTTAGCCGGATTTTTAGAAATTTGTATAACTTTTTGAGTAGCATTTTTTTTGGCATCGCGTATTACTTTTCTATATATTCTAAGGTAAAGGGATTTATACTGTTGTACTGACGGATCTATTTGAGATTTGTTACAAGAGCCAAGAAATCTTTTCATTTTGCTAGAAATTCGAATTCCATTTGTGATCCATTTATATTTGAATTTATCAACTGTAGGTTTAAATGTCTTCAGTTTTTTTACAAACGATAAATTAAATATTTTGCCTAACTTACTTACAAAGCTATTTATCCCTTCCTTCGCAAGATCACTTTTAACAATGTCATTTCTAAATTTCAAATTGGATTTGTCATCAATTTTTCTAATATTCTTAGTAATTACAGTACGGTTATCAAATGCTCTCAAACTAATGTTGCACAATAAAGCGGCATGGCCATCGGCTATATTATTATGGTTTACTTCACAACTTAGAACATCTTTTGTATCTAAATTAGTCAAAATGTTATCAATGCAAGATTCTGTTCCATTACGAATAAACGTGGTTGAGTCTATCAAATGTCTAAAATTATAACTAGCCAATAATGTCATAAAATCACTTTTTTTAGTATCGTCATTATGTAAATTTATATTAAAATCACCGCATATAATACATTTTTTTGAAAAATACATGTCCAGTAAGCATTCTAGTTGAGTCATAAAATCTGTAAATTCTTTCGCATTTGGTGTGCGGTAGCAGCAGAAAATAGACAAATTAGTATTCAAATCTTTGACACCGCTAATTTCAAAATAGTTTGCCTTATATAGTTTTTCTGCTACTAAAATTTTTTCACAATTCGTGTTTCCCTTTAGGGCCATTACTAGCGAGCCTCCTCGTTTTTTTATTGGTACGTGTGTTGCACGAAATAACATTATAATTATTCAACGCGCAATTTATTCAATCTTTTTATTTATTTATTTCTATTCAATCAAAAAAGAATCATAGAAATCGGTACAGAAACACCAAAGTTATACAATGCAATAAAATAGACCAAAACCAAATCCTTACTAACTTGCATACAACATACTAGATGGCGCCAGTAGTTTCATCCTACATTGTTTCTTTTTTAATTTGTTTAAATTTTTCATAGCATTTTACTCAACTTCAACTCTACCAACTCAACCTGAAAATAAGCTTATGTTCAGATATACAGAACCGTTCATAAAAGCGCTTTCAAAATCACAAAGTTACAATATTCTGAAGTGCTACAAATTGTAATCAAGGCAAGGCGCTAAATTTCATAAATCTTGAGCAGTGATTGAAGAAACCTCAGATGTGTTTAAAACTACGCTACCCGTGCGGAGCTGGGCCGATCCACTAGTTACTAAATAAATAAAGGATAAATAAAGGAAAGATAAATTTTGACACTAATGTAGAAGTGTGTGTAGTGTCAGCTAATGTAGAAATCTAGTTAGGGAACGCTTTCGCAGCGTATAGACTGAAAAAGTTAATTTCACATTTATAATATTAAGTGCATACATGTTCTCACGGATATAAATATGGGCCTCTAGTCATATCGTCAAACTGTCACTTAAAAAATTCCAAATCGTTAAGTAGGCTCTTACGACTCACTGGGGAAGGAGTTAATTAGTGCTATTCTAAGTAGGTATAGACTAAACAGCTTTTGCAATTTAATATACTTACTTGCCACTCTCAATAAATTTCTTCTTATACTAACTTCAGCAAAATCCTTTAAGAAGTGATCCGACTCACACTTTCCCATTTTTTTAACAGGCATTTGCTCCGCTCGATCCGTTGAGTCGCATTGACATCTTGGATAAAGGGAAGAAAAGTCGCGGTATTATCTTCCATGGAGTATTTTCCAAAGAACAAAAGATGGGCCAGACTCCAAGGTAACATAGATTAGCACAGTAGTTATTTTATTTTATTTAGTAGTAGTCATAAGTTAATTTCTTAAACAATAGCGTATATACCACTTACTTAGTTATAAACCTAGAAAGAAACCTTCAAGGATATTTTATACTTTGGTAGCAACATACATATACTCACGCCCATAAATCCCAAGAAGTGGTAGTCAGAGTTTCAGAGTTAGAAACTCCTCAGCCACATTTTGAAGTTGAGAGGGGAGAAGATGGTCTAAATGAAGTATCATTGGTGATGAGTCTCCAACCTCATCGCCCAAAAACCACTTTAAAAAGTCGCCTCTACGACACCCAAGGGTAGAAAGGGGTTTTTGACATTCTAAACCGGCACTACGCGGCACGGTTTGGAAGCAACATATGACGTTTTCAAATCTATGATTTTGGCAACGACAGTCCTTGCAATTAACGACACAATCAAAGGGTGCTAAAGTTCCACAATCAGGGGGCATATGGCTTTCAGGCTTAACACTCTTGTGTCGAATATTAACATAGCTCTGTTAAGAATGATAAAATTAAGGCTTTGGGTGGATCCAGGTATTTTTTGGGGCCATAAAGGGCAAAAACTATTTCTGGGTGGGGAACTAAAGACTGACGCCCAAAAATAATACTTTTATATTGTAAAGTGTATGTTGCTGTGTAGTGTCGGCTTAGAATAGCACTACCCCATTTCTTCCGGTGGGTGTACGTAAGAGGCGACTAACGGTATTGGGGCTTCAAAGGGATTTTTGGGCGATGCGGTTGGAGACCCATCACCAACAACCTTTATTTTACCATCTTTTCCCCACTAAACTTTCCAAAAGTGGCTTAGGAATTTCTGATTCCTTAGCTCTGGCTACCCCTTCTAGGGATTTATAGCCGTGAGTATATGTATGTATGTATATGTATGTATATTGTAAAGTACTTAACAATATAAAAGTAGTGGATGAAAATACCCCGGATCCGCTTATTTTTCGGGAGATTTTGCTAGAAACCCATCACTATCTTTTCATATCCAACTCTGTGTGTCTAGTTCTTTGGCCACCTCTTTTTAGGATTTATAGTCGTGAGTATGATTTGGCACAGTTGTCTTAAAATTTTCACTTTACTCTAAACCGATTTACTGTTTATTTCAGCTTCTATAATACGATGGAGATACATTACATTCAAGAGTACATAAAAAGCTTGATAAAGAAACATCACGTACGTGAGGAGGATATTGGTGTCATAACTCCGTACAAACGTCAGGTATTTGTCCCTTTTTATAATCAGTCTAATCAAGTTATTGTACATTAGAATTACTGCCCACTACTGAAATAAAACAAAAAACACTTAACGAAAAATAAAATTTATATCTCAGTGGGAGAACCACCGCAGTGCCAGGGACACGAGTTCAATTCCTTAATCTGGCCTACACCTTTGATTGTTTCTGTTCTAAAGACATGCCAATTTATCAGTTAAAAGTGAGGGAACACATTATAAGGACGCACATCTAGCCGAGCTAGTGCATTTAGTTCGTCATGTCTGATTATTAATGTTTTGTTTATTAATTAGTTCTGACCCTTTACTGTCAGTTCAGAATGGCAATACCCCATGTCTTCTTTCTATTTAAGACCACTAACGATACAGAACAGTTGAAGACTGAGTTATCAGCGATTTGGCTGAAACCCCTCACTGACTATTCTTCATTTTACGATCTACCCGCACTCGATTACCAAATGTGATTGAGAAATTCGTTATTCTGAGGTTCTAGCTACCTTTTACTATTCGAGTCGTGAGTATACTTTCAGAATAATTGTTTTATTTAAAGTATTTTTTTTTTAAATTGCCGTGTAGTGCCGGCTTAGAATGTCACTACCCCTGCCTACCCACGGGTGTCGTAAGAAGCGACTAAGGGTATTTGGGCTTTTCATTGGATTTTTGGGCAATGCGGTTGGAGACCCATCACCAAAAACCTTTATTTTACCATCTTTTCCCCACTCAACTTCCAAAAGTGGCTGAGGAATTTATAATTCCTTGGCTTTGGCTACCCCTTCTAGGGAATTATAGCCGTGATTATATGTATGTATGTTTTAAATTCCAGGCTACAAAAGTGCGCAAATTATTGTCCAAAGAGAAATTTGGTGATAACATTGAGGTGGGGACGGTGGAAGCGTTTCAAGGCAAAGAGAAGCGCGTCATTATTATATCGACCGTTCGCGCGAACAACGCTCTTCTTGATGTGGACTCCAAGTTTAAACTTGGCTTCTTGGTGGATGATAAGGTATCTATAATACATAGAAAATATAAACTGTAGCGCCGGCTTCGATTGCCTGTAGTGCTGGCTTAGAATGTCACTACCCCTTTCTACCCACGGGTGTCGTAAAAGGCTACTAAGGGTATGGGGCTTTTTTAACCCTTTACCACCTACCACCTAATTTTATCACACAACCACCTACCATACGTCTCAAAGACGGAGAGGTGAAATAACATCATTTTGTAAAATCTATAGGGGAGAAGTTTCCTATTAAATTAAAATTGGATCAAGAATGTATCTAACTATTTTTTAAATAAAAAAAGGCATATTTATTTTTATTTTTTTTATACTATAATCTCAATTAACAAACATGATTCCTTGTTTTAAGCTTAGAAAAGGCTTAACTTAAAAATTTGATGAAAAAACTCAATCACATAGGATAAGAACTTCTTTCTTATTTTTTTTTAACTACTACAGTAATCAACAGATATTATAAAATGTAGGTTTCAATCAAATAATAAAATCTTCAACAAAATTGCAGGTCATCAATATTATAGTTTTTCACGACAGTGAATGCACATTTTCTTAGGGCATTCAATTGTGTTAATTTAGTGGGAATAACGTTTCTTGGACTGATTGTATGTAAAGTCATAACTATTTCCGCATAAAGTTTACTAGCATTACCAAATTCGGCATAAAAATAACTTTGCTCAATGTTTTAGGACACATTTTTGGCACGAGGGTAATGTAAGAAAAGTTTGTGGCTTATAGGTGGCCCAGGGGAAACCCTGCCGTACCTAAACTTAGTTTAAAGCTAATTGGATAACTACGAGTGGTAGGATTTGAAAATTATATTATCTTGGTTCTGTTTTTAATGTGTTTGTTGTCGTTTTGTTTCATTTGTGTAAGTGTTGCCAAATCAATGTCTTTTACTTTTCTTTAAAATGCATTAAAATTTATGCATCTCATCAACAGGCAAATTAAGTATAGTGCAGCAGATTGTTATAATTAAAACAAAAATCAAATATACATACATATACTCACGCTAGTTCCCATTGAGGTAGGCAGAAAATATTGATCGCCACTTTGTACGATCCGGGCAAACCTCTCTAGCTTCGTTAACATCCATTAGTCTCTGCTCACATGCCGTTTTATGGTCCAAATGTGTCCCCTGAAGTCTTCCTCCAACATTATCTCTAACATTGGCGCTATAACTCTCTTTCAATAATATGCAAAAGTTAAAAAAAATATTTGAGTAAAGGTCACCATCACCCATAAATATCTGATTTCATAAAATTTTCAAATTTCATGGTTGGTCATAAATAATAATGAAATATGTTAAATAAAATATTTTCGTTTATTTCAGAGATTCAACGTAGCCGTAACGCGTGGCAAAGCCAAAGTGATAGTGATAGGCAACCCTCGTTGTCTCGCCAATGATGTGAAATGGTGCCAATACATGCTACAATGCCGCGAGTTTGGCACTTATCTAGGCTTTGACGCCGACAACACTCTGGACTCGCAAGTGATGACCGAAGTAGTCGAGCGCGTGAAGGGATTGAACTTGTTCACCAAAACCGAGGACAAGGAAAAAAAGGAAAATGGCTCCGGAGATGCTACATACATTCGTAATTAGTCGGTCAAGAACAAGTATTCTATTTTTTTATACTTGAAGTCGTGATATTGGAAAAAAATATTTTATATCATATTTTGTGATACCTAAAAAAGAGAGCCTATTGTTAAAGTTAAGGACATGTGATTTATGGTAAGTAAGGGTTTTAATAGTAAGGTGTAGACGCCATATCGTAAATTTGCTCACTTCATGATATGCTCGAGTAGTTCATGAAATGGTCAATTCAATTTAACCATCATTTACGTTTCACCATATCATAGAAATAGTATGGTCCCGTTAGGTTAGAGGCTGTGTCTTTTTTTGTAACTGGAAATGTTATATATGCAAAATTCCTAATCAGTCAACGTAACATTCAATTTAGGTAAAATTTCAACTTGCTGCAGGTTATTAATGTAACTATTTTACGATATGATCTAATAATATAAACTACTTCATGAAGTCGTATTGCGTTTAGTTTTCCACATCGATAAACGATTTTAATCACTGATCAGCCTAAACCACATTATGATGTGGTCAATAGACAATCAGCCATTTCATGACATGCATTGTTCATGATATCACCAAATCTGCGATATGGCTACAACTGGGGCGTGTAGTAATAAATACTTCATATAGTATGGTAACTTGAAAAAAATGAATCCGCATCTATTCTAACCCTTATTAGCATTTATTTCTGTCTCTCTCACACGAAACGAATACTCGGATTTTGCTAAGTTAGTATGATATTTGAAAAATCCAACAATACCTCTTTATTTAATGTTTTTTGACATGAATTCCTCATGTGGGGATTATTACTCATAAATAAAAGATGTTATTAAAGGAAAGAAAAATTTCGACACTGGCGGGGTTCGAACCCGCGACCTTCGGGTATACGCCCCGTCGCTCTGCCAACTGAGCCACAGTGTCAGTTGGCATCCAGCGCGAAATTTCTCCATCCTTTGTTTCTTACTTACACGTTCAAGTAGTGTTTGCGTTTTCTTTCCTTTAATAACATCTTTTATTTATGAGTAATAATCCCCACATGAGGAATTCATGTCAAAAAACATTAAATTATGTGATAGTTAGGCGTTTCCAACATTTGCATTCTATCTGAAAAGGTAGACAAGTGGCCGTCCGAATAGTTAAAATTCGGAGGTAGGAAACGCAAACACTACTTGAACGTGTAAAAAGGATAGAGAAATTTCGCGCTGGATGCCAACTGACACTGTGGCTCAGTTGGCAGAGCGACGGGGGCGTATACCCGAAGGTCGCGGGTTCGAACCCCGCCAGTGTCGAAATTTTTCTTTCCTTTAATAACATCTTTTATTTATGAATACCTCTTTAGTTGTAGTTGGTTTTTATAGCCAAACCAGTGCCAAAATTAATATTGTTCTATACTAGTGCCATAAAATTTGTTAGACCTTCGAAGCGGTGAGTGGGACGCGAATATGTTTTTCAAGCAGTTAGAAGAGGTACGAATGAAATTATAATAATCCTGTAATATCGGAAGAGTGGGGCCAGGGGGTGGACATATTGTATGCAGTACTCATTACTATGCTATAGTAGCTAGAATCCTTTTCGGTTAATCTTTAATACGCTGTATTATGAGGTACATTGTGTTATGATATTTTCGAAAGTATGTGAATTATGTTTACGTTTGAAATAGTTGACAAAGAATTCATTTATTTGGATTTATAGTTTATGGAGTTTAAGTTTTTGTATTTTGAGATCTATTATTTAGAACTCACAATAGTTTTTTGATGTAGTAGTTGTCTATGCATATATCTATAGTTATTAATGTGTATGTGTGTGCCCCGATGAAAAACATATATTTTACCAACGGTAATCAGTAACTTGAGGTGTAATATGGCAAGCATAAAATGCTACTAAATTACATAAGTGGTGAGCTTTAATCAAATATTACAATGCAGTAATATAGTAGTACCACTTAAAACCCGTGCAAAGTTGGGGCGGACCACTAGATACTAAAAAATATATGAATAAACCTTATTCTGACGAAGGGGGCAGTTAATGGAACATAAATATGTATGTTACTGTTACCAGTAAATATTATCGAATTTTTATTCATTATAAGCGTATATTATCTTAGATTTACTAAAGCGCAATTAATGGAACATTAATATGTGTGTTACCAGTAAATATTATCGAATTATCATTATCAATAGTTGTCCTTCGAACATTATTGTAAAACAATAAAAGAACTATAAAAGACTTTTTGAATTTGCATTTGACAGATAATCCAAAGTATAGTTATTTTATCTTGTTAACTTATCTCTATGTTGTAGTTCTTCTAGAGAGGTAAATCAGTGTTTGTCATTTATACCCAAAAAAAGTTGCCGAGGTTTAGTCATATTTTTCTTAACGATACGTACGAAAAAAGCAATCGATGCGATATGTAGGTGTACTAGTTATAAGAATATATATTGATGTTATGTGTATTAAAATAAGGTGATGTTTTATTATTTAATATAAGTCACTGTGCTTAAGACTATTGAACAAATAAATAAATGAATAACCCCTAACATAGTTGTTTTAATAATTGTCATATACGAAACATTCCCGTGTAGTGCCGGCTTACAATTTCACTACCCCTTTCTAACTATGAGTGTACGTAAGAGTTGACTTCGATTGGATATATATTATCTGTGTAGTTTCGGCTTAGAATAGAACTAGCCCACATCTCCCGTGGGTGTTCGTATGAGGCGGCTAAGGGTATTGGGCCGTTTAAAGCGATTTTTGGGCGATATGGTTGGAAACCCGTCACCAAAAACTTTTGTACAACCTTTTCTTTACTCAATTTCCAAAAGTGGCAGAAAAGTTTCTTATTCTGAAGCTCTGGCTAACGTTTTAAGGGATCTATGTATGCATATATGTATAACTGAATATATGCTTCTTGGTCGGCATGATGAAATTTATCTCGTTTTTCGTAATATCGTTAAGTCTCATCCTTGTCCACTTTCGCTGCTCTTGATTTTGAAGAAAGATTTAGACTCTCTCTCTTCAAAAACGAAGATTTTATGGCCACGGGCATTACGTTCTACAAATACGATGTTCCTCACACTCAACTTATTAATCTTAGGTTTGCCCCTTTGATTATGAACACTATAGATAGAGCGATGTTACGTCATCCATTTTAAAAAGAGAAGCCCTTATTTAAGTTCTTATATGTTAAAAAGAGACACAAAATCTTTATTGTCATCTCTATCGCGTAACCCGTTTTGTTGATGTCACGCTTTTAAAGCTTGACAAACAAAGCGTCGACTTGTGAGCGATTTTGGTTTTCTTTTGATTTTGAGAAAGATTTTATTCATTTGTATATTGTTATTGTGATAAAAAAAACTCCATTAGTCAAACTTATTATTTAGTGAGGTATGGTTGGGTGTAGCGTGCTTGGCTGCGGAAGCCGCAGCGAAAAACACATCGAAGGATTGACTTTCTGAAGTGAGTGAGTTTTTTAATGTTTTTCTAGAGATAAATACATAATAAATGCATTGCGCGATCAGAAAAAAAGTGATTCAAATGTTAATTACGTTGAACTAGATTACTAGCATTTTCTTTAGTTATTTTGAGCAATTTTTTAATAGCATAACCTAAAAATATGCAGTATCTCAGTGTTCCCATAATTCACGTTTTTCATCCTACCCTGTCGTTAGGGTAAAATTTTCAAATTAGTAAACTGATGTTAATGAGTGAGTATATTATGAATTTCGTCGCGCTATAGCGACGCTGAATGATTTCCAATTGTTATCTACGGAATTAGTAAGTAATAAATTTGTTATATTTATTTAATTTCTTCGTATTCATTACAGTTTTCCTAAAGACACGAATCTACGAGAAAAATGGATTGCGGCCACTGGAAGATGCAATTGGAAATCAACCAAATATAAAATACTTAGATGTACGAATACATCATCTTTTGAAAAATGTGACTGAAATAGACGAATGAATTCGAAATTTTCACACGAAACTGATTTTGTTTAAAGGTCAATAGTAAATAATGCAATAAAACTCATGTACAAAATAGTGCTGTCTTTTATTTTTCAAAATACAAACATAGACCCCACTATACCCATGATGACCCGTATGATATTTACATAACTTGCACTTATGGAACAGCTGTTTTTTTTTTGTCCAGTAACAAAGTTAGTCCCGTACAAAAATTTATTCGTAATCATGGGAAGATTCATCCCTGATAGTTAGTAAAATGCTTTAGATTTCACGGTGTATTAAACATCAGTATAAATGGTAAAATTAAACAAAAACGTGAGTACACTGTCCATGCAAAACGTGGGTACTCTGAACACCAGGTGACAAAGTCACGTGATGTTCAGAAGTATTGGTGCCTCTGCCAACCCCTTCGGGGATATTCGGCGTGAACGTTTATGTTATGTTATGTTATGAAATAATATAGTAAACAGTAAACCTTTACAATAAATAAAACGACGTAACAATAAATTGACGTAATCAATTTTAAATTAAAAAGTAGCTTTTAGAATGGTGATTATACTATTTTGGGGTAATTGTTTTCTAGTGATCGCAACATTACAGGGAAAAATATTGCTATCTAAAAGAGGTACTCTCCCGTTGCATTATGACTCTGTCTATAGTGTTCATAGTCAAAGGGTTTGCCCAGTATTCTGTTGTCTCAAATAACAATGGTGAAGTGAGTTTTAGACGATGTACAACTCATCTATGAATGTTTCCTGACAATGTTTTCCCTCACCGTTTACAAGCATGATAAATTAACCACACATATGTCTATAGAAAAGACAAAATGGTACAGGCCCGACCCGGGATTGAGCCCTCATCGAGCTGCCCTCATTTATTGGCTTCGCGGAAAACAACCATTTATATAGTTGATGGTAAATGATTATTTTTAAAATAAATTATGTGATGCTACTACAAAAGGAAAGATTTTTTGCGTCTCTGACTCGTATTTCAAATTGAGTTCATTAAAAGTCACTGACTCGAATAAACTTCGTATTAATAAATAGCCGAGCACATTTGCTTTGATTCTGTTATTATATTTGTTAGTCGTTATTACATTGTATTTGCGTTTCCATTGCGGCCTTTTATCGCGTGATTATTTGTGTCGGAGTATTGAAGCAGCATTGGAAACAGAAGTGGCAATATTATCGTTTGGCATTATAAATTGGTGACGTGGCAACGCAGACGCAAGCAAAACATGCCACTGCCCGCCCGCCCATACCCGTCGAGCCGCCCGCCCAACTGCATTACAGCTTTAGCTCTCTGTAAGCAAAGTCGTATTTTAAAGTCATTATTTATTATAAACAATAATTTAATACATTTCACTCTTCAGTCATTTATTTCTCAACAGTTTATTTTATTGCGGTAGAAACAAAATAATCGAAAACTTCACTAAAGTGTAAAAGTATAGTGTTTTTATTGTGTTGACAATCAAAATATTGATATGGGCATGATTTCAAGAGTCCGTGGACGTATTCGCAGTGATTCTTTCTCGAAAATACAGACAATAAAATCCGAAGACAAAATAGCCAATATAGGTATGTACGCAATTTAATATATTCGTAGTTTGTTTGACTGACGTAATTTTAAAGAGGCGTAGAAATGTTTTCGCCGATAAAAACAAACAAGAACAAAAATAGGGTGGGTGGCAAAAATATTTTTTGTTTACTCGAACGACCGACGATGTAAATTCGTTGTTTATATTGTGTAATTCGTATGTGATGAGGTCATTGACAGTCTACTCATACAGAAATATTTAGTCGCAAAATGACAAACAATTGCAAACTAATTATAGGTGTCTTGTGATGTCTCTCGTGAGTCCGATAAACGTGTTTACAACATTACATGTGTGTTCTTGTTCCTATTTAAGACTAATGATTATCGCTTTGTGGTGTCGGCTTAGAATAGCACTACCCCATTTCTTTCGGTGGGTGTACGTAAGAGGCGACTAACGGTATTGGGGCTTTTAAGGGATTTTTGGGCGATGCGGTTGGAGACCCATCACCAACAACCTTTATTTAACCATCTTTTCCCCACACAACTTCCAAAAGTGGCTGAGGAATTTCTAATTCCTTAGCTCTGGCTACCCCTTCTAGGGATTTATAGCCGTGAGTATATGTATGTATGTTTATTATCGCGGGATGCGACTTACGACTTCTTTCATACAAATCATTTTTCATTAGGTGATCTTGTATATAGGCTAATTACAAGTGCTCTTAAACCCGTAGAACTAGGAGATAATATCAACAACACTATATAAGTAATTTATCAACCAATATTTTCGGCGATTAGAACGTTTCGTCCGTTCATAGAATATAAAGTCTACCAAACCATGAAACTTTGTAACAGTTTTTGACATAAGTCGAAGACTTGATTTGAGAAAGTTGATTTAAAACATGAAGCTACTAACTAAACAGGAGAGCGTACTTACAAAAATATGGTAAACAAAAATGCAATTTATTACCATGCAATAAAGTTAATTATCTTTTAAAAACTGTCAAGCAGAGAAACGTCCTAGAACGAGAGCCGTGTGAGAGAGAAGTGTGTCCCGCTCGCGCGGTTGCCAGTCGAAATTAAGTTCAAAGAAAAACAAATTCAAACTTATTTATAGGGAATATTTTATAAAAAGCAGGTTATTAACTGTTCCTTTTTTGTATTTTATTTTAATTATTATTGTCGCCTATCGATTTGGAGATAAATAATTGGTTAAGTTTGGCAAAAGGGATATTAATATTTGTCACGGGTATCCCCATCGAAACAAGATAAATGTGGTGTCCACAATTTATCATCTGTTGGAGTGTTTTGGAGCTTCTATCATTTAATTAAGAAAATAGTGATAAATATGGGTTCATGTTATGGAACAATAAATAAAATAACCTGTATCATCTCGAACTTTACCACATGAATGCATTAAACGATTTGAATTTGAATATAGCTGTGTGGTGTCGGCTTAGTATAGCACTACCCCATTTCTTCCGGTGGGTGTACGTAAGAGGCGACTAACGGTATTGGGGCTTTTAAGGGATTTTTGGGCAATGCGGTTGAGACCCATCACCAACAACCTTTATTTCACCATCTTTTCCCCACGCAACTTCCAAAAGTGGCTGAGGTAATTTTAATTCTCAAGCACTGGCTACCCATTCTTTTATAATCTATTAATTGAGAATAAATATGTATAAAAAACACGTTGATTTACCAAAAACAATGTATATATGTAAATATCAGTGTTTTTATAATATTTATGTATGTATGTAAATATAACTAATAAATAAAGGAAAGAAAAATTTCGACACAGGTGGGGATCGAACCCGCGACCTTGGGTATACGCCCCCATCGCTCTACCAATTGAGCTACCGTGTCAAAGGCTGCATCAGGTCCCCACATGAGGTTTTCATGAACAAAAATATTCAAAATATGTAAATATAAGTGTTTTTGTATCCTTTAGAGGAACTCTTATTAAAACACCAACAGATGGTCACCCTACATAAAACGAGACACAGTTAGCTAGTTAGCCATCCTTTTTCAGGACACTTTAGGTCGCCAGCGCGCGTTCCTGTTTAAATAATACTTCCATGATTTAAAACTAATGTGTTTTATAGAGTATTTATTTTTTTTGCTTTATAATTAATATTACGATAGAATACCCGAATGTGCTTACTAAATTATAAAAAGTATTACATATCTTTAGCACAGGTTGAATTGGTGGCAAAAATATTTAGGCTGAATTTATGATTTTAAGTATAAACTTCATTTGTCATATGGATGCTAAGAAAATCAAGATGTAAGACCGTAGATGATTACGAAAATATTTTTGTATTTATTTTGAATTTATCTCAAATTCCTTTTGTTGGATGATTTCAAAATGCAAAGTGAGCTAAATTAGACTCGAGTTCTTTGTGAAGTTCTCCCGTGAGATAAAGCTACGATGGTGATATTGGTTGGAGAGTTGGAGTTTGTTCATACGTATCATACTAGCATTTCGTACAATGCATTGGTAAATTTGAACTGCACTAGATTATTGGCTCGATTGGTAGCTTTCATCGATGCTTTGCAGGTTTCTCTCAGCTAAGAAGCTCTACGTGAAACTAAACTTTCTGATTAAAGGAGGATGGGCAAAAATGTATGGGAACTGGTATACCTTGCAATAACAATGAGTCACAAATTACTAAAAAGATAATTTTATATATTAGCATATGCACCAGGTTGCATGTTTCTAAGAGTTGTCCGAACTAAGTTCTACTAGTTTGAATTTCATAGTACTTTAAGTTTTAAATACTTAAAATCATGGTAATTTACGTACTACATGTTACTTTAAATCATGTTTACTGCAAGGAAGTTTGTTTGTGTGAGTTTGTTTGGTTGTCATTAAGTTAGATTGATGATGTGATTCGAAATGTTGTAAATCATGAACTGTGAAAAGTAGCAGTGAAAATCAAAAGTAAAAAAAAAGTCAAAAAGTTTATTTTTCAAAATTAAGTTAAAAACTAACATTTTTTGAACGTAAATTTTTTTAAATTTATCATTAGTCCGTTGCTTCGGAAGGTGTTCGTAAAGAGAAGAAGCAACAAAGAAACTCTTTACATTCACATTTTTTCATTTTTTTAAAACATGGTTTGTACAATTTCAGTTTATTAACATGTTTTTACTTTATAAAAGATTTTCTATGCGACAAAACCAAACGCTAGTTTGACATATTTAAAATAAATTGTCCAACACAAAAAAACCAATCACATAACGTGAGAAGAAAAATCCTCACCAGACAATTATTCCTAGGAATAACGAGGCAAGATTTATAGCTTTACGGACACGGTCATGTGCGCGTTGGGTCCTTGTCGTTTAAAAAATCTTGAACACTTGAACAACAAATATGTATTGGCAAGGGACAGTTAAAATGCCAATTTCTTGAAATTTTTCGCGCAACGAATACCTCGACCTCAACATGTAAATAGATCGGATAGCTCGCTTTTGTAAGACAAAAACTTTATGAACATCAGCCGCTTTACCCCATAATAAAATACCGTACGACATAATACTATGAAAATGTCTGCTATTTCTCTAATCTTACGCACGGCATACGCTGATGAGCTCAGCCTTTTAGAAAGTGTTAGTATATGGGGTCCCCATTGCAACTTAGAATCGATTATGAATAAACATAGGAATATCACCAAACGATTATGATTTAAAAGTTGCAATCATTTCCATGCCTATACGCAACCCTCCTCCCGCTGTCCTTTCCTGACTCCTATCTCCTTATTGCTCTTGTTTCCGCATTCAAAAGTTAGGTAGTTAAGACAAAACCACTATTTTTTCAACCAATAATTACATTTATTGAAATTATTTTAACCAAAACATACTCATGTTCGAATCGCTGTATCTCTGAAGGGACAACGATTTGGGGAAACTCCCCATAATAAATATTGATGCACTATATTATCCTGATAAAAATGTACCACTAATTGCTATAGGACAGTATACCAATATGCCCATCCTGCTTTACTACAAAACCTCAGTTTAAGATTTCTACCAAGCGATCTTTGGCCAACCAAAGTTTGATATAGAAGGCTGTAATGACTGTAAGATAAGACTTTTTAAATCAAGATATTATTAAACGATCTAATGATGTTAATAGAACCTCATAACCGAAGCGTTAAGATGGCCGCTAAATCATCATGATATGTGAACTAGACATGAAAACTACATCAGACATGTTTCACATTTCATTTTATGAGAGGTGGCTAAAATGTCCATTTGAAAGCTGAATCTTCGTTATAAATCAGTCCAGTATTTACAGGAGCGATGACCTCGCATTGCTACCTTCGAATTTCACTTTAATGCCACTGAACTGGGATTTATTTCGTGCGAATATAAATTTACACGTTGCGTCAAGAAGTCGGTCAGTAGATGGCCTTTTGGTTGACGACAGCGAAGCGACATAATATATCACACACAGAAATATATCTTAAATATATGTGATTTGTCTTAGCTGTGTAGTGTCGGTTTAGAATAGCACTTCCCATTTTTTCCCGTGAGAGTTCGTAAGAGGCGGTAAGGGTATTGGGGCTTTTTAACAGATTTTTGGGCGATCCGGTGGGAGACCAATCACCAAAATCATTTACTTTACAATCTATTACTGCCTCAACTTCCGAAAGTCGCTGAGGAATTTCTTATTCCGAAGCTCTGGCTACACCATCTAGGTATTTATAGCCCTGAGTATATATGTATATATTTATCTTAACACCTTTAAATCAAATTGAACATGAAAGTTTGAAATGAAATGATATGCCTAAAAAAAATTGTAAACTTTTTATAACCACGCTGTCAAACATCATGAAAATTTGCCACTCTAAAAGCATATTCAACAAAAAAAAAACAATTTTGTTTAACGGTTGACAGAATTGACAGACACAGACCATTGACGGATTAATTGCTACATACAAAAAAAACACTGAAAACCGAATTGAGTTCCTCATGTTGATGTCGCTTGAAAATATAGATGAAGCAATCATTAGTACACTTTCTTACTTTAACTAGGTGGGCATGAATGCTTCGCATGCCGAAATTTGGAGCGAAGCCGAACAAAATCAGAAATTCGTGTATATATTTCAATATAAAAAAAACAGAACTCTGGACACGGAAGCGATAAAAAACGGTGATATGAAAATAAAAATGAGCGTAGCTTCCCGGCATTGGAACAATGTAAAATTCTTTAAGCGCGTGCGTGTTTCGTTTCCCATAGACAAACATGGGAAACTTTCAAGGGTGATTATTCCTAAATGGAACCATCTATCTAAATGTTATCTTCGTTAAAACATGGTCCTTGATTTTTTGAACCATCGTATAAAATTTGTAATATGTAGATTTGAACACATCGTGAAATGATCGATCATTTCCGAGCCAACTTAATTTGTCCAGATCATAAAATCGTCAACGTTTAACGATTTTCCCCGCATAGCCAGATCGTAGGAATAGGGTGACCTGTGAAATGCGATCCAAACTCTAAGGTTTTTTAATATTGCTCAGTTTTTTCGTAATTTACAAAGTACTCGAGAACCTTTTCGCCGAAAACTCTTTTGTTATCACTTTGTTCCTTGCTTAATAAAGAGCTATATTTTTTTTACTGCGAGAACCAACACTTTTGCCAGCGGCCGCCATCTTCACTCATAAACAAAGCGTTTTCAGCGCCTCCACCGGTAATTAATGTTACTACTTTACGATATGACCAAATAATCTTAACCATTTCATAAAGAGGCCGCGCGTTTCGTTGCCCATATCGAGAAACAATTTCTTATCATTGATCTGCCCAAACCATATCACGATGTGGCCAATAAACAGTTGAACATTTCATGAAATACGACTGTTTCATGAAATGATTGATCATTTCATGATGTGTTCAAATTCACGATATGGCCACGACATATACAAAGAAAATAAATTTGGATCGTTGTTTTTATAATCTTAAAGTAATCGTGTTTTACTAAAACGTTCCGGCTAATGTCTGAACTATGACTAGACAGTAACTTAGGCATTCTTTTAAAATACTCTTAGTACTCAGTTTTATATAAACTATGATAAAAATATATTCAATCCATAAAATAGGTAATATGGGTTGTAATACCATTGCAGATTCCGTGACATCATCATTAATTTACAATCAATAAATTTTTCACCTTACGCCTCACCTTGTGCATGTAGCTAAATGGAGTGCACAACTCCTTTATACAAATAAATTATTTAAGTGTGCGAAATTTTATAATATCTCCGTTTCCGTACTTTAATTTAAAATGTTTCGTAATTTTTCGATTTAAGTATACAAGTAGATAAAAATGCACGAAAATCGTAAAACATTGTAAAGTATTAACATCGCAGCCCGTTTCTCTGATTGTAGGGAAAAATATATGCTAGAATAAAAAATAAATAAATAGAAACTGAAATCATAATACATGCTTTATATGCACATAATAATATGCTTTACCTGTAAAACGGTAAACTATGTCCATTGTACGTAATCATTTAATATTTTTATTAAAGCATATTTTTTTTGTTTGCTATAATAGAACACACTTTGGTGTCTCAACAGAATAAGGCTTAGCTGCAATAGCAACAAATTATAAATATGCATTTACTCACGCCATTAGTTCCCATTGACGCAGGCAGAGACTTTCAATCTCCGCTTTGTACAATCCATGCAAACCTTGGGAAGGTTCGTTTGCATTCATCAATGTTTTGATATATGCTCTCTTAAACTTCATATGTATTTACTGCGCGTGTAGTAAGAGGGGACTTAAGGCTTGTGTGTGTTTTTTAAGTGATTATTGGGCGACAAGGCTGGAGACCCATTTATCAACAATCCTTTACTTTACAATCTGACTTCCAAAAGGAACTAAAGACTTTCTTATTCCTGGCTCATGACTACCTCTTCTCAGCATTATCCATGAATACATATATGAAGTAATACAAATTTATGTTTTCCAGTATGGTTACTGTCAGTGCTGCTGCTGCTCCCATATTGGGCGCCCCGTGGTCTCCTGGTGGCGCTAGGAGGTGCCTGGCTGATGGCAGTGTATACCTGCCTCGTGCTGCCCCTGCTCATATCAGCCAACTACAAATACCCTGCGAGGTGGTACTCCTCAGTAGCCAGGTTACTACAAGGTTAGTATGTTGGGAATTGCTTGTTTTGAATTGAATTGGTGTAGTGTTTGTCAACCTAAATAACGAGGGAAAAGACTTATATAAACCTGTACATTTATGCACATCACATAAGTCTGTTCGTATAACTAAATTTAACGCTTTTAACTGGATGTAGACGCGGTACATATTTCAAACTGTTTAGGTTTATTTTTTTAATGTGTTATCTGTTGATTATCTCATATTAAAAATATTTAAAAGAAAAGTGTCGCGATTGATTCCTACGGAAAGCATTGAGAACCAGATCTATGATAGTAGTTAGCGCAAAATGTGAGACAGTTTATGAAAATACAGACATATAATCACGGCCATAAATCCCAAAAAGGGGTAGCCAGAGCTTCAGAGCTAGAAACTCCTCAGCCATATTTGGAAGTTGATAGGGGACAAGATGGTAGAAACAAAGTATCGTTGGTGATGGGTCTCCTAACGCATCTCCCAAAAAACACTTCAAAAAGCCCCTTACCGTTGGTTAGTTTATGAAAATATTTATGTTCTCTGAAGCAATGTAATAATAAAGCAACGCAATGTAATGAGTGAAAATAGATAGAAAAGAATGCTATTACAACATACACACATACTTATTATATACCCACCTACATTCTATCATTCGCTACTTTGTACACACCTCGTGTAAATTCAACGATATTTTATCCCCTGCCTTTTTATTCCTCACACTTCGCCAAACTGCCTTTGTGGGTACATGATCTATTTGATCTAAATATGTCCTCCGTTTCCGTCCTCTACCTGTAGTATAGTGTCGGCTTAGAATAGCACTACCCCATCTTCCGGTGGGTATACGTAAGAGGCGACTAACGGTATTTGGGGCTAGTAAGGGATTTTTGGGCGATGCGGTTGGTGACCCATCACCAGCAACCTTTATTTTACCATCTTTTCCCCATTCAATTTCGGAAAGCGGCTGAGGAATTTCTAATTCCTTAGCTCTGGTTACTCCATCTAGGGATTTATAGTCTTGAGTGTATGTATGTATGTACCTGCAGTATCATCTGCATTGGTTGTACCCGCATAATATTACTAATATATTAACTCTTTATCACAAATTAAAATGTAACATATTTACAAGAAAAATTAACAATACCGTTTTATTATGAAGTACAATTGACGGTCCATTAAGTCCTATTACTAAAAGCAATCTCTTCGAAGCAACCTTTGAATGGTAAGGTCAAAAATTGCGAATTTGAAATGTGTTAGTGTTATTCTAAGCCAATACCACACTACAGAGCAAATACAAAATAACTGTAATAAATTTTATTGATATTATTAATATATATTTAGTTAATATACATAAACATAACATAACATAAACGTTCACGCCGTTTATCCCCGAAGGGGTTGGCAGAGGTACCATTACTCCTGAACTCACATGGCAAGCGCCATCTAGTTTCCAGAGAAGGTACCCACGTTTTGTTAAGACAGTGTACTCACGTGATAGGGGCAGGCCTATCGCCGTTTTGTACGAATACACTGTCACATGACTAAGTACAACTCAGCCATGTGGGTTTCCTCACGATGTTTTCCCTCACCGTTAGCAACCATGATAAATTAACCACACATATGACTTTTAGAAAAGACAAATTGGTGTAGGCCCGTCCCAGGATTGGAACTCACGCCCTTCTGTTTTTCGGGCGGGTGTTCTATCCACTGGACTATCATGTCTAATTAAAAATATAAAAAAATAGTTAATATAAGTAATTTATACAACGTTATAATGCTGCAACTGCAAGCGTGTTGGCACTTTTGCACTAGATACGACAGGGGCGTATATTGTACCCTATAAATATTCGTTTATTAATAGGAATATGGAATAATGTTGTGATGTTTAATAAAATATTTATTTTTTAGTATATTTGATATAGTAAGTATGGTGCGATACTGAAGTGGGTCATTGTTTTTGTGAATGAAGTACGGATGTGACGCTCCGGGCTGGTTGCCAGACTATCTGCGTCATACGCTTTTAGGAACACCTCATTATGCGCCGCATCTCACGAGGAAAACATTCTTTAAGAGAAAATGTTTCATTTTATTGTATCTCTTTTGATTAGTCCAATAACCGCTGAGGTTGAATTTGAGAATTTAAGCGTAGTGGCTAGGTTATTGCACTCTAATGCCTGTTGTAGGTCAAAAGAAAATGATTTTTTTTTATTAGTTATCATTTCAAGCTCTTATAATTTACTGCAAAGGAAATAAATCATTTTCTATGAAAAAAATAATTACTACAATAACTTATGTTTCGTAGGGCACGTTCAGCCATTTGCTCCGATTAGTATTAGAGCTAGAAGTGGTAACGTCTACCAACCCATTAACCATTGTGACTGACGGGGTATACTCGATGATGGAAAAACTACTTCAGGAGCATAGCAATACCTAGGTTTTTAATTGGCTTAGATGTTCTAACCATTTTGTCTCGAACTCTATGTAAATAGTATAACTATGGTACCGTAGAATTCTAAAAGAACCTTGTTTTTCATTTCAGTGACCATCCATAGGCTACAAGCCCCGTTTTCCCGCGCCATGTCAGTTCTCCGTGCCGTGTACGCGCCGGTAGACCGAGCAGAAGCGCTGTTTCTACAAATGAACAATCTATCTACAATGATTTCTCAGGTAAATGTTATTAGGCAAGCTTTCACTATTTTCTTACGTATATACACACATACATACATATGTCCCCATAAAGCCCCCTTTTGAAGTTTTTTTTGGGCGATGTGGTTGGAGACCAAAAATTATTTACATTACATTTTAAAAGGTTGATGAATGTAGATGAAGTATCAGTACGTACGAAATGGCTATCGAAAGTCTCTGCCTATCCCAATAGGAACTAATGGCGTGAGTATATGTGTATATTTCTATGTTTGTACATTTTAAAAGTACACAAACAATCACTCTAACCAGTATTAATAGATGATCACATGCATGACATTGGCCTCCGCAATATATATTTACAATAGCCGGAATGTAACATCAGTATTCATTAACTTCTTGTTACATTGATGTTCATCGACTTAGGGTCGTAGATACGTAGCTGCTTTTCCTGAATTCAGGTATAGACACAGCAGATAAAAGTAACAACATGACTAGGAAATATGACTCTGCGATGTAGATTTCTGAGTAGAATCTTTTAAGACTAAACTGCAAAAACACATTAAAAAACTTCCCACTTTTGGGTATAGTCTTTACAACTTAATTTGTTTAAATGATTTTTATCAATAAGATTACTTGTCAACATCGTTTACCCTTTGAAGGAAACTTTTTAATATATAATTCTTGTTGTTTACAGTTGCTGATTTTCACAGCCTGCGACCGGCTGTTCATATCGCAGGGCCGCCTCACCAGCCTCTACTCGCTGATGTTCTACAATGTAGTCACGTACTCCGTCAGCTACATCCGCGAACTTTGCCTTAAAACGGATTGGTCCCCCTACGTCAATGTCACCAGAAACTCACAAGTCAAACACCTAGCCATGTCGGCTACCAAAATTGTTCTGGAATGGACCAAAGCCGTCACATTTGTTGTGACTGTAACATTCGTGTTGCTCGCTCTAGGTTTAGAACAAGGACTGGAGCATTACAAGCCGTCTACTATCTACACATTGATCACAGGAACTTATTACCTGCTAAGCGAGCGCACATTCTTGGAGTTGTGGCCTATAGGGGTGGCAGCGCTGAAGTTGGAACGTTTAGAGAGCATGGAGCTTTTGTATTGTAACGTTGGAGCTCGAGGTCTGACGTTTGCGTTGGCGGTGCCTTTGTTGCCCGCTTTGGTTTGGTTCGAGAGGTGGAGGTTGGCTGCACTGGTCGGTTACGTGTGTGTGTGGGTGCACGGTCGGCATCGGCTCGGGGAGGCGTTGGGTAAGCTGCGGGAGGCGCAGAATTCTCTGGCGAAGTTCCGACGCGCGGCAGCTGCAGAGATTGCGACCCTCGAAGACGTGTGTGCTGTGTGTCTCGTCAACATGCGCTCTGCCCGCGTCACGCCGTGTGCTCACTACTTCCACGCAGAATGCTTGAGACGGTGTTTGGCCACGTCCGACCGCTGTCCTATATGTGTACGACCATTTGTATTTTGCTGATTAAATCAAAATGATCTAGGTATCTCATTGAGGACTGGATGTTTTGGAGATTTTTTAGCAGTGTTATCAACGAAAAAGTATGATATTTTAAAATTTTGTATAAATGTTGCTAGGATATAATTCTACTAGTTGTAAGAAAGCGCCTATTTAAATAAATAAAAATTTCAAAACTGCTTTAATGTTTGCTTTGATACTTAATTCCTTTTACCTAAGCTTGCTTCATAACTGTTATTCCTAGCGGGTGCATTTAAAGTTAGAATATAAAAAAAAACTCAACCATTTTCAAAGTTAATATTGAAAAAATTATAAGTATCATTAAGACAGCAATTTCTTCGATAGCACTAGACGCCCTTCACCTTATACAACGTCTATACTATCTATACTCATGTATACTTATTACAAAATATTTGAAACAACAACCGTGATAGCTCAGTAACCACCTTTCATGCAGGCAGGCGTGGGTTCGAATCCAGGGTAAGACCCACACTAATTTGTGTTTTCTTAATTTGTTGTTAACGATAAGGGAAAACATCTTGAGGAAACCCTTATGTTCGGAAGTATTAGTAATTCTGCCACCGCTACGGTATACGACGAGATCTTTTAAGTCTGAATTTGAAAGTTTTGTTTGCGTGTTGAGGAAACATTGGCTATATATGATCATGCTTAGTTTCATAAAGGGAAAGCAGTGATTGAAGAATCCTTAAATATTTTAAATATACCACTGCCGTGCAAAATTGGGGTGGTCCAATAGTGAGTAATAATTGCTCTTATATGCTTCCCATTACTTTAAGTTCAAGACTTACACTGTACCTTAGTGGAAGGAGCACCCCCTCAGATGCTATGTAGTACGGGTTCAAGTCCCTAATCAGAGGTCCGATGTCTTTTTGAAAAGCCATATTTTGTTTATATCTCAATATTATATACAACCAGACAAAACAGCGAGAAAACAACAAAACTGAGTTACTCCTACTGATGTGTCATATGTCATAGGTTTTTATGCCATACGGCTATGCCGTGTAGTGCCGGGTGTTGTAAGAGGCGATTAAGGGTATGGGGCTTTGTAAGTGGTTTTTGAGCGATTCGGCTGCAGACTCATCACCAGCGATACTTTATTTCTACCATCTTATCCCCTGATAGGACTCCCAAAGTTGCTGAAGAGTTTTCAGCTCTGAAGAGTCTGGAGCTCTGTCTACCCCTTTTAAGGATTTATGACCGTGAGTATATGTATGTATGTATACTTTTTAAGTAAATGAAGAAATTAATCTGAACGTATGTTTCGTTAATAAAGTAAATTCGGTCGTATGTTACACAATGCTCCGAAGAACCTACGGAATTATACGACATAAGTAATATCTACATACATAATGTATGTGACAAATGTGAGTAGGTGTCCTTTTGAACTAGCAAACTCTTTATTTTAATTATATTAACTAACTAAGAGACAATAAATATTACATAATATATGTGTCGTGTATGTATGGCTATAAAACCCCAGAAGGGATAGACACCAGAATCTGATATTTTAACCATTTTTGAAAGTAAGATGGAGAAAAGATCGTAAAGGATCATTGGTAATGAGCCTCCAGCATTACACAAAAAATATTTATAGTATTCTATTTCTAGACGACCGCGGGAAAAAAATATTAATTATTGCTATTCTTTGCCGACACTACGCAGTGATATATCACGTCGTTATAAAGTGTTATTAAAAAAGAATATCAAGACCTTAAATTTCCAAGTTTTGGCTACTTATGTAAGCTGACAAGAGTTGATGGTAGAACAAAGTTACTTCGGTAAACCAACAACCTTTATTTCACCATCTTTTCCCCATGAAATTTCCAAAAGTGGCTGAGGAATTTCTAATTCCCTAGCTCTAGCTACCCCTTCAAGGGATACTAATATTACAGGGGTATTATTTAGCGGAATTAAGCGAAGAAATTTTTTAATATTAGTATTGCTATGGATTTCCGCAAAGTAACGCCTGATTCAATCCAATACCCCTTCAAGGGATTAACAGCCGTGAGTACATATGTATGTATGAGTAAGTCACTGCACACCATAATAGTCGTTTTATGAAAAATAAACATTGCTTGTGCTGTGGAGTGGTAGGCTTATAATAGCACTGACCCATGTTATCCCTCGGGTGTGATAAGTTATATGTGTTTTTTTAAGTGGTTAATGTGCAAGCGACTAGTGTTCAAATCCCGGGTCGGGCCTACACTAAAGACATAATTGTGTCGTTAATTTATCATGGTTGTTAACGGTGAGGGAAAACATCGTGAGGAAACCCACATGGCTGAGTTGTACTTAGTCATGTGACAGTGTAATTGTACAAAACGGCGATAGGCCTGCCCCCTATCACGTGAGTACACTGTCCATGCAAAACGTGGGTACTCTGAACACCAGGTGACAAAGTCACGTGATGTTCAGAAGTATTAGTATCTCTGCCAACCCCTTCGGGGATATTCGGCGTGAACGTTTATGTTATGTTATGTATTATGTTTTTTTTGCGCGTTGTGGCCCATTCCTATGAAAGCACCAACCTTGCAAAAGTTTCTAGCTATGAAGCTATTGCTGAATTATAGCCGTAAGCCTATGTTAGTATGTAAAAATATTGCAGTAAACAAAGAACATTATTCTTATCACTTCTACCAGTCTTTTATTAAGTATCCCATTATTTGTTATATATCTGATTAGTATTAGATTGTAAACCTCAAAGAAAACTTAATTCGGTAGTTACTTTAATGAGTCATATAACAGAAGCTAAATGACATTTCTGAGTTGTAATAGTAATTTTTCATTGGGCTAACATTTCTGCCTTGTCTGAAATTTCACGAGTTCATTTATTAAGATTACTGAGGATAGGGTATTATACGTAAGGGATAACGCTAGGGAGTCAGTTATACGAAGTCATGACACAGACAAACAAAGTGGTGATTGTTTTGCCCTGTCAAATTGGAAAAAAATGCATATAACTGAGACATGATGTATTAAACACAATTAAAAAAAATACTTTTGAGGTATACTTTTTTTTCTCCAGATATTATAAATAATTTAAACAATTTCCCGCCAAAAAAGCAAATGACTATTTATGATTTTTTTACCAGCATCGTCCACAGAACTCGTCGTGATATTAGTTTAATTACGCATGAACGTCATAAAAAGCCATGGAATGTATTCCATCATAGTACTGAGGCTGTGCGGTGTGCGTTACCATGACATCACGTGGTTACGTCAGCCACAACAAACCAGACGCTCACTTGCTCAAACCTCCATCGAAATTGGTGGACTCTAGAATCTCGTTTGCAATGTCAAAACTTCTATCTCACTCTTTTGAACTATAATTAAAGCAATGTTTTCCCTTCGTCCTTGTCTCACGCGCCTTTCCCACGCATTGTTCAAATACAAAATGTGGTAAGTATAGAATCGCTATTAGAATTCTATTTCAGTTTAGTTAGTCAGTAGTTTCGTAGGATGACGATTGGTGCGTGAATGTAGATTTAGCGACGGATATATTAGTGTGACTGGCTGAAAGACTAAAAGTTATATGTGATTGTGAAATAAAAGCGAGTTTAATTAACGTATTTTGAAATAAGATATGTAGTGCCTGAAGTTTGTTTTAATTGAATTGTGTTTTTGTGTATATTTACCCTTTTTTCAAGGTAAGTTTATGTAATAAAACTTTAAAATTAGTTATTTTTTAAAGTTTAACAGTTCAGTACATAAATGTTTGTTTTTATAGTGTTTCGTTAATAAATTTATAAATACATACCACGAATTGGTGGAAGATCCATTTAATTAAGTATAATTCATAATAATAAAAAATATCATCAACATAATTTCCCCATCTAATTTCCAAAAGTGGCTGAGGAATTTTTTATTCCTTAGCTCTGGCTACCCCATCTAGGGATCTATAGCCGTGAGTATATGTATGTATGTATAAAATATATGATTGATAAAAAATGTAGCCAAAATCTATAGTACCATAATATATAATATTGACATGATAAAATGACGTGATAGCTCAATGGGTCAGGTGACAAAGTCACGTGATGTTCAGAAGTATTAGTAACTCTGCCATCCCCTCGGGGATATTCGGCGTGAACGTTTATTTTATGTATGTTATAATACTGGTTTATTGTTAAGATTAGTTAGTGTTAGTGAAAATGATTTTTATTTTATGTATAATTTCGGTGTTTCTCTACCGATTTCTATGATTCTTTTTTTATTGAATAGGTAATAATGTTACCTTTTTTAAATTAGGGATGAGTGAGATGTTTACAAACGTAAGAGTAAACAAATATAATCAGAATGTTCCGAACTGCTAAGCTATCAGGAATTACACGTGTTATTGTGAGTGAACCGTAAAAGATAGACATAAACTGTTGAGTATTTTTTTTTAGATAATTTTATGAAAAATATTTCCGTCATACATGATTTCTATGTAAGTTTAACCATTAAGGCTGCACACGCGACGGAAGCTTAAAAAATGGAGTAACTTCTCCCGTTTTCCCAAAATTGCCCTTTACTACTCTGCTGGAAAGTATACAAAAACCTGCCCAGGAGTATGAAGAATAATTGTACCAAGTTTCGTTAAAATCCGTCGAGTAGTTTTTGTTTCCATAAGGCACATACAAACCGACAGACAGACAGACAGACAGACAAAAATTTTACTGATTGCATTTTTGGCATCAGTATCGATCCCTAATCACCACCTGATAGTTATTTTGAAAATATATTTCATGTACAGAATTGACCTCTCTACAGATTTATTATAAGTATAGATTTCGGCTTATTTTTTTGGTTTCCGTACCAAAAGGTAAAACGGAACTCTATTACTAAACCTCCACTGTCTGCCTGTCTCCAGGCTGTATCTCATAAACCGTGATAGCTAGAAGCTGAAATTTTCACAATTGATGTATTTCCGTTGCCGCTATAACAACAAATACAAAAAATAAAATAAAATGTTAAGGGGGGTCCCAACACAAAAAAAACGTGTTGTTTTTGTATTTTTTACTCAACTTTAAAACGGCAACAATTAGATGTTTCAAATTTTCATAGAATATTAACTTAATATTAACCTTTCTAATTATGTAAATAATTAAATGACAATAAAGTAAATATTGAAGGGGAGCTCCCATACAACAAACGTGATTTTCTATATAGATGATAGTACATCAAAAGGCTAGTGTTTAATAAGGGCAAGACTCGACAAGAAATTTATCGAATTTTATACTTAAAAGGCGTAGAGGCTTAATCACTTTGTAAAACAAACTCGGGTGAAAACTATCTCACCTATACACTAGTAATGATAGTAAAAAATATGAAGTCAGGTTACTGAATCAAAAAGCCCTTTTGGCAGCGCAGGAACGGCCTTTGTAAAGGTCCTTAGAAGAGATCTATGTCCGTAAGTGGGCGACTACAGCTGAGGATGATGTTTCCAGAGAATGAATATAATTGATGCTAGCACCTGGCAATTTTGCAAGGTATACTTCACATTGAAGGTTAGAAATATACAGTTTTTTTATTGAAGTCACATATTTTAGACTTTTTATATACAAAAAAGAAAGAAAATAAAATAAAAATAGCGATGACTTAGGTATAGACGAATGTAATTATGGATTTATCCAAGTTCTATTGCTAAAGAATATATACGACTTATATCAAGTAAGTTGGCTTAACGATATCACTAGAATCAAAATGCTTGTGCGTCGCGTCTTAACAAAGGTTTACGACATTTTAATGGCATTGGAGCGTGAATATCGTTTTGCAACGCCACGAGTTAATGGCAATATTATACCATGGATGTCAGCATAAAATACGTATATATCATCACGCCATTAATTCCCACTAGGGTAGCTTGCGTCCCCCGTGGATAGTTGTTTTTTCTCATCCATCTACGTTACCAATAAAATTTTCAATATCAGCGTATAGGAAAGAGCAAATAGTTTTTGTTTTAAATAAGGTCCCATATAAGTGAATATAATATTCGGTTGAATGACAGAGTGAGAAATTGTGTTATAAGTATTTAGGATTTGGTAAGAAAGATAAAGTTGTGTTTAAGATAGAATATTTACTGTTAAGGTGGTTTGGGAACAAAGACAGGGGATGGGTGAAATGAAAATGGTGGATAGTATTGTTAGTGCATCACATTGCATCTGTGCCCTCACCGATGAGTCTAGTGTGTATCGGATCAGCGAAATTTTAATACTTTTACCACTAAATCATGTTCATGGGACTGTCACCAAATAACTTTTGTATGTTCCTCCATGTTGCAAGCTGAATCCACGAAGCGTTAGACCATAGGATCAGTTTCTGACAATGTACATATATACCTGTTTCTGACACAATGTACATATGCATATGCATGTCACTTGGCAGTATACATTTGTTTATCACATTATCTTCCCGTAATTTCAATGCTCAGATTGATTAATCTATGATTTTGACGTTCTGAGCTCCGTCAGATTTATATATGACCATGGTAAGCTATTGTATACTCTTTGATCGCGCTGGCTGTAATAATAAATACCAAGCAATATCTATTCTCATGGCCATAAATCCCAGAAAAGGATAGCAAGAGACGCAGAATAAGTAACTTCTAAACCACTGTTGAGTTGGTAAAAGTTTAAAAAACAATTGTTATGGTTTGTGATGGACTCCAGGCATACCTCCCAAAAATCACTACAAGAACCCCATGTAACAAATAACAATTCTATTTCCTACTTAGGGATTAGAAGTAGGAACCGCAGGCGATTGATAATTCTAATTATAATAGTAAATGTTTCTGAAACTTGTTTTGATATTTATTTCATAATCCTTTTACTATAGAACACATTAAGATTTTATATATTCATAGGTAGAGTTAGATCTGATATAGGGAATTTTATTTGCATTACGTTATTTTCAATCTAATGAGAAAAGAAACTATTCTATTAGAGTCAAACTTACACGCGAATAATAAATACTGCAGGGCCAGTATTATACAAGTGTTAGTAATTAAAAAGTATCTTCAATACAAACGAACAAATCCTGTAATTTTAATGAAACATGTCGGAAAATTTGTAAGGAAAATATGTTATGCTTACTTTGTACACATTTAATTTGGGTGACCATGAATGTAGAAAATAAATATAAAACGAAGCGTTCACCTACATACGGCGCGGGCGCAGGGTCACTTGGCTGTGGCCCAAATACAGTCAGACTCGCTATCGTTTGAACCGTTCAATATTAATGCAATACATTCCTTACTTTCAGAATAATTTAGCAATGCCATATCCTGAGTTCATCAAATTTTATAAGCTAGAATTTGAGTATACATATAGGATCCTACTTCATTTTAGGAATATAGGGAAAATTGTATGAAACACAATTTTTCCATCTCTTAGAGGATATCTATACTTATAATAAATCTGTAGAGAGGTCAATTCTGTACATGAAATATATTTTCAAAATAACTATCAGGGGGTGATAAGTGATCGATACTGATGCCAAAAATGCAATCAGTAAAATTTTTGTCTGTCTGTCTGTCTGTCCGTCTGTCTGTCTGTCTGTCTGTCTGTCTGTCGGTTTGTATGTTCCTTATGGAAACAAAAACTACTTGACGGATTTTAACGAAACTTGGTAGAATTATTTTTCATACTCCTGGGCAGGTTATTGTGTACTTTTCAGCAGAGTAGTGAAGGGGAATTTTGGGAAAATTTGGGAAAACAGGGAAAGTGACTCCATTTTTTGAGCTTCCGTCGCGTGTGTAGCCTTAGTGGTTATAGTTACATAGAAATCATGTATGACAAAAATATTTAACATAAAATTTTCTAAAAAATATCCTCCTACAGGATATGTCTATCTTTTATGGTTGACTCATAATAACACGTATAACTCCTGATAGCTTAACAGTTCGGAGCATTCTGATTATATTTGTTTACTCTTACGTTTATAGTTCTCTCATTCATCTTCATTTAAAAAAGTTTACATTATTACCTATTCAATAAAAAAAGAATCATAGAAATCGGTATAGAATAACCAAACTTATACATGAAATAAGCTATCGCGCCCTGTCGTCGCACGTGAATGCTATAAGGATAATTTTTTAAAGTTAGCCGGGAGTATATATATACTCCCTGTATGTATGCAAAGTTTGTAACTCTGATTGTTTGTTTGCATTGTTTTATTTTCGGAGATACTGAACCGTTCATTAAAGCGCTTTCACAATCACAAAGCTACACTATTCAGGAATGCTATAAATTGCACTAAATTTCACAAAGGTTGAGCAGTGATTGAAGAAACCGCAGATATTTTTAAAACTACGCTAGCCGTGCGAAGCTGGGCCCGATCCACTAGTATAATAATATGTCTCTTTAGTAAAAAATAATGCTGTTTCAACCCGATGGCTTCAAGAGGAGGGTTATGTTTTTAACTGCAAGCTGGAAACAATAATAATATTTATTCACTAACATATAAAAAAAGACAAATAATGATAAAATAAAAAGGCTTCTTAGGTCATACTTCGGCAAGTATAGTGGTGGTTAACTGCCCTATATTTTCTTGTGAGTGATTTTAGACGTGACAAAGGGGTAAGGTTTCTTCATTGTTCAATGTTCATGTTCACATCGTGCCTGATGTCCAGAATATCTAGTGCTTCTATTACCTCGACATGCTTCAACGCAATTTTTGTTACATAAAATAAATATAAGGCAATTAATTTTATCGATGTTGATATTTGCAATCTTTGCTCTTGCAATAAGCAAGACCTGAGAAACTATTTAACTAAAGCTAAGAGATCAAATTGAACCAAAATCATATTATTTTAAATCTTTTTGTTCATGAAAACTATAAAATATTAGTCTCGTTGCTGTGTAGTGTCGGCTTAGAATAGCACTACCCCATTTCTTCCGGTGGGTGTACGTAAAAGGCGACTAACGGTATTGGGGCTTTTAAGAAATTTTTGGGCGATGAGGTTGGAGACCCATCACCAAGAACCTTTATTTCACCATCTATTCCCCACGCAACTTCCAAAAGTGGTTGAGTAATTTCTAATTCCTTAGCTCTGGCTACCCCTTTCTAGGGATTTATAGCCGTGAGTATATGTATGTATGTATGTATGTATATTAGTCTTTTTCTGAGAAACTAGGAATGGCGTGATTTGAAGCAATTAGTGTGTGATGTAATATATAGTTCTACTGCAGTGGTAGTGCTACGGCTTAAGTGTAAGCTTCAAAACCAAGATCAAGGCAAGAGCAAGGATCCAGGGGCAAGATTACGTGGTGGATTAGACTGAATTGTCTAGACGAACACTTACACTAACATGTTTATATAAAGTAGCATGTTAATTTGCTAATCAAAATGAGAAATACCAACCCCGATCAACAGACAAATATTCTAAAACATCGATACTCGATCTACGAAATTAAAATAAAACTGACGTTGCCCAAATCGAAGTTAGAAATGCAAGTATAATTAAATGTGTCGAGTTAAAAAACAAGTTTAGTTCCAAGATACGAAACAATTTAATCAGTAAATGTTATTAATCTCTGTATGAGTATTTTAATGACATAAACTAAAATAGTGTCTTTTTATTTAATTATAATTACATTGATTAAATCTACAATTATTCTCCTATGTTTCCTGTCTGCTGTCGGGGCGCACATATGGAGGCAATCAATATAATTTAAATATGTTTTTTACGAGTATTTCAAGATTCCGTGCTTTTTTACTTGTACTTTAAAACAAATCGCTAAAATAAATGTAGTTATTTGAACCCACAAAACTCTATCATGGTGGTTCTATCAGCTTATATGTTCAGGTAAAAACAGCAAATCGTTGTTTAGCACGATCTTTTTAAGGACTGTAAGCGCAGATTATATTGTATTCGCAACATTAGATGTTTAAATGTTATCATTTATTTTGTTCCAGTTGGAGCATGACGAGAAAACGATAACACAATGGCGGTTATATTGCACAACCGGCATTATTTGAAGGAGAACCCAATATCACTTAGGATATGGAAGAGTACGTATTACATACATACATACATACATATACTCACGGCTATAAATCCCTTAACGGGGTAGCTAGAGCTTTGGAATTAGAAATTCCTCAGCCACTTTTGGAAGTTTAGAAGTACGTATTAGTTATAAAATAATACAATGTTTATTCTTTTAATATATATCGCTTCAACTTCCATAGATGGGTGTCATACGTTTCACCGAATGTCGCGAGCTCAATGCACGCGAGCTCGAAAATTTATTTGAGTGGTACGCCAGCTCGAAAATACGTGAATTCGAAAACCGCCAGCTCGAAAGACGTTGGCGCGAATCACGTTTCACCGAAAATCTTTCGTATGGTTTACCAGTCGAAAAGCAGATTATAATTAATGTCTTAGTCTTATTAATATTAAAACATATTTTCTTTGAAAATACTTTGATTTTTTAGATATTGATGTTATTCGCGAGCTCGCGACATTTGGTGAAACGTATGACACCCTCCATAGATTACTTCCTCGTACTAAGTTGTAATTAGATTGTATCGGCACGCTATCAGTATACAATGACGCGCACTACATAGAAACGCTGACAATGCAAGAAGAATCAAATTCCACAGCAACACGTAACCAAGCAATATACGTCACACTCGTCAGCAAGACTCACCATACAATTCCTACATCGCACATTCGAAGTTTCTAAAATGATCACTTAATATACAAGTTCCAACTTAATACAGTTGGACCGCGGTCCCAAGCATACCACCGCCTGGCGGAAGATCCTCCACAAGATATACAAATCAAGAAAGTGCTGTGTAGTGACGACTTAGAATAGCACTACCCCATCTCTTCCCGTGGGTGTCTCGTAGAAGTCGACTAAGGGACTAGGGCTTTCCATCTTAGCCAATCCAAACACCAATCCAAGGTCTGCTGCGCCGAGGGATGCGTGGTCAGGAGTGAGCCTGTTCGCTAGCGTGCCACCGTCCCGGAGCTTGGTTAACTCCGGGTACTAAATAACCTTAGCTAATCAAGCGGGGCTCTGGCTAGGTGGACAGTTTACTTCCCTTGGGTCCAATATGTGTTCCAATTTTAATAAACACGGAGGCGGCGATGTAGCTCGCCACTCATAACGCCATGGCTTCTCACGGGGCGAAAGTGGGCTAAAGAGACCCGCTTCAGTACGATGAATGTATGTAGAGGAATGTGTGAAAAATTGGATGAAGTATGTATGATTATGAATGAAAGAAAACTGGATTTTCTATGTGTAAATGAGACGAAGCGTAAGGGAAAGGAAGTTTCACAACTTGGCAACATTACAGCAATCTGGTTTGGAGTCGGTGACAGTGACCGAGCTAGCCAGGGAGTAGGACTTCTGATATCTGAAAGGATGGCTCAGTTTATGAAAGATTACGAATGTGCAAGTCCAAGGCTCCTGTGAATGAAGGTGAAATTGGGACTAGTGCGGGTGCGCATAATTTGCGTTTATGCTCCGGACATGTCTAAATCCCTATCCGAGAGGGAGGAGTTTTGGATTCTGTTAGACGATGTTGTGAATGGGTGTAATCAGAATGAGAGACTTGTAATGTTAGGAGATTTTAATGACTGGGTTGGTGTGCCACGGTTGCGAAAGAGTTTTAGGAAAATTTGGTGATCAAAGGGTGAATGAGAATGGTGAGAAATTGATTGAGGTATGTTTGGAGAGGAATCTTTGTGTTACAAACACGTTGTTCAAACACAAAGATATCCATATGTATACAAGACAGAGGGGAAGCGAGAGAAGTATGATTGATTTTGTGATAGTTGATGAAAGGCTGAGAGCAAAGGTTGTTGACACCAGGGTCTATAGGAACACGAACGTTGGCACAGATCACTATCTCGTTATATCACGATTAAGGGGTCTGTGCACGCGTTGGCGTCACAGGCCTAAAATGTCAACAACGGATTTTGCGAGAGTAAAAGTGGAAAAACTCCTAGAAGATGAAAATATCAGAGATGAATACGTGAGGAAATTGGATGATAGACTAAGTTGCGTGGAGATGTAGGATGAAATGGAAATGGAAGAAGTATGGGATGTGCTCAAATCGAGGATGGTTGGATGTCCGATGGAAGTATGTGGAGTATGTAAAAGGTCAAATAGACCACCAACAAGTTGGTGGGATAAAGTTGTGAAAGAGGTTTGAGATAAGAAGAAAGCGTGGTTAGATTTACTAGCGATTAAAGCAAGTAAACGGATGGATGCGAGTATAACTGACGATGTAGTGCAGAAAAGTGAAGATGAATATAAGAGAGTTAAGAATGAGGTAAAGAAGGAAATAGAAAAGAAAAAGCGGAATTTGCAAAGTGTGGTGTGAGAGGAAACTTTCTGATAATTTCCGGAATAACCAAAAGTTATACTGGAAATATATCCGGAAAGAAAAGGGAGTTTTTTTAAAATACAAGAGTGAGTGTAATAAGAGATGAACAGGTTGAATTGGCAACAGATGAAAGTAGCATGAAACGGGTATTTAAGAATTATTTTGAGGGACTGTTTGAAAAAGAGGATGCATCCATTTCTTCGCCAATCGACAGTAATGTTGATTGGAACGGGGAGATAGGTGAATTTAGTGACAGCGAGATTAGTATGGAAGAAATAATGAAAGCAATGAAAAGTTTGAAAGTAGGGAAGGCGGCGGCAGGGTATGATAGGATTACTACTGAAATGAAATGAAAAATGAGGGCTGGTAAAGGGTTGGTGGCTTCTTGGTTGTATTTCCTTTTCTGAAAATGCTGGTCAAGTGGCAAAGTTCCACTAGACTGGTGCAAGGCGGTGATTGTGCCTCTATATAAAAGAACGGGGTCTCACCAAGAGACTAAAAACTACCATCATCATCATCGGCATCAGCTTACTCAGCATTGAAAGAGTGATGAATGAAACTGATGAGAAAATATGGGATGTGCAAGCGGGATTAAGGAAAGGAATGGGATGTATGGATCAAATCTTCTCTCTAAGGAGCATCATCGAAAAGTTCTTAGCTAAGAACCAAAAGGTGAATTGCTCCTACATTGATTTAGAGAAGGCGTATGATAGGGTGGTAAAAAAGTGTTTATGGGAGGTGTTATACAAGTTCGGTTTGGGGAGTCAACTTATACGTGCATTGGTATCAGTCTATGAGGATTCTAGTGCATGAGTAAGAGTAAACGGGGAAAACACTGACTGGTTCGGAATCTCTAGGGGTGTCCGACAGGAATGTATAGCTTCTCCGTGGCTCTTCAATTTGTTCATGGATGACTGTTTGACAGAGTTGCGTGAAAGTGATTATGGACTAAGAATGGGTGGATTCATGATTAAATGCCTCTTGTATGCTGACTATCAAGTGCTATTTGCATCATCGGCATAAAAGTTGCAAGAGATGATGAATATTGCATGTGAGTCTTTTGTAAGAAAGGGAATGAGGGTGAATGTAGATAAGACTAAAACGATGGTTTTTGAGACACAGGAAGATGTGACAGAATACGTGATTGCAATTGATCGTAAGGATGTGGAACAGGTGAAGGAGTTTGTATACCTGGGAAGTTTGTTTACAAGGGATGGAAAATGTGATGAAGTCATTGAAAGAGGAGTGAAAAAGGGTAATGCGGTAAATGGAGCAACGAATAGCCTAATGACCAGTCAAATGGTGTCTGAAAAGGCCCGAATGACTGTGCATGATTCTGTTCTTGTTCCTACGCTTATGTATGGAAGCGAATGTTGGGTATGGCAGAAGAAGCATGAGAGCAGAGTGAATGCAGTAGAGATGAGGTCCCTCAGAAAAAAATGTAATGTTAGATTATGTGACTGAGTGAGAACTAGTGTTCTTCGTGAAAAGTGTGGTGTGAAAGATGATATTGTAAGAAAGATAGAAAAAGGAATGTTGAGATTGTTTGGGCACATAGAGAGGATGGATGATAGAAAATTGGTAAAAGGGATCTATAGAGCTAGTTTGGATGGTATTGTTAGTAGAGGACGACCACGGAGAACACAATTGGATCAAATTGAGAGTGTGCTCAAAACGGCAGGCAACCGTAGAATGAAGAATAAAAGAGCATGTATGAAAATATTGATGGATGTAAACGAAGCTAGAGAGGTTTGTCAGGATCGTACGAAGTGGCGATCGATAGTCTCTGATAGTATATGTATGTATGTGTGAAAATCAAGAAAATTTGGTTTGGTTATTTTACAAAACGTATCTATACACAATTATAATGAAAGTTACTAAAGCAACTCGTTCCCAGTATATAAAATACACGCACATCAATACCCTTGGCAAATTCTGTCGTGTAGTTTTGAATATATGTATATGTGATTTTAAAACTGTACGACCGAATGAATATGTTTTTTTAGAGATATATAATCTAGATTTGAAATTGGAACAGACTTTTATACAATGTTTTCCTCTGAAATAATTTGACCAAAAACTGAGACGACAAAACCTTTTGCTGCTAGAAGTAAACATGTGTGTTTTCTTTATAATCTCGGCTTATTTTAAGAAAAAGGCGGAAGTAAATTCCTTCCAGTAACCGGAATTCCAGAACATTGTAACGAATTGAATTCTAAGAGTAATGTTATCATAGAATATAAGGAAAGACAATAATTAGGAACTGAGACGATAATATTTTTCGTTTTTTCGCAATAAAATATTCAGAAGATCGAGGAAAAATAATCACGCCACAAAACTTCAGTAAAAGGGTTGACCCCCTGTCTCTACTGGCAGGTGATTAATTGAGACACAGATATGTGAGTCAGAAACTGTTAGTAATCGGTGACCAAAATAAATTTTGTAAGTAGGTGTGATGTGTGTGGCAAGATGGTAGAAGTTGTTTATATTTTAAAGGAAAACTAATTCTGATGGAATGGTTCGAGAATTAAAAAAAACTTCAAGTCTACGTTGGTATCGTTTTAAGCCTTGTATTTGAATATATGGATTGAGCAATTCAATGATGGACATTATTTTAAGCGCTATAAATGGTTTAATTCAATTAAATTTAGTGTCAATCTTACGATGCAGATATTACTGTAGATAATAATATATCCCTCTATTTCCTATTCTTTAATAAACATTTGTTAGTCAATTGAAATTAAGAGAACTATTAGCAAGTAAGTAAAATTTATATTGGAGGATGAATTTTGGTTAGGCCTCCAATCAGGTTGACTTAGAATTAGTGAAGGTCGCAGAAAGCTCATAAATTATGGAGGCAATACAGATTTGGTCTTTGTACACACTTTGGCTTATATTAACTTCAGATATATAAATTTATCAGCTACTTTTTAAGATATGTGAGAAAAAGATTGTTAAATAAAATCCATATGGTTATCTAGGCCCAAACGCCCTGTGTTTAAAAGCCTAGTCACCTCTTACGACACCTGCGGGAAGAAATTGGTCAGTGCAGTTCTAATGAGCAATTGTACTTCTATGTAAGAACATAATCTTTGTCAAATGATTAACTTTTATGTGCAATAAAGAGTTTTCTATTCCATTCTCTTCCAAGTTATATTGTGCAATATCAATTAACATAAGGCCTTATTTAATAGTTTAAGTACATACATGATGCCGACGACATGATAAATCGTTATTTGTAGGGATTAATATGACGTAATAGCAAGTTTGCTTTGTAAATTCTGAGGCTTATTTTAGTATGAACATAAAAAAGAGTGATGTCACCTTGTGATGTTTATTTTGAGATTGAAGGTTGGTTAATAATTATACTAATCTTAATAATCTTAAAACTATCAGTCTTCATATTGAGAGAATATATAAAGCAAAGCTTTTAACCTATGATGGAAACACTCATACCTGAAATAACGAACCTCTAAGGTAATTTAAGGCATTTATTATCTAAGTAACATACAAGAACCCATTTACTAAGACTCACAATACAGAAACAGGAAAAAGCTTGATTTGTTTTTCTTCTATTCTACGTCAGTTACATTTTTTTCTTTGTATTAAAACTGACGTAGGATTAAAACCTTATTTATTTTCCGTAAATAGAATAGAATAGAATAGAATAACTCTTTATTGTACATCAAACACAAATTTACATTAGAAATTATTATACAGTTTACAATGAGGTACAATCGGCGGTCTTATCGCTAAAAGCAATCTCTTCCAGACAACCTTTGGAAGGTGAGATCGGTAAACTAGTTATCTGGGTAGATGCACAAAACAAGCTTACTTTAAAACTAACTTATTCAATTGAAATAATAAATAATAACATAAATATTAATTACACAAAATAATATAATATTACACACATATGAACACACATACATACATAACTACATACTTTTATATATACAAATAATACAAATACCTAAATAAAATACACAAATACGTTTTAGAAATATAATTAATACATATCATTTAAAAAGCAACAGTATTACAGCGCGAGCGCTTCAGTGAGATAGTGTTGTTTCACCAGATCCTTGAACACATTAAGTGATTATACACTAACAGAAAAGCAAATAAACTATGAGAGATACCATAACGTGTATTTCATATAATAATTGTTATTACCTATGCCGAGATATTTTCTCAAAAACCAACCTCTTTAGCACTGTAAATATTTAGTTATTTTATTCACATTTACCAATTCACTATTATGATTCGAGGAAATAGTAACTGAGTCAATGTTTTTGATTGTTCAGATTTTTTTGATCGTTGTAGTTCTGATAAGAGATTACAAATTACTTGTTTATTGTTTCAGTTGGGCACATTGTACTTTTTGTTCTCATCAGTATATTCGGTATAGCGAATTACTGTTTTTTGATGAGTACTGAAGAGTTGGTGGAAGGACGCTGCGTCCTCTTTCCTGAAACATTGCGGTTTACAACTGTGGAGGTGTTGGCAGACTATAACAATGACACATTTGTACCACCACACAATTTTACTGAAGCAGTCTTAACAAATGAGACTGATTATAATCCTGAGGAATATGAAGTAAAATTAGCAGTTAAAAATGTGACTGTTGCTATCGGTAATTTAATTTAATTTATTGAATATCCAAAAAATATATATTTATGTATGTTATTTCTTTTTACTTATTAAATTTGTTTTCAATTGTTTAGGATTAGAACAACACCCTCCTGGTTCTTCAATTAGAAAAACAGGATATACTATAAAGTTGTCCTACAAACGGACCGTTTTAGTTAAAAGTTGGTTTTGCTAAATTTGTTTGAAATGTTTTTTATTGATTTCATTGTTTGATTCCAGTGTGATGCTAATTCATTTTGGAAAAATGCATTTATTTCACACTTTGTTGATTTTACTCATCCATTATTTAAAAAGCATATACATACACACATAGACGCACGGTTTTGTTTGATTTTTGATGATTGAAAACTGGCTAATTATTTTATTGTACAAAGTGTGTTTCTGTGTTTCGTTTTATTTGCTTGAACTTTTTGTATAGTTTTTTTACTAACATAAATATTTGGTATTTTACTAAATTATTTTTGCAGGGAAAAAAAGAGAGCGTCTAGTTTTGGACCTAAAGCTCACATCGTTTGGCAGATACAAGCACTGCCAGTTTGCCGAATACATTCCACTGCTGTCTTCCATATTTGCTACAATTTGGATATTCTTTTTTATTATGTGTCCCAGCGGCGTCAATAGGAAAAATCCCTTTATTAGGTAATTAATAATAATTCGAGCTCTTAATTTTTATGTTGTGATTTTATTGCTATGTATTGCTTTGGCTTGTGTTATTGGCTTAGAATAGTACAAACCCATTTTTACGCGGGTTTCGTAAGAGGTGACTTAGGGTATGTGGCCCATAAGTGGTTGGTGATGCAGATGGCCGAGTTATGATATAAAATATCATTCAAAAATAATTATAGAAATAGAATATAGTTTTATTTTATAACTTCCAAAGATTGCCTGTAATAAGTCTACCTATTATTATTTCACACCAACTACGGCTCAATTATTTGGAGTATTTTTGCAAATTGCAAATTGTCAAATATTTGGCTAAAGCTCAAAATAAGTAAAACGTATTTTAAACAATACTTTAATAAAAAACAGTTTGTTATATTTTTCATTTTCGATTTCAGTTTATCGCAGCCATGGCGCATTGTACCATTTTCCCTCATGTTTACTATATTTATGATTGGACCAACAGTATATAGTTTTATACTAACTGAAAGAGGTCTTACAAAGTTCTGTAGTGACTTTTACGACTACACCAATACTACAACGTAAGTAATAGAATGAAATATATTTTCAAGTTGATTTAGTCACCGTATGATTGTTGTACAAATGTAATGAAGGATGAAAAAGGTGAATTAATGACTGATGGAATTAGAATAAAAAGGGTATGGAAGGATTATTTCGAGGGTCTCTTTGAAAAAGAGGATGACCCCACTACTTCAGCAATTGATATTAATATTAATTGTAACGAAGTGTTGGGTGATATGTGTGAAAGTGTGATAAGTATGGAAGAAATTGTAAAAGCGATGAAATGTATGAAATTAGGGAAAGCGGCAGGGTATGATAGAGTTAATATCGAAATGCTAAGGGCTGGTAAAGGGTTAGTGGCTTCTTGGCTGTTCTTCCTTTTTCGAAAGTGTTGGGCACTTGGCAAAGTACCAAATGATTGGTGCAGAGCGGTGATAGTGCCCCTATATAAAGGGAAAGGGTCACGCCAGGTAGCAAAAAACTACCGTGGTATTAGCCTACTTAGTGTTGTCGGTAAATTGTATGCTAAGGTATTGATTGAAAGAGTGATGAAAGAAACTGATGAGAAAATCTGGGATGTGCAAGCAGGGTTTAGAAAGGGAATGGGATGTATGGATCAAATCTTCTCCTTAAGGTGCATCACAGAAAAATTCTTAGCAAAGAACCAAAAAGTGTATTGCACCTTCATTGATCTGGAGAAGGCGTATGATAGGGTAGTAAGAAAGAATTTGTGGGAGGTGTTGTCTAAGTTCGGTTTGGGGAGCCAACTTATACGTGCATTGGAGTCACTCTATGAGGGTTCCAGTGCATGTGTAAGAATAAACGGAGAAAACACGGACTGGTTTGAAATCTCTAGGGGTGTACGTCAGGGTTGTGCAGCTTCTCCGTGGCTTTTCAATCTGTTCATGGATGACTGTTTGAAAGAACTACGCGAAAGTGATTATGGTCTGAGAATGGAAGGATTCATCATTAAATGCCTCTTATACGCTGACGATCAAGTATTACTTGCATCAACGGTAAATGAGTTGCAAGAGATGGTGAATATTGCGTGTAAGTCTTTTGAAAGAAAGGGCATGCGAGTGAATGTGGACAAAACCAAGACAATGGTTTTCCAGAGAGAGGAAAGTATGACAGAATGTGAGATTACAATAGGTGGCAAGAAAGTGGAACAAGTGAAAGAGTTTGTATATCTGGGAAGTTTGTTTACAAGGGACGGAAAATGCGAGGAAGATATTGAAAGGAGAGTAAAAAAGGGAAATGCGGTAAATGGAGCCATAAACAGTCTAATGTCGAGCCAGTTCCTGTCTGAAAAGGCGCGAATGGCAGTTCACAATGCTGTACTGGTTCCTACGCTGATGTATGGTAGTGAATGTTGGGCATGGCAAAAGAGGCATGAAAGTAGAGTGAATGCAGTGGAAATGAGATCCCTCAGAAGTATATGTAATGTAAGGTTGTGCGACAGAGTGAGAAATAGTGTAATTCGTGAACGTTTAGGTGTGAAAGATGACGTAGTGTGCAAGATAGAGAAAGGAATGTTAAGGTGGTTTGGGCACATAGAGAGGATGAATGACAGTAAATTGGTGAAAGAGATCTATAGAGCCAACGTGGAAGGTAATGTGAGTAGAGGACGACCACGGAGAACACACTTGGACCAAATTGAGAGTGTGCTCAAAAAGGCTGGCGTCCGAAGTATGAAGAATAAAAGAGCATGTATGAAAAGATTGATGGATGTAAACGAAGCTAGAGAGGTTTGTCAGGATCGTACAAAGTGGCGATCGATAGTCTCTGCCTACCCCAATGGGAACAATGGGCGTGAGTATAAGTAAGTAAGTATGATTGTTGTATGATTGCACGTGTTGCTCGAATATTGCGAATGTTTCAGCATACACCCACTAATTGGTCATCTTTTGTGGGATCATTAAACCCAGGAGACAATAAAATCTCAGACTAACTAGAATAAAATATTTAGTAAATTGAAGTTATTCTGAATGTAAAATTTTGGATAACACAAGGTGTTGAAATAATTATTTCTTTTTCCACAGTATTGATATTACTTACTTACTTATACTCACGCCCATTATTCCCATTGGGGTAGGCAGAGACTATCAATCGCCACTTAGTACGATCTTGACAAACCTCTCTTGCTTCCCTTACATTCATTATTCTTCTCATACATGCTCTTTTATTCTTCTCACTTCGGACCCCCGCCTTTATAAGAACGTTTTCTATCTGGTCAAGAAACGTTTAACGAGGCCGTCCTCTACTAACAATCCCATCCACATTGGCTCTATATATCTCTTTCGCTACTTTATTTTCATCCATCCTCTCTATGTGCCCAAACCACCTCAACATTCCTTTTTCTATCTTGCATACTACGTCATCTTTCAAACCTACTCGTTCACGGATCACAGTATTTCTCACTCTATCACACAGCCTTACATTACATATACTTCTGAGGGATCTCATTTCCACTGCATTAACTCTACTTTCATGATATTAAGTTCATTATATTTGGAATATAATTGAAAGAGTGGATTTATGAAGGTAATCCTAAAAATAACTATAATATAAGCCAATTGTACTTTTGTTATTTAATTCTGTTTATTTGTAAGTGTTTCTCCTACTTTGAAGTGCAATAAAGAGTTTTCTATTCCATTACATAAGGAAGATATCGAAGCCATTCCGTTTAAAGGGATTGAATGAGTGCCAGTGATACCTACTATGCACCACCTACTGTGACCCACGTAGGTTGTCAAAGTATCCGATTTTTCCTGAAAGTTATGTTCATGTGCTAGGGTAGGCCTATACCCACTTTTACAAACACCATGTAACATGAAATTTGTGTTTCCTCACGATATTAGCCCTCACTATGGACAATTTGATAAATAAATTTTAGAAAAGATACCGCGATGCCTTGATTCTTAGCAACTCAGTTATTATTCGTACCGTTAACATATCAATGTTATGAATATATAGAGCATAAAAATGAATTGAATTTATACTCATTTTGAGTAGTAGTAAGTTAAAAAATACTTATCAGGAACGTAATGCAAAAAATATTATCATTTCTTTCATATTTAATAGTTTTATGTTTAAATATTATATTCAAATATAGTATTTTTTTTTATTATTCACGGGAGTTTCATCACAAATCTAACATCTACACTTTCTTAGTTGCTCATCGGTCGACGCATACTTGGAGCGCTCATGGCACTCGCCGTGGTCGTGGGGCGGGCGCGTGGCAGCCACGCGGGCGGCGAGCGCGGCGGTGTGGGCGGGCTGGCTGTGTGCCGCCGCCCTACTGCTGGCTCGCTGCATCACCGCGCCTGACTTCCATTTGCAGAGGACTGCTGCCGTTCTACTGGTTTATCCAGATGAGGTGGGTTAATATTGGTGTTATTGAGTGAAATATTTACGCCCTTAAAATATCCTCCATACCATATTGAGGATACTTTAAGATTCCCATGAAAACTCTTTAAAAGAAGGCTTGTTAAAGAGTACATCTTCTCGCAAAATAATTTTAACCTTTGTATTTCGAAACGAACACTGATCTGTCTGTGTGTAGTGACATCTCTCAGAAGTATACCTAAATCATTTATTTTATTGTCAAAACAAGGGGGAACATTGTAATATTATTCATAATGGCATACCACAAAAAGCCTGCATCAGAAAAATACGTTTTACCAAACATATATAATGTATCATCTGATTGTAAGCCAATTCTTTAAACTTCGAAATATGGTCCACCTTTATAATATTATTCATAGTTGAAGTTGTATTTTTTTCAGAAGACCATTCCAGACAAAAACTCGAAAGGAACACTTCCACAAGAAGATTCTCCAACGAAGTCACAAGACACAGCCAGTACTCAGCTGGTCAGTGCAAGCTTGGAACCGAATCCTGAACCTATCAGTGCCATTAACTCACCCGCTCACGATCAATATGATTTGGAGATGGGCTATTTGAATAGCAATGAGAATGAAAGTAAAGTCTAGTCGTTAAAAATAGTGGGGAAGGCGCTGAAATTTCAATATGTTTTATGAAACAACCCTCAGCAGGGCAAGCACGAGCACTATTTTATCGACACGATAACGGTTAGAATGAGATGGCAGTATACGATACTAAGTAAGTGCGTAAGAGATGGCTGCTTTATCCCACGCGATAACTAGTTTAAACACGGCTCGTGCTTGCTCTTCTGGAGCCCTAGCACGAGCGCTATTTTATCGACACGATATCAGTTAGAATGAGATGACAGTATACGATACTAAGTAAGAGCGTAAGATGTAAGATGGCTGCTTTATACCACGCGATATCTAGTTGAAAGGTCGCCCGTACTATGCAGATGGCGCTTATAGCAGTGCTGCTATATAACAATATGCTGATTTAATCAAATGTTAATGTTGTCTTAATATTTCTAATTGGAGGTTGATACTTCAGAAAAACTTTTCTGAGCAGTTTAGTTACCGCCATCTCTCATAAATGAAAGGAAACGGTTAAATTAATTATTTTAAAAGTGATTAATTAAATACGTGTAGTGTCTCTTGTGTTTGGGACAATATCCGAAATAAATGAAGATATAAGTGTTGTTTTTTAAAATATGTTTTTTTTAAAATAAATAATAGTGCCATAAGATAAATGTGTTTTCTTATGCTGTACTTTGTAGTTAAAAAGTATCATACATCCTAGGGCTGGCACATACTTTGCTCACGGAATAAAGAAGGGATAGGAGATTTATTATGCTTTAGAATCTTGAAACATGCAGAAGCGATTATTAATAAAAGGCCTACCTGCATCAGGTTTCTGAAGTTCGGCATGATTGAGTTACAAACTTGAAAAACATCACTGATTTCGACCCTCCTACTAAATCATTTATTTTCTATTTTAATCAAAAACATACCTACCAGATTGTAGAATAATAAGCCCAGAAAAGAGAAAAAAAAAATACATAAAAAATATAAACCTCAACTTTACCCCTGCAGTTTCAGTTCTCATCTAAATAATAAAAGGAACCCTTTCAACAAATTTTAAGTTTCTAGGTACCGTAGTTTCGGCTGTGCATTGATTCTATATCAGCTTTGCGTTATAGATAAAACATTCTACTGAAGGATACTTTATTTTGACTTTATAAACAGCCGGAACCTGCTAGAAAATTTGAAATGTACACGAGTAATACTAGTGAAAGTATTAGTTTTACATCGGTTTAATACATTTACGAATGTAAATCGATCAGAGGCTATACCAGCCTATTTAATTAAAGTTATAAACAAAAATATTGTGGGTTTGTATAAATAAATATGCCATATGATTTGCAGAATAAAGTTTATTGAACCAAACAACTTATTTTACATAAAAAAATTAATAAAGATTGATCACTGCTGCTTCAAAATTAACTTAAACATAAAAATGTGAACAAGTCTTAACTTTTTATGTTATGATTGTGATCTGTGAATATTATGATACTCTTAAATAAATACACATATTATTCAATTCTGTTTCCCATTAATAAATAATTGCAAACATATTTTAACTCTAAACATTACGCGGTATAAATCATTATTCAACTAATTATATTTTAATTAATTTTTACTTTATATAATTAATTGTTATTACCGCTAAAAATTGACGACAAACAAATGCTAACATTTTGTGCCATAAAACGAGTGTGATTACACAATACAATTACTTGCTTAAATATTAATTATAATTAAATAATTAATAATTTTACTATTTACAATAAATGCAACGTCATACCTAGAACCTGTGCCCCATAACAATAGTTTCATCTAAATAAATGTTTTTTTTATTATTAAAGCTAAATTTAAGAAAGTATTTTTAATAATCTAACTATCTTATTGCGGAAAGAGGAAACTGGGACGGTGTGTATCTAAATTTTATTTCAGTATCAAATTATTAACAAACAAAAACTCAAAAATAAATGTTAATTAAAATACAAAATATAGATGGCTAGATACATACTTTTTTTTTTCTCGTAAGACGCAAAACATTATTTCTATGCGTGTCCTATAAGTATGTAGCAGACACATAGATTGAAACAATTTCCAAATAAATTAAAATTCTAAAACACTAAATTAATACAATTGGCCTAGGCCTCGTTTTTAGAACATACCCTTTTTATATTTTAAATCGATTAAAGAGATCAAACTAAACAACTTTACCTGTGGAATGCTTATTTAAAATATTGTAATTTTCAAAATAATTAATACATAAAAAGTGTCTTACCTAGATCAAACTGAAAAAGTATAGTGAGGTTTTTAGCCTCAGCTGAAATTAAAAAAAAACATTTTGTGATTTGACCATATGCTTTTTATTTTTATTTTAGCTTAGGCTAAGAAACTCACCATACTTTCTCAGTTTGATCTAGGCCGTGACAATTTTTAATTATTAATTATTTTAACAATATTTTAGATAAGCATTCTATAGGCAAAGTTGTTTAGTTTGATGTCTTTTATCAATTTAAAACATAAAAAGGGTAAGTTTTAAAAACGCGTCCTAGGCCAATTGTAACATGAAAGTACTTCGTTCCAAGGTACAGACAGTTTAATAAAACTTTCAAGATCAGTTATGTCACAAATCTTCATCAATCAATTATTTAAAGATGTGTTGTGATGTTCCGTAAAATAGCTCATTGTTTATGTTAAGTTGTGTTTTAAATTGTACCTATACTTCCCCCCAAAACATACAATTAACAAAAAAGAGAGAGTTCTACCAAAAACATGACACTTGTAGGTACAAACATTTTAATTTTCATTGGTCACTTTTGCGATGCAATAAGTTATTTATGACATCAAACTTAAAGGATTTTAAAAGCCGAAAAAACCAAAAACATAAATAAAACCCAATTCTATGTGATCAGATCATAGAAGACACTTCCATCAGTTTTTGTTTGGAAACAGATAAATATGTATACAGTTGAATTAACTTTGAATGAGATATCTAAATGAGGTTGTAAAATAAAACTAAAAAATCCTTTAGGTTTTATACAAAAGTGTTATTTCACCTACGTTCATATTTTTCATACGAAAGCTAATTTCAAGCTCATACATTATAGGGCATTCTACTGGTTGTTACTTTATTCTTAGTTAAGTGGTTGTTTCAATTTATTCATTTCTCACAACTTGATTGATTAATTAGAGTTATGTAGGATACGTTTAAGTTTTTGCTACTTCAAGAAATTTCGCATTTTTCTTTTATTTTCTAAATGAGAAAGGTATGAATCAAAACAACCTGATTCATTGCTAAGACGATACAGTCTAATATTCCAACACGATACATGTACAGCCATATTCTCAACTCATCTACTCAGCACGCTCTATAGTAGCCATTCTAAGTTCTAGAATATACGATATGTGAAAATATGAGCTTCTTGCATATTTCACCATAGATTATCATCACATAATTTCATCCTTAGCTCCGTCTGATATTGGTTTTATTACAATCATTGGTGAAATTATAGTTTTTAATATTTTTCTTCACATATGCACGTTAATAAACATCGAAAAAATGTTTCTGTTTGGTTTCAAGCTTAAAAGAAATAGTAGATGTATATTAAAAAGTATGTAAACTAAATAATGAACAGAAACAAATTTTCAATAACTAGAAATAATGTTGTCGTTTGGAAAAGATCTAAAGTTTACAAAAGATAGTCTTCATTGTAAGGATATGCGTTATGTCAATGATGGCAGCCATTAGCCCGTCCAGAAAAACATTGCTATAAGATCAACTATTATATCTTTTTTCACATAATTATGAAAAATCTGCATCGGTATATATTTGGAGATAATATCAGCTCTCATAATCTTTGGATATCGTGGATATTAAAAAGATTATATTTCACAATCCGTTATGTTAGTAAGTGATTCCCGAGTCTTTATGGTCATTCGTCACATAGTTTTAGTTCAGCCTCAGTTGTACAATCTAAGTTCTGCTATGATTTAGCATTCAGATCCAGTAACAGACCCTTTTTTATTAAACTGGAATAATGGTGAATGATACAATAATTGATCTTTAACGAATGATTTCTCCATGGAACCTTATTTTCAAAGTGATATGGTTTTGTAATTACTACAAAAATCAGTAAAAATATCTATTCTGAGATTTGAGTTAGAAAACAATACTTTTTTGGAGTATTCATAGAAAATCACCGAGGTAAGATACATACAATAAATAAACAGTAAATATATTCTAAGAAGTATTTTTATCTATGAAAGGCAAAGTACATTAAATAGGTCATATTCAATTGAGATATTTAAAACAGTTAAAAGTTTTCAATACGAATACGCTATATTTATTAAGATTTAAGTATATGAACACTTATGTATATAAATGAACTCAAAAGGGGCAAGATTTTTGATGATTGCGATGTCATTTTATACAAAATAAAAACTGTATTATAAAGAGAACAATTACAAGTATACTATGAGTCGCTTAAAGTTGCAACAAATCATATAATTTTAAACAATCAACTGCATATTAGTAAAAAAAATATTAACACTTTTCTAGTTTCTTGTCCACAAGTTTGTGACGTCACTTCTTTTATTACTCAACAACTATTTACAGACAGCACGTCTCAGTCATTACATTTTAAGCTTAACTTTTTAAAAGTTAAAAATAAACTGGTTAACAAAATCTTTTCATGAAAAAAATTAAAAATCTTTATCATAATTTAAAACAGAAAATACTTGACTTGTATGCTAGAAATGAATATGCTGCAACAAAATCTAGATTAAATTCATTGACCTAATTAGTATACAATCAAAAGGAGACAATTTCAAAACATCTATGAAATGTCAAAGGCTTTTCTTTTTAAATGTTTTTTGTGTTTTAGTAAACTTTTTTTATTCAATGATTCTGTCCAAAAACTGTTAGATAAATATTTCAATACTATTAATTGAAGAGTAATTTTATGAAATCAATTATGCGAGGTAAAGAGGGTAAAAGCGGAAAACTACGTTTAAGACTATTCAAAGAAGTTAAAAGTAACGACAACTTATAACTTCCTTGTCTCTAGGGAACAATGATATGTCCATCACTTGTCGAAACTAACTGACATACGTTTGTCTCTTTCGCACTTGTTAGTTTAGACGTACCACTCTTTGATGCCGTCTCTCTTTACTGGTTGCGGCTGCATTGGTACTGCTCCGCCGTTCCTATTTAAAGGTAACGGTTGGAGATTTCGAACTCCGGTGGCGGACGCAGCGCCAGATTGGTAGCTCGAGTGAGCCTGGAAATAACAAAAAAAATATTAATAAGTTTGAAGAGTGGAAAACAATCGTCAATTTACTTTATGTAACTTTTTTTATCTGGTGGAGTCCTTTTTGATAAAGAAAATGTAGGTTCGCCGGCTATTCTAGTGATTATTTCCATTCTACTGCCAAACGTGTTAGAGCTCGAGTAAGTCTTTCATCGGTGTAATAGTTTAACTTTGAAAATCCGATCCCATAAATTATTATTAACAGCAAATTTCCTGAGAGAGACAGAAATCCATAGAATATTTAGAATAAAGCGAGGATTTCTCAGGACTCAGCTGATTGACAATTGATATTACTAAGATCAGTTTACCAGCAAAATGAAGTAACAAATTTTTAACTATCTTACTCCTTTGATGCTACTCAGAAATAATATTTCACAATTCTCACCTGATTTCCCAACAAGGCAGCACTGGCACCTTGTTGGTATCCTTTATCTTCGGTCACTTTGTACGACGGGTCCATTCGGAACACAACGTATTTCAATATTAGTATTACCACCAGAATTACTGCGATCAGGACACTTGCCACTATACCTGGATAAAAATACCATAAAGCATTTGAGTTATGTTGGAACCGACGGATAATATCAAATGCATGAAGACTAAAAATAAAAAAAAACTGAACCAAAATTTACTTGTAGTTGGTTAGACCAAAAATCTATGATGATGATGACATGGCTTCTTTCCATAAGGAGTTTTTTCTTTTTTTTCATGGAAAATTGGTATTGTAAATATTATTATCAAATAAATTAAACCAAGTTTTTATTCAATTTTGAACAATTCAGAAAATCAGAAAAGCGAATCAAACATACTCACCAACAATAGTAGCAAAAAATTCGGATTCAGGCGGCACCACCCTGTTATCTGTAGTTTTCGGATGGTACCATTTTGTAGTCAAATCATATTCGTAACCGTTATAGTCAGGATGAACTCTGTCGGGTATTCTGTCTTGTTCTCTCTCATTCTCATAAATGGGTGTTTGTGAATCTATCTCGTTCTCGCTTTCATGTCTTACATCATATTCGATTTGGTTGGTCTCCTCAGCTGTGGTTTCAGTATGAGATATTTGTGGTGTGTGGTGTCTTGGTAAGGTTGGTGTGTATTGGTGTTCAGTGTATGTATGTTCTGAAACGAAAATAACAAGATGTATATCAAAGATAATTTAATCAACATTATTTAGCAACAAAATGATTTTGGATAAAGCTTTAGACTCTCGGCATAAATTTGGATGGTTTCAAATTGAGATTTTGTATCGGGCGTTTGCTCCCGAGTCGTGTTTAACATTTACTGTTACTAAAAACTATGGAAAAAATTCACATTGTTGGCTTTCCAATTATAAGACTTTTCCAATCCTCACAAAAATCTGTCTTAGTTTTCTATCCATACAACTTACCAACAGTAGGTGTAGTCCCTTTATCCGTAGTTCCAGGTTTAGTCCCCGCATGCATATTATCATGGTCCAATGGCGTAGTATGGTGGATTGCCGTTTGAGAACTATGGCCGGTGGTTCCTTCTGTTCTATCGTGAACAGTAGAACTAACGCCTTGGGTTGTGCCTGAGGACATGCTGTGGGTTGTTGATGTTCCAGATCTGTTTTGACAAGTATTTGATTATTAATAACATTGTTTGTTTCGGAGATGAACGAGCTTAAGAATTATCACTAGAGTATTAAAAATTAATAGCTGTGACCTAAAAAATAAAATCTAGAGAGCGCTGAAAAATTTTGATTAGGGATATTGTGTAAACTCTTGAATGTTGGAAAACTATACAAAACATGACGTAAACGTAAAAAATACATTTAAGAGAGATTTTTTATTGTAAGTTTATTTAGGAAAATTGCCGCTGTTGATCATGAATTGACTTAAAATTAAGGTAATACATAGCTGTAGTGTTGGCTTAGACTAACACTATCCCATTTCTTTCAGTGGGTTTTCTTGGAAAGTGATTGAGGATTTTAAGTGAATTTTGAGCGATCCGGTTGGATACTTTACAGATTAACTTTACAATCGTTGTTAAGCCGCACTATCATAACATAGTGCTGCGCCTTTCCCAAAGGGTTGGTAAAGAATATAATTAAAGGACTGTATTTTATAGGTAGCGACATCTGGTGTGAAAGTATGTACATTAAAACCATCAGAGGCATATTGATATGTTAAGTTAGATCTTACTATTACACAACAGATGTCGCTAGTAAATACGTAATATAGAATATTCTCGATCAATGTAAAACAACCGTTAGGAACATTAGAACTTTCTGTTTCTTCCAGAGCATTCGAAATAATAGAGAACCGTTTTAACGGTCGATTTGCTATGTATTCTAGAAGCTTCCGCTATTGTTGTACAGAGGGCACTTGCAATGCCCAATTATCCAACTGAATCATTACTAATACAGAACTTGAAGAGAACACTAAGCGAGTTTTATTCCCTCCTGGATACTGAACCTCCCAGACAGAGGACGTCAGCGCATTACCAGCTCTACGAGTAATCAATCGTATTACTCATTCAACTTCTAAAACAGTTCGAGGCACTTCTAATTCTGAAGCTCTGGCTACCCTACTCACGGATTTATAGCAGTAAGCATTATGCATGTTTATGTATGTTTATTTATTCATCAACAAAAACATCTAAAGGGAAATCCTCACATATAAAGTTAGAGTTCATTATTTGGTTGTTACACTGGAGACGAAAGCTATTATTTAAAAATTAATACAATCGGAACACAAGTTAACAATACATAGACCGACGTCAATTTATTAAAATACTTACATAGTAGTAGGATGTTCCGGTTCTGTCACCTCTTCACCACTGGATCCTGAACCTTCGATACAATCTTCGTCATCGCAAGGTTTTATTAGTTTGCCTCTTGTATCACCCTAAAAAAGAAAAATACCATAATTTATGTCTTATCCATCATTCATGACATGTGAAATTTGACAGATTTAGAAAATATCTCCAAAATGTTATACTGCCAAAAATATGAAGAATTAAACTTTCTGTTTGAGGGTACCTAATATTATAGCATCATTTACTACAAGTTGAAAATAAATACTCTACTTTCTTGCCCTATATTAACGTTAAGATTCCAAAAAAATATACTCTTACCTTGTATCCTTTAGACGGCGGTCGTCTAGTCGAAGGTACATATACAGGAGTGATGAGATCATCACCTGACCCCGTATCGGGAACCACACACGCGTCTTCATCATCATCACGACAACCGGACCCTGCTCCAGAGTATATTAGCTCGTCTAGGACCCCGGGACCTGCGTATCCTGATGGTGGCGTCTGGAAGAATAAAATAAATGTGTAAGGAATTGACGACGTGATGGCTGCGTGGGTAGAACACCGTTTATCGTGGAGACGACTAGTGTTTTAATCCCGGGTCGGGCCTACACCAATTTGTCTTTTCTAAAGACGTATGTGTGGTTAATTTATCATGATTGTTAACTGTGAGGAAATCCACATACCTAACTGACTAAGTTGTACTCATTCATGTGACAGTGTTCGTACCAAACGGCGATAGGCCTACCCCCTATCACGTGAGTACACTGTCCGAGCAAAAACGTGGGTACCTACTCTAAACACTAGGTGGCGGTGTCACATGATCTTCAGAAGTATTGGTACCTGTGACAAAACCTTCGCGGATATTCGGCGAGAACGTTACCTTGTTCTTGTAGTGTTAATTTATTTTTATTGTTATTACTTATTTATTATATTTGAAGCGCAGACTCTATTATAATAAGTTATTCAATTGGTTTCCCAAGATACAGGCTGTGCCTAGTTTGGGAACCCCTGTAAATAGACAATGCTGTATTTCTTATAATAAATGTATTTTTACTTTACTTTACTTTAAAGAGTACCGGTTACCTGCTGCATCCTATTAATATCTCTATCCAGCGGCGTGGCGGCTCGTCTCGCATCCCCTCTGACTTGCGCGCTGCCCGCCGCTGCCGCGTCCAAGACCCTGGCGCCGCCCGCCACCACGCCGGCCAGCACGCCGCTGAACGAGCGCGCGCCGCCCGCCCCGCCGCCCACCATCACGCGGGACATGCTGTTGAATATCGTGGATTGTTGGCCGCCTGGAATACAACATCGTATGTAATGAGGGAGTTGTTTATTCGTTAGTTGGTTTGCCAATGGTAGTTTTACATTGTATCGTAAGTATAGATAAAAATAACACTTTGATACTCTGATTTTAGCTAAGTTGGCTTAGAATTAAACTAACCCATTTTATTCAGTTGTTTTTTAACACATTGCTAGGATATGTGGCTGCAGACCAATTACCAACCATCCTTTATTTAACTTCGCAAACTTTCTCTCTAAAGTAAAAGTAAAACTACGATTATTTTTCAATTACTGAAACGAGTTGTAGTAATATGGTGATAGCTTAGGCAAGCTACTCATTGCCAAACTTATTTACACCATGATACAAACAATATTCTTATTTTTTAATATTTATAGAGAGCAACCACTGATACTCATAATCATGATTATTCATGATATACCTATAAATGATATTGACATTATGAGGTAAAAAGATGTCCGTTGAAAAAGATCAACCAAATAAAAAGTCTGGAGAGAAACTGTACTTGTTGTTATCTCAACTAACCTTGTGGTTGTCTCAAATTAACAGCATAATTATCCAACTGCAGCGCAGACTTGCTCCCGTTCCTCGTGAACCGAACCACGTGGTATGCTCCATCGTCCACCCTCGCTGTCTCGTCGCCAATAGGATTGTCTCCTCCACCCACGTTGTAGACTGCGAATATGTTGCCTCGGATCTGGGGTGTTGTGAAATTTCAATAATTTAATAGGTTGGTTGATTAAATTGCAACAAGGACATTAGGAGTTGATAACGCGATTAAGTTGGATATGAAAATGATGAAAAGGAAACATTTTGTGCTATTTTAAATTTGCCATCGCCCAGGAAAAAAATAAAGCGTTTTCCTTCGTAATAAACTAGTTTAGCAGTTAACAACAAACAGCGCCATCGTCCACTCTCGCTGTTTTCGCCAATAGGATTGTCTCCTTTACCAACGAATATGTTGCCGCGAATCTGGGGTGATATGATGGTTAAGGTGTTTAACCGATTTATTGAAGAAATTGCCTGAAGGGTACTAAGAGTTGACAATGCAATAATGGGAGGGGCTTTAAATTCATAACTTTTTCGGTTGAGAAAATTTATGGATTGATTCTTCATTTGGGTACTGGAGGTTTGTATTCATTTTTAACAATTGTTTAAATTAATAAATAAAGAATAAATAAAGGAAAGAAAAATTTCGACGCAGGCGGTAATCGAACCCGCGACCTCGGGTATACGCCCCGACGCTCTGCCAATTGAGCCACCGTGTCAATGGCTGCCAGCGATTTCCTTTATTTATTTTTTATTTATTAGTAATAATCCCCACATGAGGTTTTCATGAACAAAAAGATTTAAATTATTTAAATTTTTATTTACAATTTGTAAGAATTTAAACATTATTTTCCAAGTGAGAGTGTAGTGAGACAAATTTTATTTTTAACTTCGTAAAAGGGAAATCATGATATAGGCCGTGGTCACTTTTTCGAATAATATACATAAAAGACGAAACACATCAGGGACACTTACGAAAGCAGTCAGCATTATTTGCACCAAACGTGTTACTAACGCTACATACTTACAATTTCAATCTGAATATAATCTTGCGTATTAGAAGACTCTACTCGGAGCAGCACTGCATCAGATTTGCTGGTAACGAATCCAAAAGCAATTTTATCTGTCTCAGTGTCTACGACAGCACTTGGTGGAAACGTGTACGTTATGATGCCTCGCCCTGGACCGAATTCGTACGCAATTGATTCTGAAATAGGGAATTTTTGTTTTAATAATTGGAAGCGATACCAAACACATGCTTATAAGTCGATCCTCAAGAGTTAATCTATGGTGATGACCTTTACTCACACTAGTTAACCCCACAGAGGAGCACCGTTAAAAAGTTTAAATTAGCATTTCCGCTAAAATAATTCATCGATCCTGGCGGCTTCAATACAGCATGCAAAACAAGTCTTTATAACTATCACAAATAACGTTTTAAGTGGCGCGCTCCGACAGAGGCAGCATTATAAGCAGACGCGCCCGGGCGCCTCTCAACCGTTGAAAAGTTAAAGGTAAATTAATATTATTAAAATCTACGACGATTGGTCACGACTTTTTTCAGAATAAAAAATTAAGTATAGCGTTCTTTTACCTGCTTGATAGTTCAAATTCAACACGCAGCAGTTTTTTCATACAAATAGGAATGAAGAAACATACGAAGAAGGTTATACTGTTTTCTGCGGGAAGTATCCATACACGGGAACAGTAATTTTATCTTGATTCAGTCATAAGTTAAAGTGTGATAGCTTATTTCCAAAATGAATCGCATGAGGGCACATTATTATAAACATTAAATTATTAATTATATAGAAACATACATACATACCATATACTCACGGCTGTAAATACCTAGAATGGGTAGCCAGAGCTAAGGAATTAGAAACTCCTCAGCCACTTTTGGAAAGCTGAGAGGGGTAAAGATGGTAAAATAAAGGTTATTGGTGATGGGTCTCCAACCGCATCGCCCAAAAGTCTCTAAAAAGCCCCAATACCGTTAGTCGCCTCTTACGTACACCCACCGGCAGAAATAGGGTAGTGCTATTCTAAGCCGACACTACACAGCAAACAAAACAAGATAATTATATAGAAAGTTGCTAAAATTAAAAATAACATACCATCATAGCAAGTGGGTCCCGTGAAAGAAGTAAGATCACAATCGCAGACGTACGTGTTCCATTGCTGTACGCAAACACCTTTGTTGGAGCAAGCAATATGGGTGCATTTCGTTGGACCTACAACATTAAGAAAATAAATAAAATATTGATTTAAGAGGAACGATTTATGTTGTTTTATGGATTGAGGGTTGCTGGTTGTTGCTGTAAATGGAATGCTGGGACCAATTCTTTTTTGTAAGATATATTTTAAAGCAATATATACAAACTTGATATAAACACTATTTTTTATTTGAATCTTTTTGTTCATGAAAACATCATGTGGGGATTATTACTTATGAATAAAAGATAAATAAAGGAAAGCCTACTTAAAAAGTGTAAAAGAAACAAAGGATAGAAGAATTTCACACTGGAAGCCATTGACACTGTAGCTCAATTGGCAGAGCGACGGGGGCGTATACCCGGAGGTCGCGGGTTCGATCCCCGCCGGTGTCGAAATTTTTCTTTCCTTTATTTATTACTATTTTTTATATAAGTCAGTGAACAATAAAATTTAACACGTACCTTCACATCCAGAGACCAAAGAAGGGCTAGGCACGACGGCATCGTCAATGAGTGACGGCGATTCCCCTGGCAAATCTAAACTTGCCATACACCCTTCGAACCCTTGCCTTGATAGGACACCGACTGGCAAAGCATTGTACATGTCTTTTGGAACTCCGCCAACGTATAAAACACTGTCGAGCTCGAGCATCAGGTTGGAACCTAGAAAATATTCGATTGATATAAATGCGTTGTTAACATTTTAAAATTAAAAGGTTCTTCGACATAGTTTAGTTTTTTCTCATTGGGCAGTTTACCGTGATTTCGTTTGTGGGTTCATACAGTACATCTTAGGTAAATAAATCAACACAAATAAATTAATCACGAACAGTAACTGAATACTAAGTCTTCATAAAATAATGAAAAAAGATATATAATAATCAAAGTTAGTTATGCCTTTCGACAATGTTTACTCGACTTTTCTATTACTCAGCTTAAAATGTAATTACTCTTAAAGACATCATCAGCGCTTTTGCTTACAAGAAAAAAACTTTAATATTTTATTACTATAACACGTAATATTGTTGATTGAATTAATGGTACGCCCATAGAGATATAATACTAGGATAACCTCTTTCCACTTAACTGGCGTAATAAATTATATAAGTACATAGGACTTAAGATACTTACTTGTGGTATGAACTTCTAAATCGTCATCAACTTGTAATGTATGAATGTTTGGGGTCGGTCTTCTAATTGAAACCGTATGCCATTTGTTATCATTCAGGAATCCTTTCAACTTATCTTTCATAGTCACTACGCCATCTCCCAAATTGAATACACAATGCACGTGACCACTGACTAGCTCCACAGCTATGAAGTCTAGTTTTTTCCCACCATTATAGAAAAGCAATCCATCCATTTCCGTAGTACGGAAGTAAAAGTCCAAATATGTTGTAGCATAAGCCTTTAGCAGAGGTAAACCTACATATGTATGCTTCGATTTGAAAGTAACTGATTTATAAACATTCAATGCATCCGGTTTTATAAACTTCCCGTTAAAAATAATATTTGAAGACTCGTATACATTATTGCTTTCTGTCTCTGGGATAATCGTTTTTGCTAAGTCTATATATTTGATTCCGTTGAACACAAATTTTTGCATTTGGCCAACAAAATTTGGAAGTGTTGAGGTCATTTGTATTTCTTCTTCAGGATGATAAAGACCTCCTAAATGAAGTGATGTTATTTCCAACGTTGATGCCTTCCCTAGTATAGTTTCAGCTGTAAATCAACGTGATATTAACAGTGATATGGCAAATAAAATCGAAGTTTTTACAATTACTCACAACATTGACTCGAAACAAAAAAATAATTCAGCGAAAGTTAAGATGAGTCAAGAGTTAATCCACACCAACATTCACAAATTTAGAATATGTACACACAGAATTTATTTCAATATAGAAATAAATCAAGAAAATCTAAAAGTACACTCGAATTGTAAGTAAATTTAGATGAAATAGCAATTAAGCAGAGTAAAGTAGATTTTGCGTACTTGGAGGAAAAGTAATAGTTGAATTTTGATTGTACTTTTAGATTGACGATCGTATAAAATAGTTAAGAAGTATTAAATAGACAATCACAAAACACTAAGGGAGAAAGAAACGAATAAAAGAAGAGAAAACGAGATTCAAATGAAAGGTGGAAACTTGAAGTGCCAGCTAGAAAACAACAGAAATATAAGCATCTAATCTACTCTAATAGGACATCTATCAAAACATCTATGTGTAAAGGCATCGATATGGCTTGATGATACTATATGACTGCTTTTTTTTTCGTTACTTGACTTAAAGTAATTCAAATATATGATACTTATATCGTTAAATACAGAAATAAATATAGATTCTAAGATGCTGTTCTTTTTCACAAAATACATTTCAACAATGTTTAGAAAAAAGTTAATCGACTCAATACTAATTTCGTTTAGTAAAACTACCGATACCTCTACAAACATTCTTAGTATTAAAAGTTTTATTGAGCTGTTGTCAAATGAATTGTAAAATACATGTTTTATAATAAGTGTGAATTTTGTGTAACAGTATTAATATTTTATAGATTATGTGATTATGCGGTTTAGTTTGGCCTTTATTTTGAAACAGTGTATAATTTAGTATCATAAAACATCAGCTCAATGGAAAACCGACCTTACAGTTTTCTAAATTGGGGTCAAAATAAAAGTGTGCGGGTGCGTCGTCCCGTGCATACGTACATAACATACCGCGCACTGGTTGGGACCCATCCACCTGAAGTTTTAGGTTTGACGCTCGGCGAGAGAAACGAATTGTATGCCAGTTATCATCTGCCACGTTTGTTCCCGCTAATAGGTTCTACAAATGTTTTGGGTAGTTTTAGTTTTGTTTATCTTGATATACTGTTTTGTAATAAATAAATGTAAATGTTCATGTTCATCCTCTTCGTTATTTTTTATTTTGATTTTACATATTTTGAGTAATATTTTGGAATTGCTAAGTTAAGCAACCTAATGTTAAAATTTTGCAATGCAAAAGTTTAGTAGGATTGATAATTCTGAATGCATTCAGCAGGCCTGAAAATTCATCCTCCTTTTTATTTTTGGTCATTTTATCATTTATTTGGCAAGACAACGTTTGTTAGGTCAAATAGATTTTTATAAAGTAAAATTAATTGTGTTAATTCCAATAACAAATAACAAATATTTACAATCATGGTATAAAAAATCAATTAAAACTAAATATATATATATTACAAACGAAAAATTTCGTGACATTCATCGTTGTGTTTGTACTATTGGGGTTCCGATTGTTTCAATATGTTTGAGTAACATTATCCAGAAGCGTCAATCATCATTCTTTAACGTTTTATATTTCATAAGGACACTTTTAAGTCTTAGTCTTAAACGGTAGATATTCAGGACATTAGGTTAATAATTGGCATATTTTAGTAATTGAGGACAAATTAAAACGGATTAGAGTAAATTCTTACCTTTTCCCTATCCCCAAGTCTTACAGACGCTCTGACCCTCCCAGCTGCCACAGCCAGCTCGATCCTATCGGCAGAATTCTCCGTCGTAGTCCTCAGAAGCAATCCAGCTCTATTGGTTTTGAACCTGAGCATTAGTTCCTCAGTTTGGGTGATATGTTCTGGTCCTAACGATGCGGTTAGATGTTGGCTGCCGTTTAGGTATATGGTTGGAGATTCTGTAAAAGAGATAATAAGTAGGTTATTAATTTATGACTTAATAAGATTTATCGGCAAAAATAATATTTTTTTAGTAATGAATATTTTGGCAGCTTATTAAATTATTCTAAGAATGTAGGCTAAAAAATAATCTTTTTGCTAAAATATTGTATAATATTTAGATTTAAATAAAATTTGACAAAAAGACCCAGACTATATTTTTTTTATAAGATTAAGTTTCTTTATAAATAGTATAAATACACATAAAATTTGTTCTATAATGCTGAATTTCATAAACAAGACTGATGATTCATCAAATGTCAGGTGTATCCTATTGTAATCACACCTCGCAAAACCCTTTACATATTTCCTGCGACCAAAGTTTCCAGACTTACCTCGTCCACAAGTAGGTCCCCCATAGTTGGTAGAAGAGCAATCGCACAGAGGTCTGTTCCACCCTTCAGAACACGAGCCGCCGTGCTGACAAGGGGAACTCACGCACTGCTTCATTAGCACGTGGCAGGCTGGGCGGACGGATGCTGGAAATTATCAGAAGATTATACAAATTTCAACTAATGACTTGTTGGATGGGATACTAGACACGTTAAAAAAAAATAGGCACATAGTTGACATCTGATTTCCCAGAAGCTAACCAATTTAGAGACCAAGATGTCGTTAAGTTTTGCATTATTAAATTAAGGTTTTTGAAACGAAGTTTTCGATACAAAGGTACATCCTTTCAGCTTGATTAAAGTTAGTTGTACTGCTTAGTTTGTAACTGTTATAATAATATCGGTACCCAAGTAGGAGAGAACAGAGTTTAAGAAAAGAAAGTAACTGCGTTAAAATTTTGATTTGGACCAACTTCTCTGTAGCTTTCATGACAAAAATTGCGTGGTTCATTTATCAAAAGCATTTTCGGCGAGACAAAAGCATTGCAGGGGAACCCACAGGACGAGTCTTATCGTGTGACTGAGTCACCAAAAGTTTCATTTAACCCAATATCAAAAATATATTACATCAAGAACCTCTAATCAATCATTACTTCCAGCACAAAGTACCTTCACTAAAATCACATAATCCACAAAATTTCCACATCTCAATACCATAAATAAAGTGACTATCCCAATCGAACCCTCACCAGAATCCTGTTGCCGAGCATACGCCGACAGATCCTGCTGCTTCCCGTTCAGCATTAGGTCCCTCATGCAACCGACGAACCCTTGTCTCAGAGCGGCTGTCCATAGAACTGCTGGGGTCCGTGATGCTGAGTATTCGGACCCTAGACCTCCGACGAATAGAGGGCCGTCTAGTTCTAGTTGGTTGGATTCGCCTGTAAAATTATGTAAAGTGTTGTTGTAAAAATTATGTATTATTAATGCAAAAGATAATATAAATGAGGGGAAATATATTAACGATTTATATAAAGCAAAACATTACAACCCAACCAATTTTTCATTCATGAAAAATAAGGACAAGTACCATTTAAAAGTCCACTTTCATTTCAGACTACCTGTACTATCACCTTTTTTTCTTGTTATGAAACTTATGTAAGTTGGTAAATTAAATTAAATCGGCAATGACTAAATTTCAGTAAATTATTTTAATATTTATAAAATATTAAAAAGCTCAGCAAAAGCCTTTTTATTGCGCAAAGATGATGAGCAGACTTTTTTTATAGCTGTGGACACATTTTATTAAATATATCTTGATCTGCTCACTACGTATTTTTTCAAAAGTCCCTACTAAAGGAAATTAATACTGTTATGTGCCAATTGGTAGAATCCTTTAAATCGTGACACAATACTCACATTCATAAATATCTCCACCCCTGTTCTTTCACACGAATACTTTCGTTGCATTCTAAACCACTTCTCGCATCATCTCATCAACACAATCAAAACTTACCAGGAGTTTTAAACTCAGCATTAGCTCCATCAACAGTGACTCTGCCATCTCTCCCAGTTCTCCTCAAGAGGAACTCATGCCAGTGTGAGTCGTCCACTCTTCTTCGAGATGCTCTCACTCTCACTCCACCAGAGCCGAGATCGACGTGGACGTATATGTACCCGTTTAGCATCTCGACCGCAAAGAGGTCAGCCTGGAATGGGAAGCGGCGTGAAGTAGTTTTATATGGCTAGTTTTTAATTTGTGATGGATAATGGAGAAAATATGGTTTTGAAAACTAGCTAAAATATTTTAATACATATTGTTTGAATACTTCAATGTTTAGTAAAACTATTTTGTTCGTTAATATTTTTATTGTGCATTTAAATATACATTTTATTCGCTTCTCCTACATAAACTACTATTATCATTAGTTTATAGTTTGGTTTTGTTTTTCAAAATTCAGTAGAATAGTCAAATATAGTTAGTAATTTTTACTTCCTGAATTAAAATAAAATAGAATCACTATATGCCCTATATACAACACAAAAATATATAATGAAGAAAAACAATTCAAAAAGGAAGAAAAAATTAATAAACATATTTCTATTATACAAATTAGTAGATATTTTCAAAATATGATAAAATATATGTACATATCCAATGATGGGCTTTGTATTCAAATATTATAATGCAGTAGATTTTGCAAACGTATGTTCTTCAAAAGAGAATTCTATCACGCATGCAATGGTTTACCTTGAATTCACCTTGAATTATCCTTGAGCAGATTTCTTCAAAAGAATACGAGTATGCACAAAAAAACTCAATCTATTTTGACATGCAAACATAAATAGTACATGCTTTATTTAAATTACACATTCAGTTCTACACTGACACGCAACCGTATTAATAACTTTAGAAAATTGCTCAAAATTGCTGTAATTTTTTATTTATAGAAAAACAGTTTTGTACAAACACTCATTAAAGTTTTCAAAGTTAACGTGACCATTATATTTATAACTTGTTTAAGGGATAGGGATAAAAATAACTGAAAACCTATAATCTACGGCTCATTTTTACTACTTATATTCCCTTGTAATTTCGACGCATGAAACTAGTACGATTTTATAGATATTTTATTATTGCCACTAGATTCATTATTCCTTAAAATTTACGCCTTATATACCGGAGGGTATGGAAGACGTACTTCATAGAGGTCATATCTAATCATCACTTGACAAATTTGGAACCCTATGTGAACATACTCGTTACGTTACCCACGTTTTGCTTGGACAGTGAATCAACGTGATATAGGACTCATCCCAATACATACATACATACATATACTCACGGCTGTAAATCCCTAGAAGGGGTAGCCAGAGCTAAGGAACTAAAAGTTCCTCAGCCACTTTTGGAAAGTTGAGTCGGGAAGAGATGGTAAAATAAAGGTTGTTGGTGATGGGTCTCCAACCGCATCGCCCTTAAATCCCTTAATAGCTCCAATACCGTTAGTCGCCTCTTACGTACACCCACCGAAAGAAATGGGGTAAGGCTATTCTAAGCCGACACTATCACTACTATCCCCAATACATTTTATTATACAAATAATGTAACATTTCTTTCCATCAGATTATCTTCTTCTCCGCATAAATTCATTTCATACCATTATTGTTGTCAGTAATTACTCGTAAATACGCTATTGTAAACTGAAATAAATGATGTGCACAAAATATTATATCTTACTAGTTTCACACGTCTTAGCTTCTATAAACTATCTAAAGAAAAGGTCTATCTTCTATGTTGGGTATGCTATTGCCCGTACTTTACATCTAAGAAATATACAATCGTGCATAGTGATAATTATTACTAAATAAATGTGTAGTGATAGGAATTTGTGTACCCTTAATATGTTCTTTATAGTACTACATATATAATGATATATATAATATCTGTTTCTACAGCATTAGACACAAAAAAACATTATGAACAATTAAAATAAATATCTATGTATATCACGAAAGTAATATAGTGTATATGTCGCAGTCGGATTGTATAGTCCGCCGTCTTACATAGTTATTGATAATAAACTACTTCATAGTGAAATAATTCGCTATTTCTTACGCGTAATAAAACACATCACAACTAGAATTCTATGGCAATTGGAATAATATAGATTTTTATAGCTATTGTAATACAACAATAGCTCTTAAAAGAATTGCGTTAGTGTTATTTTCATCTCAACATAACATAACATAAACGTTAACGCCGTTTATCCCCGAAGGGGTTGGCAGAGGTACCAATACTCCTGAACTCACATGGCAAGCGCCATCTAGTTTCCAGAGAAGGTACCCACGTTTTGCTTAGACAGTGTACTCACGTGATAGGGGGCAGGCCTATCGCCGTTTTTGTACGAATACACTGTCACATGACTAAGTACAACGCAGTCATGTGGGTTTCCTCACGATGTTTTCCCTCACCGTTAGCAACCATGATAAATTAACCACACATATGACTTTAGAAAAGACAAATTGGTGTAGGCCCGTCCCAGGATTGGAACTCACGCCCTTCTGTTTTTCGGGCGGGTGTTCTATCCACTGGACTATCATGTCGCTTTCATCTCAACCATACCATAGTAATGTTTAAAAGAAGTCTAAAGGACCTAAGCTCTATAATTACACGTGGTAAAACGTTGTCGCATATTTGTTAATAAGTGATCTCTACAGTCTTTTTTCTATCATGTACCTACACTTAATAAAATTGTTTCAACCTCAATTTTATACATACATAAATATTAGGTATAAAGTGTTTTTACTTTGTATTGAACACAAGCTACTCTTTATTAGTGATGTGTCAAACATCCAAGTACGGTGCCTTGTTCTAAACTTTGTGCCAAGGTTTATGCTTCCCAACAAAGTGATAGAGTTTTGTATTTATACATTTTATAGGAGAAGGAAATCTCAAGGTATTGTGACAAGCAGTTATTAGTTTAGCGAATATATAGAATAGTTTCAATACAGAGGTTTTGCTTTCTGTAAATATAGTTCTTTTAAACTTTATCACTAAGTTGAGACCCATAAATGCTGAGTGAGGCAAACATTTATTTATACTTTTAAAGAGGGTGAAACTTCATAAGGTACCATACACAAATTCCCCAGAAATAACTGCTTATTTTCTATACAACATTCCGTGTCTGAAATTCTATATGGATGACAAATTGAGAAGGTATGGAAAGAAATTGTTTGATTTAAAATGTAATTTCAGATACTAAATGTATGGAATACATGCAGTATGTTATCAAAAGCATCACGAAGGGACTTGATTGATACTTTAACGAAAGCTTTGACCAATATTTCAAATATCAAAAAGTACGTTATTTTATGATTTTTTTGAAACAAAGTCACAGCTTTCCGTCTTTGACAAATATTAGTAGTAAATGGGATTGTGGAATGATTTTATTTACTTTTTTACCCCTAAAGCTTCACCCCTTACCGTGCAACCTACCCTTGGAGGCTTGGCGCCCATATTGAAGAGTAAAAGCCCATTAGGTTCATTGGTTCGGAACTTAAATGATATGGTTCCTGTCTTCACAGCTTCCCATTTTGGAAGGATCTGAAACAAATATCACGAATAACTAAACGGACAAATGTACAAGGTAAAAAATGCAATACGTAGATTTTTTTTTATTTTTATTGAACTATACATTCTACACATTTATAAGTTATATAAAAATATAACATGCATTCATACTCCAACCTCTTGTGCATCATTTAAATGCATCAACATTTTTATACATGCCGTTCTATTTTTAAACGGTTTTATTTAGCTCATCCCGTTTGTTTTTTATTCTTGGGTCAAATTAAGTAATTCAAATTTCACCCCTTTCCTATCAACCGATTAATCTGAAATTTTGTATACACTTTGGATTTTGGTGACAATACAATTATATTTGTTCATTATAATTATAAATTCAAGATGGCCGCCGCTACAAAATGGCGGATAACTTAGGTTCTATTTATCCCATCAATATGGGTATCAAATGAAAGGGCTTAACAAGCAGAATAAAATATACTATAAAAAAATGAAATCCAAGATGGCGGCCGCTACAAAATGGCGGATAACGTAGGTTTTATCAATCCCATCAATATGGGTATTAAATGAATGTGCTCAACCAGTACAATACAATGTACTATATAAAATTAAAATCCAAGAAGGCGGCCTCTACAAAATAGCGGATAACTTAGGTTTTATATCAATCCCATCAATATGGGTATCAAATGAAAGGTCTCAACAAGTAGAATACAATTTACTATGAAAAATTAAAATCTAAGATGGTCGCCATACAGTGTACTATACCAAATCAATATTTTAGATGGGCGCAGCCACTAAATTGCATATAATAATAAGATTTAAATTTAGAAATTGAATCTGTAATTTATTTAGGTATCTGATTAATCCAGCCTGAATCCACCACCCAAGTCAAGATTTTGTATCGTGTTGAGGACTGTGTGGCGTTAGGGTGGCTAAAAAATATACGTCATTAGCGGTACACCACCCAAGTTCAGGTGAAAGGTTAAAACGCGCCGAGAACTGTATGGCACTAGGGTGGATAAAAATGATATGTCGTTAGCGTTTTCCCCTCAAGACTCAGGCGCATCTTGTTGTACATAGCCTTGTACATATCTGGCGTTTATTCACGCTGTGTGAATTAACTGAAAATATGCGTCAGCAAGGTGACCAAACTTTTATTAATATTTTGAATGCTTTGAGAGTCGGTGAGCTAACAACCCAACATTTTAGTATTTTAATGGGAAGACTTCTTCAAGACACGAGTGATGAGTTTGCAATAGACAAAGCATTAAGGGTATACCCCACAAATCAACAAGTTAACGACCACAACTCTGCTGTATTGAATTTGTACAGAAATAATGGTGCTCACATTTACAAAATAAAAGCGCAGGATCAGCTAGTACACGCCACACAAAAAGCAGAGAGTGTGGATATAGCTACTATAATACCAGCTTTTTATCAACAAAACTGGGGGTTTACTAGCGGAACAGGAAATATTTGTGGGGGCAAAAGTCATGCTACGGTCCAATATTGACGTTTCAAAGGGATTAGTAAATGGCGCTATAGGATACATCAACGAAATCATTTGGCCTCAATTTCGTCGAACTCAAATGTATGCAACAAATGTACCTGCCGTCCGAATTGATTTCGCAAGAGACGGAGTACATCTTATACACCCGAAAGCCATACAGTTTCCAGCTAAGTACAATTACGGGACAGCTGAAAGAAGAATATTGCCTTTAATACTATCATGGGGTTCTACAATACATAAAATGCAGGGCAGCACTGTGGATTACGCAGTCGTATACTTAGGTGCGAAACTGTTCGAAGAAGGTCAAGCCTACGTGGCTCTTAGTAGAGCCAGATCTTTGCAGGGACTACGTATAGAGGAGTTGGACTGCAATAAACTAACGGACAAGAAACCTTGCAATAATGAAGCACTATATGAATTAAACACAATGCGAAATAAAAACTAAAAACTAGAAAATAAAAATAGGTAAAAAAACTTTTTAAGTTAAACGGTTTTATTATTAACATACAGAGCAATGTTTAAGATAAATGTAATAAAAACCTAAAAATAATAATAAAATAGATACAGCCGTGGGAATTATATACATATGCATAGACTAGACTAAAATAAAACCGTGGGGCACGTCAATTGTCTACAAATTATCGACTTAATGTGCGATAGAAGAAACGTTTAATTCGTCGTTGGGCAGTTGGCCCGCAGACGGTGAGAAAATTAATTACTATTTTCTTGCTCATGGAAATTCCAATAGTCATACACTCCATGTAAATAAAAGAGATGTTTCAACTAGTTTCTCATTGGAAATTTACACTGCTGGCTGGCGATGAATCGGTTCACTGCTCGCAGTTTGTCTTTAATCGACAAAACATATGATAAAAGTATTATTCGCTCATCACTATGAAACCCTAAAACTCGCTTATAATCGAGCTTGCTAGCTTGTTTCCACATTCTGCCCTATTTCTCACATGTCCATCGTTGTCGGTTGAACAACTGCCCAATTATAGTGTAACATTACAAAACAAACATTTTTATCAACGATTGTAGACAATTGACGTGCCCCACGGTTTTATTTTAGTCTAGTCTATGCATATGTATATAATTCCCACGGCTGTATCTATTTTATTATTATTTTTAGGTTTTTATTACATTTATCTTAAACATTGCTCTGTATGTTAATAATAAAACCGTTTAACTTAAAAAGTTTTTTTACCTATTTTTTCTAACTTTGGACGCCTGTCTTTATAGCATATTCTCTAAAAAAATATAAATCTAGAGATTGTCTGGAACGACCGCACATTACACTTTATTGTAAAACCGTTTTGTTGCTTAATATTTATTTTAAGATCTTTCTAGATTTGATAAATAAAAAAAAACTTTATTCAGAATACTTTCTCTTCGAATCAGCAGGTCTTGTCTCATTAAATTAAGCACGCCCATTTCATCTATTTAACACAATTACCGTCACTTCGAAGACAGTGAAGGATGTCATACTTTAGCTATAAAGGACGGCACATAATGGGTTTACAATTATGGAGAATGTGTCATTAGTTCCACTTCACATTTTAATGGACTATAATTATAACCTAGCTGCTATAAAAAATATTTATAACTACAGATCTTTTTGTTCATATGTTTGCAATATAAATTTCATAACATAACATAACATAAACGTTCACGCCGTTTATCCCCGAAGGGGTTGGCAGAGGTACCAATACTCCTGAACTCACATGGCAAGCGCCATCTAGTTTCCAGAGAAGGTACCCACGTTTTGCTAAGACAGTGTACTCACGTGATAGGGGGCAGGCCTATCGCCGTTTTGTACGAATACACTGTCACATGACTAAGTACAACTCAGCCATGTGGGTTTCCTCACGATGTTTTCCCTCACCGTTAGCAACCATGATAAATTAACCACACATATGACTTTAGAAAAGACAAATTGGTGTAGGCCCGTCCCAGGATTGGAACTCACGCCCTTCTGTTTTCCGGGCGGGTGTTCTATCCACTGGACTATCATGTCGCTAATATAAATCTCAATTTGCAAATATGCAAGATAAGATGAACTTTTACGTACTTTTAAAATATAGCGTGATCGGTATAGTAATTTGATTGTAATGATCATATCGACGCCTTACTGCCAAAACCAAATAAGTGCCCTTTTTGGTGAAACTGAGTTATGTATACTATCATACTTCACTTAAACAGGTCTACATAATGGTGAAACCCTTTTTTTGATTGGTTGCATCTACACGATTATTATTTTTTCGAAAATGAGCTTTAAGTGCCCTTACCTGACACATTTCACATAAAAGTACAGACAAAAACCAATAACTCTATCTTAAATCTACTAATTTAATCATTTCCTTCAAGCAAAACATTTTATTAACTATATAAAATGTTTTTGCAGTATTATAATATTAAATTGTGTATGGAGATAAACATGTGAAAACCAACTAAACAATGATAAGTGGTATTAGCAGTAGGATTAACTAGTTATCGAATAAGAAATTTCTACAGCTAATACCATTCAAGTGTAGCATAGTCGTTTTTGCTTGTCGCAGCATACAACCGCGCGCGAAAAAGTTATACAGGCAATACCAGGTAAGTACTTATACATGTTTCAAACATCGTTTTCGCGCCCTGTTAGTTGCAAGATAACCGTTGAGCAAACACTTTGATCAACTAAAGTTTAAATTCTTTAAGGTTATTTGCTGTCATTTTCATTCATTATGAGTTCAAGAAGTAAACGACTTGTAAGACTAGCTATGGGAGCCCGCAGCAATACGAAAAAAAGTAAGTGATTCACAATCTTTACAGTTATTTTGAGGTTATGTTATGCTTTTGGATATTTTTCCATTTTTATTAATTCAAAATGCCCTAATGATTAATACAATACTTAGATTTAGAGCACATGTTTTTTGGTATAGACGATGAAAGGCTAGAGGTTGAAGGTAGCGATGAGCGTTACAACTTAGATACCGATATGGGAGATGAAGGTAGCTATACATTCTTAAAACAATACATACATATACTCACGGCTATAATTCCCTAGAAGGGGTAGCCAGAGCCCAGGAATTATAAATTCCTCAGCTACTTTTGGAAGTTGAAACAATATTTTATCACAGACAATTCATATTTCAATCTAAAATAGGTATTTAGAATACTAATTGTATTTATTATCATTTTATTTAATTTGGTTTAGTTATAAAACTCTGAGGTACCTAGCACACCTGTTCCATTTTTAATATAAATTAAAATAGCTACTTGCATATTAAATTTAACGCTTTGTGGCGGGATTTGATTCATGAACCTATCGTATCAAGTACTCAATGCTAGTTGTGTGAATACAGTTATCTTTTTTTTTGCTGGTAGACATTCGAGATCTTCCGAACTCAACGATTGCCAAATGTTCGTTGCTGATGAAATGGAGCAAATTTTTGGAGACAAAAATGGAAGTGACAAATCTATTGCACCATCGATTCATGCATCCCCAAATTGTCCTGTATCAGTAAGGCGAGTTTCAAAAATGGACTGTAATTACAACCGTAGTACGTCTCTGGATCAACTGTCGCTAAACTAAAAAATATAATGAATTACTGGACCTTAAAAAACTGGCGGCGGAAATGATAAAAAATAAAACGAAGGATACAGCAGGGGGGAAAAAATTGGCTTAAAATAAAGAGAATGAAATATGTAAAAGGTGATACTAGAACATACTTTAACTACGATATGCCGGAAGATTTTGTAGCGCTGGAGAGTACTACAACTACCCATCATCGTGCCGTACGAACTACCCGACGTTCAAACCCAAACTCTGTAGAATCTGTGACAACTGCAGAAGAAGTTGTCATATTGCCGGTACTTAAACCACTTTACATAAGTGACACTAAGCATAAGTGCAGCAAAGAAAATAGATAAAATAAATAAAATAAAATAAAATAAAATAATCATTTATTTCAAAGTAAAAAGATAAATCTTTGTTTTTTGAACGTCAAAAGTCAACTTAATACTAAGTTTACTTCGGATTCGGAAGGTGTTTTGTTGAGAGAAGAACCCGTAAGAAACTCGTCAACACACATCTTTTTTTACGTCCATTACAATTTTGGTGTTAGCCCGGAAACATCCTGCACAGAGCCCTGATGACACCAAGCCACTTCATCATTAATGTAATCATTAACATTGTAATAGGCTTTTGAACTAAGATTTCTTTTAACTACTGCTTTGAATTTTGTTTCTGATAAATTTAAAATGTCCTCAGGTATTTTATTATACATTTTTACGCATAACCCCATGAAAGATGTATTTACTTTTGACAATCTGTATTTTGGTACTGAAATTTTATTGTTGTCTCTCAGGTTTCGAATATGTCTGTCACAATTTTTCACAAAAGAGGCCTGATTCTTTCTTACATACATAATATTTTCATAAATATATTGACATGGCAGCGTCATTATATTTATTGTTTTAAACAATTCCCTCAGGGAATCTCGGGATCTCAAATTGTATATAGCTCTTATTGCTCTCTTTTGGAGAATAAATATGGAACCAACATCAGCCGCTCTGCCCCAGAGTAAAATACCGTAAGACATTACACTATGAAAATAGCTGTAATAAACTAATCGAGCTGTCTGTACATCTGTCAAATGTCTTATTTTCCTAACGGCATATGCAGCACTACTTAGCCTGCCAGCTAGTGAGCTAATGTGGGGTCCCCATTGGAGCTTGGAGTCTAGAGTTATCCCTAAGAAAACTGTGTCATCCGAATAAACTATATTTTCATTATTTAAAATTATTTCTTTATCAACGCTCTTAACATTGGGTAATACAAATTTGATGCATTTAGTTTTTTTGCCATTCAGTACAAGATTATTGGAAGCAAACCATGTTTGAATCTGTGAAACCGTGTTATTCACCTCGTCAATATTCTCATTATTTCTTTTAACGTCAAATACTAAGGAAGTATCATCAGCAAATAACACTATCTCGGACATTTTCTCGACCATGAACGGCAAATCATTAATATAAACCAAGAATAAAAATGGGCCCAAAATAGAACCCTGCGGAACACCCATTTTTACATGAGTTCCAGGTGATATTGTATTATTGATTTGCACTTTCTGTATCCGATCCGAAAAGTAAGACTTTATTAATTTAAGTGCGTCACCTTGTATGCCATAATGTTCTAATTTAATAAAAAGGATTTCATGATCTGCACAATCAAATGCCTTCGTAAGATCGCAAAACAAACCAATAGCGTCATTTTTACGTTCCCACGAATCAAAAATATGTTTCATTAAGGCAACGCCTGCATCGGTGGTAGAGCGGCCCTTTGTAAAGCCAAATTGTTTTGGATGAAACAATTTGTTAGAAGCGAAATGCAAAAGCATTTGATTGAACATTAGTTTTTCAAATATTTTACTTAAAACTGGCAGAATAGATATGGGTCTATAACCATCAGGACTAATTTTATCTCCTCCGGATTTAAGAAGAGGTACAATTTTACTATGTTTCATGAGATTTGGAAATATTTTATTTCTTATACATTCATTAAATATGTCTGCTAAATATGGAGACAAAGTTACAATAAAATTATGGCAAACTTTCACCGACATACCCCAAATGTCCTCAGAACTTTTTAATTTAAATGATTTAAAACATTTTTCGATATCTTTAGGGCTGACATCTTTAAAACAAAACAAAGTTTCGCAACTATCAACATTTTGTTGTAACAAGTGTTGAGCTTTTACAACCGATGTGTTTAAATTTTCAGTTGTTTTTGATGGTATGTCAGTAAAATATTTTTCAAAAATACAAGCGATTTTCTCATTAGAGGTAGTCAGACCTTGATCAGATCGAACACAGAACTCCTGATCACATGGTTTACCTCGGCCTGTTTGGGTGTTGATAATATTCCACACTGTTTTAACTTTGTTATCGGATGTTCGGATACGTCGGCTTAGGTATCTGGCTTTAGCCTCTTTACATACTTTATTAAATATATTTGAGTATTTTTTTACATATTCCCTCAATTCATTATTATTACTATAAGCTTTCTGATCATATAAATCGAAGAGTTTTTCTCTCGATCTATAAATACTTGGAGTTGCCCACTCACAAAACTTAAATTTACTGGTAATAGTTACATTTTTTACATTAAAAACTTTATTAAACTCATTTATCAGAATTTTATAAAAAATATCATAGCTAGTATTTGGGTTTTTATTAATTGTACATGTAGGCAACTTAGAGCTTATTATATTTATATATTTTTCTACTTTACTAGCAGTAATATGCCTTTTTTTAATAACAATTTTTGGTTCTGGTATCTCTAGAGGAAAGCTAACAAAAAGGCCGCTGTGATCAGACTTTAGTTTATTTATAACACTTTTACTTGAAAAATCTGCATTAGTAAATACATTATCTAAACATGTTTTGATTCTAGTCGGTTCCAAGAATAAATTTTCTAAATTGAACGATTGGAATAAACTCATCAATCGTGTTTTAAGATAACTGTCTTGTAGGAGATCCACATTGAAGTCTCCACATATTATTATACGTTTTTTATTCCTGAAAACTTTGCTTAATACATCTTCCATTACATTTTCGAATTTATCATAATTTTGGTTATAAGGGGGTCGATACACACACACTAAGAAATAGTTTTTTAACTCTATGCAGGATAATTCCACGACTTGCTCAACGCTTAACTTTACAATATCATGACGAATTTTTGATTTAATATTATTTTTTAAAAATATAGCGGAGCCACCACAGGCTTTAGAATTGCGGCAGTAGTTGCTAGCTAAATAATAGTTTTCAAAACCAAATATGAGTTCGCAATTCTTAAGCCAGTGTTCAGTAACACATAAACAATCTATTTCATATTTTTCCAAAAATAATTCTATTTCTAATTCTTTACAAGAAAACCCCTGAGTATTTTGACATACAAGTTTAAACTGGGAGACTCCTTGTAAAGTATTCTTTTTAGTTATATTGCCAGAAGAACCTCCTTCCTTGTTTACAATATTGATATTAGGTGACGACTTAAGGACGACAGGAGGCTCTTCCATTGTCACTCTTAAAAGTTTAAATTATGGTTTCCACCATCGCATACTATAAGTAAGTTTCCCCTTATATTAAATATATGGGGGTCAGATATATTATATGCTAATAATTTAGCAATGTTCCGCTTTTGATTTAAGGGTATGTATACAGTACCCAGTCGAGAATTTGAATAAGGTAAAAACTTATTCAAATCCAAACAAAATAAATTATCGCTTTGACAACATGTCACGTGACATATTAGATTATTCATAATATGAATATTGTCATTCTGCTTATTCATATTAAGTAAGTATGGAAAGGTACAAAATATAAATTTACATTTATATATTTTTTGTATCTCCAAAAGTTTATTTATACTTTTATTTAATAAATACTTATTTAATCCTATACTATTGCCGACCAGTACGACAATCGTTGTATATTCGTCATAAGTGCCTAATAATATTCGTTCTACTATATAATTAAAGTTTGCACCCGTATAGCAATGGTTAATAACCTGTTGATTAAGATACTTATTTAGTATTTCGCCAAAACCTACGGCCATGCCGTCCGAAAATACTAATGTTCTGTTTGCCGGCGGCGGCGTGCTAACAGCTGGTAATGTAATCCCATTACTTGGTTGTGGTTGGGGTGACTGAGATATAACGCTAGATAAGGTAATATGACTATCCAGAGTAACCGTCTCTTTGTCTATAAGACTGCCGATATGTTTGTATCTTAAATGCAGATCTTCCTGACTAACAATCATCTCACTCAGTTTATCATTCAAACTATCTATTTGGTTTAGTAAATCAATTTTCCTGTAAGACTTGTTTATGAATTTAATACTATTTTTCATACTTATAAGACTTTTGTTTGTGTTATATATACGTTTTTAGTTAATATTTATCGTTTGTTTACATTTAACTAAACAATATAATCATTAATATAACAATCAGAATATGACACCGTGTGTTATTACTACCTTAATTGTATTTTTATTATAACCTACACGACCAACAATAATTCTCACAAATTCTAATGATGGAATGTAATGAGTAGCAGAGTAGAAAAAGATTTTATACTACTAATTCAGTTGACATAAAATAAAAGTATATATTAATTTCAACTATAATAATTAATAATAATACGGGAATCGAACCCGTGATTAGTAGATATAATGTAATAGGAAACCAGCTATTTGTGTCACACGTATTTAGTTGGAGCGGTGAATCAAGTCAAGACCGTTGTTTTATAACTAATATAGTATTCTTGTCAAATTGAATTACGTATTATTGTTCAAAAAAAACATAAATTTACTTAGCTGGTTTACTCGGCAAGGGTTCTGCTATCTAGTGATGCTTTTCTTTGTTTGGTTTCGGCCGTTAAAACGTCACAAACTTTAATCACTTATTTTGTCACATTCACTTAATATTACCCTAAGATAACACTTGTGTGGATGAAATACGCACTAATATATAATTTACAACCATTTATGGTTTATTTCTATGCTTTTTAACAATTATAGCCAAATTTAAATAGCAAAGCACGAATCAGATATTATTTCGATCTACCCGACTTACCTAAATACATTTATCGAGTCTATGCGAAAAGGGTGTGATTCTAGAAGATTATCATGGGTGGTATCAATCTTTAAAATATAAAAATGACATAATAGATCGGGTTCCGGACGTTGCTGTCGAAGAGAGTAGTAGTGATGAAGATTGATTATGGTAGTAATGCTCAATCAAAATTTACTCGTTTAAATTATTAATTGTTAGTTGCCTACTTAACATAATCGTTTGAACTAAAAAACTGTTGAGTCAAATACATAAAAATGGTATCATAGTTGTAATTTGAGATTGATTATAAAATAAATAAAAAAATTGATTCTTTTGTTGAAAGTTAGAAAAATGATTAATATGATTAAATATTATTAAAATACACATAAAGTGCTTTTATTTCATTGTTATTGTATTAAAATTTATCACAGCCCTCGACCACAATTACGGTAATTAACATGCGTGATTTAACCTTTATTTTTTCACCAAAAAATTTTGAAAATTGATAAGTAAGTTCTGAAACACCATCCAAAGGCTACGGATATCATACGTGGTAAAATTCATACTGATTGGTGTTACACTTTAAGACATTTTGTATTATTTTAGTATGTTTATTAATTTTTGTGTTTTACTATGAACTATTGTGCACTTAAGGCGCCGTTGGTTCAGCGAAAAATATCATCTCAGGGGGTGCTGCCCCCGCGGGCGCGGGGATGCGCTTGCGCGCCGATCGAGCGGCCGTCTCCCCGACGCGACGCAGTGCGCGCGTTTTAAAAACATACAGTAGGGTAAGCAATACAGTTTTTGTCAACTCCACAGTTTTAGCCATTCACAAATATTTTCTATGGTATGGGTTCGGACATTTGTTTATGACTATTTACATATTTTTTTTCTAAAATATTTGCGAGTGGCTATAACAGGCAGGGTGAGAAATCTGTATCGCTTACCCAAGGTTATCAAATTCAAAAATCGTTTCTACCATAGCCGTTTACAATATAAAATGTAATAAGATGATAGGATAGATTTGTCTACCCCAGTCAGTTTATACAAAATTATTACAGTGTTAATTTCATAATTTTTGCCGTGTCGTGTCGGTTTAGAATAACACTACCCCATATCTACCCGTGATCGTAAGAGGCGACTTAAGGTTTCGGGAATTTTAAGTGATTTTTGAGCGATGTGGTTGGAGAACCTTCAACGAAATCATTTATTATTACAATCTTTTCCCAAATCAACTTCCAAAAGTGGCTGAGGAATTTCTCATTCCAAAGCTCTGGCTATCCCGTTAAGGGATTTATAGCCGTGAGTGTATGTATGTAATTGTCAGTTTACACCTGTAACTAGGTATTTAATATTATTAATTGAAATTAGAAGTTACTTTAACGAACTTTTGTTCTTTTTCCCACTCCTAATAAATTAAACAAAAACATAAAATATAAAGTGAGTGAAATCTATAAATTGAATGAATTCTTTTATATTTGCTAATGCTAACCGTACGCACAGTCACTCCCACGCCTACATTGACGCGCATCGTATACAGATAGGTCACTCGCACACTTACGGCGCCGCACGCGCGTAAATTGTTAGATCTGTAACTCAAGGCGCGCGCGACACAGGTCCAACCCCTGAGGCAGCTCGCCGAGCTGTGATCGAGCCGCGGGCGACGCTCGGGCACGAGTAGGACCGCGATTATCGATGTTTTTAAAATATTTGTTTTATTGAATTTATTAAAAAAGAAAAATAATCGCCAATTATTATTAGAAATACAAATGTTCAAATTATGATGTAAGTTATATGAAAGTAGGTAAAATAAATAAAATGTAAAACCATTTTAAAGAGTGTAATTAGAGGTATGTTGGCGATTTTTTTCTATCGAGCGAAAATTTATTAATCATGTTTCAAATCGCCAATTTCACTGCAGAAAAGCCTCAAGATTTCGATGTATTTTTTTCAAAACCATATTATTATAAACATACGCATAGTAAAGTTTCAAAAACCCTGTTCGCTGGACTAACGGCACCTTAAAGGTGAATCTAAATAATATTCTACAAGCAAAACCATGTATGTGATAAGTAAATTATAGATAAATCAGCATACTCTGATTCTGTTAACTTTAAATAAGTTATAAAATATCTATTTGTAATAAACTGTAAAGAATACAACTTTAACAATTCACTATTGCAGTATAAACCAATTAGAACACAAATTAACAAAATTTACTTTCTACAGGCAGAACCATTTTATATGCATGCTCTTCTCAGTTTAACTATGAATTTCACCTACTTGGCATCATAATAGAGTTATTTGAATTAAATTTTCCTATTAATGAATATATAACTCAAATAAAAAAGCAATCATAACACGCATAATCACTTAAGCTATTGAGTTAACGTCAAAGAAACCTTTAACTTAAGTTTTCTCAAAACAACAAAACGTCAACTATCTATATTTTGGCAGTAAGGCGTCGATATATGAGATATACTGTATTGATGTACTGTATAAGTTATTGTATTTGTACTGTGCTCATGTGTGTTGTATTTGTTATGTTTTTCTGTTGTATTCTGTACTCTTAATGCGAATAAATATTTGTTCTTTCTTTTCTTTCTTTCTTTCTATATTTTAATTCGAATATGTAAAAACTAAATATTTTCAGTCCACCTGACTAGACCATTACGCAACGAGTGGTAACATATGCCCGTATCACGAATTATACTTCTAATTCGTAAAACTAATGTCGTAATGTCGTGAAACCATTTTTGACAGTATTTCATAATGACTTGTGCAAAAGTTGAAGAGTTTCTAATTGATTCTATTCTGTAAAGTACAAAGTTGCGATAAATATATATTTTCCTACTCCAATACGAAAGAGTCTTATGAAAAATCCACAAAAAAGGTAATCGTGTCGACTTAACGTCTACAAATAAACCGAACGTCTACCACGAACCAAAATAAGTGAGTATAAACCATCATATCTTCCGCCCACAAAAGGTTGGACACTTAAAGCTAATAAATGTTATATTTCCAGCAACCATCAATCAAACTGTCAGTTGTTAACAGATCGATAATCGATCCGTCCAGTGTATGATGAAGTAAGTAAGTAGGAAATTACAAGATATATTCATGCCTGTAATATTTACCGGCCATTTGGTTATTAATGACAACTTTCATTGGCAAAAACGCTACGTTTACTAACTTGCTTTACAGAGCGCCTAATATCTAGATGTTAGGAAATATTTGTGAATATTTCCAAGAGCAAAGAAATCTGGGCGTACATAGTAAAAAAACGGATATCGATTTACATGTTTAAAATATGTTTATGTTTGAAGGAATTTATATGTTTAAACATACATACATATACTCACGCCATTAGTTTCCATTAGGGTAGGCAGAGACTATCGATCGCCACTTCGTACGATACTGACAAACCTCTCTAGCTTCGTTTACATCCATAAATCTTTACATGCATGCTCTTTTATTCTTCATACTTCGGACAAATTTAAAATTACTCGTAAATATACTGATATATGAAATATAAAATACATATATTTCAGCTTTATTATTTGAACACATTGAACTTAACACCAAAGGGAGGACTCACTTCTTTTTTGTTACTCATTATGTGTTATAATCAACTTTATTTTTCGGATATATTTAATATAACCACAATCGAAAATGCAAGAATATGCATTAATCATTCAGTTTTTCTTACCTACAGTGGTTCGGATCTAATCCTCACAAATCAAGTTATTTTTCTTCAGTTATCGCCTTTCAAGAGGATCAATAAGGCATATTTCCACCCGTATCCCTTTGTTACAATCGACGCTATTTCCTCATTTCTATTCAGGGATCCATTTAAGCGTAACCTTTCTTATCGCACTATTAAAATCAGCTTTCCTTCGTCCGATAATAATAAATTAATGTAACATGCAATTTAGTTTCGAAATAGCCCACGTAATGGCTGCCTTTCTTGTGTTTTACTACTTGGAATATTACTTTTGGGAGATTTCGTCCTAACTTTAAGAAGTTTTGCACAAAAATGAATTATAAAACAAAAAAATGAGTTGCTGTTATATATAATACCGCTATTTTTTGTCTTTGACTGTAATCAAAGCACTCACAAATTCTTAGTGAAGAAAGTGAGAATATGAAGAAGAAGCATAATGCATATGCATATGCTTCTTCTTCATAGCATATGGGGCATAATGTAAAAATAGTTAATTTTGCATGACTTTGCAAGTCATACATACATACTATAGTATATACATATACTCACTTATGATCCTAGCTACCCTCTCTTGCTTTGTTTACAACATCAATCTTTTCATACATGCTCTTTTATTCTTCATACTTCAGAAGCCTGCCTTTTTGAGCACACTCTCAATTTACAAGTAAGGCTAGCAATTTAGTATTGCAAGTTAACTGTGGCAGATAACGATGAAATAAAATAAATAAGAATAAGGGAAACTTTAGAACAGCTACTCCCTAGTTAGTCGTCTAGTAGTAGCTAACTCTAATATAGTAGGCTATGGTTGTGCGCAAAAAGATAAATAGTATAATTAAAACAACTTTTGACTTTCGGATATTTTAATCGCGTGTTATTACATGGTTTTTTAAAGCCCGACTTTTCGAAAACTTTTCAGTTATCATGGTCACGGAAAGACTGAGGTGATATTTGTCATCATACTTTCTAAAAGGCTGAGCTCAGCAGCGTATGCCGTGCGTAAGATTAGAGAAATAGCAGACATAGAAACAGCTCGCATTGTGTATTTCAGTTATTTTCATAGTATTATGTCGTACGGTATTTTATTATGGGGTAAAGCGACTGATGTTCATAAAGTTTTTGTCTTACAAAAGCGAGCTATCCGATCTATTTACATGTTGAAGTCGAGGTATTCGTTGCGCGAAAAATTTAAAGATATTGGCATTTTAACTGTCCCTTGCCAATATATATTTGAGAATTTAATGTATGCTAAAAAGAATATATGCCAATTTAGTAAAGTTAGTGATAGGCATACTGTTAACACTCGAAATAAGGACAATCTTAACGTACCGAAGTGGAGACTTAATAAAGTAAGTAACTCCTTTATGGGACTATCCCTCCAAATGTTCAACAAACTTCATTCTGACATGTTGGAATTGCCTGTGGCATCTTTTAAAAAGGCAATTAAAGCAATGCTTTTAAAGAAATCTTACTACAGTGTTCAAGATTTTTTAAACGACAAGGACCCAACGCGCATATGACCGTGTCCGTAAAGTATAAATCTTCCCTCGTTATTCCCAGGAATAATTGTCTGGTGAGGATTTTTCTTCTCACGTTATGTGATTGGTTTTTTGTGATGGACAATTTATTTTTATTTTGTCAAACTAGCGTTTGGTTTTGTCGCATAGAAAATCTTTTATAAAGTAAAAACATGTTAATAAACTGAAATTGTACAAACCATGTTTTGAAAAAATGAAAAAATGTGAATGTAAAGAGTTTCTTTATTGCTTCTTCTCTTTACGAACACCTTCCGAAGCAACGGACTAATGATAAATTTAAAAAATTAGACGTTCAAAAAATGTTAGTTTTTAACTTAATTTTGAAGAATAAACTTTTTGACATACATACATACATACATATACTCACGGCTGTAATTCCCTAGAAGGGGTAGCCAGAGCCAAGGAATTATAAATTCCTCAGCCACTTTTGGAAGTTGTGTGGGGAAAAGATAGTAAAATAAAGGTTTTTGGTGATGGGTCTCCAACCGCATCGCCCAAAAATCCAATAAAAAGCCCCAATACCCTTAGTCGCTTCTTACGACACCCGTGGGTAGGAAGGGGTAGCGACATTCTAAGCCGGCACTACACGGCAAACTTTTTGACTTTTGACTTTTTTGACTTTTTATACAGTACTATAAAATTATTAATACTAACTACCTTCACAAAATTTAAGTTACATTTGCGTTTAATATTTGCTATGTACAAAAAGAGCTAATGTTATCTGGAGTCTTGCTAGTGTTCTTCCCTTGCTTGGTTGTGTTAATGATTGGGTTCCAAGCAGGTGGTAATCAAAAGTCAAAAGTTGTTTTAATTATAATGTGCAATCGTGAAAGTCTTAGAAAATACTAAGATAAATAGTGTCAAAATAAGTGGTTTTTGGTTTTGGGCGATGCGGTTGGAGATCCATCACCAACGATACTTTATGTATACCATCTTGTCCCCTATCAACTTTCATATGTGGCTGAGGAGTTTCTAGTTCTGAAGCTCTGAATACCCCTTTTTGGTATTTATGGCCGTGAGTATATGTATGTAAGTATGTATAAATTTCTATGTATGTATGTATGTATAAAAAGGAAAGAAAAATTTCGACACCAGCAGGGATCGAACCCGCGACCTCGGGTATACGACCCCGTCGCTCTGCCAATTGAGCTACAGTGTCCATTGACAATTACCATTGAATTTTTTTTGTCCTTTATTTATCCTTTATTTATTAGTAATAATCCCTACATGAGGTTTTCATGAACAAAAACATTCAAATTATGTTTAAATAGTGTAATTAGGGAAGTTATGATTTAATTCAACGGAGACGATACTTTGTATTTAAGGAAAATGCTGCACCACAAAATGTATTTAAAGAAAGGAAAAATGTCCCTTCTATGAGTCCTTTTTGCATTCTAGTAAATAATGTTCACAGAACAATGAAACAACATTCTAGAGTGGATATATTGCAATAAAAATTGTACATATTTTTCAACATTTGGCTATCATCAAATGGTTTTCGAAATGTACTTAGAGCGTGTTAGTGACCTATCCGAACATTCCCAATATCCTGGACTGTCCTCTATCTAATAAATCTACGGTTGTGGCCCAAACTTTTGTAAATAAACTGAACTAGGATGAAGTAGTGAGCAACTTAACTATGTTTTTTGGCCTAGTTTACTTTGCCAAGCTGTGTTCAGCTTAAAATAGCACTCACGCATTCTTCTCGCGGGTGTCGTAAACGGTAAAGGTTAATATCGTAACGATTTAAGGTTTTGGAACTTTTTGAGGTATTATTGGGCTATGCGCTAGGAGAAGAACATACATACATACATATACTCACGGCTATAAATCCCTTAACGGGGTAGCCAGAGCTTTGGAATGAAAAATTCCTCAGCCACTTTTGGAAGTTGATGGGGGAAAAGATGGTAATATAAATGTTTTTGGTGACGGGTCTCCAACCACATCGCCCAACAATCACTTAATAAGCCCCTATACCCTTAGTCGCCTCTTACGATCACCCACGGGTAGAAATGGGGTAGTGTTATTCTAAGCCGACACTACGCGGCACAACGACCTTTATTTTACAATTTTTTCCACACTCAAGTTCAAAAAGAGGCTGGAGTATTTCTAATTCTTAAGCTCGCGCTACCCTTTCTAGGGATTGTGTATGTATGTTATTTCAGAATAACCATGGATGATATTTCTTCGAATTTCCTCAAAATTCAACATAAAATGCATATTTCTCCCTCATATTTGTACCACAACCCTCTCGACGGCATGTCAGCGGCGCTGTGTCTCAAGTGCCCTCACTTACTGCGACCTTAAATGGCGATGTTCGCTCGCTACTACATACCACGGTGTTAGCATCAAGATTTAAGTGATTATTCATTACCTTTCGAATTGCATTGGGATTTAAAGGTTTGGTAAATGGGTAAGAGATGCATCAAACATAGTACAGTTTGAATTAATGAAAAATCATCCAAATTTTGTTGTACCTCTAAAGTTTTTCAATCCCAATTAAGTTTTAGAATACTGAGTGCAACAATAAGTGAGAAAAAAAAACTTTTTTTGCGTGTAAGGCCTAATGTTAATACTTTTTGGTTTAGGTAACAACATGTAAAAACTTTATCAATTAAACATAAACTGTATCAGAATATTCATCGTTACTGATAAGATTGATTTTCACTGCATTAATTAATTAATTTTCATTCGTAAAAAACTTCTACCTACAGATCATTTGTTTCTTAGCGAAAGTTCTCGAAGAAATTGTTCTTTCTTTTAAGTTAACGATCAAACTTCCAGATGTTTCAAAAAGTGCACGTAGTTTTAGCAAAAAACGTACAAAGGAAAGTTGTTCGTAATCTAACAAGGAAACTCGGGGACTTGAAGACTTGCTGAAAAACTCCAGATGTCTGCAAATAATTGCTGTCGCGCTTTGTCACAGTACTAATTAAAATGGAATATGCACGTTGAAGTTATAATGTTATATAGCGGAAGATGAAAGCATGATTTGCAACAAAGACTCCGCACTATTCAAATACTATGCAAGTTTGGAATTTATTGTATAATATTATATCATTATTTATATAATACTTATATTAAGTAAAATAAATAAATAATAATATAAGTATGCTCGTCTTAGTAAGCTTACAAGATGGCGGCAGCAAAAAAAAAGATATTTGGATTTTATGAAAGTTTGTTTGATTTTTAATACAATATAGAATGTTCCAAGAATTATTCCGTGAAATTTAATTATTTTAATTATAAATTAACTAAACTTCGCTGAACCTAAACTACTGAAATTTTCTACGATACCTTGTAAAGTAGAAAATCAGCATTTATAATGAACATTAAAACTTTATAGCAACTAAAGAATTATCCGACTTTAATCCATTTGCCTTCAAAGGAAAAACAGATGTATTGTCGATTCTGCCAAAACAAAGCTAATCACTCTTTCTGTATCGGGATTTTTGTCGTCTTATTGAAACTTTTTACTGTAGTAGTTCATTAGATGGACATTAACCATTTCATTTCAAGAGTTATTTAATATTAAAAGATTAAATATATTCCGGCTCAACATATGTGCCCCAGTCGCATATTTCGCAGCTGCTGTACGCTAGTTTTAACAAGTTTATGATTGAATCCAATTTGCATTTGTTTGGACTTCTGCTGAAAAATTTAACATCCTACTTTTTGTTTATCTTTTTGCTGACCTAAATTTGCTACCACAAAACCCTACAAGCTCGACCTAACTTGCACTTGAACAGGCATAATGTAGGCGGCATCACTTAACATATTGGTCATCACGTTACAGGTGTATCGTAGTATAAGTACTCCACCACGGCCAGCGGAGTATCTATACTACCATATGATACACTCTTTAACTTTATTGGAGGGGTACTGACTTGCAGCATATGTCATAGAACATTTGTTGTAAAGATAGGCTATGTATGACACACATGAGAGCAAATCAGAGCACATTAATGTTTGCCAAAGAATGCATTTAATTTAGATTCTTTGCTATCATTTATTAATAACTTTATAATAATAACACCAAAAGACTATGATACCAGAATTAGAGGAAATGAGACCAATATTTTCTTTCATGTTTGATGCCAAAACCGTTGCCGTTATCGTGTCGGTAAGAGGTGTCGCCTTCTAAACGTTTATGCTATGACGTTTGTTACTTACCGCCAATCCATGTACTATATTTGAGTCGAAACATTTCAAACCAGTCCATCCTGAATCATTTTGTACATTTTTAGTGAAAGCAATAATTCGGTGAAATTTTCACTAGTCTAAGTCCCATAGTTTGTTGGATATTAAGGCCTAAAAAGGTTTTTTTTTCAAAGTGTTTAAAATTCTAGTCATCTTCGTTTTTCCAAAAGTTAATGTTTTTGGACTTAAGCAGGTTTCAAATTTATCGACTCAGTTAAGCATTTATGGTCGGGTTCGATATTATTTAAAATTAACTAGCACAGATACTGATAAATAAAGGAAAGGTATACGCCCCCGTCGCTCAGCCAATTGAGCTATAATGTCAAGGGGGTATTAGTGCGAAATTCTGCAACCTTTGTTTCTTTTACACTTTTTAAGCAGTGTTAGCGTTACCGACCTCCGAATTTTTCACAAACATTATTTATTAGTAATAATCCCCACATGAGGTTTTCATGAACAAAAACATTCTAATTAGTATAGATACTCACCAAATGCGCCTGCCTGGTGGTAAAGGTGACGGGGTCGGGCAGGTCGGCGGCGCTGCACGCGTACTCCAGGCGCCCCGTCACGGCGATCAGCTTGGACCCCGTGCGCGCCAGGTCGATCAGGTTCAGACGGAGAGTGTCCGCGGAGAATTCAACCTAGTATTACCATGTTATTAGATGTGTGGTTAATGGAGCAAGAAGAAATGACTAGTCAATTGGTGGCTATTAAGACTCTATGCCATACTCTAGGCAACCTGTCACGGCGATCAGCATGGAGCCAGAAAGCGCCAGGTATATCAGGTTTGGACGGAGTGTGTCGGCGGAAAATTCAACCTGGCAAACCAATGTTGTTAGAACTATGCTAATAGAGGAGTGAATATTCATTGATAGTATATTATTATAGTCATTGATGATGATAATTGAGTCAGTCAGTCGGTAGCTTAAGGAGGTTCAAGAGGTGCGTGACGGCGGAGAATTCCACCTCGTATGATAATTTTGATAGAATTGTGAGGCCAATTGAGCAGTAAATAGTCTTATAGTCATTGATCATAAGTAGTCAGTCAGTCGGTAGATCGATAAGTTTAAGCAGTTCATAATTGTCAGTGGCAAAAGGAACGTTATCAGAGGGCGGGTTCTAGTTCCTACGCTTAGGTATGTATGGCAGATAATGTTAGATGTGACAGAAGAAACGTGAAAGTATAGTGAATGTAGCATAGATGAGTCTCCCAGAAACAAAACAATATAATGTGACGATTTATAAATAGTGCGGTTCTTGAAAAGAGCAATGTGATTAGTTGGAAAATGGAATTCTATTATGAAAAGATATAAAAACAGTCAATTTTAGTCTAATACATTCGCTTACCTTCTTTAAGCATCCAATAAAGTTAGCATGCACTCTGGCGCCGGGCAAAGCTCGGGCGTTGAGCGAGCCGCCCACGTGAGCTCGCGAGCTAGCCAGCATCGTGAACGAGCCGGCCACGTGGGAGTGCTCCGAGTATACGTCGTCTACTACCGCTGATACCTGTGCAATGATATAGGCATCTCATATATACAAGAACTAGATGTAACTTGTTTTGTCTTATCAAAAAAACTTCTAGAGTCCATAGCGTTTGTAACAAAACTCCTTCGAAACAATTGGCCAGTTTCCTAAGAGTCCTTGTAACAAGGATACCTCCGATACTCCATACCCTTAAATGGCGAGGATGATTCATTATATTTTTACATATATAAGTCGCATGATAACTGTGGCTTCGCTAAATCTTATGTTCCGTCGACCGATCCTCAATCCGGTCCAATCTTAATGTAAATAAAACGTCTAGTATTGGCTACCGATCTTTTTTTATAATTAAAAGTTTTTAAAAAAATATGGTGCAACCATTGCCTAACTGTATTTTTTCAATTTAACTACAGCGATATGCCGACATCACAGACAATACATAGAAGATTGCAATTAGCTTAACATATTTATAAAATTTAATCTTGAATAATGTTCCTTTCATGAAACTTAACTAGTGAGATAATATAAATCAGAAACAGAACCAATTACAATCAGTTAATAATTCTGATACGAATCACATTAAATCAATTTGCATACTAGTGAACCCTGTTTGGTCCACACTAAAGTTTAATTTAGCCCAACGAAGGCCTATGCAAAGTGACAGTACAAATTATTCAAATATGCCGCCACACTAAGACATTGTGCCCAATCTGGGCAAGTATCATGACAGGCATAATTTATGAGGCAACTCGGCACTCAAATATTGAATTTTCAACTAAAACTAAGTACTTACCCTACAGAAACTTGTGAACGGTGTGATCTGTAACAAACATGCGATACGTTAATAAGCCTTTAGCAGTTCGGAAGATAATCAATATTATTGGTATAGCTTCTCTACTTACATACAAATACTCACGATTATAAATCCTTAGCAGTAGTAGCTAGAGCTTCGGAATAAGAAATTCCTCAGCCACTTGGGAAAATATGGTAATATAAAGGTTGTAGGTGATGGGTCTCAAACTGCATCGCCCAACAATCACTTAAAAAGCCCCAATCCCAATACCCTTAAGTCGCTTCTTAAGAACACCCACGAGTACAAATGGGGTAGTGCTATTATATGCCAATACTAAAGGCAAGTACTTCTTAAGTGATATGTTATTTTTGTTCTCATCTCAATCTCATACTATAGAACGTAAAGACAAAATTTTATAATTTCAGTTCCACTGCGAAGTGCCCGCTAGAATAGCGCTGCCCCATTTCTTCGCGCGGGTGACGTACGAGGCGACTTAGTGTACCAAGCTTTTTATACTGTTGTTGGGCGATGATGCTGGAAATTCATCACCAATAATACTTTATTTTTCATATCTTCTCCACAATCAACTTCCAAAAGTGGCTGGAACTGATAATTCCGGGGCGCTTGCTACCTGTTTCGGATTTACAGCCGTGAAAGTAAGAAAAATATGAATTTAGCCATATTGTAGGACACAATTACATATGTATAGAAAAATAAAACGTATTAATATAAATTGAACCTTGTACCGTTATAAAGTTTTAAACAAAGTCGATCATCAATGTAATAATAATGTTGTTCGGCAAATTCTCTTAATTAAAAGTTTAACCTCGGTAATTTCACCTCACTCCGGAATCATAAATTCAGCTTGTAATTCACAGTGATTTTTTTAAAATATATCACATATGCTAATGCTGTCAAAGTCAAGGGTAGAGTAGTATTGAATACCTGAAGAACTATTTTGATTTGGTGTAAATAATTTAATTATAAACATACATACATACATATACTCACGGCTGTAAATCCCTACAAGGGGTAGCCAGAGCTGAGGAACTAGAAGTTCCTCGGCCACTTTTGGAAAGTAGAGTGGGGAAAAAGATGGTAAAAATAAAGGTTGTTGGTGATGGGTCTCCAACCGCATCGCCCAAAAATCCCTTAATAGCCCCAATACCGTTAGTCGCCTCTTACGTACACCCACCGGAAGAAATGGGGTAGTGCTATTCTAAGCCGACACTACACAGCACAATAATTAATTTAATTATAAAGTGTTTTGATTTACGTAATTGCCATATCTAATATGTATCCACCGTTAAAATATTGATTTCCGTTAAAATATTGATTTCCGTGGATTTTTTTAAATCAAGGTTTTTATTTATTTTTGATCGATATTATTGAAGTTTTTGATAATTTATACACTATATCTTAATATCCAGCAGATAACTTATAAAACTAGTGAGATTTACATTATTGAAAATTCAATGCCATGGCAATGAAACAAGAGTACATGGAAATGAAACACGCGTGCACGGAAATGAATCAAGCGTCCACGGCAATGAAAGATCTGTACCACGGCAATGAAAATCCTTTTAAAATTGTATATCTCACAATGCGAAAGCCATATTCAGATATTATTATTTTTGCAGTGAGTGTCTACTTTAATTAAATTAACTAAACATTTTTCAATTATTTTTAACATTGTTAGTCTCAGACATAGGCCTCCTTCAATGATCTCTTAGACAAACAGTCCTGTGCTTTTTTTGTTATCCATCGATAGCCTGTAATCTTGTCTGATGATTAACTTTTTTTTTAATTGTATTGTATTTATTCTGTATATATATAAAAAAAAGTTAAATAAAACAAAGGTATCGGAATCAAAGTAGGTAACGTACTATTATTTATTTAAATTGTAAAATAACTAGATTGACAAAAATAAAATAGACAGGTAGTTATACAAAATATGATTTTTAAACACATAACATAACATAAACGTTCACGCCGAATATCCCCGAAGGGGTTGGCAGAGGTACTAATACTTCTGAACATCACGTGACTTTGTCACCTGGTGTTCGGAGTACCCACGTTTTGCATGGACAGTGTACTCACGTGATAGGGGGCAGGCCTATCGCCGTTTTGTACGAATACACTGTCACATGACTAAGTACAACTCAGCCATGTGGGTTTTCTCACGATGTTTTCCCTCACCGTTAACAACCATGATAAATAAACCACACATATGTCATTAGAAAAGACAAATTGGTGTAGGCCCGACCCAGGATTTGAACACTAGTCGTTTGCACGATAACCGAGTGTTCTACCCACTGGGCTATCACGGTTGCATACACTTACACAACAAACACTTACAACACAAATTTTGTTTTTAAATACAAAGCTGAACAAGGCACATTTTTTTAAAACTAAGACAAATTTAAGAACCTAGAGGAGGTTTTACTGGCAATAATCACAGCCCATTATTATCAAAAAGAGTAATACTATAATTATCTTATTTTTCATCTTTTGTCAAGTAAATATAAAAAGTCATAAGCTTAAAACTTATGGATAATCTTTAACAATTGCACAATATTTGTATATTATCTGTTTCTCTTATACGATTCTGATCTCGTAGTACAGGATCGCTTCTCATTATTTGGCATCGCTTTTGCTCAGCCAATCTTTTTCTTTCTTTTCTCTCCTCTTCGGTTAATTTTTGTTTGGACATCGCGACACCTTAAAATAAGCAGCCCATTATTATCATCATCTAAAGAATATGAGTGAGTGAGCGATTTAGGTCTACTAGGTATTTCATGACGATGAATTAACATTTCATAACATTTTGAAGATACCTCTGAGTTTGATGTATCAAATAAAATAAATCTGTCATATTTTTTCGATTCCTATACTAATTGTCAGTACTAATAGCGCTAATTAGTATGTGGCGGTCGAAAAATTTTATAAGCTTTGAAGCCTAGTATAAAATATCTTCCTTAATACGGATCTTATAATATTATCTCATTGTCATATAATACCTTGTATTAACTATGAGCTCATAGTAAGCTTGAAAGCATAATTTTGTTAAATACGTAAAAATTCCATGAGACCTGTTTTGTTATTCGCTATTACTGTAATACTTTAGATTTAATCATACCATGGCAATGAAAAAAATGATTATGGGAATGAAACACTAAGCCACGGAAATGAATCACCAGGCCATGGAAGTGAATGACTATGCCATGGAAATGAAAAATCAGGTCACGGCAATGAAATTCTTTTCATTTTAGTGGCTGTTTTTTCATTTCCATAGCAAATTTTGGCCACGGAAACCATGAAAATGAAAGCATGGCAATGAAAAACAAGGCAAAAATGTTAAATTACTTATAACTTATTTATTATTCGAATGATTAAATACTAAACATACATCCATAATAGAAATAGTGTTCTATTGAATACCTTTACAAGAAGACAATCTTTCAAAAACATAAGTTATACCTACCCATGGCAATGAAAGAGAAAATGACGAGTAACGAAAAAAAATGATACTTACATTTAAGGCGCGAAAACGCAGATACTTATGTACTTCCTCCTACGTTGAGCACTTGGGCGGCACTAAGACGTAACGTTTAGCGCAGAGTAGGGGTGAAGAAAGTCTTTTAATAAAATGATATTCCTAAATAAGTATAGGGCATGGTAATGAATGGTGTTCCTGGGACAAATGAGTTTGTAGTAACTATTAGTTGTATTGTTTAAATATTTCAATAAACGTTTTTCGCAACGATACTACAACTATTCAAGTAACAAATAAAGCTATGTTTTTGTAAAAACAACCAATAGATTTTTTTCAATAAGCTATAATTCACGTCAAGGTGGCGTGCGGACAACCTCGGAAATGAAAAATTTAGAGGTTTAATGCTTTTTTGTGGAATATCTATTAATCCTATAACAAAAATATTTATGGCTCCGCATAGATTACTATTTCATCTCATTAGAAAAAAATATTTAAAAGTTATAACTACGTCTTTTTGTATGGATTTCATCGATGCCATGTTATAAATGGCCCCGGGAAATTCACTCTTAACTTAAGTGGCTGCTTAGAGTATCGGAGCTTATTTTTAGGAAAAAGGTTATTCTTGGGCAATGATAGCTGGGCGTCACCCATCAGCGATAATCCTTTATTTTAATCTTTTCCCCACACGACTTCCAAAATTGGCTGAGAAGTTCTGAATACTGAGTTTTAGCCACGTTGTTTTTCAAGAAAGTCTGATTTTGTTTCCTTTTAATAGTCGAGCTAAAAAGTTACATACATTTTACGACGTGAATAAGTAAAGACAGCAATTATATTTCCTTACCTCTTGTATCTTCCTCCGAACAGTAAGCTTGTGCCACTGATGATCATCGAACCTTGTTTTGGCTGGTTTGATATGCATTTCCTGTTTGCCGTTTCCCAAGCCCATGGTCAAGGACACTCCCCCATCTCGGACTGCTAAATTTAGGTAATCAGCTTCGTGGCCTGAAAAAATGCAGTTGTTAAAGCCACCGAGATAACTGAGTGGGTAGAACACCGCTATAATCGGTTCGAATCCCGGGTTGGGCTACACCAATATGCCTTTTCTAAAGACATATGTGTGGTTAATTAGTCACGGTTGTTAACGGTGAGGGATGCTTTCCCGTGAGGAAACCCACATGGCTAATTTTACTTAGTCTTGTGACAGTGTATTCGCAGAAAATGGCTATAGGCCTTCCCCCTATTACGTATGTACACTGTCCAAGCAAAACGTGGGTACTCTGAATCGGATGCGCATAATTTGCGTATATGCTCCGGACATGTCTAAATCCATATCCGAGAGGGAGAATTTTTGGAATCTGTTAGACAATGTTGTATTGTGCCCTCTTATTGTAAATAATTGAATTTTGTTTTTTTTTTTTTTATAATGAGATGTCTTTCAAACTAAATTTCTTTGTTTTGTCTCGTGATACCTACGGAAAGAAGGCTTCATTGAAACAAGACTGTCACATTCGCCGTCTCGACAGTCAAACAGTGTTTGGTAAAATAATGGTAGTACCTTCTAGTAGATGGAAATACATCGGAATGGTTTATTTAGTAAAATAGGTCAAAACAGTTGGTAAAAGTCTATAAAATACATCCCACCATTTTGCTTTCATCATAAACAACTACGGAGATATCGTTCTATTCGTCGAATATCATTATGAATACAATTCGTTAAATACTAATCTTTGTTTTGACCGAGCATAAATAATAGTTTTTGATCTTTTTCTGGCTTCAAACAGGTATAGAAGTATACAAATACTATTGCAAGTTTTTCCGTATATGCTCTGCCGCACGATGTTTTTACATGTTTAGTTAAAGTATCGCGTTGTTTACTGGATTTAATAGGTTTTTTTTGTATATGCAGACTTTAATAGCTCTAAATTTTCACCAAGATTCAGCACATTTAACAAGTCAGAATTCTACAAGTAATTAAAAAATGATTGATTTAAATTACTAGTATAAAGGTTGACATATCTACTATTTATAAAAAATACATAGTCTTTTGAAAAATAAATGTAAGTCTTCATAAAACATTCGAAAAACTAATATAACATCTCTTCCTTTTAAATTCGATTAAAAAGATACTCAAAACAGCTGTGTAAGGAAAATAATTTAATTCCATTGCAACATGGAGATAACTAAGTTTAGTTCAGTGCCAGCGTTCTGAAAAATGAGTTCAATCTAGGTAAGTGGAAACAGTAATTAATAATACATAAAAATATAACGATACACATCTGTTATAAAGTGCAATTTTGTCCTTAGGATGTTCATACCCGTTCTTTTATTATAAATACCACTTTGAATATTAAACGATTAAATTAATTGAGGCCAATTTCTGAGTGGATGACTGAAAGATTACAAATAAGGAAAGTAATTAAAAAATGTGGATTAGCAAAATGAAACTATTACCAGGGGAAAAATAAATGTTGTCTCAGAAAAGCACAAACCCATTACTTCCTACGGGTATCGTAGGAGGATACTTAGGAGTATACGTTATACGTGTAAGTCAATTTAGCAATTATGAAAATCTGCATTTATGCTACAGAAAAATATATCAAACAAATGCGAAAACCACCTTTATAATGTAATATATCTATCTATCAACTGGCAATTTGTAAGATCCTGTAGTACCTTTCGCGCTTCGTTGCCATTCTACAATGATGGCAAATCTGCTCCTTTATTTTTCACCTGTATTTTAATTTCTTCCCCTCTTACATTATTTCTAATTGTACCCTCTCAGGGATAATTCTAGTAACTAATAGAAAAAATACCAGTATAGAATAGTTGTCCATTAGGCTGTCTCGTCTTAAAGTACAGCGATATTGTATCCTGTGTGCAAATCTGCTCTTTTAATCTTCACCCGTATTTTAAGTCCCCTTTTATAAAATATCCAAATGATACCTCTCAGGGATTATTCTAGTAACTAATAGAAAAATTACCAGTATAGAACAGTAGTCCATTAGGCTGTCTCGTCTTGAAGTACAGCGATATCGTGTCCTGTGTGCTGACGATGGGCTCCCCGCCTGTCTGCGTGAGGTCATACGAGAGGAACTCGGCTCCTCGAAACGTGGCTTCCGAAGGCGCTTTGTCTGGAACAAAGAAAGAACAATAGAAATGGAGGGAAGTTTGGTTTTTAAATATTTGAATGCTTTGAGTTTTTTTTTAATACTTGTGTTGCAAAATTATTGTGGTAATGCGATATTACAAACGATGAAAAAAATATCTATTGAACCTAGAGTTGCAACTGTAACTACCCCCTTAAACCAATATACGCAATGTTAGATATTCACTAGTATAATTAAATCTGTATTATTTTCTTAGTCACATGTTAGCTCGGTTCATTATACTTCGGCCGTTCAGAGAATGCGTTTCTGACACCTATCAGTAAGTCATAAAGATATAAACATAAAGCGCTGACATAACCTTGCGCAGTATAGATTTAGAAAAATATTGTTTAATAAGTTATTTGACACTCAGTTTGGCACAAAATTATAACATTTATTGATTATTTATATAATAATGTTGTTAAAATGGTTATCAATTATTAAATAGGTAAACAACCAGCAAAAATATTTTTATCGTAACTGCAACGCCATTACAAAGTTACGTCGTTAGTTCAATCGCGACGTGTCAGGAACGCATTCTCTGAACGGCCGAACTTTAGTTAGCTTTAGCGTTCAAGAAAACTGTAATAAACTCATTTATACCCCGGTTTAACGTCTTCTACCCAGTTACAATGATACAATGACCTGATAAATGCAGATTCACTGAACTTTGAGGGACCAAGTAAGTAGTAGGATAAATTACAGATAAATCTTAACAATCCTCATCGTGAATTTAATCCAATAGACCACCATGTTGTAGATCTATGTCCAAAACTCTAACTATTAGAACATTAGGCAGTTCTGATGTCAATGGTTCAATTTCAAAAACGATATTGACGATGGAATTAAAAAACATGCTAAATCAAGCAAATCACAATCTCAAATTGTCGAAAATTTCACAATCATTTTACCAAAAGTAACTATTCTTAGATACCATTTTAGCTATACCATATTAGCCGTGTAGTGTCGGCTTAGAATAACACTACCCCATTTCTACCAGTGGGTGATCGTAAGAGGCGGGCGACTAAGGGTAAAGAGGCTTATTAAGTGATTTTTGGGCGATGTGGTTGGAGACCCGTCACCAAAAACCATTTATTATTACCATCTTTTCACCAATCAACTTCCAAAAGTGGCTAAGGAATTTTTCATTCCAAAGCTCTGGCTACGCCGTTAAGGGATTTATAGCCGTGAGTATATGTATGTATGTATGTATGCATTTTAGCTATATAAGCAACTATGAAGCATCGGTTTAAATCCATTCAACTTTAAAAAGTGTCAATAGAATTTCTAATCCAGAAGATCTGGCTTCCCCTTTCTAGAATTCATAGCCATGAGTATTTGTACGACCGTCCTTTATAAGTTAATGTTTTTTTTAATAGCTTTATAAGTTAATGCTTTTTTATCGTATTGCATATCAAGGAGTTGGTGGGATTAAAGATTTTGGTGTTTAACGAATTCAATTAGAAACATAACTCCTTTTGATGTTTTATGCATTAGGTACTTAGTTTTTACGGTAATTGGAGATTAATAATTTTCCTTATTAACGTTGTATATCTTGGTATGTTTTCAGTACTTTGTTAGCACAAAAGGCTTACAAACAAAACCAGTTCCAATTTTGTGTATTTTCTTAGTAAAAACATAAAATCATATGGTTTGGTCCCTTATTAAGCAGTACCAAAAAGTCACTATTACATATGTAAATTTTAGAATTAATTTTAAACAAAATCTACCCTTCATTCGTATTTTATTGTGTGCCATGAACGAATAAAAAAGTTGGTAAGCTTAATAATAGTGTGCCAATGCTTGCTCTACAAAAAGTTGATAAGAGGCAGCTCCCAACTGGCGCTCGCCAAGTCTCCACTAACGATCATTCCAGTACTTACAAGTTTCCCCGTTAATTAAGAGCCGCTCTGCTACTTAATGAAAGAGGACTTTCAACTCTCTCTCGTTTGTGTGATTAATGTAATGCTGAAGTATTCGACATGAGTATAGAAAAATAATGAACGGGGTATTTTGTTTAGGTTATATTATAGTGCAACCGTGATAGCCCAGTGGGTAGAACACTCGGTTATCGTGCAAGCGACTAGTGTTCAAATCCTGGGTCAGGCCTACACCAATTTGTCTTTTCTAAAGACATATGTGTGGTTAATTTATCATGGTTGTTAACGGTGAGGGAAAACATCGTGAGGAAACCCACATGGCTGAGTTGTACTTAGTCATGTGACAGTGTATTCGTACAAAACGGCGATAGGCTTGCCCCCTATCACGTGAGTACACTGTCCATGCAAAACGTGGGTACTCTGAACACCAGGTGACACTTAATGTTCAGAAGTATTAGTACCTCTGCCAACCCCTTCGGGGATATTCGGCGTGAACGTTTATGTTATTATATTATATTATAGTGAATAAATTATTCTGACGGAGATACATAAGTCAAAAAGAGATATGCATTTTTATTACCTCAAATTTAGGCAAAAACTTCGATATAATGGACATAAATATTTCAAATATTACATACATACATATACTCACGGCTATAAATCCCTAGAAGGGGTAGTCAGAGATCGGGAATTAAAAATTCCTCAGCCACTTTTGGAAAATTGAGTGGGGAAAAGATGGTGAAATAAAGTATGTTGGTGATGGGTCTCCAACTGCATCGCCCAAAAATACCTTAAAAGCCCCAATACCGTTAGTCGCCTTTTACGTACACCCGCCGGAAGAAATGGGGTAGTGCTATTCTAAGCCGATACTACACAGCTATTATTAGTTCAAATATTAGTAGCGAAGAAAACATTTATAACGTTGAACACACTTAATGATTTAAGATTTCATTCGACAATTATTTTACTCAAGTTCTGAAGAAATTAACACTGTGCACAAAGCTATATTAAATTTTAATTGATCCGAACTGCACTGAAAACTTTGGAACTTTTTATCACTATTAATATTTTATCACGCCCCTGAGGGTAAACTTGGCTAAGTTATGCTATAAAAGACTGCTGCTAGGGTTCAAAGTTTAAATTTGAATTATACAGAACATGCTTAAGGCTGTCGTGTAGTGTCATATAAGAAAAGCTAGTTCCAACTATTCAGCTCTAAAAGTAGTCAAACGAGATCATCGAGAGATGGATTAGTGTTTGTCAGTCGATGGCACCCATCATGTTACAATATTTTATTCATACATACATATATACTCACGGCTATAAATCGTAAAACGGGGTAGCCAGAGATTTGAAATAAGAGAAAGAAGAAAGAAATAACTTTTGGAAATTGAGTGGGGAAAAATGGTAATAAATACTTACTTGTTGGTGACGAGTCACTTTTGGAAATTGAATGAGGAAAAATGGTGATAAATACTTATTTGTTGACGAGTCTCCAACTAAATCGCCCAAAATTCACTAAAAGGCTTTTTAGGTGATTTTTGGCCTTTACCCTTAGTCGCCTCTAAGATCACCCACGGGTAGAATAGCGGTACCCATACAAATGTTTTATTCATTTTAGATTTAGAAAGTTACACAGCACAATAAGAGAAATAAAATGAATACGTTTTATCTGTCGTTCGTTTTATTATTTTGTACCGACATCAACGATCGATTTTATGTTATAGTCGCTCTGAAATTATTTATGAAACGCTGGAAATTTGTCGCTGACCTATAAATTAAATCGTGAACTAAATATATTTTAAGAAGTAGCTGAAATTTTATATTATCTAAAGCTAAGTATACCGATAAAAAAAAGACCTAAAAATTTAAATGGCTGATTAAATTTATACTATATTCCAAAAATAAATAAGATTTTTGAATTCCGAAGCTCTGACTTTTGTAGGATTTCCAGCCGTGAAGATGGGTATCTATGTAAAACATTAAAATACAATGGCAATAAAGACAAAATCTGTACTGTTCGTTAAATGTCAATAACGATTACGAAATAAAAACCAAATATACCAGCCACAATGTACATTAAATTACGTTCTTCGACAAAAAGTTATCCAACGTTCTGATAACGAGTAATCAAAAAGCACATTACGTAATTTAACAGGCCCCGTTTTGTATCAAAACGTATATTACCTAAAACAAATTTATGTGACACGGTAAAGGGTGTGCAGAGCAATTTATGGCACAAGCGGTATAAGGGCAATTTTCCTTGTTATACGTAAGTGTTTGTATGAGCACTTGCGACCCACACTCGGCCAGCTCATTTACAACAGGCTCAGTAATGGGTAATAGCAATCGTTAATAATAGGGTATTTGTAACTTAGTATTTAAGTTCATATTATGACTATGAGACGTACTAGTTTTTAAATAAATTGACGTTTACATAAAGTTAGCAGTTAGGTGCCGTCTAGTGCCGGCTTAGAATGTCACTTCACTACCCCTATATTCCCACAGGTGTGTAGAAAGATGCGACTAAGGGTATGAGGCTTTTTAGATGGTTTTTGGGCGATGCGGTTGGAGACCAATCAGGAACGATACTTTATTACTGCCATCTTGTCCCCTTTCAATTTCCAAATATGGCTGAGGAGTTACCAGCTCTGAAGCTCTGGCTACCCGTTTCGGTATAAATAGCCGTGAGTATGAATCTTCAAATCAAACATACAAAAAAGTCTTTTATAAGATACAAATTATATTTAATTATTAAAATTCTTTTTGTTATTCTGCTCTATATTTCATATAAACTGAGAATTTCTTCAAAATATCTCAGTAAAAATTTCTGGAAACTACCCCAGGGGCCCATTGAAGATAATTCGAAGCGAACATCGTATTATGAGAGAAAATTTTTACTTCATATCAAAACAACAAGCTAAGTTTCGTTTGAAATGTTTCATTTTAAACAGCTTGGAGCCCGAGGGATTACTTCTATATCGCAAAGAATGATGATAAATCAAACAAGAAAAGGACTTATTTAAATAAGTACTCCTTAACGTAAATTAAAGTAAAGGTACAAAAAGATTAGATATTAATTTTACAGTTCGCTTATTTTTATATCGGTTATGAGATTAATGTAACACAAGCTTACTTGTACTGCGTTGTTTACAATGTACGAAAGAAATGGACTAGTGATACCAGTATTATTTCCCGTCAGTATATAAATACAACGGCTGCTTAAGAAGCAGTTTATTTTTCAAGAGTTTTTTTATTGTACATATTGTATTCACGGCTTTAAACGCCAGAGAGAAAAAGAATGCCTGAATCACTTTTAAAAATTGGGTGGAAAGAACATAGTAAAAATTAATGATGAGTGTTTAGCCACATTGCCCAACATAACATAACATAACATAATTATCTAAACATTCACGCCGAATATCCCCGAAGAGTTTGGCAGAGGTACTAATACTTCTGAACATCACGTGAATTTGTCACCTGGTGTTCAGAGTACCCACGTTTTGCATGGACAGTGTACTCACGTGATAGGGGTCAGGCCTATCGCCGTTTGGTACGAATACACTGTCACATGACTAAGTACAACTCAGTCATGTGGGTTTCCTCACGATGTTTTCCCTCACCGTTAGCAACCATGATAAATTAACCACATGTCCTTAGAAAAGACAAATTGGTGTAGGCCCAACCCGGGACTCGAACACTAGTCGCTTGCACGTTAACCGGTTTCTACCCATTGAGCTATCACGTCGTCAATCACTTAAAAGCCCCAAAACCCGTAACCCCACGACAACCTGATATTTAATTATTCCGAGATAGCAATGATAATATTTAAAGATGCTTTTCACGTACATTTTGATAGAGATCTAATCCTTTTCAGTGCACGTCCGCCATTTCCCGAAATTAGCATCCAGTAAACGGAGATTGCGGCAAATCCTCCCATTTCATTGTTACTCGCAAACAGGAGCAAGGACGAGGGAAATAGGGCGCGACTGTTTTCATAGAGCATTTTGTTTCATTTAATTCATACTACTTACTTTTGCGGGATGAGGGTAAGTCTTAATTATTATTTTTATCAAAATGTTTATCGCACTAACTTCTGTGTGATAAGAGGACTATACATTTAACAAAACTTCTTAAGTTAAAGAAAATTTTTAAGTCTATAAGTAGCATAAGCAATAAATAAAGGTTAGTTAATAAATGTTTAAAGGTACTAATTAGTTTTAACACATACATACATACATATATTCACGGCTATAAATCCCTAGAAGGGGTAGCCAGAGCTAAGCAATTAGAAATTCCTCAGCCACTTTTGGAAGTTGAGTGGGGAAAAGATGGTAAAATAAAGGTTGTTGGTGATGGGTCTCCAACCGCATCGCCCAAAAATCCCTTAAAAGCCCCAATACCGTTAGTCGCCTCTTACGTACACCCACCGGAAGAAATGGGGTAGTGCTATTCTAAGCCGACACTACACAGCAATTAGTTTTAAATAAGCGTATATTTGAGCCAATTGCTAACGCAAGTAAGAAACAGTCAACAATTTACAATTGCAATTTCTACGTTGCGTGTCAGACTAAGAACGAAATGCTCACTCACTGGTAGCATAAAATTGAATTTTGTTACTGGAACTGAATCTGCCAATTTCCAATAGGGTCTGACGATGTAGAATGTGAAATATTTCGATTTCCGAGAAGCATCATATTTGACTCTCAACTCACTTACTATTTTTATGTGGATAAAAATGCTTTTCGCTATACGTGTCTGCTCTGATAAAGCTGAATTTAACCAACTGTGTCGGATTTCTTCAAGCCAGGGTGTCAGACAAAGCACTAATACAATAAATTGCTGTAAGGTACGGGCAGACAAGCGAACCCGTTAGTCATTCGGATGAAAATTTTTAATTTGAGGTTATCGATTATTAGATAATTATTTGCCAGTACATGCAAAAACACATTTATGGGATTTCGACGCTCGATTAATAGCTGCTTTGATAAAAAGAGTTACTTTAATTTCATTGACCATATGTGTGATTTACTCGTAAGTATCCTAACTATAAATCCTCTCAGGTAGGATCTTCAAAAGGGGTAGCCATTTTAACATACAAAAAAAAACTTCAGCCTCATATAGGAGTTGAAAGGTCAAATAAGGATAGTTCATGAAACATTCCCTAATACTCCTCCCAACAATTATTTTAAAGCCCCAGTACCCTTAGTCACCTCTTATAACCTCTTTAGGATAGAAGATGGGGTACCGTTATTGTAAGCCGACACTACACGGCATTATTACTCATAGGTACTTTTTATCCAAATAACAATTATAATCACTTAAAAGTCTCTAACAGATAAGATATCCAGAAAATTCCCAGCTCCAGTTGGTAAATTAAGAGCTCGTTAAACCCAGTGTCCGTTCGGGAAAGGTTCGGAAACGAAAAGGTCAATCGTGAGGAAGACTCACTTCCGCCGTACGCCGTTCGCTCTATTTTCTGTGTGCGGCCATTGTTGGCACACGAGTGTTAGCGGAAATGAATGAGGGTTCCCGAAGGACTTGTATGTTAAATAAGATTTGGAAATTTGTCTAAGTAAATTAAGATGCAGTTCTTTTTAGGGTTTCGTGTCCGAATTCCGAAAATACTTATAGTTTCGTGTGTCTGTCTTTTTGTCACAATAAAATATTTCCAAAATTATTGAGACCATGTTTTTAAAAAAATATACAAAGGTGTTAACTGTAAACCACTTCAAACTTACATAATTAAATAAGACAATCATTTAAAAAAATCCGCTGTACGTCATCCGCTCTATTTTCTGTGGGCCATTGTTATATCACACGAGCGTTGGCGGAAATGAACGAGGGTTCCCGAAGGACTCGTATGCCATGCTTGTATGTTAAATAAGATTTAGAAGTTTGTCGAAGTAAATGAAGTGAAGAGGTTTTTGTATAAGTAATCGAAAGTAAAGTCAAGAAATCTTAAGACTATGAGACATATTATAATGTACTCTGTGTATGTAAGTAACTTAGAGGCTAAGGAGGCTTATTTCAAATTATAATAAAACTCATGTTAAATTTTATATTGAAATACACATATAGTAAAGTAGTATAGTGTCGGTTTAGAATAGCACTACTCCTTTTCTTCCCCGTGGGTGTTTAAAAGATGCAACTAAGGGTATTGGGGCTTTAAAAGAAGTTGTTGGGCGATGCGGTTGGAAACCCATCACAAAGAACCTTTATTTTACAATATATTCCAAACTTTACTTACAAAAGTGAATAAGTAATATCTTATTCTTAATGCCAGGCTACTTCTCCTAGAAATCTGTGACAGTGAGTTAATGTTGCCAAATCTTATTTAATGTTGCCGTGTAGTGTCGGCTTAGAATATCACTACCCCGTTTCTACCGCTGCGTGTACGTAAGAGGCGACTAACGGTATTGGAGCTTTTAAGGGATTTTTGAACGATGCGGTTGGAGACCCATCACCAACAACCTTTATTTTTACCATCTTTTCCCCACTCACATTTCCAAAAGTGGCTGAGGAATTTCTAATTCCTTAGCTCTGGCTACCCCTTCTAGGGATTTACAGCCGTGAGTATATGTATGATGTATGTATATATGAGTTAATGTATGTTTGTAAAGGCTTTGAATAGTATGAAACCATTTATTTCTACTCGCGAGTGTCATGTCATAAGAGATGATTTAGGGATTTGGAGATTTTTAAGTGATGTGGTTGGAGCTTAACTGCTTAAAATAGATTAGGATTTTTAAATAAAATTATAATTAAATTATGTAGCTAACCCCTTTTTTGAGATTTGTCATCAGTATATCTAAATTTAATTTAAATTCAAATCTATCTACAGATCCAGAAACACGACATACCTTGATTAAATCCATTAATTCTAAACTAGAAAAACAATGTACGTCCCACGATAGACTAATGATTCCTAGGTACATAGGAACAGTCGTGGTTATGGTTATTTCAGAACACTAATGTTTTGTTTCCTCGAAATGTGGTAACCTCGAAAACGTTTCACTTTAGATCATGAATTTATAATGCAGTCAATACATCCAAGGTCGATCTACAATCACGACATGGGTACATATCGTATTACGTACGTTATAAAGTAAGGGGAAAAAATGGTAGAAAAAGTTGCAACTCATGTTAAATATCTAATTTAAAGTATGGAAAACAGTTCTCATCTTAATGTAGCAGTTTGATATAAAAACAATTTATTATGCCCATAAATAAAAGATGTTATTAAAGGAAAGAAAAATTTCGACACTGGCGGGGTTCGAACCCGTGACCTTCGGGTATACGCCCCCGTCGCTCTGCCAACTGAGCTACAGTGTAGACGTAGACTGTGCTCAGTTGGCAGAGCGTCGGGGCGTATACCCGAGGTCGCGGGTTCGATTCCCGCCTGTGTCTAAATTTTTCTTTCCTTTATTTATTAAAAACAATCAAGTACTAAAAAGTAAGAAATAAGTTTTTTAATTAAATATGAGTACTGTGATTCACACTTTAGGAATTTCTTTATTCCACACCCGTTAGTTCAACCTACCTAAATCTTAAAATTCTCTTAAATAAATTGTTGAGTCGGTGCCAGTCAAACAAAATTAAATTCACCCTGCTGTCTATCTCTGATTATTACAATCTAAGCAATATATATCTATCGCCTAACGTTTTAAATGGTAATAAATACAAAAATCAATTTACCCTACCATGTACATGAAGTGCTAAATACACACTTATTATCAATTAGCACGAAGGCTGGCACCGACTCACAATAATTGAAGAGAATTTTAAGATTTAGGTAGGCTGAACTGACGCGTGTGGAATAAAGAAATTCCTAAGGTGTTAATTACAGTACTCATATTTAATTAAAAAACTTAGTACTTGATTGTTTATTTTCGGTGGTATTTTTACTAATCCAGTTATACATTAAAATACATTACATCGAAAAGTGTATTAATACAAAACGACGAATAAGGGTATTGGGACTTTTAAAGTGATTTTTGGGCGATGTGGTTAAGACCAACAATATTTATTAACATCTTTTCCCCACACAACTTCCAAAAGAGGCTGAGCAATTTCTCATTTGAAAGCTCTGGCGATCTCGTTAAGGGACTCATAGCCGTGAGTGTAATCGAATAAATTCTAACTTCTCATGTGATATCGCTCTCACAAGCCTCATGCTACTAGTGTTGTTATAATAAACGTGGGATGTATACTTTTAGCCGTGTAGTGTTGGCTTAGAATAACACTACCCCATTTCTACCCGTGGGTGATCGTAAGAGGCGACTAAGGGTATAAAGGCTTATTAAGTGATTTTTGGGCGATGTGGTTGGAGACCCGTCACCAAAAACATTTATTATTACCATCTTTTCCCCAACCAACTTCCAAAAGTGGCTGATGATTTTTTCATTCCAAAGCTCTGGCTACCCCGTTAAGGGATTTATAGCCGTGAGTATATGTATGTATGTATGTATACTAAAAAGTACAAGTTTGTATCATCCAACGTGTAGGTTATATAAATGTAATTAAGGTTACATGATTTATTCAAAAAACAAAACAGACGTTTATATTCAAATGAGTGGAATATCGATTCCGAGAAATGAGTCCAATCAAAACTCATTCAATATGTATGTGCACGTTTGCGTTTCATTTGTTTGGCTCATACTATTTTTAATTGGATTTAACAGATATTTTTGTTGAGGTTACTCACAAACACATATAATATTCGAAGTTTAATGTGTTTGTAGTGCCGCCGGCTAGAATGTCACTACCCCTTTCTACCCACGGGTATCGTAAGAACCGACTAAGGGTATAGGGCACTTTAAGGGGACTGAGGGTATTTTAAGTGGTTTTTGGGCGATGTGGTTGGAGACTCATTACCATCGATACTTTATTTATACCATCTTGTCCCCTATCAACTTCCAAATGTGGCTGACGAGTTTTTAGCTCTGAAGCTCTGGCTAACCCTAAACTATTTTGATCGATATCATGTATATTATATCCTGTTTAAATATTTTTACATTTCTTTCCAATTTGATTAATTAACTTAGTTGAAATATAAAATAAATCATCTTAAGAAACAAGCTCACAACTTGTAAGTCTTTCAGAAAAAGAAAGTTAGCTTTGAAAAGTTTAATAAAGAACCAACTCTAATTTCAGCTTCTTGGAAAACTGTGCTTACTGAAATTTAACTTTTTTTTCGGTTCAGTTTTAGTTATATTAAAATTGAACAGAAAAGTAGGCAGTACCAGTAATAATACTTCTTCAATGTATGCTCACGGTTATAAGCTAAATACGGGTAGCCGAAAAATTTAGTGAAAGTAAAGATTTTTTACACTTAAAAGAAGAGATTGTGTTCGTGGAGTTGCAAATATCATTGGCTACTAAAAACTGCGTAACAACCTATACATGTCCCAGCCGAAAGGCTCGAGCTTACCTTGAATAGGGTGGTTTGGCTTTAGGTAGACTTAAGCAATATCATAATCATGCTCAGACAATGGGGGTTGGCAGACACCAAAATTTAAACCACCATAAAGCGTTAGTATCCTCATTGACCTTGTACGCAGGTTGGGAAGGGAATAGGATAGAGTATTGTTACAATAAGCTTCTCTCATTAAATTATTTTTTTATATGAATTACGCTACTGGGAGTCGATCGATTGTCTTATTAATGTATAATATATGTAATGATCGTGTTATTAATGTATTTTTATAATTTAAATAATGATTTATATAAATAAATAAATAAATAAATCCAGCCCTATTAAAGAATAATTGTGACGGTAGACAAATCTCCTATCAGTCTTTATCAATCTTTTAAAAGCACATTACAAAGCTTTTTATAATTTAAATAATGATTTATTTATATTTTCTAGCCCTATTAAAGAATAATTGTGATGGTAGACAAATCTCCTATCATTCTTTATCTCACAATCTCTTCGCCATTATCTTTTAAAATTGGCTGAATAAATTCAATTCTGCTCTTCTGGCTATGCCTTTTTAGGATTTATAGCCGTCAGTATATGTATTTTTGGCAAGAGTTTCAGACGTCTTTTTGGACAAATGTCAGCGAGGCTAAAAATCTAAATGAGAAGCGATCACCAAATTATTATTTTTTACTAGTGTGTTTCTGTTTTTGGTTTTTTTTTTACTTTCTTTAAATGATATCTTTTCATTAAGTTTTTTGCCATTTGTGTTCTTAATATTTTTTTTGTGTTTATACTGGTTATCTATAGCTTTTTCTCTTTTTTGTAATATTACTTGTTGTTTGTATATTGTTAATTTTTGTACCTTTATAGCAAATAAATTACTTTTCTTTCTTTCTTTGTATTTTAAGAATAAAATTATCTTTATTTTACATTCATCCACACATATACTCACGGCTATATATCCCTAAGAGGGGTAGCAAGAACATCGGAATAAGAAATTTCTCAGCCACTTTAGGAAGTTGAGTAAGGAAAATATTGTAAAGTAAATGTTTTTGGTGACGGGTCTCCGATCGCATCGCTCAAAAATCACTTAAAAAGCCTCAATACCCTTAGCCGCCTCTTACTAACACCCACACAGAATTATTTCCTTTCTTAATTTTAAAAAAATAAATTAACAAACGATATTCGTTTTGTTATTCTTTTTACCGATAAAGCTGTAATAAGTACACGTTTTTCAGAACACGTCATAATAAAGCGATCAAAACAAGCACTTCGAGCTACTCAGGCACACGCTAATACCTAAATGTAAACTATTTCACAAACTAAAATCGTGAAACACGCAAACTTTAACAATACGGTAATGAAACTAGTTTTATTAATCGTGCTATTGTTGAAAAATACTTATAATACACTTAAGGCAGTCATTAGGTCACTAAAGATGGAATAACAGTACAGGGAGTTATTGCACGATTTTATTTGGAAAGTTAAAATTTTAGGTTTTGTCACATTCTATTTATTCCTTTTCGACCGCCTATAAAAAATAAAAGTATTCCTTTTCAAAGTCGGTTTATTTGTATCTCGCTCTATGTCATTTATAATTTTAGCATTCGATAGTTACTAACTCCAGATGTTCTACCAGATGTTCATGCTTTATTATTGAAAAGTGGCTTATACTCACGGCTATAAATCCCTAGAAGGGGTAGCCAGAGCTAAGGAATTAAGAATTCCTCTGCCACTTTTTTAGCAAGGAAAAATGGTAATATAAAGGTTGTTGGTGGTGAGTCTCCAACCGCATCGCCCAAAAATCCCTTAAAAGCCCCAATACCGTTAGTCGCCTCTTATGTACACCCACCGGAAGAAATGGGGTAGTGATATTCTAAGCCGACACTACACAGCATTCTAAGCCGACACTACACAGCATTATACTATACTTTTTTAGATATAACAAAAAAGCTGCAATAAGTAGACCTGTTTTTATAATGATTTCCTATTATAGTTATTAGTCAAGTCAAGTATTGGAATTCCTTGACATTAGTAATTAGAAACGGATTGAACAGAACTAAAAAACGTAAAATATTTCTATTATGAATGTTTAATATAGTACAAAAATACCGAGAACTATTAAAAATTTCACTGAAAATTATGAAAGAAAAAGTTTGTATTTTATTGTTCAGCTAATCCTAATAAATGTTGTATAAAAATATACCTCAATTTTATTTGCTTAAAAAAACTTAACTAAAACATACTCATTCTTTATTTAGTTTGTACCCATAAAAAATATATTTCCTTTAGCTGCCACTGACGCTAGAAATCACATGTATTTATTTAAGATTCGATAGGATAAGATTTAAAAGGACGGCATGAAATGGCTCAATCATATCATAAACTTAGTCTAAACTAAAGTTTATTTTCTACAATCACACGTGTATCTTGTTAAATTATAGACATCGTGAGAAATTCCACATGGCTGAGCAATACTTAGTCGTGTGGCAGTGCAATCCGATTAAGCAGCAATAATCTCGCCGTAATACTTAAATAAACAAGCAAAAAATTGATAATATTTCGATATTCAGAAACAATTATACATATAACAACCCTTCCACGATAGTGTGATGGCAATCCCAACATAAACAGTCGAAAATATTATGTTATTTCTTAATCATAGTTAATTATATACTTCTTAATATAGCATATTTTGATTATTTTATAAACAAAGTTGATAATTATCTTAAATCAGTGAATAAATAAGTTTTGCAATAATCTGCCACAAAAACTTTAAACCAAACTAAAACCAACATACCTCTTTCACAGAAGGGCCCCTCATAGTCCCCATCCCTGCACTCACAGACGGGACCCTTATTAGTGCTATGTTATTTTATTTATTATAATATTTCTTGATTCTTATAAAACTGGTAAGTTTCTTCTTAAAATTGAAGAAAAAACTTTGTATGAGCTATCGGTTAACGATCATCTAAAACGATCTAAAATCAACATACCTCTTTCACAAAAAGGCCCCTCATAGTCCCCATCCCTGCACTCACAGACGGGCCCCTCGTCGGTGCTGATGCAGACCCCGCCGTGCTGGCAAGGGTCCCGGCGCTCACACGCATCGCCGCTTATGTTGCTTCGAGATGACTGAGGACAAATTTCATAAATTAATATAATCGGACATATGATACAGATCAAGTTAGCCCAAAACAACTTAATGACTTGTATGGAACTGACTGGTATGGGATACTAATTCAATGATATAGTTAATAGTATATAATATACATAAAAAGAACATTCCAAAAGTGGCTGAGGAATTTCTAGTTCCTTAGCTCTGGCTACCCTTTCTAGGGATTTATAATGTATATGTATGTATGAAAAAGAACATCAAAGACTAACAAACACGCATTCATATTCATATTTAAATGAAAGCTCTGAGTGGAATTCGAAACCGTGACCTCCGGATCCAGTATAGCAAGCACGAGCGCTATTTTATCGACACGATAACGGTTCGAATGAGATGGCAGTATACGATACTAAGTAAGTGCGTAAGAGATGGCTGCTTTATCCCACGCGATAACTAGTTTAAACAAGGCTCGTGCTTGCCCTTCAGAAGCCAGTCATCGGCTTCAGACGTCGTCAAATAATATAAATGGGGCTAGGCAAATTGCATGCAGAAGGTATAATTTGTGGCGTGGCGTAGACGGGTTTATTTCGTGGGTGTTACAAGTTGACCAAAGGTACCTCTTGGGGCTTTTAAAGTGATTATAAGTAGAGCTAGATGAAACTTATGCGTTAGTCATTTGTGACATTCCTAAAACAGAGAACTATTGTTTTTATTTTGTAAAAATATTTTTTTATCTTTATCTTTTATTGTCGATACGATATGTGACTGGAAACATTCACCAACCTTTCTTTATTTTACAACCTTAATTGTAACTGAAATATATTTTTCGGATGCTGAATTATAGCCGATAGTATAGATACATATCCAAACATATTTGAAACCCTATTGTTTCAAGATAATAAATACAAAATTACAATGCTATGAAGCGCTTCTGTCTACCGTACCTCGTGTGGGCGGCTGCGTGGGTACGTTTTCATTATATCAGTATCACCGTGGGAAGGGATCAACAATATTTTAATAATAATTTCGTGCATTTATACTCACGGCTCTTAATATTTTTGTCTCAGTCTTATTTCCTCACCATTTATTAAAAGGGATGAATAAAAGCACACATTACACATTTATTATGGAGTGCGAGAGGTAGATAAGTTTTTTCGCTATATTTGCAATATTTTTATTCGATAGCAAACTCAAAAAAAAACGACTGATTTTATTTTTTATACTTACTTAAACTCATACCCATTATTCCCATTGGGGTAGGCAGAGACTATCGTTCGCCATTTAAAATAATAAATTGCAAAGTTATGTGAAATGAAAATGAGCGAAATGTTAAATAAAAAAGCTCAATTGATATTATTATCAAACAAACCTACGATTTTCGTGGTTTGATTGATAAAAACGAAAAACGCAAAAACGTATGTCTGAAAGAAGGAAACACTAATGCAGTTTTTGATAAAATAAAGATCATCGTATAGATATAATCTTAAGAAAATATTGTTTCATAAGATAAAATCTCGAAATCGTTTTATCATCAGCATCAATTTTATAAAACTTTGTATAACGAATTGAATGAAGATTAAACCACCGAATAAACCAGCGAAAAATATATTTTTTTATAATTGTCCTCGTTCTATGGACAAGCATGTCTGTCTTTGAGACCTCTTTGACCGCAATAATATAATCGATCTTTTGTTTAAACTTTATAACGAAAAAGTTCATTCCTTTTTAACAGTAAGTTTTTGCCATGTAGTGCCGGCTTAGAATGTCACTACCGCTTTCTACCAACGGGAGTCGCCTCTTACGACTCCCGTTGGTAGAAAGGAGAATCGGTAGTAAGTAAGTAAAAGTAAGTAAAAGAAAGGAAAGGAAGTAAGAAAAGTAAGAGAAGATTTATTTGGAAAAATGGTAAAAAAACAACACACAGTAAAAACACATCGAAAACAAAAAATACAAAAGTTAAAACAAGTAACCTATTGCCAAAATGGTTATCGGCTCAGCATGTGTGTCTGAAACGGTACACAGACCATTCCAAGACACGCTGGTTTTCAGCCGACACCTACAAATTTAAAAATGAAAAACAATAACAAAAGAAGCACTCGTTATAGCATAAACACCCAGCAATGAAATAAATGAAGAAATACTAATAAAAAATATACAGTAAATAATGATATACTAGAAATATAAAAATAATAATATATAAAAAATACTATGAACATTAAGTCAATAAAACATATTAATATAATGGGGACAAAAAATATAGGGAAAATATATGTGCTTATTTGGCAGCTAAAGATAATTTATATATTGTAAAGTTTTTTAACGTGGTATTTAAATGTCGCTATACAGCTTAGATCTTTTAGGGGTGGGGGCAAGTCGTTCCAGGTAGGGGTATTTTTTAAGTGGATTTTGGCCGATGGGGTTGGAGACCCATCACCAACGATTCTTTATTTCTACCATCCTGTCCCCTATCAACTTCCAAATGTGGCTGAAGAGTTTCTAACTCTAAAGTTTTCTTTTTGGCATTTATGGCCGTAAGTATATGTATGTATATAAGTTTTTGTATATTAACTTACACTTTAATCATTTTCATAATATAGTCTAGGCCGTGTAGTGTCGGTTTAGAATAGCACTACCCCGTTTCAACCGATGGGTGTACGAGGCGACTAACGGTATTGGGGCTTTAAAGGGATTTTTGGGCGATGCGGTTGGAGACCCATCGCCAACAACCTTTACTTTAGCATCTTTTCCCCGCTCAACTTACCAAAAGGGCCGAGGAATTTCTAATTCCTTAGCTCTGGTTACCCCTTCTTGGGATTTATAGCCGTGAGTATATGTATGTATGTATGTATAATATAATCTCACTATTTGTAATCCACAACTGAACATTAAAGTCTCTGATTTAGCTCTCTTTTTTATTTGTATAGGATCAACTTCTCGTATATCTTCAGTTTATAAAAAGGATTATCAAATCGGACTAATATGTGAAAAATAATGTTTTGTCATATTTTACAATTAGTGAGCGGATCCCTAATAATCCCTGGTTTTCACAACCTTAGGGCTAGATTTTATTTTCAAATCCTTTTCTGATTAAACTTTCGCGTTTTTCATTGGTCATAATATGTATATACGAGGGGCATGCCAATAGAAGTTAGATACTCTTTTCTTATTTAATTGACACTGGCAAGCTATACACCATCTTATGGGCTGGTTTTTTATAGACATATTTGAACATAGAACACACTTCTTTTATTTATTTTTTATTTGAATGAACATTATTTCTCCGAGAATCTGGCCGGAATTCACTTGCAACAATGAAAAACTAAAGAGGTTTGAAAGCAAAGAAGATGCGCTGGTTGCCTATAATTTCGAGATTTATGAGGTATCTAAAGAAGAGTGGTCACAGGTATTTTCCAATTGGTTCAGACGAATGGAAAAGTGTATAAGTGCTCAGGGTGAATACTTTGAAAAAATCGATACTTGTAATAAAGAATAATTTTATATTTTTTGAGTAACTAGTTTTCTTTTAGCATGCCCCTCGTAATACCCGGCTCTGATTCAAGCAAGTCTATTATATTTTACAACAACTATTATTGAGGTCAGATAGACGATCGTACTCAAGCAATAATTCGGTATGTAAAGTTGGATGGAATTGTGGCTGTTAATGATAACGAAACCATTTTGATACTATATGGCCAAATATATTATTTTCCATATATTCAACAAAATATCTCTACATACATACATACATACATATACTCACGACTATAATTCCCTAAACGGGGTAGCCAGAGCTTTGGAATGAGAAATTCCTCAGCCACTTTTGGAAGTTGAGTGAGGAAAAGATGGTAATAATAAATGTCTTTGGTGACGGTACTCCAACCACATCGCCCGAAAATCACTTGAAAAGCCCTTATACCCTTAGTCGCCTCTTACGATCACCGACGGGTAGAAATGGGGTAGTGTTATTCTAAGCCGACACTACACAGCAAAAATATCTTTCTCTATGTTTATCCGTATAATATTAAACAACGTGTCAAAAATAGTCGAAATGACTAAAGAATATACCTCTTAACATAGCCAGTAACTACGAGCCAGCCCTAACCGTTTTTCGAGTTGTCCCAATATAACATTCTATATGAACCTGATTAATCCAGGCGGAAAATCCCAGGCTGAAATAAATCAAGTCACGTTGTTTCAAGTCTGGGTCGAATAAGGGTCAACGACCCACATAATAGGTCGTACAAAAGTGCGTACTTTCCAACTAAATGGATATTGACATAACGGGGTTTATGTCTTAGCTTGGCCACATTATTACAACAACTATGAAAGATCTAACAGCTTTGCCCCACTAAGCAAACCTCAGCTATAGCAACTTAGCTGTACTAATAAAAAAACTGTAATGAAATCAAAATATTTAAGTAATTAAGTTATTGCTCATCTGTAATTGGAAAAAGGTATAAAATACGCTTTGTTTTTATTTTACAACAATAGTTTATTAAAAAAGAAATCATGCAAATGAAGTAATCCTTTATGGCTTGTACGAATTAAAAACGAATTAATGCCGTGTAGTGCCGGCTTAGAATGTCGCTACCCCTTTCTACCCACTGGTGTCGTAAGAGGCGACTAAGGGTATTGGGGCTTTTTATTGGATTTTTGGGCGATGCGGTTGGAGACCCATCACCAAAAACCTTTTTTTTACCATCTTTTCCCCACTCAACTTCCAAAAGTGGCTGATGAATTTATAATTCCTTAGTTCTGGTTACCCCTTCTAGGGAAATATAGCCGTGAGTATATGTAGTTACCTAAACAACTTATTAAAAAATCTTGGGAAAAGGTCAACTTAATAAGTACTTTAAAACTTGTATTAAAAAAGAAACAAATCTTCCTTTGCATTGCCATTCTAGTATCAAAACAACGAATTGAATTTACTCGAGGTTTGCAATTCGAAATGCAATTAAAACGGGCAACGATTTTAATCATGACTAGACGAACTGGTTTTCTATTTCCCTCTCAATTGTACAATTTCCCCAAAAATATAGCTTCCTCGGATTATTCTACAGTAATCTATAAATTTGAATCTTATATTAGGCTATATTAAAACACGGATATTACAATAGTAATATCATTTTCAATTACCCAAGATTTAAAAAAAAATGTGTTGTTTATTTCTTTATGTTGTTTATGATTAATAGAAAAACATGTGCTTATGATTAAGGTTTTTATGGACAAGTATTATTTATTGATTTATCATAAAAGAACAAAAAACTATTGTATATTAGCCTTGTAGTGTCTTAGAATAGCGCTACCCCATTTCTTGATGCAGTCGGAGACCCATCACTTAACAACTACCTTTATTTCACCATCTTTTCCCCACGAAACTTCCAAAAAAACTTCTGATTCCCTAGCTCTGGCTACCCCTTCAAGGGATTAATAGCCATGAGTATATGTATGTACTATAGAAAAAGAGATAATTTCTGAGACTTCGGTTGTAAGTCACTTAAAACTTAGGCCTAATGTTATTTGTAAAATATATACCAAAGAAAAGCATTGGCGAAAACAAAGTATCAATATAATTTACTTATTCATACAGTTGTGTATTTTTTTAATATATCATATTACAGCACCTTATAAGGTTATCATAGGTCCCCTTCCCTTCCCTACATCATCTCGTTCTGTATGACACGGATTTAAAAATGCATAATATCTTAAATTAACCATTAAACATGGGTAAACTAAACCCAAATCATTTCTGTGATCAAGAGGCGGACTGCCTTTTATCAAACAAAAGGTTACAATCATTGCCATAAAATTTGGCGGCGTGTCAAATCCAATTTTTACTGGCGTGAAGGGTCAGTGAGGAATATAAGCAGTGGCGTTCGAGCCAAATATGGAACTGTCTGGAACCTTGGCTCTTACAGATTTAGCACACGTGATTTTATGTTGCTGATTCTACGAGTATTTTTAGAAGTTTTATTCGAATTGTTCAAGGAAAGTCTTTTTTTTAATTCTACATGTCTTTTTTTACCAAATTGTATTAGCTTTGTGGTGTCGGCTTAGAATAGCACTACCCCATTTCTTCCGGCGGGTGTACGTAAGAGGCGACTAACGGGCTTGGGGCTTTTTAAGGGATTTTTGGGCGATGCAGTTGGAGACCCATCACCAACAACCTTTATTCTACCATCTTTTCCCCACTCAACTTCCAAAAGTGGCTGAGGAATTTCCAATTTCTCAGCTCTGGCTACCCTTTTTAGGGATTTATAGCCGTGAGTATATGTATGTATGTATGTATTTGAAATTGCAAATTCGTATTTCTTTTTATATACCAATCAATTAGAGTAGGTTTGACCAGTAGCTCAGCAAAATGTCCATGAGTATGTTGTGGCACAACATAATATACTGAATACAATATGCATTTGTATATGTTTGCAATGCAATACATAAAATGTGAAGATTGATGGGAATATAAATGTTTTTGTTGTAACTTTCCTGTTTTTAGTAAATTAACTGTTCCCTCAATAAAGTAATCAAACAAAGTGTGGAGTTTCATTAAGATAAGGTAATATTGATATTGTTACTGAAATATTCGGTTACCTATGACATTTACTGTGATAATATAAAGCTTATGTTTTGAGAAAGCGATATTGCATTGGTACAAGAATTTTTAAATGAGTAGAACTATTTCGAACCTAATCGTCACAAACAAAGAAACATACCAACAAATTATCTCGCTTTTTATAATATAGTAAACAGAATAGAAGTACGGGCCAACATTAGTGATTGTTTTCTTTGGTGAAGCGAATTAACACTAAAGTCTACCCAGCACACACCCAGCTTCTTGTCGCCAAACAAGGCAACTCATTGAATAACACTTTTCTGAACTGAATATAAATTCAATGTCTAATGTTTTTACAAAAAAGAATGCCACTGAGCACACCAATTTCTCAACGTAATGCAGACGAATGACATCCGAAACGGAAGAGAAAAAGCACATTTCGCGACGCGGGTGAATTTTCGAAAAAAGACGGTAGATATAAATATCACCATTAAAAAGCCATTACGACTGATTATTTATAATCTCTACATCTATGAGTGAAGGCCGAATATTTTCCTTCGTATATAGTAAAGATGCAATGTATTTAGTTTCAGAAAATGATTAAGTCTTATATATTATCATATAGCGTCCGCTTAAAATGGCACTAACCCACTTCTGCCCGCGGATGAAAGTTATCTACCAACTTTAAATTTCAGGGCTCTTTAAGTGATTTTTAGACAATGTGGTATTAGACCCATCACCAACGGTCCTTTATTTTTATTTATTTAATTACTAAACTATCTAAGTGGCTGAGAAATTAGCCATTCGGAAGCTTTGGCTACCTTTTTCTTGAATTAATAGCCGTAAGTATATGTATAAATATGTGTAAGTAAATATATACGATCGCATTTACCTTTTGGCTCTCTTTTAGTATCGGATAACATAAATTCGATATTTTTGGGGACGAATGTTTTATTTCAAATTACGCCTTAAGTAATGTTGTATAGAGTTTAGTCTCCTATACTAGATAAAAAGTTTTTAAAAAAATAAAAAAGAAAAGTTTATCTTTCGTGTTGTTAATTGGGAAGTTAAACAATAACAAAATATAGTCACACTACACTTAATGTAATGTATTGCCGTGTAGTAGGCTTACGCCCGATTTCTGAATTGAGTATTCAAGCTGAGAACGACGACTTAAGTATCGTTTTGTCTCGTTCAGTTGTTAAGATTTCAATGCGACAGAACGATACTTAAGTTGTTCTCAGCTGGAATACTCAATTCAGAAATCGGGCGTTAGGCTTAGTCTACCCTTGGGTGTAGTAAGAGGCGACTAATAATACGGGGCTTTTTAATTGGTTTTTGGGTAATGCGGTTGGAGCGGATATCAACGATACTTTATTTCTAACATCTTCTCCCCTATCAACTTCAAAATGTGGCTGAATTGTTTCTAGTTCTAAAGTTCCGGCTACCCCTTTTTGGAATTCATGGGTGAGTATATGTATGTATGTATAAATTATTAATTCACTAGAGAACCGCCCGCCCCAGATACGCACGGATAATATTTTTTTCTAATATCTAAGGTATACCCAGTCGCTGCTCACCCCTTATAAAATGTTGATATATGATATAGCCTATGTTACTTTTAAATGTTGTAGGAAACTACTGATTAAATAGTCTTTGTGACAGATCTATATGAGCCATCTGGAGATATGATTCCTTGTATTGGTATATTACCATTTGTAGTAGTATGTTAGCATGCATGTTACAAACACATTTTATATCGTTCAAAAACATAAAAGCAATAACATCACGTACAAAGAGCAACAACAATTGTTTTATTCATTCTATCCCGCCAACGATTTGCATATTGCGATTTAGACCCATCTTCGTTCCGCCAGAATCATAATTATATTCAAACAGGAGACACACCACATCATAATAAACACTTCAGTTTTCAACACAAACAGCGCATTTTGGCCAGAAAATTTTGCTGCAAACAAATGTGAAATAATTTCGGTTCGGTCGTATGCTTCGAGTGAATAAAGGAGGTACGTTCTGAATTTAATTCTCTTTTCAATGCAAACGCTGGTTTTAGGAAATGCTGAGTTGGGTTGATTTTTAACACGTTTTTGTAATCGCTGGATATGCTGAGTCATTTTACTGACGTAATACTACATGTAAAGGTTACAGGAGGCCAAGCGCGAGCGCTATTTTATCGTCACGATATCGAATGTACGTTAGAATGAGATGACAGTTAGCGATACTAAGTAAAGTGCGTAAAAGATACCTGTTTTATACATACCCCGCGATATCTAGTTAAAAGGTTGCTATGCTGGTATGTGTTAAAAACGTATAAACCAACATTGTGCATACTCAAGCCTACCCTGTATAAAGGGTGATTAGGCCTAGTCCAACACGCTGGCCAATTGCAATTTTATAGTGCTAACAGTCGAAAACGACAAAACATTATGTCACCCTAAATCAATGAATTATCTAAAAATAAAATGTATATAAAAGAGTGTTCACATATTTAATACTTACTTAAGTTGAAAACCCTATCAATACTTTTGCATTTTTTCCTAAGTTTTTTTTAATGAACAGTGATTTTTTTTTTAAATACATGGACGTACTAATTATATAGTTGACAGAGAAACACGCGAAAACAAAAAAAAGTGCCCTTTTGTTGACAAATATCATAATACTATTTTAATTATGATTATTTTATCTCAGTACTGCTCCTGCTAAAACTGCTCCTTTCTTCTTTTCAAATCGTCATGGAATACCCCAAAATTTAAATCTATGCTGTAATAAAATAATATACCTTCAAATCCCTGGAATGTCTGAGCTCCTGTCTCCGTGGCGGCTGCCCAGGCAGGTCGGAGTACACCAGGTTCCTAACAGACCCTCGGAACTTGGGCTCGAAGATCACGGACGGCAGCGCCAAGTTCGTCAGCTTGGCATTGTAACTGGAATAAATGTTTTGATTAGCAACTAATTTAAAACTTAAGGAAGAAGTAAAACAAACCTAATCATTTGTATATTAAGGAGAGAAGAAAAATCTATCCAGTTCTTCGAATTGAAGTCACTTGTTGATGAATAAAGCTCTAGTTTCTAATAAGCAAAAGTCAAAACGAAATAATTTTTAGTCATTATTTTTTCCATAGTTAACAAAATACTATAAATAATCAGAAAAAGTCTTACAATAAAGTATTATTTAGTACCCCAGATTCAAGTTATAAATGCGGACAGGAAAATATTTTAATCATCAGCCTATAGACGTACACTGCTGGACATAGGCCTCCCCCAAAGATCTCCACAATGCTGCCCTCATCCATTGGCATAAATATTGTAATAAAATGTTTAAATTGAATTTTGATTCACTTTGTAAACTTGGAGTTGACAACTATATTTGGTACCTATAATACAGGCTTGCCTAGTGTGGGGTCGCTGGTATGTTGTATGAAGATAGCTGACTTGCACATGGTATATCTATTAATGGCCAGCAATACCCCGCATGTTAACAGTTTGGATGTTCATTTCACTACTCATTTCCTCACAGCATTTTCTCATCCTGCCACCCTTCAATAATACATTTTTCAACTGGGACACAAAAGAGCCGGGATAAAAAGCATTGTATTTCTTATCTTATATATATATATTAACGATCTTATTAGAGAAGTTTCATCAACAAAATTTTTGGGTTTTAATTTGGATTGCTTTTGTGATTGGAAAGTACACATAGATAATTTATGCATTAAATTAGATAAATACCTATACGTTTTGTACAGGATCAAATACGTGGTATCAGATTAAGCGGCTCTTACATGCTATCATGGGTATGTTGCATCGGTTTTACGATATGGAATAATTTTATAGGGTAATTCGGTTGACGCGGATAGAGCATTCAAATTCCAAAAAAAATGTATGAGGATACAATGTTCCGCTGGTTATTTGGACAGTTGTATTCCTCTTTTTAAGAAACTACGAATATTTCCTCTCCCTTCTTTAAATATATGCGAACTTTTATCGTTTGTTTACAAAAACCCGTCATTGTTCGAATTAACACCGCCAAAAACCAGACCACAGAGGGGCAATCATAACATTCGGTACAAATACTCTGCAGTAAAATGCTTGACTATATGTCGCAGGAATTCCTATGATATGGCCGTTAAACTGTATAATGCCATAAGTGACGATTTGAAATAGATGAATCTAATTCAATTCAAAACAAAACTGTTTAATTATCTTGTAGTAAATTGCTTTAACATATGTGACATTTAAAAATTATAATTAGCAGGACCTATTGACATGATAGATTTTTAATGTGTAATTATTTCCTCAATTTTAATTTCTTATTGTGTGTGTTTTTATTTTAATTGTATTGTAATTACTATTTTTTCTTTTTTTGACATTTTAAACACAATGATATTGTAATATAGTATGAATTTTTGGATTGACTAGATAGGACTATTAGGACTTGAATATTTACACGCTTAAAGGCAGAACAAGCTCAGGACATAATTTTAAATATGAACTTGTTAAAACCCTTGTTTACGTAAATAAAGCATTTTTATTTTATTTTATTATTTATTTTATCTGAACTTCTAAATCGATATCTCCACGTGTAGAAAGGTAGTTAAAGCGTGGTGAATAACAAACAGGTAAATAATCAAGTCATGATAACATGATATAAACAAATCTGGTAAAATAAGATGCTTTAGAAACAAACCAAGAACGGAAAGATAATACAAGAGACGTAGACGTTTGAATTAATTATACACTCCACTCTGTTGACTGTTGTGGCATCTACTACGCGAGCGGCCTCATTTGTGCTACGAGCAACTACGAGAAACTCGTAGTCAAAAATACTTTGTTATAAACTCGTAGTATTTTAGTTCCCTCGGCTCTAAACTTCTACTGATAACGATGTGAAATGTACAAGCAATTTTATTTGCAATATGTGTATGGTAAACATGTGTTATTAGTTTGATTTTCGATGAATATTGCTTATATATTAGTTAACATTTCAGTATTTTGTGACTAAAAGTGTTAGAACAATTTTCGTTTTTAAAAAATACCAGTTTTATAAAGAATCAAATATATATTTATGGCATCAGTTTTATTTGGGATGGCAATTATTGATCGCAAATTTTGAAGATCCTGCCGAACCTCTGAAGCTTTATTTTCATTTTGTAATATTTTCAAACATGGTCTTGTATTTTTCATACTGGAAATATGATAAATATGTCTTGTCCAAAATACAATGTTGGTACTAAAAACTTTCAGTAGCGTACCAGATTTAAAATTGGTTTCCCCAAGTTAAATTGCGTTCCTCAACCTGAAAACCGCATTTATTGCATTTTCAACTTTTGCAGCATTGATATTACGTCGATTTTTATTTGGTATTCAAATAATATTGAAGAGGACACGTCGGAACTTTTATTTACACAAGTTTAATATCTTGAAAATCAAATATTCGTTCTGATTTCCAATAGGAATGCTTTGATGTGTATCTGGCGTTTTATGATGGAAGCAGAAAGTCGTTATCGAATCATCTTTTTAATCCATGTTGCTTTTTTATTTTGGTGTTTGCTGTTTAGCGGTGGCCTAAAAAGGTACTATTTATAAATTTCCCTTGAAAATATCTACATGTTCTAGGATTTATTTGAAATATTTTCATTTACAGACTATTGATGTTGGGCCAGTCAGGGGCGGATCCAGCCCTCATAAAAGGTGGTAGGCTTAGTCAAGTCCGAGTCGATAAGAACTCTGCCCAAAACCACATACAAAGGCCCATACCGTTTGTCGCATCTTACGACACCCGTGGGTAGAAAGGGGTAGTAACATTTCAAGCCGGCACTACACGAAAAATTACCAACAACCTGTACAATACTCCTTACGTCAGTATGCAATTAACAGACTTTTCATCGAAGTAATTCAAACGAGAAACATGAGCATAATAAAAGACTTGAGAGATTTGCTCTGCGTAATCTCGGCTGTGTTGCCGATTCAGACCGCGGCAGCTATAAACCGTCGCTCAAATGACGAAGTACACGTGAGGCGAGGCAAGCTATTCAGAATACGGACGCGTTCTGAACAAAATGGACGATTTATTCAGTACGGAATACATGTACTCGTATTTAAATTATTTGATGCACCATAGAATATTTTTAAATGGTTGGTCTAGGTACTTATCCCTTACTTACTACATCTTCAAAGATTTTATTTTGATCTACACTGTACGTTTATCTATCATATTTTTACCGATATAAATAGCGAATCTAAAAGTTCCGTAGCCCTTTGCAATATTGGGTACCTCTAATCTAGGCAAATAAATATTTGAAATCAATACTAATACAAAAAAAAAAACGAAATAAAAAATAGTTATACGTAAATGTCTAAAATAATAAAAGAAGTAGCTAAGCCACAATACAGTTACGCGATGTATGTTTGTGTTCCATTGAACGTGGCAGAATCAACAAGGGCGGATAGGGTTTATGAAAGCATGTCGGCTGGTCACGCGATGCCGTCTAGACAGCTCTGTCCGTTAGCTTTGATAAATGTACAGTTTTATTAAGAAGCTTCTTCTAAATGATCATCTCTTGCAACCAAGAAATGGATTGTTTTATTTTATACTGTGTGAACTGAAGATTGAATGTGAGGAATTCGCTTTCTAAACTTTAGAAAAACGAATGGTGAGATTTCAAATTTTATACTCGTTGCGGAAAATAAACATTTTAATCTTATCTTTCTGATGACTATATAAGAGCAATCTTCAGCAAATTATATATTTTCACTTATTTATTCTTGTAGACATATGTATATAAAATACGCCCTAAATCCCGAAAGAGTGGGATATGTTTGATCATGTCATCTGTGACATGACTAAGTATAATTCAAGTAAATGCATGCTCTTTATCATTGTTCAACATTTTCATAAATTAATCAGATGTGCTGGGCGGATTCAAAACCCGACCTCTTTTAAATAATCGCGGATGTACCACACAGATCAAATTGGCCCCAAAGTGAGTACAAATTTATGACTTGTCTGGTAGAGGATACTAACTGAACGTTGTATTTAATACAGTTTAAACAACCAATCATCATATTTTAACCAATCGACATTGACTGCTCAAAGTATTTCGTAACGACTGGTTTGCGCTGCCTTTGCCCATTACCGTAAACAATTTACACAATTTACGTTTTAAGTGTAAGTAACGTGTTAACGAGTAAGTTCATTTTGCAATAACTCCCTGGTTAAAAAGATGTTTTTTTCTATAGTATCGTTGGAAGGAAGAGATTGGATAGTGATAATAATCTAATCCAAACCTACATGGGACGCCTTAAGTTTCACATACATACATAAACTCACAGATAAAAAACCTATAAGAGGATGGCCAGCAGAAGAAAATCCTTAGCCGTTTTTGAAACTTCAGTGGTGAAACAGTTTGTAAAATAAAGGATGTTTGGGTATGGGCCTCCAGATACATAACACAAAAATCAATCAAAAAGCAGCAAAGGTCGCATAAGTCGCATCCAACGCTACGACACCGGCAGGCTTAAATAGGTAATTGCTATTCTAAGCCGACATTGATGTTTAAGTTTTACTATCAAATTGTTAGTATTAAAGAGACCTTCAAATAAACAACTACATCAAAGTTATTGTAGTCTAGTAGCAAACCAAAAAGGTACACGATCGCCTATAAGTAACCTGTAAAAGGCAATTCCTTTCATAGTTTATTGCTATTTCAGTCAGACAAAACTTTACTTATAGTCAAATAACCTTCATTGCTTTTATTAAGGTGAAGGTATGACCTTGGAACAACAACTTGGTTCGCTAGGGTTGTGCTTTAAGGCCATAAGTTAAGAGTAAATGACGGATTTGATGGAAAATCTTTTTGTTGTTTGTAAATAAATCAATGGTATTTTTTTCTCTTCCGAGACTTGGCCTTAATAAAAGTTTAATAAATGCTAGTAACAGTAAGAAAGAGGTATAGATAGTAGTTAAAACTGAAAATGTCCAATTACAGATTTCTGTTTAAGCGCAACTAAGACGGTTTATTTAAACATATCCCTGATGACGTTGCAAGAAACAGGCAAAATGTTGATTTTTACATTTGGTATATATTGGGTTATGCGTGAAATCAAATAAGGAGGGTCCTTCAATGAATTTACAAACAGTTTTCCCAAAAGACGCAGTCATTCAGGAAAATATATACGTGCATAATTCATTTAGGGTGATATTATGAAGGAATAAGAAAAACTGGAGCAAGTCAATTATATTACACTAAAATATTTATGTCATTTTTATGAGTGGCAACCCTTATTCTTACCTCCTTTATTATTCGAAATAACATGATTCGTGAATGCAAACCCTGCTATACTGCTTAATCTGACACGTTAGGGTTAGTTTTAAAATAGATTGCGTCACGAAATAGCTATTTCATCAATAAATAGAACAAAATTATTGGGCCCACGTTATGATGCTTGAAAATTAATATTGTATTGAGATCTTTTAATACAATAGCATGTATGTTTTTAAAATATCTATGGTAATAGTTAACGATTTTAAAGGAGCTAAAAAAATATTTTTGGTCATTCTCTTAACCAACACTAGTCAATATTCAATGACTCAAATGATATTCAATATATTTCTTTGATATTCAATATATTCCAATGTTAATGTTAATAAATTGCTATTTTATAAATTTATAATTAAACAATCTTTATGCTATGTAACCTTATCATATTCCTAGATTAAGATTTTCTTATGCTATCCTTCGACTTACCACTAAACAATGATACGTATTTCGTGTTATTCTTGCTTTTTTACAACTCTTTTGATACAACAAAGAAAACATACAGAAAGAAACATAAAAATATTGAAACAACCGCCATCCATATGTCTCCATTCACGAAGTAGTCCGAATGTTGGCTGCTGCATAAAAGTTGTGCACAATAAATGAGAAATGCTTTGGAACAAACGAAACCGCCTCTTATACCGTTTTGGTGGTTTTGTTTTACTTGTTTCATTTTTACTTGAAATTTTGGGTTGCAGCTGTAGGATTTTATAGAGCAAACTAAGTGTGCCGTGGTTAACTGCAAAGCTATATGAACGATTTTGCGTGTTACAATAAAACAATACCTTGAATATTTTCTACACAAGCTACATTAATGTCAATTTAGATTCTCTAACAATTTGTCAATTCAAATTCTTTAGCATGACTCACTATAAAATTTTACTACCAGTAAACGTATGTGTAAAACTAGATCCACGTATCTTTTCAGTTTTTTTTTACATTACATAACATTATGACATTTCCTGAAAAACCATATTCCATTATTAGAGTAGTCACGTCAGATTAAAAGAATCATTAACACATATTTTATTTGCCGTGTAGTGTCGGCTTAGCATAATATTACCCCTTTCTATCCGTGGGTGATCGTAAGAGGCGACTAGGGGTGTAGGGGCTTTTTAAGTGGTTTTTGGGCGATGCGGTTGGAGACCCGTCACCAAAAACATTTATTATTACTATCTTTTCCCCAATCAACTTCCAAAAGTGACTAAGGAATTTCTCATTCCAAGGCTCTGGCTACCCCGTTAAGGGATTTGTAGCCGTGAGTATATGTATGTATGTATTTACACATATTATATTTTACTTAAATAACTAATCGTATCTTTATTATACATATTATAATATTTTATTTTATTAGCATCTATGAAAAGATTGATGGATGTGGTAGAAGGTTTGCCAGGATCGTACAAAGTGGCGATTGATAATCTTTGCCTACCCCAATGGGAACTAACGGTGTGAGTAAATGAATGTATACTTTATTCTGTACCGTTACTAGTGCATAAAATCGAGTACAGAGTATAAAGACGACTAAAGCTATTATAAAGCACCTCCAGAATAATTTTAATTTAACATGCTCATACATCACATTAAGTACACATAAACGATACCAGTTTATTAACGTTATAGTCTTAAATTATTGCAACCACAAATAACAATATCCAGGCTAGCTTAAGCCATAGATTAGGTGGAACGCAAACAGGAAGATATTACTAGGAGCTAACCCCTGGGGTCATGATGAGGTGGATCTGTGCCAACACGGTTTACTACTTGTCTTTTGTGTCGGTTTAAATTATAGATAGAGCCAGACAGCATTTGATTTGGATTACGGTGTTTTGCTGTTTTATTTAAATATATATTATCGAGTCTTTAATACCATATACTAAACAAAAATGTAGTTAGAAGTTGATAGCTGTGTAGTGTCGGCATAGAATAGCACTACCCCATTTCTTCCGGTGGGTGTTCGTAAGAGGCGACTAACGGTATTGGGGCTTTTTAAGGGATTTTTGGGCGATGCGGTTGGAGACCCATCACCAACAACCTTTATTTTACCATCTTTTCCCCACTTAACTTCCATGAGTGGCTGAGAAATTTCTAATTTCTCAGCTCTGGCTACCCCTTTTAGGGATTTATAGCCGTGAGTATATGTATGTATGTATGTATATATGTAAACAAAAATCCCCATCCCAAATTTTGATTTTTCATTAATTTTATCAAGAATGTTTACAAGTAGGGAAAACATTCTGAGAAAACTGGCTTGATTGTATTAAGAGCAGATTTTTAGTACCGTAGAATTCTGCTAGTAACGCAATATGTGTAAAGCAGAATCTTTAGCTTTATAATATTAATATAATTTTAACACTTAACCCCCTTCGAAATTCTCACCCAAGGCGAGAAATAACATAACATAACATAAACGTTCACGCCGAATATCCCCGAAGGGGTTGGCAGAGGTACTAATACTTCTGAACATCACGTGACTTTGTCACCTGGTGTTCAGAGTACCCTAGTTTTGCATGGACAGTGTACTCACGTGATCGGGGGCAGGCCTATCGCTGTTTTGTACGAATACACTGTCACATGACTAAGTACAACTCAGCCATGTGGGTTTCCTCACGATGTTTTCCCTCACCGTTAACAACCATGATAAATTTACCGAGGAATAATAGGTTAAATTCGCTGTACTGGATACGTCAGCGAGTAAAAACCTTCAGGCAAAGAAGTACTTAATGCCAGAATAAGTGGGTATACTCTTATATACAAAAGCTCGACCCTAGAAGCACTTAAGCAGTGTAAGTCAAAGTTTCAAATTGGAATACCTTAGGCAGCGAGTGTCTTTTACGACGTCACCTGGCGCTTGGAAGCTAAATGTGATTTACGATATAAACGAGGCTGGAAGTTCAACTTGCTTCGTTGAATAGTCCCGCTTATCATTTTAGCAGTTTAGAATAGAATAGAATAGAAAACTCTTTATTGTACATCAAATATGGAAAAACAATTACAATTACACAGAAGGAATTAACAAAAGTACAATTGGCGGTCTTATCACTAAAAGCGATCTCTTCCAGACAACCTTTGAATGGAGAGGTCAATAAATTAGAGTCATGTGAGATAGATGTACAACAACATGGTGAAACTGATGACTATGCGTTTAATGGTCGAATGGCAAAGAATTGTTTATAGATTTGGTGTGATTGTGTATGTGTCTGTTAGTTTTTTATAGCTGTTTATTTCTGAAACTATGGCAAAAATAGCTTGTTAAAGATGTATTCTGTGAACGATTTCCCGGTCCTTGAACTTAAAAATGAATATATGGGAAAGATATAAAACTTGTGAGATGCGTATTTATAGATTGGTCTGTAAAAACAAGGTATAAGGGCTTTGAGGCCTTTTAAGTTACTACTGAGCGATGTTTTTTGAGATCCGGTCTTAAACAGTGGGTAAAGTTTTTTAAGACAAAAAACGTTAGTTTTGATAAATACTTATTTTACTATGCTAGTTCGATGATATTATGCATTAAAATTTAGATTAAATAAATATTTCTTGCTACTCTGCTCTGCAGCTACTAAACCCTTCATGGATTTGTAAATAGATTAAACAAATATTTATATTATTATCGGCCTCGTAAAACGTTTCTTGACCAGATAGAAAACGTTCTTATAAAGGCGGGGGTCCGAAGTGAGCAAAATAAAAGAGCATGTATGAGAAGAATAATGAATGTAAGGGAAGCAAGAGAGGTTTGTCAAGATCGTACTAAGTGGCGATCGATAGTCTCTGCCTACCCCAATGGGAATAATGGGCATGAGTATAAGTAAGTAAGTAAGTTAATATTTCCTTATTTACTCATCAGAAACTAATAGGTTTCAAGGTTATATTAGATAAGTACCCCATGTCGCTGATACCTGCCCTAGCTCGAGACGCTGCCAATATTTCGCTGCATACAATTCTATCCGTCTATTAATCTCTGTCATATTAGGTCTGATTCATTAAAGCCTTAACATTCTCGTCGGGACACGTTTACTCAATTTCTAACTAATAACCTACTTACTGAAACATACAAAAATATTTTGCATAGAAGTGTAGCTTTAGACTGAACAATAAGGAATTGTTGATTGGAATTTGACAGAAATGACCAACCATATCGCCCACCATTTCCAGACTCATTTATCCCTGAGTACCGAACCAAACGGGGTAGTGATTAATTGAGCTTATCCTACATACATACATATGCTCACGGCCACAAAGCCCAAAGGGGTAGCTAAAGCTTCAGAGATAGAAAATCCTTAGCCATATTTGGAAGTTGATAGTGGACAAGATGGTAGAAATATAGTATTGTTGGTGATGGGTCTCCAACCGCATCCCCCAAGAATCACTTAAAAAAGCCCCATACCCTTAGTCGACTCATACGACACCCGTGGGTAGAAAGGGGTAGTGAAATTCTAAGCCGGCACTACACGGCGTATAAAAATACATAGAAAAAAAGACGTGGTATTTATTCGGATCATATTTTCTATTTATGTCCGACCTTTATCAGACTATGGAAATAAACAACCTTTCAATTTTCCACGGAGATAGTGTGTGGGTTGCAACATATTTCAAGAAAAACAGAAAGTTCAATCTGTGTCGGTTTCAATTCGTGAGAGAGCAAAAATTATTTTATTTTACTTCGGTTCTCAGCTGTTTAGTTGTGGTAACATAGTAAATGTTATTAAAAACATATTAACAGCAATAACTTCTTTGTTAACAATTCATTCATTCCTATACTCACAGCTATAAATCCCTTAACGGGGTATTCAGAGCTTTGGAATGAGAAATTCCTCAGCCACTTTTGGAAGTTAATTGGGGAAAAGATGGTAATAATAAATGTTTTTGGTGCCGGGTCTCCAACCACATCGCCCAAAAACCACTTAAAAAGCCCCTATACTCTTAGTCGCCTCTTAATATTAACAAATTTTCTAAAATATAGGTATTATGATTGGAATGGTCTTGTTATAAACTATTTTACCTTCGTCAAGGCAACCAAGAGGCATGATTGTCATTGCGATAATGCAAAAAGAAAAGACTGTAACTATTAATAAACACATAATTATGCTTGTATACTTTCGTTATTATTTTTAATTCGGGTAGGCAAGTACTCTTTGAGATCACTTGCCGCTTTGTAAGATCCTGGAAACCTGTCCAGTAGGGCAAGCACGAGCACTATTTTATCGACACGATAACGGTTAGAATGAGATGGCAGTATATGATACTAAGTAAGTGCGCGTAAGAGATGGCTGCTATATCCCACGCGATAACTAGTTTAAACACGGCTTGTGCTTGCCCAGCAGCTTCATTTACAATCATCAATAATTTCATACATGCTCTTATATTCTTCATACTTTTTTAAATAGACATAACATAACATATACTCACGGCTATATTTCCCTAGAAGGGGTAACCAGAGCTAAGGAATTATAAATTCCTCAGCCACTTTTGGAAGTTGAGTGGGGGAAAGATGGTAAAAATAAAGGTTTTTGGTGATGGGTCTCAAACCGCATCGCCCAAAAATCCAATAAAAAGCCCCAATACCCTTAGTCGCCTCTTACGACACCCGTGGGTAGAAAGGGGTAGCGACATTCTAAGCCGGCACTACACGGACTTAAATAGCTTTATTACATATTTCTTTTCAACTCAAATCACTACGCTCGCGATTTCAAATAAAATTGCGAGCGTTGTTAATATGGCCACGTATCAATAATGTAATATGAAAATGCCATAATTGGCCAAAAAATTGGTACGCAGTAAATGCTCTTGTTGCTTAGATGAAAGATTATTTGTGACGTACGTGCAACTCATTATTTTCAAACTTAAACGGGGAAGAGATAGGTGGTTAATTGAATGATTATTAATGTTGACCTATATGCTAAAGCCTGAAGGACTGAGTATAGAAGAATAGACCCGCGAGATGAAATGGCGTAGATTTTCAGAAGAGACATAGTATACGTTGTTTACAGGCCCTAACCAACAAATAAAAGACTATACCTACACTATTCGTTTGTTTCTATATACATCAGCAGAAACGTAGTGTAAATAAGAAAACTGTGTAATGACCTTTTAAAAGTCAAAGTGAGTGGTAACTGGCACTATAAAAGCATATCGTCTCGCGCTCTCAAATTCAAACGTGGAATTTCGATTTCCGTTTGAAAACGACAACTGCAACCCAGCCGGCCAGAAGTTAATTTTCCTATTTCAAACCCCGAACACTTTTAGTCTGCGAATGGCTAATCAAGATGGTAGCGCCGATTTTCTCTCGGTATTTTCCGATAACTTTTGTTAAGATCTTCAAATAAACTTGTGATTTTCATTTTGTTATACTATTTTTTTTTAATACAGCATATGAATCTCGGGGCATTCAATATCAACACATCAAAAATTGAAAAAGTCACATTCTTACCCCCTAAGTACTCGTTTTACGTTTTTTGCATTTGTATAAGTATTTATAAGGGATGAGTGGATAGCGTCATTGATTGCAACACTTTGGTTTTATGCTAGCGAATTTTAATATATCTTTGTTGCGTTTTTAAGCTTATTGCGTTTAATAAGAAATAAAAAAAACCGTTGGCATAAACTATTTTTCTGTACTACTTCCCGATTCCTTACGGCGAAAGATAAACGAGCCCAATTCTTCACATCCATTACATCAATAAGGATTATCCTTACCCTGAACACAAAAGGGAGAATATTTATTCCCGATGCCCGCAGACCAATACTGGCAGGAAACTTCCAAACTGACGACATAGTTTGGTTGATGTAATGAGATCAGAATTTACGCCCGGGCACGCCCACAACCGCTGTGTGCCCGCAGAATGGAGCGTGGAAATCAAGAATTTAGTTGTATCGCATTTAGGCGAGTCATTTGGTTTGGAATTGATGTTTAGTGGGTTAAACTTGCCAAGTGAGCACTTTATATGGCTGCGTAGTTTAGTTTGTTTAAAAAGTTGAACAAAATATCGATTACTGTCTAGGTGATATTATTTACTAGCTGAATCATGCTGCTGAACTACTTAACGTAAGGGTATTATTTTCTAGTGAATTGTCTCCGTATTAAAATATCGTACAAAGTGGCGATCGATAGTCTCTGCCTACCCCAATGGGAACTAACGGCGTGAGAATATGTATGTATGTATGTATGTGTCCGTATTTACAACATTTATCACTGCTGCTCTACTTCAATTAGTCTTAGCCTTCTATGATAAATGAATGTTCTTAAAATGAGCGCGTTCAAGAAAACAAAGGCAGCTTCATTATTTATAACATTAGCAATTACAAAAAAAAAACAGAATACGAAAATAAAATTATAAGTTTATTATATGATAGTTTAAACCCATGGACCAGATCAATGAAAGTGGAGAGGTGAAGTATGTAAACATGGTATTTTCCAATAAACTATGTGTTAAACAAAGATATGCGTCCAAAGAATCAACCGGAAAGGTTAGATAGATAGATAGATAGATAACTCGTTTATTTATGTTAACATAACATCATACAATATAAAAAAAACAATACAAAAAGTGAAAAAACAATATTTTTGACCTTAAGATTAGTGCTATGGTAACACAAACTAGGTCCTAACTCAGCGCTTGATATTGCCAAGTGGCAAAACACTGGTTTTCAGTTAAGGCCTACACTACACTACACATAATTGAATAATATATAAACAAAAAAATCTGTGTCTGCTACATTTGAAGCAAAATAAATAAATAATAAAGGTAAGGACAATGAAAAAACCAAGCTGTACATTTATACATAAGTATATCATTATTGATTTGTTTACTGGAAGTTTACTTGCATGTGTGATAAAGTCTTTGAAATATTATTTTTTGTCGATTCAGAAGAATTGTTTTGTACTGTTTTTTGAAATTAAATTTATTTAATATTTCACGCATAGGTGGAGGAATATTATTCCAACACTTAGTTGCATTGTAACGAAAACTTCCAGTAAAAGCTACAGTACGATGATGGATCAGTGATAAAGGTGGGAGCAGGCTACGTACACAATAGAAACTTCCAAATGATGAATACTTCATACATACATACATACATACATATTCTCACGCCGTTAGTTCCCATTGGGGTAGGCAGAGACTATCGATCGCCACTTTGTACGATCCTGGCAAACCTCTCTGGCTTCGTTTACATCCATCAATCTTTTCATACATGCTCTTTTATTCTTCATACTGCGGACACCTGCCTTTTTGAGCACATGTTCTATTTGATCCAAATGTGTCCTCCGAGGTCGTCCTCTACTAACATTACCTTCCACATTGGCTCTATATATCTCTTTCACCAATTTACTGTCATCCATCCTCTCTATGTGCCCAAACCATCTCAACATTCCTTTTTCTATCTTTCTTACAATATCATCTTTTACACCACACCTTTCACGAATCACATCATTCCTCACACGATCACATAACCTTACATTACACACTTTTCTGAGGGATCTCATTTCTACTGCATTCACTCTACTTTCATGCTTCTTCTGCCACACCCAACATTCACTGCCATACATAAGCGTAGGAACGAGGACAGCATCATGCACAGCCATTCGGGCCTTTGCAGACACCGACTGACTAGACATTAGACTATCCAGTGCTCCATTTACCGCATTACCCTTTTTCACTCTTCTCTCGATATCTTCATCACACTTTCCATCCCTAGTAAACAAACTTCCCAAATATACAAACTCTTTCACTTGTTCCACTTTCTGACCATTAATCTCAATCACGCATTCGGTCATATTCACCTCTCTCTCAAAAACCATAGTTTTTGTTTTATCCACATTCACCCTCATTCCCTTTTTCTCAAAAGACGCACATGCAATATTCATCATCTCTTGCAGCTCTTCCACCGATGATGCAAGTAGCACTTGATCGTCGGCATATAAGAGGCATTTAATGATGAATCCACCCATTCTCAATCCATAATCACTTTCACGCAACTCTGTTAAACAGTCATCCATGAACAAATTGAAGAGCCACGGGGAAGCTACACAACCCTGTCGGACACCCCGAGAGATCCCGAACCAGTCAGTATTTTCCCCGTTTACTCTCACACATGCACTGGAATCCTCATAGAGTGATACCAGTGCACGTATAAGTCGACTCCCCAAACCGAACTTGGATAACACCTCCCATAAACACTTTCTTACCACCCTATCATACGCCTTCTCTAAATCAATGAAGGAGCAATACACCTTTCGGTTCTTAGCTAAGAACTTTTCGGTGATGCTCCTTAAAGAGAAGATTTGGTCCATACATCCCAATCCCTTTCTAAATCCTGCTTGCACATCCCAAATTTTATCTTCCGTTTCATTCATCACTCTTTCAATCAAAACCTTTGCATACAATTTACCGACAATGCTGAGTAGGCTAATTCCACGGTAGTTTCTAGCCTCCTGGTGTGACCCCTTTCCTTTATATAAAGGCACAATTACCGCTTTGCACCAGTCTTGTGGCACTTTGCCACTCGACCAGCATTTTTGGAAAAGGAAGTACAACCAGGAAGCCACCACCCCTTTACCAGCCCTCAGCATTTCAGTGTTTATCCTGTCATACCCTGCCGCTTTCCCTAGTTTCATACTTTTCATTGCTTTCATTATTTCTTCCATACTGATCTCACTGTCACTAAAGTCACCCATAACGTCGTTCCAATCAACATTACTGCCGATTGGCGAAGAAATGGATGTATCCTCTTTTTCAAAGAGTCCCTCAAAATAGTTCTTCCATACTCGTCTTATGCTACTTTCATCCGTCGCCAATTCACCCTGTTCATCTCTCACAACATTCACTCTCGTGTTTTGGGAAACTCCCTTTTCTTTCCGGATATATTTCCAGAACAACTTTTGGTTATTCCGGAAATTATCGGAGAGTTTCCTCTCACACCATTCTATCAGATCACGCTTTTTCTTTTCTATTTTCTTCTTAACCTCATTCTTAACTCTCTTATATTCATCTTCACTATTCTTCACTACATCATCTGTTACTCTCGCATCCATTCGTTTACTAGCTTTAATCGCTAGTAAATCTAACCAAGCTTTCTTCTTATCTCCAACTGCCTCTTTCACATCTTTATCCCACCAACTTGTTGGTGGTCTATTTGTTCTTTTACTCAATCCACATACTTCCGTCGCACATTCAACCATTGACGATTTGAGCACATCCCATACTTCTTCTATTTCCAATTCATCCTTCATCTCCACGCAACTTAGCCTGTCGTCCAATTTCTTCATATATTCATCTCTAATATTTTCATCCTCTTCCAATTTCTCCACTTTTATTCTAGCAAATTCAGTTGTCGACACTTTGGCCCTGTGACGCCAACGCGTGCACAGTCCCCTCAATCGTGATATCACGAGAAAGTGGTCTGTGCCAACGTTAATGCCCCTATGGACTCTGGTGTCAACAACCTTTGCTCTTAGCCTTTCATCCACTATCACAAAATCTATCATACTTCTCTCGCTTCCGCTCTGTCTAGTATACATATGGATATCTTTGTGTTCAAACAACATGTTCGTAACACAAAGATTCCTCTCCAAACATACCTCAATCACTTTCTCACCATTCTCGTTCACTCTTTTATCACCAAACTTTCCTAAAACTCTTTCACAACCGTTGCGTGACGCACCAACCCAACCATTAAAATCTCCTAACATAACAATTTTCTCATTTTCATCACACCCATTCGCAACATCGTCTAACAGATTCCAAAACTCCTCCCTCTCGGATAGTGATCTAGACATGTCCGGAGCATACACGCAAATTATGCGCATCCGGACAAGCCCTAACTTCACCTTTATCCATAGGAGCCTTGGACTCACACACGCATAATCTTTCATGCACTTAGCCATCCTTTCAGATATCAGAAGTCCCACGCCTTGGCAAGCTCTGTCACTCTCGGCAACTCCTGACCAGATAGCTGTAAATGGGCCAAGTTGTGAAACCTCTTTTCCCTTGCGCTTCGTTTCATTTGCACAAAGAAAATCTAGTTTTCTTTCTTCCATAATCAAACATACTTCATCTAATTTTTCATGCATCCCTCCACACACATTCATCGTACTAAAGCGGGTCTCTTTAGCCCACTTTTCGCCCCGTGAGGAACCACGGCGTGATGAGTGGCGAGCCACATCGCCGCCACCGCGTTTAATTGTTTGTAAACACATTTGGTTCCCACGGAAAGCAAGGGAAATATACTGTCCGCCTAGCCAGAGCCCCGCTTGACTAGGTAAGGTTATTTAGTACCCGGAGTTCACCAGGCTCCGGGACGGCGGATGAATACTTCAATTTGTTAAAAAGGTATTCTGGGCATTTGAACTTCATTACATCAAACATTAATGAAGCCATATGTAAGCGCCTACGGGATTCCATGTTAAGTGTAGAAGAACTATTGAGGTAAGGTGAGATATGACAACGTGGCGGTATACTATGGGAAAATCTATAGCAAGCATTTTGGATTCGCTGAATCTGACGTTCTGACGTTGCTAAAAGACGGGGCCCGTACACAACATCCGCATAATTAAGTTTCGATAAAACCACAGCCTCACAAAGAGTAACGCGTGCATCTACTGTCAAATAGTCTCTTATTTTATATAATATTTTAAACGGTAAAAACAATTTCGCATCAAATTATCTATATGTTTTTCAAAACGTAATGATCCATCAAACTCGAGTCCTAGGTTTCTTGCACTATCAACACGTTCTATTGCTTGGCCTTCAATTTGAATATCCAAATTTTGAGAAATAATTTTGCTGATATGCGTTTTACTACCTCGAACTATATATTTCGATTTGAGAGGATTTAGTAACAGAGCGTTTCTGTTGCACCACGTTGTTATTGACCCAAGATCTTCGTTCATGTCAGAGACTGCGCATTGTATATTACTAGGCACCTCCGATATGTAAAGCTGAGCATCATCTGCATATAAGTGAAATCTGCAGTTTTTTATACATTTCACTATGTCAGCCGCATAAATTATGAACAAGAGAGAGGTCAAGAGAGAGAGGGTCATGTCTAAAAATAAAATGAAACAGATGAATGTTACTGGGGTGCGAAAGAATAACAAGGGTTTATAAACCCGGAAACAATTAATATTATTATCTGCCTACTTCGAGTTCTACTAATGGAATGAGAATATGTTCATACTACATAACATACATATACTCACGGTTTTGTATCCAGACAAAGGTTAGCCTGGTAAGGCTTTCAAAAAACAGAGAACTTTTCTTTTATTTTCAAAAAATTATTTTTATTATTAATAATTTTAGGCCTGGCTTTAATGGGGTTTTGGATATTTGTACGAAACTAAAACATCATGAAGACAGTTTTAATGTTCTTTTGACAAATCTTACAATGTAACCATGGATAGTGTAACTACATTTTATAACGAATTATGTATTTTTTGTCATATTGCAAAGAAATATTAAGCAATCAAGAAATATAATAGGTAAAGTTATATAGTCCGGTAAGAGTGAAGCGGATATCAATTAGTAAATCGTGGAGCAGGCAATATCACATTTTCATGATTCAATTTCTTTATGGCATAAAACAAAAACAACTACGAAAATACCGCTTCTAAAAAGTTTCAAACCACCTTTGGCGTAAAATCTAGTAACTTTTAGTGAATATCCATGGTACTATGCCTAGTTTCGTTAAGAAAATATTCCTCTGAGCTGATATTACAATACTCAAAACGCTTAATTTTGCTTTGCCGTAGTCATACACATTATTTCATACAGTTTGTTATTAACACTTGCTTGCACATTAACTTTTTATCTACTTAATGAGTACCTTTACTATGAGTAGTTTGATACATGCATCAACACACGTATTAAAGTATGTGCAAGCAACCGATTTTAAATAGAAAAGAATAGAAATCTCTTAAATGCACATATTAAAAAACAATTAATTTTTATTGGAGCGAAGCTCCATTTACCCACGACTTTTGTATTAAAAATAATAAATAAATAAAAAATAAAACTCATTTATTTCGGAGACTGCAAGTCCATAAATTTGTAAGTACGTACATTAATCTTAGGGTGCTATTGTTAGTAGAGAATGTATGCAAGAGTAAAAATAAAATAAAAATATATACAAATAACAAAAATATTAATTATATTAGGCTTGTGACAGAACTTCTCCTAAACGGTTGATCCCATCACAGCCAAATTTTGCACGATGGTTCAAGACATCAAGGAAAAGGTTATAACGAAGAAGGTTTTAGACAAAAATTAGATAGATGTTACCTTTGAGGAATAATCACCCTTGAAAGTTTCCCATGTTAGTCTATGGGAAACGAGTGTAAATAAAAATCGCACGCGCTTTAAGAATTTTTCCTTGATCCAATGCAGCGAATCTAAGCTCAATTTTTTCCTCTCATCACCGTTTTTTTATCGCTATTCCTCCGTGTCAAGAGCTCTGTTTTCAATTTCTTTATATTGAAAAATATAAATACATAACGAATAATACGAAACGGCGATAGGCCTGCCCCCTATCACGTGAGTACACTGTCCATGCAAAACGTGGGTACTCTGAACACCAGGTGACAAAGTCACGTGATGTTCAGAAGTATTAGTACCTCTGCCAACCCCTTCGGGGATATTCGGCGTGAACGTTTATGTTATGTTATGTTATGAAAAATATACACGAATTTCTGAACTTCAATTTGGTATAGCAAAATTAAAGTTTTTAAATAAATCGATGTATATTTTCGTGTTTTGTTGGTCTGCTTCATTTGGCCAGCGTTGCTGATTATGGGACAATCACCCTATACAGGGTCGGCCAGTCCCTTGGTGAATTATGATAAGTTTTACTACACACTAACAATTGATAATATAGATCTTCTCTTAATCTACTATTTCATGTATTGCACTGTGTTAAATTCCAACCTAAATACAAGTATAGAGCTATTATTAAATCACCCCTTAACAGGACACTAGTTTTGTCTTTCCAGGTAACTAAGGATTAATAAAGATGGTCAAGAATAAAATAAAACATTACGGATAAAAAACGACCGACACTTTCTGAAAAAACATTTTTTAATAACACTCAAAGTTTTGTATATGTCGTAGGATGATTTGATGTTTAGGTTTTTTGCAAAAAACCTAGGGATTTTGCAAAATTCCGGATAATTAGACAACGGTTAAAATATTTTCTAATCTTACTAGGTTTTTTGCAAAAAAAACTAGTAAGTTTAGTAAGATTGTACTTCCTTAATGCTGATTGGCTGATTTCTGATAGCTCACCAACACTTATTCTGATTGGTTCGTCATTGTGGTATTGAGATATTATAACTTCAGTTATAAAAGGTAAGAAATGACAATACTTATTTGATACTAGGAATTTAATAATTTATTTACTCATTTGTTGGAGTAAAATTACAATCACGTTCGGACATATTATACACAGATCAAGTTACCCCAAACTAATTAACACTTGTATTATGGGATACTAACTCAGAGATATATTTAATATTATATAATACACATATGCTCATCACATAAATGTTGCTCTCAGTGGGGATCAAACCCGCAACCTCCAGACCGAAAAGCTAGTCACCTACCCACTCGGCCACGGACGTCTTCAGTATAGGTAGGAACAACAAAGTAGGTACGTTTTAAATTGTAGTATTGAGGTATTATATAGTAGAGTTATAAAGGGAAATGACAATACTATTTTTATACTTACGAACTTTTTGTAACTAAAATAAAAATAAAAATCAAATTAGGTAGGAACAATGAAATAAGTATGTCTTAATTAACAACCAATCAGAGATGACGTGATTACGGGGCACTGCAATCAACCAATCAGTGTACAGTATTAATAAAAACTGACATTTCGTTTCGGAGTCATACTAAACCAACTAGTTTTTTTGCAAAAAACCTAGTAAGTTTAGAAAATATTATAACCGTTGTCTAATTATCCGGATTTTTGCAAAATCCCTAGGATTTTTGCAAAAAACCTAAACATCAAAACATCCTACGACATATACATACTACAAACATCACATTGTTATTTTAAGAAGAAGACATAAACTTGGATATGTACCAATAACATAGCACAACTAAAGTAATGTTAACTTGAAAAAAAATACATGCTACTTCATAGTTACAGTATGTTTTAAAATGGCTGTTTAACCCTAGAGTCTGTTATCTGTTTTTCTACGTTACATAGCACAAATATTGCAAGCTCTTTTGTGCACTGTTACATATTTCTCCACTCAAACGATTCACAGTAAAATTTGCATCAAATAATATTGAAATAAGTTTAAATTATCCACACAAAGCGAACCGTATTTTCCGCCATTTTTATTGATTCACATTGTGCAATGTAAGCGGGAACGGTATTTGTGTAACCTTGTACATAAACGCCTCGTCGCTGTTTTCGCAAAGAGGCAGACGCAACTCTTGACCTCTTTTCGTGATATTTCATTGTTTTTCTTTTGGAGTTTCGTCTTTCCTTACCAAGTGGTTGCCTGGCCAGGATTTTATATTATGTTTAATAAAGAACCATAACTTGTTTTACAGCAATAATTTGTGTTTTATGCCAAACGGCATAAATTCTTTATCGAAATCTTTTTCTCCACAGATTCGTTAACCACCACATTTATACTTTACATGCCGTAAAGAGTGGAAAAAGAATCTAGTTCATCAGGAGGAAAATATATCAATAGTATTTCCTTATACATAAGACGTTACTTTCTTTCTGAAAGTAACAAAACTTACATACATACATACTTATGGAAATAAACCCAAAAATAACTAGTCAAAGTTTAGAAATCAGAAATTCTTAACAACTTATGAAAAAGCACACGGCATATATTTAAACAAACTAAAGAGGTATTCATTTATTTGACTTTTAAAGCGGTCGTATGACGCTTGACACGTTTTCATTTCAAAATTAAAATGATTGTATAATAGAGACCGCTAGATGGCGCAGCAATTAAAACCATAAAAACATACCGGCGCAACGAAACCGTATTCAAAGGTTGCATTCAATTCAACTTCTTTTACAGACAACAAAGACCGTTTTCCAGAACTTCAATATAAATGATGTGATAATAATAATGGAATATAAATGAGTAGAAATAGAATAGAAAATACTTTAGCGCACATCACAAAATAAATATGTAGTATAAAAAAATAGTAGAAAAGCAAAAGTACAATTGGCGGTCTTATTACTAAATTTCTTCCAGACAACCCTTGAATGGTAATATCAATCAAAAATAATCATGTAGTAATCTGTGCTGTGTCGGCTTAGAATAATTAATGCTCTGTTTAATAAAGTTAGCTCATTAATGTTTGCTCACTGAAATGTAATTTCTCTTTTTTTTAAGTATTGAGTTATTTTCTTCTTAATTATCAGTAGCACAGTTACAACGGATAGCATAAGGTACTATATAAAACGGGGGATATGTAAGTAACAGGCGGTACCAGAAAACCAGCTTCCCAGCAGTGTCCTGCGGATAATTTTGGTTTTGTGTTTGGTAACAAATAAATATCTTTTGTCTTTTTTTATCTTTTAATAGCACTCACCCATTTTTTGACGTCGCCAGTGACGTAAGAGCTGACTTAGGGATGTTTTTGGCTGATGTGATTGTGTACCCAACACCAAGCATCCATTTTACTATCTCTCCTTCATTAAACCTCCAAACGTGGGTAAGAAATTTCTAATTCTGAAGCTCTGGCTACCCTTTTATGGGATTCATAGCCGTGAATATAGGTGTGTTTTATTTAATTTGAATATTTTTGTTCATGAAAACCTCATGTGGGGATTATTACTAATAAATAAAGTGTAAATAAAAGAAAGAAAAATCTGAAAAGGTAGACAAGTGGCCTTCCGAATTCGTAAAAAAAATCGGAGGTAGGGAACGCAAACACTACTTAAAAGTGTAAAAGAAAGGATAGAAGAATTTCGCGCTGGCAGCCATTGACACGGTAGCTCAATGGCAGAGCGACGGGGGCGTATACCCGAGGTCGCGAGTTCGATTCCCGCCTGTGTCGAAATTTTTCTTTCCTTTATTTGTTATCCTTTAGGTGTTTTATTTATCAGACGTAGTAAAAGCCCGTTTTTCAGTACATTAACATGGATAGTTTGATAATAAAAATAGAATATCAATGAATGTGAACGTTCAGTATGTTCTATTAATAAAATTGGCCAAGTGCGAGTCGATTTGCCCGTAAAGGGTTTCGTAGTAACAAGTATTGGTAAACGAAGCGATATATCAAGAATAACATATATTTTTTGCGCCGGAATCAAATCGCAAACTTATCTTTGATTTTCAAAGTGTATGAATGAAATACGAAGTTACATATGCATTTTTAGAAGATAGCAAACATAAATACGTTGCCTGTTAGTTTTTATGGAGATCTACAACTATTATTAAAATTCACCACTATCTTGTTTCAAAAGTTAGAGGGGGGGGAACAAATGATACTACTTTAGTAGTTTATATCATCCAAACTATTGATTTTGAAACAATATCGTTTGAGAAACCTTGATGTGTTTTTCGAAGACCTATTTATATGTACGGGCACAATATACATCAAATTTTTTTGTTCGTTTGAGACTTGCATCGGTACATTATATACCCATTAATTCTCAAGCATATAGTCCTAATAGTTTCGAAGATAAATTTCTGTCACCCTCGAACAGACAGACAGACAGAGATGACGAAACTAAAAGAGTTTTGTTTTCCCATTCGACAGCGAAACCCTAAAAAACTAGCTTAAAGAACAATGAACCTTACAGAAAATCAATAGTTGTTGGTCTGTTACTGAGACTAGTACTGCTAATATCACAGTTGTGAATGTTTCTGTCGATGTGTGTCTGTCACGTTAAAAAGTATAGCGGAAATTAAAAATTCATATGTTATTATAAAATGTAAACTATATAATATAATGTAAATAATATTGTAACTTTCAATTGCCTGCTGATAGGGAATATTTTATTTGAAATAATTGGACGTAAGTATTACGATTCTAATAGATATCTTTTTTTTTTTGATAAGCATATTATAAAAGCAAGTAATTTTTTAATGAATTGAAATGCGTTATCGAACCTTCATCTTTACATAACATTTCTACCATTCCTACCATACCATTCTAGCATTAAGTTTTAAAGGAAGATATTAAAGGAAATTTCACGAAAAGGAAAGAATAATCACTGGGCATATCTCACGACTCCTTCCGATGGGTTGGTAATGACCGCAATTTACTAAGTCGTTTTCAAAAATCTCTTGAATTAAGAAATTAAACGGCACATGACACATACAGAAGCATATATACAGAATTGAACTGAGATTACCAAAAGTGCGAAGCGGCTAAGTGCGAGTCGGTTCGACGGCTTTGGGTGTCCCACTATAATATTTATTAAAATTACATCTATTGCATGTGAACCCCTTATTTATTTATTTTGGTCTTATCAGAAATAGTAATATATTACCTGTGAAAATTATAACTTCCTGACTATCAAAGTTCATGAGATAGAGCCTGGAGAAAGATGGCTGGATGGACAGAGAAAAAAGTCTCGGTAATAAGACCCCGTTTTGCCTTCTTGGTACGGAACCTTAAAAAAGGCAAAGAGCATAGGCGACGTTTGAGAGTACGATGAGATGCGTTTCCTTTTTTAAAAACGGTAATTACTGTGTTTATTTCAAACAAGATTTTCTGCACAGTCTCTTTGCGGAGGATAATTTTACGTAGTGATATTTTTTACAGATTACAATGCAACTCAAGAGCAACTTATCGATGAATAATTAAATTTTAGTTAATAAGAAATAAAGCTAAATCAATAACATCCAAGACTATGAAATAATGTTGCACTCAGTGGGATTCGAAACCGCTATCTTCAAACCTAGGTGCTAGTCACCTACCAACCAGATTAGGCCGAATTGTGCCTCTTTATAGCCTGTTCTGAGCTTTCGATCGCCAAACGTGACAAATTTTCGAGCCCGGCGTGTATCGATGAAAAAGTAGACATGGTTTTTAATTAAGTGACAAGCACTAGAATTAAGTTCAGATTTTCAAATGTCCTCAAGGCTGTCGATCAGCTTCACTCACACAGTTTAATAGCACGTTACGAAACTGTCATATGAAGCTATCAAAAGTTATCGCTAAACAAAAAGATGTGCTTATCGAATTTTCCTAAAAGAAATAACTATTGTATAATTGCTGTGTATTGTCGGCTTAGAATAGCACTACCCCATTTCTTCCGGTGGGTGTACGTAAGAGGCGACTTACGGAATTGGGGGCTTTTAAGGGAATTTTGGGCGATGCGGTTGGAGACCCATCACCAACAACCTTTATTTAACATCTTTTCCCCACACAACTTTCCAAAAGTGGCTGAGGAATTTCTAATTCCTTAGCTCTGGCTACCCCTTCTAGGGATTTATAGCCGTGAGTATATGTATGTATGCATGAATAACTCATACCTAGGTCTATCATACGAATGATTACCGCTAGCGGAGGTTGAACCCGCGACGCCTGTTCTAGAAGCGACAAACCACTAGTCCAGGGGCATCGTCAAATAAAATATAATGCAATAATGAGACTTGCAAATTCCACTAGCCCTAAAATGATTAGATCCAAAGATAGATGAGTGTCCTCTGTTGCACATAATAGTATTAACGGTACTAACGTAAATTAATCCTGCCGCGTCTAATCTAGGGACAAAAGGGATGAAACAATCTGCCGAGTAATTACTTAGGAAATATTCAGAGACATAATCTATACTAATATTAAAACCTGAGGAGTTTGTTTTCATGAACATTATAATCTCAGGACTCAGGAGTGTCTACTCTGGTTCGATTTGAAAATGCAGCAATGGTAAATGTTGAAGAACGGAATCGATCGATCGATTGCGTACACATGTTTTAGGATTTCCGTCTAGAAAAATTTTGTATGTATAATATGTTATTTTAAATTGATTGGAATCTGTTTTGTGTACCTATTTTAATAAAATAAAAATAAATAAAAGATACACTAGAATATTTGGTGTTTTTCATTCAACGTTGTGGATTGGCTAATATTATTCATAAAAGCTACAATAACAGAAAAATAAATTAATCCCTCCTTTTAACACATATCACCAAAAGGATGTTGAGTGAAGGAAATATTGTGGAATAATTAATGGTTAGGGATGGGTCAACACTCCAACTACATCGCCCAACCATCAGTATATAGTTCTTCTTACGACACTCACGGTAAGAAATTGAAAAATATATAAAATAAGGTATGAGACATAAAATAATTTTCTGATAATTTCCGGAATAACCAAAAGTTATTCTGGAAGTATATCCGGAAGGAAAACGGAGTTTCCCAAAACACGAGAATGAGTGTAATAAGAGATGAACAGGGTGAATTGGCGACGGATGAAAGTAGCATGAAACGGGTATGGAAGAATTATTTTGAGGGACTGTGCTTGCGCCGAACCTACCGTACCGCGTACCTAAATTATTTTATAACTAGAAGTGGGTAGTTGATCGGACTCGTTAATCCCGTCTCATTCTATCCTTTTCCTTTCCTTACCTGCGCGTGAGATGTCATACGAGGAGGAGGGATGACCAGGAAGGGGAGAGACGATCGAGCGAGCAGTAGCACTTAGATATCCGTATCGAAAACCGCTGTACACCGCATCATCTGAACCGCGCCCGCATGTTTCATATTGAAGTTTTATGACTATTTGTTTATTTGAATAAGATTGTGTTGTGTGTGGAAGTGTAGCCGCTTAAGAGAAAAACAGCAGCGTTGTTGACGGAGCCGCCGCCATCGACCAAGCCAAGTCGTCCGTTACGAGAACGAGGTGAGTCTCACGTTGCTTCCTATTTCCTATACCTTCGCCATCCGCTGAGCCTTCACCAGCTCTGGTCCTTCGTAGCTATCCTGCCCGCGCAACCATTTGGTCCAAACGAGCCGGATTAATTACCACGTCTACGTTGATTTTATATTTAAGTAAATTATATTCTACCTTCAGGTTGAATATTACTCCGCGACCCCGCATCTCCAAGTAGTTAATTATATACTTATATTTACCGCGTAATTTTAATTAAATATGGCTACAAATAGAGCGAAATTAACTAACTTAGAATCGAGATTAGAGGCTTATCTCGAGCGAGTTCGATCACTTTATGTCAACGCTCAAAAACTAGACACCCAAGCCGACATCGACAAATTCATTTTTGATGTAGAAATGCTAGAAAGTTACCCGCAAAAAGTTTTAGAAACAGTCGAAGCTGTTAATGTTCTCAGTGCTCAAATAAATCCGGATTTTACACCTTCTCATAAGTTATGGCTCGAGTTCGAAGATATATACAGTTATGTTAAACACCGCTGTGCGACTTTATGTCCTAAAACATCACCCGCAGCCGCTGATTGTAAGAAGATACAAATGGCGCGTCCACACCTACCGCCGATTGAGCTACCCGCATTTAACGGCGAACCAAATAAATGGCCGTTATTTTATGCTAGCTTCCTCAGCAACGTTCACAATAACCCTAGTCTTTGCAATTCTGAACGTATTTATTATTTGCTAGGTAAATTACAAGGCAAGGCGCAAACAATATTCGCCGGTCTAACGCCTTGTGGTGAAAACTACGACATAATATTTGAAGCGCTCGTTAAAAGGTATGAAGATAAACGTTCACTAGCTAGTGACTACATACAACGTATTCTTGATACAAAACAGATCAACTTAGCAACCGCGGATAGCCTTGATTCATTCGCTAATCAATATTTCACATCCATTTCAGCGCTGAAAGGTTTAAACTTACCAAATTTATTAGATTACTTATTACTACATATTGCTTTAAAAAAGCTGGATTCTGAAACTGTTCGTTCGTTCGAATTAGAACACAAAACAACTGAATTTCCTACCCTCGACCAGTTAACTATGTTTGTTAACCAGCAAGTAAAGTTACTGCAGCGCTCCACAACTAAACCTAATACAAATCTTAATAAACCTTTCCAACCCCCGCGTGCTATTAAATTCCCGAAAACTCAGGCATACGTCAACATTTCGACCGCAACCGCACGTAATTGCATTTTATGTAATACCCCATCGCATACGCATATTTATAAATGTCCAAAGTTCAATGTAATGCCTGTGGAGGAAAGATTAAAGTGTGTCAAGGAGAGGGATGTGTGCGTGAATTGCCTTAGTGTTTCACACAAAACATCCGCGTGCAATTCACAGTCTCGCTGTCGTAACTGTGGAGGTAAACACCATACAGCCCTACACATAGAACGAAACGTCACCGCAGTCGCGATGACGTCCCTTTCTTCACCACGCTCCGCGGATAAAAATAATTATTTTAATTGTAATGGTCGAGATACGGTTATGGTTAATCCACCCGCTTATAGCTGTCCGCAATCTATTAGTTATTATACGACCGCGCCAACGCAACATGCAGCACCGCACCACCCCGCCGCCCGCACCGGTTCAGCCCCGCGCGGCGCGGCGGAGGCGTTCGGCTATTCTGCACCCGCCTGCGCGAGCGCCACACTCGCTGCGCGTGAGCCCGCGCCGCCTGTTTACGTAACTGATAACAATATTAATACGTACTCAGCGAATTCAAACATTGTTCCCCGCCTTTCTGAACCGATTTCCGCTCCCGCGTCTGCTTCTACGACACAATTTACCCCGCGTTCGAATATTACCTTGTGCAATAATATTAGCCGTTCGAGCAGTAATATACCTACGACAGTGTTACTAGCCACCGCGCGCGTTATTACTCACGACGTTTATGGAAACGAAGTCGTAGTACGTTGCTTATTAGACAGTGCGTCTCAAAGCAATTTTATTTCGCAATCGTGTTGTGACAAATTAGGTTTAAGTAATCACTTAAGTCCTACGATATCCTTCGTGAAGGGTATTGGGGGTGCCAGGAAGACTATTAAGTCGTACTTAAAATTAAGAATATTTTCCCGCTTTAATCGTGATATTAACTACGAGATCGACACTTTAGTAGTCGATAAGGTCACGGACCGCTTACCTTCCGTCGCTGTCGACACTTCGATGCTCGCGTATTTACATTCGTTGCCTTTAGCAGACGATACTTTTTCGGTTACTGGAGATATCGAAATTCTAATAGGAGCATCACTCTTTTCGCACTTATTACTGCCAAATAAAGTCAGTAGTTTTGCGGGAACACCACACGCTATCGAGACCGTGTTTGGGTACGTGGTATCCGGTCTCGCGCCCGTGCTGTCGGCTGAGTATGGCACGACCATCTCTTGCTGTTCTGTAGACGCGAACATTGACTCGATTGTGAGACGATTTTGGGAGCTCGACGATGTCGGTGCGCAGCCCGTGAGCAGCCCCGACGACCGCGCGTGCGAGCAGTTTTACCAGAGCACTACGACTCGGGATTCGACGGGTAGATACGTAGTAGCTTTACCTTTTAAAGATGATCCATCGGTTTTAGGTCAGTCGTTGGAAACCGCTAAAAAACGTTTTATGTGTTTAGAGCGCAAGCTCGCCGCTTCACCCGCTTATAAACTGGCGTACGATGACGTCATCCGCGAGTATATTGATAAAGGTTACTTATCACCCGTGCCACGGGAAACTTCCGAGTCGCAGATTAAGCCTGCTTATTATATCCCACACCACGGGGTTCTACGGGAAGATAAAGCTACCACTAAACTTCGTATTGTCTTGGACGCTAGCGCGAAGACTAGCAGCTCTAAATCGCTTAACGATATTTTATACAGCGGTCATAACTTACAAGGTAATTTATTTGAAATTATTATAAACTTTCGCATGTTTCCTGTAGCACTTTCGGCTGACATACGCCAGATGTTTTTGTGTCTGGGTGTGCGGGAAAGCGATAAAAGATTTCAACGCATTTTATACCGCTTTAATTCTAATGAACCAATAGATGTTTTCCAATTCAATAGAGTTTGTTTCGGACTTAAGTCCAGCCCTTTCCACGCGCTTCGCACAGTAAAGCAACTCGTTTACGACGAAGGTGATAATTTTCCGCGTGCAAAGGCTATTTTAAATAATTCTCTGTACATGGATGACTTTGTCCACTCGGTCGAAAACGACAGAGAAGGTGTGCAGACGGCACATGAAGTTATTTCGTTGTTAAAACTTGGTCAGTTCGATCTCGTTAAATGGAATAGTAACGCGCCGCGAGTTCTGGAGTCTCTTCCTGAATCGCATCGTTTATCAGCTTTAGTTGAGTTTGATAAAACGGATTCACATAAAGTCTTAGGTATGTCATGGTCACCCACGACTGATGAATTTGCGTTAAGTGTTTGCTTACCTAGCGAACGTCCTACAAAGCGTTCAATATTATCCTGTGTCGCGCGACTGTGGGACCTGATGGGATTTATCGGCCCTGTTATCTTATATGCTAAGTTAATTATAAAACAATTATGGTTGTTAGGATTTGATTGGGATGAAACCCCTCCAGAGAATGTTGTCTCTGCTTGGGATAAGTTTCGTAGTGAACTACTTTTATTAAATCATATTTCCATACCGCGTCATTTAGGCATCGTTAGTAAAAGTGTGATACACTTGGTAGGTTTCGCGGATGCCAGCGAAAGGGCATACGGAGCAGTAGTTTACTTTATTGTAGAAAATAGTAACTCACGCGCGATTCGCCTAGTATGTTCGAAGTCCCGCGTTGCGCCCGCTAAAGTGGTATCCCTCGCACGTTTAGAGTTGTGCGCCGCTTTTTTATTAGCGAAACTGATACGTATAGTTTTGAATGTTAGTAGTGCCCGCGTTGGTGTTAATAGTATACACGCGTTTTCCGATTCGACTGTAGCTTTGTGTTGGATACATTCGTCACCCCACCGCTGGGCTACCTTTGTAGCTAACCGCGTTTCAAAGATACAAGCCGAGTTATCTTCCGATCATTTTCATCACGTCGCGGGAAGCGATAATCCGGCTGATTGTTTGTCTCGGGGGCTGACACCCGCGCAGATATTAAACCACCCGCTCTGGTGGCAAGGTCCGGAATGGATGAAAGAGAGCCTAGACGCATGGCCTATTTCCCAATTCGATCCCTCGACTATTTCGGTGCCGCCTGAGCTGAAGCCTGCGGTTGTGTTGGCTGTTCAAACTACAGAAAGACCGCTTGTTTTACGAATTGCTGATCGTTATTCTTCGTGGTCGAAGTTATTACGCGTTTTAGTTTATATTTACCGCTTCCTTAATTTATTACCGCGCAGCAATTATATTTCCGCCAATGATTTAAATTTTGTTGAGCAAAAGATTATACGAAACTTACAAGAATTTTATTTTTACAATGAAATTTCTAATTTAGAATCAGGCAAATGTTGTAACCGTGCCTTTCAGCGACTTACACCATTTTTAAATAACGATGCAATTTTAGTAGGTGGTCGATTGTCGAATGCCGACATAAGTTTTAGCGAAAAACACCCTGTTGTTTTGCCGCGTAAAGATCATGTGGTTGATCTCATTATAGATTATTATCACAAAAAACACTGTCACGCGGGTCCCGACCTAATGATGTCTATATTAAGACAACGTTATTGGATATTTTCTGCACGTAATGTTATACGTAGTCGCATATTTAAATGTATTGCATGTTTTAAGTTACGCCCTAAGCCTAACTTTCCCGAAATGTCCGAGCTTAAAGCTTGCCGTGTTGTATCTACTATTAAGCCATTTGTTCACACGGGTACAGATTTCGCTGGCCCTTTTATGATCACGCCCTCGCGTGGACGTGGTATACGTACTGTTAAGGCGTACGTTTGTATTTTCGTGTGTCTGACAACTCGAGCCATACATATCGAGTTGGCTTCTAGTTTAAGTTCGGCATGCTTTTTGTCAGTTTTTAAACGCTTTTTATCACGCCGTGGTCCTGTTTCGCATATGTACTCAGATAACGGGACAAATTACGTAGGAGCTAAGCGTCACTTAGATGAACTTCACAAATTTTTGATTTCTTGTGAATATAGTTCCGAATTTTCTCGCATTCTTTCGGAAAACCGTATTACGTGGAATCTCAATGTGCCTAGAGCACCACACTTCGGTTCTGACTGGGAGTCAAATATTAAAAGTATGAAGAACCATTTATTTCGTGTCGTCGGAAAGCAAACGCTCTCTTACGAAGAGATGACGACTGTTCTGACACAAGTCGAGGCTGTCATGAACAGCCGCCCGCTCTGCCGCACTCTATCGTCTGATCCGGCAGAGCCGCTCGCGATAACTCCCGCACATTTTTTAGTTTACACCCCGCTAAAGTATTTACCCGCGTCTGAAGTCGTTGAAGATCGGACTCATCTTCTCGAACGTCACGTTCTTCTCGATCGCGTTTTGCAACACTTCTGGAGGCGCTGGAGATCGGAATATCTGCACACGCTACAGGTTAGGCAAAAGTGGAACACTCCCGCTTGTCCTCTTTCTGTTGGTACTGTAGTTATTGTCGTAACGGATAACGCGCCGCCACTTCATTGGCCTCTAGGGGTTGTTGAAGACGTATTTCCCGCGAAGGATGGAGTAGTTAGAGTCGCCCGCGTTAAGACGGCTTCTGGTTCGTATGTACGACCAGCAACTCGTTTATGTCCCCTACCTAATTAATTTAAGTTTTTTTTATTATTTTAGTTCAGATTCTTATACCGCGTTAGTTTAGTTTAAGTAGCCGCGTTAGATTTTATACAGTATTTTGCGTTTATTTGTATTTGAATCTCGAGAGACTTCAAGCCCGGGGGGATGCTTGCGCCGAACCTACCGTACCGCGTACCTAAATTATTTTATAACTAGAAGTGGGTAGTTGATCGGACTCGTTAATCCCGTCTCATTCTATCCTTTTCCTTTCCTTACCTGCGCGTGAGATGTCATACGAGGAGGAGGGATGACCAGGAAGGGGAGAGACGATCGAGCGAGCAGTAGCACTTAGATATCCGTATCGAAAACCGCTGTACACCGCATCATCTGAACCGCGCCCGCATGTTTCATATTGAAGTTTTATGACTATTTGTTTATTTGAATAAGATTGTGTTGTGTGTGGAAGTGTAGCCGCTTAAGAGAAAAACAGCAGCGTTGTTGACGGAGCCGCCGCCATCGACCAAGCCAAGTCGTCCGTTACGAGAACGAGGTGAGTCTCACGTTGCTTCCTATTTCCTATACCTTCGCCATCCGCTGAGCCTTCACCAGCTCTGGTCCTTCGTAGCTATCCTGCCCGCGCAACCAGACTGTTTGTAAAAGAGGATGCATCCATTTCTTCGCCAATAGACAGTAATGTTGATTGGAACGACGTTATCGGTGATTTCAGTGACAGTGAGATTAGTATGGAAGAAATAATGAAAGCAATGAAAAGTATGAAAGTAGGGAAGGCGGCAGGGTATGATAGGATTACTATCGAAATGCTGAGGGCTGGTAAAGGGTTGGTGGCTTCTTGGTTGTACTTCCTTTTCCAAAAATGCTGGTTGAGTGGCAAAGTTCCACGAGACTGGTGCAAGGCGGTGATTGTGCCTCTATATAAAGGAAAGGGGTCACACCAAGAGGCTAAAAACTATCGCGGCATCAGCTTACTCAGCATTTTTGGTAAATTGTATGCTAAGGTACTGATTGAAAGAGTGATGAATGAAACTGATGAGAAAATATGGGATGTGCAAGCGGGATTTAGGAAAGGAATGGGATGTATGGATCAAATCTTCTCTCTAAGGAGCATCACTGAAAAGTTCTTAGCTAAGAACCAAAAGGTGTATTGCTCCTTCATTGATTTAGAGAAGGCGTATGATAGGGTGGTAAGAAAGTGTTTATGGGAGGTGTTATCCAAGTTCGGTTTGGGGAGTCAACTTATACGTGCATTGGTATCACTCTATGAGGATTCTAGTGCATGTGTAAGAGCAAACGGGGAAAACACTGACTGGTTCGGAATCTCTAGGGGTGTCCGACAGGGATGTGTAGCTTCTCCGTGGCTCTTCAATTTGTTCATGGATGACTGTTTGACAGAGTTGCGTGAAAGTGATATGGACTAAGAATGGGTGGATTCATCATTAAATGCCTCTTGTATGCTAACGATCAAGTGCTACTTGCATCACCGGCAGAATAGTTGCAAGAGATGATGAATATTGCATGTGAGTCTTTTGTAAGAAAGGGAATGAGGGTGAATGTGGATAAGACCAAAACGATGGTTTTTGAGAGACAGGAAGATGTGACAGAATGCGTGATTGCGATTGATGGTAAGGATGTGGAACAGGTGAAGGAGTTTGTATATCTGGGAAGTTTGTTTACAAGGGATGGAAAATGTGATGAAGACATTGAAGAAGAGTGAAAAAGGGTAATGCGGTAAATGGAGCAATGAATAGCCTAATGACCTGTCAATCGGTGTCTGAAAAGGCCCGAATGGCTGTGCATGATGCTGTTCTTGTTCCTACGCTTATGTATGGAAGCGAATGTTGGGTGTGGCAGAAGAAGCATGAGAGCAGAGTGAATGCAGTAGAGATGAGGTCCCTCAGAAAAATTTGTAATGTTAGATTGTGTGACCGAGTGAGAAATAGTGTTATTCGTGAAAAGTGTGGTGTGAAAGATGATATTGTAAGAAAGATAGAAAAAGGAATGTTGAGATGGTTTGGGCACATAGAGAGGATGGATGATAGAAAATTGGTAAAAGGGATCTATAGAGCTAGTGTGGATGGTAATGTTAGTAGAGGACGACCACGGAGAACACACTTGGACCAAATTGAGAGTGTGCTCAAAAAGGCTGGCGTCCGAAGTATGAAGAACAAAAGAGCATGTATGAAAAGATTGATGGATGTAAACGAAGCTATAGAGGTTTGTCAGGATCGTACGAAGTGGCGATCGATAGTCTCTGCCAACCCCAATGGGAATTAATGGCGTGAGTATATGTATGTATGTATGTATGTACATAAAATAGGAAACATTACATTTAACCTACATAGAAACTAATGGGGTAGATGTAGAAATTCAACGTGAAAGTAATGTAATTGTCGTAAAGCAATGATAGTAAGAGCATGATATAATCCTGAATTTCGTACATTAAATCCTTCAGACACTAACTGTATCCTCAAAATGCATTGTATACTGCTTTTAATTACGTTGGCTGCTTAATTGCTTTAGTTAGAGTCCGCATCGACTACATTTAGTCGTGTTGCAAAATGTGTATTTCCGTCTCTATCTTTCCAACAGATAATATACTAGAGAGAGCGAGAGGCATAGTATAGTAGCTAAATTGAGAAGTAATATAATCTTGAAGATGTAGTGCTCTCTAAGGAGTTGGTTTAGTTGGATTCAAAGTGTTCTGTTTTCAGTTGTAACTAGTGAGATTAAACAGAGCTTATCTTTGGCGTTTTAAGCTGAAAGCAGGATTATGTCAAACATTTCCATTGCAAATTATACAGAATAAGTACTTGTAGAATATTAAAATGAATTTAAAGTTATGTTATGACAGTAGTGCTCGATCAGCATTTATCTCACACATGTAATCGTACATATTTTCATGCTAATATTAATAAGAGCTTTGAATAAAGGGCTTTCGATAAATCATTTTCTCCATCCATCGAACCTATAAAAAATTTTACTAACAAACGTATAAACTTTTGTACTATCTGAGCAGATAAACTAAACTAAAATTTTATTGTTTTCTATAAAATTTTATGACTTCGTAGAAAAGTTTGATAAGAAACTTAAAATAACTTCAATTCGTACCTTCTACTCGTCGATGTATCAATATATAGTTAAAGACCCATATAGTATCCGTGAATGGTCTCACCTATTTGACGTTTATGCTATGACGTATAATATCTCTTATCACCTATCTATGCTAATGAAGGAATACATTATAATACCCACGTGTGTATATTCAGACACACAAACATACGGGCCATATCGTGTTATACCTAACAAATTAAATAAATGATACTTACGCAGATGGAATCCCTCCGATAAAAACATCGGAGTTGGTATTAAACTTCCCAAAGACATACTCCTTCCCGCGGGATGTCTTGCTCTGTGTTACTCCGTCTACCGTCAGTGATGTGTGCTCGTCATGACGGGCCACCTACCGAATGGATTCATATATTAACTAGGTATATTCATCATACATACTTACATTAATTCACTGCTATAATCCTTAGAAAGGGTAGCCAGAGCTTCGGAATAAGAAATTCCTCAGCCACTTTTGGAAGTTTAGTGGGAACAGATTGTAAAGTAAAGTTTGATGGTTATGGGTCTCCAAGTGCATCGCCCAAAAATCACTTGAACTACTTTTATAGAAGGATAATATAATGTTCTATTAAAGCAAAGGGTAAAGTAATATTAAAGTTTCATTCACGTGCAATAAAATGTTCTCTATTATATTGTATACACACCTGTAATTTGTGCCAGTGTCCATCATTCAGATTACTACCAACGGTAATGATCTGAGCGCCACCTCCCAAATTGTATCGCAACCGCAAAGCACCATTCACTAACTTTAACTCAAAAAAGTCATATGTCCCTCCATCATCAGTGTACAATAATAGCCCGTTGGCTTGATCAGTCTTAAACTCTAATTCCAATGTCCCGTTGAGCCCCGCGTTCCACTTTCGGAATTGCGAATACGGGTTTTGTTTGTCTAATAAGAAAGCTAGTGATGAACTAAGAGATATCGATAGAAGCAATATAAAGCATCGCATTGTCGACGATTCGATTGACATGTTTATTGGTACCGCGGCACTGTCACCAGATGTCGCTGGTGTGGGGATCACACCTTCTCCGTTTCATGTCTTGGGTAACTGTAACAAAAAAAAGCAATGTTGAGTTTCTTTCATCACTCTTACGACCAATAACTTTGTATATAATGTGCCAATAAAACTGAGTAGGCTCAAATAAACCCCCATATAGGGGCACAATCACCACTCTACACAAAACTATATAAAGGTTCTTAATTGCTAGCGTATTTTTCAACTACAGATGCAAAGACTCAAACGTTCACGCTGTATATCATCGAAGGGGTGGCAGAGGTACTATTACTTATGTACACTATATGGTAATACTTATCTTCTATACTTATAATAAATCTGTAGAGAGGTCAATTCTGTACATGAAATATATTTTCAAAATAACTATCAGGTGGTGATTAGGGATCGATACTGATGCCAAAAATGCAATCAGTAAAATTTTTGTCTGTCTGTCTGTCTGTCTGTCTGTCTGTCTGTCGGTTTGTATGTTCCTTATGGAAACAAAAACTACTCGACGGATTCTAACGAAACTTGGTACAATTATTTTCCATACTCCTGGGCAGGTTTTTGTATACTTTCCAGCAGAGTAGTAAAGGGGAATTTTGGGCAATTTTGGGAAAACGGGAGAAGTTACTCCATTTATTAAGCTTCCGTCGCGTGTGCAGCCTTAATGGTTAAACTTACATAGAAATCATGTATGACGGAAATATTCTTCATAAAATTATCTAAAAAAAAATCTACAACAGTTTATGTCTATCTTTTACGGTTGACTCACAATAACACGTGTAATTCCTGATAGCTTAGCAGGTCGGAACATTCTGATTATATTTGTTTACTCTTACGTTTGTAAACCTCTCACTCATCCCTAATTTAAAAAAGGTTACATTATTACCTATTCAATAAAAAAAGAATCATAGAAATCAGTAAAGAAACACCGAAATTATACAAGCCATCGCGCCCGTGACCCAATCTTTACTAATTTACATATAACATACTAGATGGCGCCAATAGTTGCATCCTACATCACGTAATGATTTTTTTTCTAGATTTTTATAAATACTTCATAGCGTTTTATTCCAAAATTTGCTATTAAACGGAAATACTGAACCGTTCACTAAAGCGCATTCAAAATCACCAAACTACACTGTTAAGGGAGTGCTATAAATTTAATAAATTGAAAACATTACGCTGAATTTCACAATGCTTGAGCAGTGACTGAAGAAAGAAACCTCGGATATTTAAAAAACAACGCTACCCGTGCGAAGCTGGGACGATCCACTAGTATATTATATTACTAATACAGTTGACAAAAGTGTCACGTCACGTTCAGAGTACCCACGTTTCCATCAGTATGTATATAAAATAATAAATAAACGTTCACGCCGTTTATCCCCGAACGGGTTGGCAGAGGTACCAATACTCCTGAACTCACATGGCAAGCGCCATCTAGTTACCAGAGAAGGTACCCACGTTTTGCTTAGACAGTGTACTCACGTGATAGGGGGCAGGCCTATCGCCGTTTTGTACGAATACACTGTCACATGACTAAGTACAACTCAGCCATGTGGGTTTCCTCACGATGTTTTCCTTCACCGTTAGGAACCATGATAAATTAACCACACATATGACTTGGACTTTAGACACAGAAAAGACAAATTGGTGTAGGCCCGTCCCAGGATTGGAACTCACGCCCTTCTGTTTTCGGGCGGGCGTTCTACCCACTGGACTATCATGTCGCTATCATGTATATAAAATATATTAGCATATCTTTCAGTTATATTGTTTTCATTTGAAAACATGAAAAAAACACACGTAAACATAATTTTTAATTTAACCATTATTAGATATTTAATAGGGTTTTCGCTCTAGATTTCTCGCCTTGAGAAATCTACGCCAAATCGAGACGAGAAAAAATACCTCAAAAAGTCGAGAACTCGAGAAATGAATCGACAAACAAAATTCATATTGAAATCATGCATTTTTTGTCTTCTGTCTCGGCGCAAGCGCGGAGCGGCGGCGGGTCGGTGTTCGCGAACATCTAATCTTAAAAATATACATAAAGCCCTATTACCTGTAAAGCCCACCTCAAACAAAAACGAAAGAGTTTTTTCCAAATCTGGGAATATTGTCACCAAAATACGCAACAGATTCTCTGCAAAGCAATTAATGATTTAGTGCTTTTAAAAGCCTTTTTTTAAGAAAGTAGAAAATATATTGAGTAGCTGTAAAATAATAAGATGATTATGATTGATCTCTAAACATTCCATCCAAAGAATGTGATTTATAAATCCTAAGTTAAGTTGATTAGCTAGATTGGTTTAGCTACTAAGAATTAAGATTATATTGATAAGAATGTTTGTTCAAGGAAAATTCATGTGGGGATTATTACCACTCGAACCCACGACCTTCCTTTCCTTAATTGATTAAGATTATTGATCTGAATATTAAAAAAAACTCAGAATAATTAAAGACTGCGTAAAGTTAATCTTCTTCTTCTTATTCGTGTGAGAGTGTCAAATCTTCATAGTGCATGCAGCCAATGCTTCGCGACCGCTATCGCTTTAGGCGTTGCTTTCAGCAAGTCTTCAGTAGTGCAGGTGTAAGGACAGTCTGGGCACTGTAGCAGGTGTTGGCTATCATGGTTCTGGCCACAGGCGCAATTGGTGCTGGCGTCTGGTGGCAGGAATCCCCATCTTTTCATGTTGTCGCGTGTCCGTGCCACGCCAACTCTGAGCCGGTTGAGTCCCTTCCACACCGCCCATTTCTCAGACGCCCCCGCCGGTAGGTGCTCTGCCGGTGCAAAGAGTTCGTCCTGCTTCGCCAGTTGCCCTTTCCATGTTTCGAGGCGAGCTTCTTGTGGTGTTGCGTGTCGGAGTGGTTTATTCCTGGCAAAGCTTTTACGGGACTTAAGGCGCTCTTGAGTCGGTGAGTGAGAGTAGAGCATGTGCCGCCTGTCATGCAGTTGTTTCGTCCATTCGATCGCAGTTGCTACATCACGCCGCACATTTGGGGGTGCTATTCCCGCCAGCTGGTAGAGTTTTGATGTGGGCGTGGGTTTGAGGCAACCGGTTACGAGTCTGCAGGTTTCGTTCACTGCAATGTCGACTTGACGAGCATGCGCAGAGTTTTTCCATGCTGGGCAAGCATACTCCGCCGCGGATATACTGAGGGCGAGAGCAGTAGTGTGAAACGTGTGTGGGTTAGCTCCCCAGGTGCTATGTCCTGTCATGCGACGCAAGATGTTGTTCCGAGCCAACACTTTCTGCTTGGTGTTAAAACAGTGCTTCTTGAATGTTAGGGTTCTGTCCATAGTGACGCCAAGATATTTAGGGGCGAATGTGTGTTCCAGTGGTTTGCTCTCCCATGTTACCTTTAGCTCTCTGGAGGCCTCTCTGTTTTTGAGGTGAAATGCCGACACTTGGGTTTTCGCGGGGTTCGGCTTGAGTTGGTTGCTAACGTAGTATGCTGAGAGAGTTTCTAACGTCTTTGACAAGCTCTCCTCCACCTCTTCAAAAGATTTCCTCTGTGATGTTAGCGCAAGGTCGTCTGCGAAGAGGAAATGCCTCATGCCTTCGCAAATTGGCTGGTCATTTGTGTAGACATTGAACAAGGCCGGGGCCAGGACGCTTCCCTGTGGGAGTCCATTTTTCTGCCGTCGCCATCTGCTATCTTGTTGTTGGAAAGAGACATAGAATCTGCGGTTGGACAGTATCCGTTGGATAACCAGGCACACCTTATGATCTTTCGTGACTTCGTACAATTTAACGATAAGCTTCCTGTGGTTAACTGTGTCATAGGCTGCTGTTAGGTCGACAAAGACAGCTCCAGTTACCATTCCTTTTTGGCACCCATCTTCGATATGCTGTGTCAGGTTTATGACTTGGGATGTGCAAGATTTTCCTGGCCGAAACCCTGCTTGCTCGTCTATGAATCGTTCCTCTAGGGTATTGGCTATGCGTTCCAGTATAAGGCGTTCGAAGATTTTGAAAGTGTGGCAGAGCAATGATATTGGCCTATAACTTTTCGGATCGGATGGCTCTTTACCGGGCTTGAAGAGGGCCACTACATGGGACCTGAGCCATAGTTTCGGTAAAGTTAATAGTAAATATTGTTCTTGTTTTCTAAATTGAATTTTTATTTCAAATTTTATATTATACTACGAGTATATTATATATACATTTTATATGTACAAAAAATTTCTCGAATGCCTCGAGAAACTCGAGAAATGGCAGTCGAGAATTCTCGAGCCTCGAGAAATAAAATATGTCGAGAAATCGAAAACCCTAATATTTAATTATAATGTTGTAAGTAAGTAAACAATTATTTTATTCAAATCGAGTATTGAGCAAACTTTAGCTTAATGAGCGATGAAAACTTCCTAATTTCCATTTACAAAATTAAGTATAACAATACCCGTTCTTTTTTGAATCATTTTTGTAATGATTCATAAAACAAAGAGTCTCTCCTCGTTGTTTAAATAGATTTCGAAATCAAAGAAATAGTTACATAAAAAAAGAAATTTAAGTTATCAGTTAACTCAAAGCTGGGCTATTTAATATCCCTGTTATCGTTTTTTTTTCGTGAAGTCTTTAAAGAAATACATACATACATTTGCTCACGGCTATAAATCCCTAGAAGGGGTAGCCAGAGCTAAGGAATTGAAAATTCCTCAGCCACGTTTGGAAATTTTAGTGGGGAAAAGATGGTAAAATAAAGGTTTTGGGTGATGGGTCTCCAACCACGTCGCCCAAAAATTACTTAAAAAGCCCCTATACCCTAAGTCGCCTCTTACGATCACCCACGGGTAGAAATAGGGTAGTGTTATTCTAAGCCGACACTACACGGCATAATATACGGTATAATACAATAAATGATATAAGCCACAAAGTTACTCTACGCCAAATTACTATTGCGTGTGACTTTGAATGCCATAACCATAATCAGTGGGGCACATATTGTAGCGAGCTTATTTGTATACAATACAACTCGTGACCTTGAAAGCATAGTACTTCATCAAATATCACGAAATCAATAGTAGGTTTTAACAAACAGTTTGTGTAACGAAATTATGTGCAACGCCAATTGAAGTACTTGCAATTGGTAATTCAGTTTTGTACCTAGTGACATGCTACCATATATGTGTATTACTTATATATATATACTCTACCTTTATTTTACCATCTTTCCCCCACGCAACTTCCAAAAGTGGCTGAGGAATTTCAAATTCCTTGGCTCTGGCTACCCCTTCTAGGGATTTGTAGCCGTGAGTATATGTATATGTGTATGTGATATATACTCATGTTGTTGCTTTCCATTAGTACCCTAGCAGAGATTACAGATTCCATTTTGTACAACCCCGGCAAACCTCTTGTAATACTTAGCCAATTATCTGCGCTAATGATTGCACTTAATCCAAAGTTTTTATTGTCAGCAAAGAACAAGTTTCTTTAAGTAAACTACTAAGTAAGGACTAGATTATTGCGCAAAATTTAAGATAACTCCTATTTTCTTAATTCTTAGAACTTTATAATGAGACGATCTTAAAGTTAAAACAAACATTTACGTAAATGCATTAAATATTTTAAGACTGTAAACTCTTCTTGAGCAAATGTATTTTTTTGTATTATTCTATTATTTATCTATTTACGGAAAACAAACAGCTTTGATACTTGAAATTATGATGCATATTAGCCTAACAGTTTTCACCACTGAAAATATGAAACCTTAGTTCTTCAATTTAATTTTGACGTCGTCCGTAGCCGAGTGGAGAGGTGACTAGCTTCTCGGTTCGGAGGTTGCGTTGTTTAGTTTTAGACACTTTGTCATAAAAATAATGAAAAGTTTCATCTATAGAGGACCCCTTAGCTATGCCCCTTAGCCAGTTAAAGGCTATGTCCTCATGGCACAGCAGAAGTTACGCAGGAGAGAACACGAAATACCGCTGACTCAAGACTCACACAAATGCTTCTGCACATCACGTGACATTAGTGTAGCTGGTGTACTCACGTTTTGATTGGACAGTGTACTCACATGCTAGGCACTATCACCCTTAAATATCGATAAAATGGTACGTAAAATAGCGCTGATTTAAATTAAAATACGGCGTCCGCCTCGATCAGCGTTACATAGTGACTTCAAAGTCTTCAAATACATAAACATGAGGAAAGTCTCAGATTTATAAAAACTTTTATTAGGCCTCCTGCTTTGTAGCAAGCTAATCCTGCACGCAGCAGGTATGCAATGTTTCTAATTCTAAAGGTTCTACGTCAATCCAAGGGTTTTACCTTGAAGGTTTTTTGCGGTCTGTTTGGCGTTCAAATATAAGAAAAAATTATGATAAAGTAAGCATTCGGCAAAAATAGTGAGTCTAGGAAAAGAGTGAAATAAAGGCAATAGTATATTATACACAGCAGGTATCCTTTCATTGTTAATTTTGCGACATAATTTTCAAGTCACCACAAATTCTATGACATACATACATACATATACTCACGGCTGTAAATACCTAGAAGGGGTAGCCAGAGCTAAGGAATTAGAAATTTCTCAGCCACTTTTGGAAATGAGAGTGGGGAAAAGATGGTAAAAATAAAGGTTGTTGGTGATGGGTCTCCAACCGCATCGCCCAAAAATCCCTTAAAAGCCCCAATACCGTTACTCGCCTCTTACGTACACCCACCAGACGAAATGGGGTAGTGCTATTCTAAGCCGACACTGTGTAGTGTCGGCTTAGAATAATAATTCTATGAGTGCTGCGAAAATTCTGCAGCCGCAGAGGTAGCAGCTGAACATTGTTCCGTTATTCTAGCTTTATTTCAGTATACTCGTACTTATAATTTTTATCTTTCCTTTTTAGAAATACAATAGGAATGAATATAACAACTGTAGACGAAAGAAGCATACAGCGGGTGTTATCTAAAATGACAATAGATGCGCTCAAGCAGTAATGTGAATCCGACGTGTTTTGAAATGCGAGAGATTGTAGAAAGAAAATGGTTGAAAGTGAGCCAACTTGTAAAGTATACTGTTGGTATATTTTTCTTTTTAAAAATGAAAATATTTTAATGCGTCTATATATGTCTCCGATTTTTATATAAACAGGTATACATATATATTTTTTTGGAATACACTTCTCCTTGACTAAAGTGTAGTGTAAAACCCATGTGGGTTTCTATCACAGTTCGCAACCTTGACAAATAAACAGCACATATGATGTCTGAAAAGAACATTAGTGTAAGAATTAAGTATTAAAAATTTGAACAAATAAGTCTCCGCATTGGAGACCGTGGTTTTTCCACTAGGTGGAGAAGTTTACATCATCAATCTGTGGAAAAATTACAATGTAGAGAATAGAAGTTAAGTAGTTCAAATTGGTCGCAGTTCAATCAACATCCGTAGCAAGAGACGTGTGAGAGCAAGTATTTCACGTGAAACGTTACATTACATACTCATCTATTACTATGATGATGATACTTTCTAAAAATAAAATCTTACATAAAATAGAACTTTCACTAAGAGTCAGAAGAGCGTAACATATCGCGACAATACAATAAGTTACCTTAACAAAGGTAGAATTATGTAAGTGGCAATTTTCTTTATCGGTATCATTTAAATGATATGAGTACTAACCTCTCCTGCTAACTCCAATTTTAGTAATTTCATACAAACATACATATACTCACGGCTATAAATCCCTAAAGGGGTAGCCAGAGCTGAGAAATTAGAAATTTCTCAGCCACTTTTGGAAAGTTGAGTGAGGAAAAGATGGTGAGATAAAGGTTGTCGGTGATGGGTCTCCAACCGCATCGCCCAAAAATTCCTTAATAGCCCCAATACCGTTAGTCGCCTCTTACGTACACCCACCGGAAGAAATGGGGTAGTGCTATTCTAAGCCGTCACTACACCGTATTTATTAATTTCAAATGTATGAATTGACATTTCTTTGTGTTGTATGTTCACTTAAATGAGAGAGCATTTTAAAAATGAATAAAAATACATATCCTACAAAATAACCACTATTAAAACCAGAAAAAATAGAGAAAACACAAATGATACACAACAGAAAAAGGCTTTAAATGTGTTTTTTAAACAAGTAGATTCGGATCAGAGAAAAACAATATACGGTTATCGAACGTCTGCTGTCGGATTCCGGCTGAAATAGTTGGGAATCCAAACCCGCGTCGCGGTGACGTAATTGAAATCCTGTCGACGTCGCATTCCACGGAAACAACCCACGCTTTACCTACAAACCATTTTCTATCAATTACTCGTTTACACGCGGCTATATGTTTTAACGGTAAATTAAAGATCTCGCTATTGTTTCATTCATTAAATGTATGATACGTGAGACGTGATATTATCTTTGATATTGATATTATCTTTGAGGAGTATTTTCAGAATACATGCCGAAAGGATTGCAGATGTTTTAATATATTTGAATTCATACATACTGCCACATTTGGAAGTTGATTCGAGACAAGATGGTAGATGTAGACTCTATATTATAGAGTATCGTTGATGAAGGGTCTCCAACCGCATCGCCCACAAACCACTTCAAAAGCCCCATACCCTTAGTCGCCCTTACGACTATTTTTAACATCGTATGATATATTTTTCATCTAATGTTCAGTGTACCTACGTTTTGCTTGCACGGAGTACAACTCAGCCATATGGGTTTCTTCACGAGTTTTTCCCTCACCGTTTACAACCATGCTAAACTTATCACACACATGACACATTGGCGTAGGGTCGACTGAGGATTTAAAGGCACGCCTCTCTGAATGATAGGGCCGGTGATCTTTGCATGGTTTTTGTTGTAGGGGTTACGTTATTTTAATTATTTAATAAAAAAAAATGTCTTTGCTTGTTACTTTAGGCTGTCAGAGGCGGCTCAGAGTTTGGGGATTTTAAGTGATTGTTGTTCGATATCTCTGAAGACCCGTTCCGACCAACCATCCTTTATTTTAGACTCTTTACCCCACTCCACTTTCTGAAGGGGTTGAGGAATTTCTAATAGTCTCGCTACTCCCTTTAAGATTTACAGCCATTAGTATAACCAGAAAAGGTGGCTCTGGTACTATTTCCTTTCAACATCATTGGCTTTTTCAGGCTGAATTTTCTTTTTTCGGTTATTCATATATTTCTATAAAGAAAACATAGGAAACAACCATGAGAACTCAGTTAGAGGCCCCGCCACTTCTTATGTAGGAAGTGTGGGTTTAAATCTTGAGTCGGATCTACACCATACATACATATACTCACGCCATTAGTTCCCATTGGGGTAGGCAGAGACTATTGATCGCCACTTCGTACGATCCTGACAAACCTCTCTAGCTTCTTAGGATCTAGACCAATGTATTTTTAAAGCGTATGTGTAGGTAATTTATCAAGATTGTCTACTATGAGGAAAAGAGTCGTAGAAACAAATATAACTTACTTTTAATTGCTTGTTTACTGAGAATTTTAATACTCTCTGTGGAACACTAAGCTGCACGTGGAGTGCAAATATGTTACTATTCCATGGAGCGTAATTAAATCATGAACTTGTCTTCCAGAAAACAGGGGATTCATTTTAATATAATCGTATAGCTATGCCAATGTGTCATATGTGTGATAAGTTTGGTATGGTTGTAAACGGTGAGGGAAAAACTCATGAAGAAACCCACATGGCTGAGTTGTACTCCGTGCAAGCAAAACGTAAGTACACTGAACATTAGGTGAAAAATATATCATATAAGCTGTGTAGTGTCGGCTTAGAAACTGTGTAGTGTCGGCTTGTCGGCTTAGAATAGCACTACCCCATTTCTTCCGGTGGGTGTACGTAAGAGGCGACTTACGGAATTGGGGGCGTTTAAGGGATTTTTGGGCGATGCTGTTGGAGACCCATCCCCAACAACCTTTATTTAACATCTTTTCCCCACACAACTTTCCAAAAGTGGAAGGAGGAATGTCTAATTCCTTAGCTCTGGCTACCCTTTTAAGGGATTTATAGCCGTGAGTATATGTATGTATATATGTATAATCGTATAGCTCTTCATCTCTCTCTCTTCGTCTTATCTAACCAGATCGTAAAGCCGAAGACCTCTAGAATATTTTCTAGGCAGTTTGATTATTTTTTTATAAAATAACTTATAAGTACGTAGGTAGTAACCATTCAATGCATGCATGTTCCAGTGGTTCCCAAAATGTAAGACTGGTAAGATCTTATTGGTTAATTATGCTTAATTTAATACCTTTTTTGGACTGGTCATATATTTTATTAGTTTATGCCATCTGTTCACCACATCATCAGATAACTTTCCCGCAAACATCAGTTTTGTATCCAGGACTCCAAAATCATCGACTATATATATATGTTAGTAGAGGACGACCTCGGAGGACACATTTGGATTAAATAGAAAATGTACTCAAAAAGGCAGGTGTCCGTAGTACGAAGAATAAAAGAGCATGTATGAAAAGATTGATGGATGTGAATGAAGCTAGAGAGGTTTGCCAGGATCGTACAAAGTGGCGATCGATAGTCTCTGCCTACCCCAATGGGAACTAAAGGCGTGAGAATATGTATGTATGTATATATATATCGTAAGGCTTGTAAGTTGAATTGTATGAAAATCATTTGATTATATTAATTTCATGTAATTCTCTTCACTCAAAGTGTCTATCTCTCTAAAGACACACACAGTTGACGAGAGAATGAAGAGCACTTAATATTTTAGGATTGTTTGCTAAGAGGAGACAAGAGTTGTGGAGGTGGCTGAATAAGTCGTCGTTTATGTATTAAATAACAATGGTCCCATAGTGATTCCTGAGGTATTCGAGAAATTACTATAATAAGTAGTTAAGGCACAGATAATATAATACTATATAATAGGTACAGAAAGGTAACCACTATTTTCGAAATACGGTTGCGGTACCTTAGCAAAACACCTATGCACTGCAGTTTTCTTCTTATGATCACTAAAAATTTATAAAAAAAAGACACTTCTGCCACCCATTTCGGACGGACGGCGTTAAACTGTGATATAGCATTAATAGATATATCATATATACAAGAGTTTAAAATCCGTTTGGCGTAGAATAATATTATAAACTTAAAAACTGCAAGTAAAATAATAAGGAAATCGTTTACTTTTTGTAATCTAATGTAAATTCGATAGGATAAATGTTTATTTTAGTAAAGATCATTAAGATAAAACATTTGAATTTATATCAATTTCGTAACTTGAAAAAAATTCTTCTCTAAAGCGACATTCAACATGAAAATCGTTTGCTACCAAACCTGACTGAAAATTTACAAAAATTGTGATACCTGATACCGTCTTTAGATTCGTTCAAGTTACCAATATTGAGACACAATATTAATGAAATAAACACAAAAATAAAGGAAAGATGGGAAAAGAACCGACCATTAATATAAATTACAACTTAGATTGGTTTGTCTCACACAATTCTGCTTCTAAATATATAAAGTTCGTACTCGTAACATAATGCATAGTACAATTTACCTTTATAGTAACGTAGATCGATCACGCGTGATGACACATAAAAAATACTTAAAGTAAACTGAAGTTACACTTATGAGCATTCAAAAGGTGTTTGTTTTACAAAAAAAAATATACCTAATCACAGAACACAGTAAAAATTATCAATTTTCTTTGTAGAAAATCATGGCGCGAAGTTACTGACGCGCTAAGGGCGACTGCGGACAATAATGGCGGCAGGATGCGCGCGCATCCCGCCCTCAAATTAAAATGGAGTCGAACTAAGCGACTCACCCGGATGTTTCCCGTTTCCCGCCGAATTTCACTGCAATTCACTGCGTGATTCAATAATGGAGCTATGTTGAGTCGGTTAATAGCCTTCGAAAATATCTAAGGAGGAATATCTTATTAATAAATTTTGATCAGGCACTTCATACTTAGGTGGGCAAAAGTCAAACACAGTTTTTAAGAGCTATAACAAAGTGTTAAGTTTTATTGCAGAAACAGTGTAATATAAAATAAAATGTTTGTAACGTAGTATGTTATGTAACACTTAGTTGAGGCAAGGCAAGTGTGGCCCATATGACGATATTTAACAAATCGAAACTATCATCATGATTTACTCAGCTAATTAATCATCTGCTAGACAAAAATAATTTAAAATAAACAAAGGATTAGATTAGAGCTCGCTGAGAATCTGAGAAGATAAACGAAAGTAAAGGTAGGCAGGAGGAGATCCTTAGAATAACCCCAAAAGAGTTGCGAAACATAAAGCATAGACGGGGCACATTTGGCAATTGGGCATTTGGATGGTAGTTGGGGCTCGAAGGTTCTGACGTGGCAGCCACCTACTGGTCCACGCAGTGTGAGAAGTTCACCCGAAAGGTGTGCTGACAACTTGGTGAAAGTTGCGGGAACCCGATAAATGAGTACAGCTCAAGATCGGTTGGTTTTTAGATGGTATGGGAAGGCCTTTGTCCACTGAAATCATGTTATTAAATGGCAAAAGATAATGAATGAATTAGATTCAACATCATTGGAAAAAATAAAATAACAAAACATGCCTTCTGACGGACGCTTTCAGAACATTTAATTTCAATTTTTTAAAAGTTCAAATAAATCATTTTGCAAAGGCATATATAAATAAAATTGATGAATATAAGTCAACCCCCTTGATGTACACAGTCAAAATATTACTTAGGTTCTACCTATCTGCCATAAAAGGATCTAATGTCGAAGTGTATAATGTATGTACTTTAGAATCGAATTACAATGTAGGTCTACTAATGATAGTCTCTGCCTACTCCAATGGAAACTAATGGCGTGAGTATATGTATGCATGGATGTACATTACAATATAGAATAAACAAGTTTGTAAAGGAGTTATCTAGCCTGTACACGAAACAGAACAACCCTCACACTTTTACCAATTTATGTTCTTAATCATTTTATTTTGATATTATAGAGTTTAAACTTAATCAAATTGTTTTGTTTCAAAGTAACTTCCTTCGTTGAAAAGCTAAAATACAAATTGTATTGTTGGTAGATGTGGTGGAATTTCTTAATAGGATTATGAGCTTACTAATTCTTACAACGATCGGAATGACAGGAGCGGGAGCTTTAAAAGCTATCTTTAGAATGAAACTTTGAACAAGCCTTTGTTACACCAACGCTTTACTGCACGCTTTAATATTTTGGCGACCGATATATTTAATATTTTTTTTCGAATACTTTATATTTACACGCCATTTATTTCCATTGTATTGTTGCGAGAGCTATGAGGCCTAAAGATTTTAGACTGAGACGGGCTAAAGTGAATATTGGGTAATATGGCTGGAGCCCCTCATCAACCATCCTTACTCACTCACTTCTACAAATCCCAAAATGGAGTAGCAAGTGGGTATTAAAATTTCTTCAATAAAATGAACTACGCAACATAAAATTACGAAGTCACCTGGGGAAATTATTGCATAAAAAAGAAAATTGTTTGCGGGTCGCCAGGCATATCACCCAACAATCACTTATCCCAATAAATTTAGTCACCTCTAACGTCACTCACGAAAAGAAATGGAGTAGTGCTATAAGTCCAACCACATTGCCCAAACCAGGCGTCGATATACTCACGGCTATAAATCCCTAGAAGGGCTAGCCAGAACTAAGGAATTAGAAATTCCTCAGCAACTTTTGGAAGTTGAGTGGGAAAAAGATGTTAAAATAAAGGTTGTTGGTGATGGGTGTGCAACCGTATCGCCCAAAAATCCCTTAAAAGCCCCAATACCGTTAGTCGCTTCTTAAGAACACACACGGGCAGTAATGGGGTAGTGCTATTCTAAGCCTACACTACACAGCTACCTTAATTAACACATGCATATTTCCTGTTAAAACTTACTTACCTATACTCACACCCATTGTTCCCTTTGGGGTAGGCACAAAATTTCGATCGTCACTTTGCACGATCCTGATAAATCTCTCTTGCTTCCCTCACATTTATTATTGACACGTTTACACAGCTAATTACGACGACGACTTGATAGCTCAATGGGTAGAACACCGGTTAACGTGTAAGCGACTAGTGTTCAAATCCCGGGTCGGGCCTACACCAATTTGTCTTTTCTAAAGACATATGTGTGGTTAATTTATCATGGTTGTTAACGGTGAGGGAAAACATCGTGAGGAAACCCACATGGCTGAGATGTACTTAGTCATGTGACAGTGTATTCGTACAAAACGGCGATAGGCCTGCCCCTATCACGTGAGTACACTGTCCATGCAAAACGTGGGTACCCTGAACACCGGGTGACTAAGTCACGTGATGTTCAGAGGTATTAGTACCTCTGCCAACCCCTTCGGGGATATTCGGCGTGAACGATTATGTTTATTATTTACGTTTACACAATATACGGAAAAAGGAGACATCAGGTAGCACTTCGAAAATTTAAAGTATAAATCAATCGCATAATATAATATATATAATTATTGTGTTTTTAATGGATCTGAGAAAGGAACTTATTTTCTTTAATAAAATTATAATTAAGTCACGAAGTCTCTGCCTACCCCAATGGGAATTAATGGCGTGAGTATATGTATGTATGTATGTATGTCACGAAGTTCAAATTCATGATTTACAACATTTCGAATCACATCATCAATCTAACTTATTGACAACCAAACAAACTCACACAAACAAATTTCCTTGCAGGAAACATGATTTAAAGTAACATGTAGTACGTAAAATACCATGATTTTAAGTATTTAAAACTTAAAGTACTATGAAATTCGAACTAGTAGAACTTAGTTCGGACAACTCTTAGAAACATGCAACCTGGTGCATATGCTAATATATAAAATTATCTTTTTAGTAATTTGTGACTCATTGTTATTGCAAGGTATACCAGTTCCCATACATTTTTGCCCATCCTCCTTTTATCAGAAAGTTTAGTTACACGTAGAGCTTCTTAGCTAAGAGAAACCTGCAAAGCCCTTTACCGATTGGCACCTTTCATCGATGAAAGCTACCAATCGAGCAATGCATTGTACGAAATCGTAGTATGATACGTATGAACAAAAGCAAAGCAATGTTTCTTGCTTCGGTTAAGGCTTATTCTCCAACAAATATCACCATCGTAGCTTTATCTCACGGAAGAACTTCACAAAGAACTCGAATCTAAATTAGCTCACTTTGCATTTTGAAATCATCCAACAAAAGGAATTTGAGATAAATTCAAATTTAAATAAAAAAATATTTTCGTAATCATATGAAGAAAAATATTTACATGGAGGGTTATCGGGTTAGTAATGTAGGAAAACTATTATATTTCAATGTTACATCCTCAAGATTTAGTAAACCATGTAGTCCGATTCAGGATACACTGCATGGTCACACCGTTTCAGAGCGAAAATAACGATTTTTCAACTCATTCCGTTCACCAATCGGTCTCTCGTCCTCCAATCTCGTTCCTATGTTCGGGTCTTCATTCTTTTTAGGTGTGCTGCATTGGAAACACGTCTCGTCTCCGTAAAATAAAAATTGTTACACAAAAAAACAAAATCAAACTTTTTTTTCGTTGCATGAATTTTTTCTACTGTTGTTTACTAATTTGGGTGCGCTGATTTCAAATCTACCCTCGGATTTTTTGTAGCAGCTCTAGTTAGTGAGATACAGGTACCGTCTCGAATTTACATAAGTAGTCGGTAGTTTCTATCAACAGCGGTGTAACTTAAGTAGTTCCTCTATAAATTTCATTATGTCTTCCTCAAGAAGGACGTGTTTAAATAATCCTGATTGTTTTTGTGTTATTTGTGGACAATATATGTTCCAAAAATTTCGTTTAAATGTGTCGGACTTTGTGAAAAAGGCATACTTCGACTACTTTGGGTTCCCGTTGCCGTCAAACGCTAAACCTTGGATACCAAGTTTGGCATGTAAAAGTTGTGTTGAATCTTTACGACTGTGGGCAAACAAAAAAAGACCCACTTTTAAGTACAAAGCTCCTATGATTTGGCGTGAACCATCCAACCATCATGACGACTGTTATTTCTGTGTAACGAAAATCATAGGAATAAACCATAAAAATTGCTCTAAGTGGATATATCCAAACTTAAAATCTGTCATAAGACCAGTCTTGAGTATTAGTGACACATCAACACCACAGCAGCCATCTACATCTTCGGAAAATCCATACCAGTGCAGCGGACAAACCGAAAATGACGGCAGTGGTAGCGACAGTGATTTTGATTGCTACGGTAGTCCCCGACCACTAAATCAAGATGATCTAAATGACTTGATCAGGGACCTTGGACTCTGTAAAACGGCGTCAGAAATTTTAGCTTCCCGATTGAAAGAAAGAAATTTGTTGACCAGAGAAACGAAGATATCGTACTACCGTAACAGGGAAAAGGATTTACTTCCTTTCTTTACCAAAAAAGATAATTTTGTGTTTTGTACTGATATTCCGGGCCTAATGACTGCAATGGGATTAAAAGAGTATAATCCAAATCAGTGGCGGTTGTTCATTGATTCGTCAAAACGAAGTTTGAAATGTGTACTTTTACATAATGGTAACAAACTTGGTTCCTTGCCTATTGCTCATTCTACAAAGGCTAAAGAAGAATATCCTACAATATCTTTAGTTCTCGACAAAATCAAGTACAAGGAACATAACTGGGTTGTATGTGTTGATTTGAAAATGGTAAATTTTCTCCTGGGCCAACAAAGTGGCTACACAAAATATCCCTGTTTCCTATGCTTATGGGACAGCCGAGCTAAAGCTGAGCACTGGACAAAAAGAGACTGGCCCTCCAGGGAGGCTTTGGTTCCCGGTAAGCAAAATGTAATTAATGCTCCACTAGTATCCAGAGACCGAATTATATTGCCTCCTTTGCATATAAAACTGGGGTTGATGAAACAGTTTGTAAAAGGTCTTAACAAAGATGGCGAATGTTTCAAATACATTGTAAAAGTGTTTCCAAAATTGAGTAGTGAGAAAATCAAAGGTGGTATTTTCGATGGCCCACAAATCAGGAAGTTGATAGATGACAAAAATTTTAACAACTATATGACAGCTGTCGAGAAATGTGCATGGGAAGAGTTTGTTTGGGTAGTGAGAAATTTTTTGGGCAATAGGAAGTCTGACGGCTACATTCAGCACGTTGAACAGTTGCTGATACACTTCCAGCGGCTTGGATGCAACATGAGTATTAAGCTTCACTACCTTCACAGCCATCTAGACTATTTTCCTGAAAATCTAGGTGACCTAAGCGAGGAACAAGGAGAGCGCTTTCACCAGGATATTCGCACTATGGAGGAGAGGTATCAGGGGTACTGGAATGAACATATGATGGCAGATTATTGTTGGAGCATTCAAAATAGTACTCATAATACATCTCACTCTAGAAAGTCCAAAAAAAGGAAATTTTATTCAGAATAAATATATTTCATAATTTTTTTAAACTTAAACTATGTGCATTTTCAATGAAAAACCCTGTCACTTCGTAACTCCAAAACTAGAGCTGCTACATAAAAACGGCATATATTTTTGAAATCAGCGTGGAAAAACTGTAACTGTAATGTAAAAAAATCTCATGCAACAGACATGCTGTTTTCCAGTGAATCATTCATCAAGTATATGAATTGACAAGGACCTACTTCCGAAATACTATATATGTAAATTCATTTTTGATAGTTGGCGGCAAAAATGGCGGTGAGTAATATAATCATTTTATGTTCTTAAGCCCCTTAATGAGTTATTATACTTATTATACAGTTTTTTCTTCAATCCACTTTTTTAAGTGATGGTGCGATACTGCGCAGAAAGTGACATAATTCTAATTAACTTTATCAATGACCCACTTTTTAGTCTTATTAAAGTGATAATAAGTAATGTAATATTACCCAGAAGATTGAGGTAATGTATATCTAAAGTGGTTTTACCTACGCGATACAGCGTAGAAAGTGTCATGAATCATAAAAACAGTAAAGATGTTCAATATTAAAATTTTCTTAAAGAGATAATAATTAACCAGAACATTGATTGTCATAATGTATTTTCTTGAACTGGTTTTACACGATATCTCCCAAAAGGTGACATGATTAATATGTATAACCAACTACTAAAATTTCAAAACGTGATAAGGCGTTATACCAAAAGGTTTATTTAAAATACTTTTCTTTTGTACGAGATACCTACTTCAGCATTATCATCAATCAGTACATAGTTACTACATGTATATTAAATAATACAATGTGCACCTACCGTACGTTGTCACAATGAATAACATTATACATCGACAACTTTTTAATCTTCTTAAAGAGGTAATACGAGTTGTTATCCAGAAGATCAATTGGCATGCGCTTTCCTAAAGTGGTTGTACGAGATACTTACCAGAAAGTATCTTTATTCATTTCAGCATTATCGTCATTCAGTATATAGTTACTACATGTATATCAAATAATACGGTGTGCACCTACCGTACGTTATCACAATGAATAATATTATACATCGACAACTTTTTAATCTTCCTAAAGAGGTAATACGAGTTGTTATCCAGAAGATCAATTGGCATGCGCTTTCCTAAAGTGGTTGTACGAGATACTTCCCAGAAAGTAGTTTTATTCATTTCAGCATTATCGTCATTCAGTACATAGTTACTTCATGTATATGAAATAATACGGTGTGCACCTACCGTACGTTATCACAATGAATAATATTATACATCGACAACTTTTTAATCTTCTTAAAGAGGTAATACGAGTTATTATCTAGAAGATCAATTGGCATGCGCTTTCCTAAAGTGGTTGTACGAGATACTTCCCAGAAAGTAGCTTTATTCATTTCAGCATTATCATCAATCAGTAAATAGTTACTACATGTATATTAAATAATACGGTGTGCACCGACCGTAAGTTTTTACTATAAAAACGTTGAGTTGTCGGAAAATAATGTGTCATACGAACCAGTACGAATGACATACCCAAGCAAGAAGAACCTAAAGGTCGAGACGACCATAGTTCCCATCACTGACGAGTTCTCTGAACATTGGGGTAATATATCCCAGCAGGATTAACATGAAACAGTATGATGGTAAGTATATCGATAGGTACCTGATAATCTACTCAGTTAATTTCACTTGAGGTGCTGACTTTGCCGTAATAATAGTTTGGAAAAATCACAAACACAATATCAGCTTTGATTGCCTTTTGGCTCTTAGTTACATATCCAATAACCTTGTTATGGATAAATCAACATCATTATTTTGAATAATCACATGGTAATAATGTTTTTCATTATTACTCACATATGAAAATTAAAATACTTTTCATTATTACCCACATAAGAAAAACGACGGACTATCTTGCTGTCTAATTATGATGCCCACATGGCATTACAAGACCGCCGCCGCAACTGTCCCCGCTCGCTACGGTTGTGCTTGTACCTGCCGTGATGAAGACCGTGATGGACATGTCGCGTCACTGCCGCCGCCGCCACCGCCGCCGGCCGCCACCTGCTAGACGCTCACAGGTACACTCAGTGTCGTCACAATGCACATAGGTGCTGATGATGCTGATGATCCATTCATATCTTTGTAAATTATAACGTCGTGGAAGGGTGTAAGAATTTTTTTTCATAAAATTCATTATGTCAACTAATTTTTGAAATTTTTGAGGGCCACGTACCAGAAACGTTTTATTCATGTGTTGTAAATGAAATATATGTATTATATACAAATATTCATATATGTGTGATTGAGATTGTAGATTAGTTCTTAAACCGAGAAATTCATTCAGAGATCATAAGGGAATCATCTCGAATAACACAATAGATTCAAAGGAATCTTACATTTTGTTTCTTTTAGCAATTGTACGTATGCCTTTACCAAAAGTAAAGAACACGAAAAAATTTAGTTTTTACAAACTTGATAAATTTTGTCGTTTTCCTTCTAGACCATTACCTTTACCGTTTATCTTTACGAATGTCTCTGTTGGTATTTAGTAAATACAGGGCTCCAATAGCATAACTGAAACAATTGAAACCTCTCCATCGCAAAACCACTTACGTGTTTGCAATTGCCAACATACAAATTTGAATTTGTTACTTGTTCATTTTTACATATTTAAATAAAGAATTTTCTAATATAAAAATGATATATAAAAAGCAGTTGGTCTTTGGAAGTTTTAACACTAAACTTATATCATTACATTTTATCTGAATCGCCTTTTGCAGAACGTATTTATAACTGCTTATGGATCCGCATGCAAGGGCGGTTATTTTTATGTCTATGGTCTTGTCATGGTTATACGAGGAAAACGAACTGAAGATAGTTCCCTTTTATTGGGTTTGAATCTAGTTGGTTTTAGAAATATTACTATACAAAAGCATATCGCGGGTATGTAGCAGGGTAGGTATGAAATTCCCTTATATTTCTTACGTCAATAATTTACTTTTATTTAATTGGATAGTACGATCAGGAGCATGCTATCGTTTTTTGTTTTGTATGTATACGTACAATCATATCTCACGCCATTGGTTCCCGTTTGGGTGTGCAGTGACTGTCGATCGCCGCTTTGTTCAACCGAACAATATTTTCGTATAATTAAAGGAAAATACTGATACAGGCCAAGATATGGTTTTCTTTTTAAACACATATTCTGTCAAGGCGAGTCATAAATATACCTATTTACATCACAAGCAAAACATATTGTATAATATTCATACATATGTTATATTTAATTTTAATACAGAAATATTCTTGATTGCAACATGATCTTCATGCTTATAATATTGTTTCATTCCATTTGTACCTTGAAACTGCAATTCTCAATGTTTCCTTTTTTGAACATTCGACATATATTAAATAAAGGTGTAGAAATACAGACTTTTTTTTTGGCCTTAACAAATTCAAAGGCTCTCTCTTTTTTTTTTATTTATTAAGTCAGAAAATATCTTTAAGAAAATCTTATAAACTTTAAAGATATTATAATAATGTCTATTACCTAAAGTTTAACAAAAAGAAAGCATTGTTAATTCTATCTTGTTCTGATTATTTTTCCAGTCGAATTAGTTAAGCAGTTTCTACTGAAATCGTCCAAAATATTGTTAGCTACGGTATGGTCATATATATATATACATGTATATATGGTTGGCAATAGTAAGCACTATTATACATCTATAGGTATGGTGTATCAAATACAGAGTGCACTCATTAATAAGTTTTATGTCTTAAATTAATCAACCAACAACAGTTTGGCGATTTTTGTGAAATATAAATGGGTGTTAGTTTTGTACCTAACTTATGAATATTGATTTATATGCATGGAACGCAAATTCAAATCAAACCTTTCCTCTTGGTTTGAACTTATTCCTAAGCATATAAATATAATTGTATTTTAATCTCGGGAGTATAAGTAATTTATAAATATTATTCTTAAAAATAAATTTAAGAAAGCATTCTTATCTTCTTGTATAGATCTCAAGATATAGTTGCTACATGTATTTTAATTCTTCTTTCAAATACTTTGGCTACAAAGATTCATCTTTCTATTTTGAAAGAAATTTTCGTTAATCATTTTACATTTACAATGACATAAACACTTTTTGGCTGCGTACTGATCAGGGATGCCCATTAGTAGTTTAAGAAAGCAAGTAGATAGACTGGCTAGTCGACCTGTTTGGTATAGCTTTATTTTTTATCATTTTATTTTATTTTTATTTTATTTTCATTTATTTAGGAAACAAACAGTCGTTTACATTACAAATGTACACAGTTATAAAAGAAACAATTAGACCTACAGCTCCATAAATTAATATTTTACACTTTTGTGTGCGGCAGGTAGATACATCAGTATTGTTTTTATTTTTATACATCAGGGTTTATCAAGTACAATTAACCTAAGTAGAAAATTGGTTTAGAGAAATAACATGAAACTTTTATAAACATTTACATAACATATGAACAAACAAAAGAGATAAGTGAAATTAAGTTAAAAACGAATATCTTAATTTAGTTACAAAAGAGTTTAAACTGTTACAAGACAGATCAATTTCACAAAATTCTAGGTTATACAAATCAACACTTCGCCTAAAAAAATGTTTACAAGTATATATAGTTTTATAATGTGGAGGAAATTGGTTTAGAGAGATAACATGAAACTTTTATAAACATTTACATAACATATGAACAAACAAAAGATATAAGTGAAATTAAGTTAAAAACGAATTTCTTAATTTAGTTACAAAAGAGTTTAAACTGTTACAAAACAGATCAATTTCACAACAAACAAACAAACATTTACATAACATATGAACAAACAAAAGATATAAGTGAAATTAAGTTAAAAACGAATTTCTTAATTTAGTTACAAAAGAGTTTAAACTGTTACAAAACAGATCAATTTCACAAAATTCTTGGTTATACAAATCAACACTTCGCCTAAAAAAATTGTTACAAGTATATATAGTTTTATAATGTGGAGGGACAAATAACTGTTTATTGCGAGAGCCATGTCTAGGTATCCTAAACGATATTTTTTCTAGAAGTTCTGGGGAGTCAACTTTACTATTTAATAATTTAAACAGGAAACGTAAGTCAAATTGCTTACGTCTATCTTGAAGAGTGGTTAGTTTATGATTTGAGAGGGAATTTAGATAATTGCTGTAGTCATTATTACATCTATATTCCAATGTTTTTAAGAACTTTTTCTGAACTCTTTCTATTCGTGATATATGGCAGGCGTAAAAGGGACTCCAGATAATACTAGCAAAATTTTAATGTTTTTTGACATGAATTCCTCATGTGGGGATTATTACTCATAAATAAAAGATGTTATTAAAGGAAAGAAAAATTTCGACACTGGCGGGGTTCGAACCCGCGACCTTCGGGTATACGCCCCCGTAGGTCCGACCCGAAGGTCGCGGGTTCGAACCCCGCCAGTGTCGAAATTTTTCTTTCCTTTAATAACATCTTTTATTTATGAGTAATACTAGCAAAGTCCAATATTGAGCGCACATAACTAAAGTATAAAATTTTTAACGTTAAGCAGTTTTTGAACGGTTTTGATATACGCAAAATAAACCCAAGTTGTTTAAATGCTTTTTTAACTATGTAGTCGATATGAAGAACAAAAGATAATTTAGAATCCATTACGATTCCCAAGTCCCGTATTGATGTTACTCTCTTGATTTGTAAACCATTCAAACTGTAATCATGTTCAATAAAGCTATGTTTTCTTGTAAATGTTATTACTGAGCATTTGTCATAATTAAGAAAGAGTTGGTTAGAAGAGCAATAGTTGGAAAGATTTAGAAGATCAGATTGTAATTTACTACAGTCACTTGAGTTATGGATAATTTTAAAAAACTTGGCATCATCGGCATATAGCAAACAATTTGAAAAATCCATGGATTTATCTATATCGTTAATATAAATTATAAACAATAGGGGCCCTAAATGAGACCCTTGAGGTACTCCTGATGGGATATCCAAAAATGTTGATATGTAGCCTTTAGATGATACTGCTTGTGAACGGTTCTTCAAATAAGAAATGATCCATCGAAGCAGATCACCATGTATTCCTATATTTAATAATTTTATGGCCATGAAGTCATGTGATATTTTATCAAACGCTTTAGAAAAATCGGTGTACACAACATCAACTTGTAGCCCTTTATCCATGGCATCAATAAGGTAGTTAGTAAAAGATAGCATGTTTGATTCGACCGAACGCCCCTTACAAAAACCATGTTGAGAAGGTGAGATATGATTATGTAAAGCATTCATAATTTGCTGGGAGACAATCCGTTCAAATATCTTTGCAAAGATATTTAGTTTAGATATAGGTCGATATTGTGTAAAATCGTTAATAATATTATTTTTGGGAATAGGTGTTATTAAGGCATGTTTCCAAATAGACGGAAATGTTCCAGATTTAATTGACAAGTTGAATATGTATAGAAGCGGAACTGATAATTCTACTGCACAATTTTTTACAAAAAGTGGGTGTATACCATCATTACCTGGACCTTTATAAATGTCTACGTTTTTAAGCTCACGACTAATAAGATCTGCTGTAAATGTTATTGTACTAATATTCATTGGAGCATTGGGGGGAACATTGTGTTGTTGCACGTTGTCATTGTCTATATTTTGTGTAGGATTTTGGGGTTGAACAAAAACAGAATTGAAGTATTCATTAAAAATATTACAGATGTCATCGCCTGAGGTGTATAATTTACCTTTATATTGCATATTTAGTGGAATCTGACTTTTGGATTGTTTGGATTTTACAAACGACCAGAAAAGTTTGGGACATTTATGTATTTTTTCTTCACTAATTAATATATATTTATCATAGTCCAGTTTTTGTTGTTGGCGTTCTCTCTTACGCAATATTGAAAAAGTATGATAGTCTAGCGGGTTACCGTATTTTTTCCATTTAGCATGAGTTTTTTCCTTTTCTTTAGTAATTTTGATTAGCGGCAGGCTATACCAAGGTGGATATCGTGTTGAGTACTGCTTCTTTCGAGTTGGTACATACTGTACTATAGTAGAGTCAATAATTTTATAAAAATAATGTACTACTGCTTCAACGTCAGCATTTGAATCAAAATTGCTACACCAGTCGATTGATGACAAACAGGAGCGAATTTCAGTAAAATTAGCATGATGAAATAGTTTGGTTAAAAAGGTTTTAGGTTTTAGGAATTCGTAAGAATTGACAAACAGGTCTATCAACAATGATTTGTGATATGGGTCTTCTGTTGTAAGGGGGTGATTGCAAGCTGTCACCAAACATGAGAAATTACAAAAAACTAGGTCAAGCATTCTATTAGTACTATTGCGTACTAAGTTGTACTGCTTTATATTCGAGTAACTTGTAAAATCAGAGGTCAAGTTAATGAGCTTTTCCGTGCCCGTAGTATCCGTCAATACGGCTCCCAAGTCAGAGG